>OZ038383.1:122815144-123495144 GCA_964036045.1 Eutreptiella sp. 'Long Island Sound 2002' | reverse complement strand
TCCTCGGAATGACCCCATAGCCAAGTGCCAAAAAAAGTGTATATCTGCCGTGTACCTGTAGGAGAGCCATTTCCACGAAGGCAGCCTGTGGGTGTGAATGGAAGTTGTTTAGCAGGTGAATGTCTGGATTTCTGGGTGTTCATACCTTCCCAATGTACAATACTATGGGGTGGGACCCGAGCCCTGAACAATGTGGGAACTCGTTCACGCACACAAAAAAACCCAAATAATCATGTCAGTGGCACATCATTGCCTTGAGATGTACAATCATGTGTAGAGTTGCTTGGAGTTTGTTGACGTGCTGAGGCACCTGAAGGGGAACAGGAGCCTACTCAGCTTTGGATATTTTGGCTGATGGATCTGCCCGTGTTGCCTACATTGCTGTACTACGTGTGGCAAAGCGGTCTCACCGAGTGTACATCAAGCTAGCACCCATGAATTGGCAACCAAGTTTAATTTGCACCATGGGTTTGCATGCAGCTTCGTTGTATGGCCCCATGGCCCCATTGCAAGTTAGTCTGGCTGACACCAGTACCCACCTCCACTACGGGCTGGGCTGGTTGGAGTGCCACCCCACTCCATATTTTTGGGGTTGGGTCTCAAAAGGTCAGGTTTTGAAACCGTAGGGAGGCAGTTTGAGCCCCTACCCCCCCCCCCCGAAAAAGAAAAAGAATGGGGTGTAATATTAGGGAATTCAGGCGGGAGAAACCACCACGCACAAAAAAAAGTAATATTAGTGAATACGTTGCACCCAGTACACGGGTTTGTCTGACGGCAAATGCGCACCCTAGTTTTGGCCTTTTTGCAGATGTATGTTGTTCCATAACCAGGTTTTGGAGCTTTCTATGCATTCAGAATGTGGCATGTTTGAATTTGAGTTTCATTTTCACCTATTTTTACATATTTGTACCCACGTTTTGTGCGATTTTTTGATGTGTGTTTATGAAAGAGGAGATGGAGTACCTTGGTTTTGACGTGGGTCATGCCTGGTGGAGACCAGCTGCATTGGGTATGCAACTTTTGGAGGACATGAAAATTGGTGATGACTGGCGCCTTCAATGTCTATAGACCCAAAGCTTAATTTCATTCTGCAAAAATTTTCATTTCTCACTCATTAATTTTTTTGACAATCTTTAACTAATTCACTTTGAATACTAAGGGTTTGAATAGTTCTAAAGCAACCTCTTTGGGAAGACAACACTCCAACAATTGTAGTTCCGGCCCAGCTACTATTATGATTCAACAAGAATAATCAACTCTTTTGCGCAAAAGATTTTGACAAAATCTGCTTTGTTTACCACTAACAATGACATTACTAGACATCATGTGTCGTGGCTGAACGAAGAGAACAAACATAACAATGCAGTGATCCCAGTGTGGGCGTTCTGAGACTCAAATGCCGTCCAACAATTTGTGCAAGTTCGCCATACTATCCGATTCAGATCTCTTTTCTCCTTAGAGAGTTAGGCACTTGCCGCATCTTTTCATTGTGGGGCTATTCACGGTTGTTTGCTCACTTATCATCTTGGTATATTCACGACGTGCCTAGTTCAAAAGATTGATGACTACAAAACCAAAGTCCCCGATGATTTTGAAGCTGAAGACACCAAGCTAGAGCGGAAAAGGCGACTCTTTTGAAAAAAACTTTCCGTCGTTATCCACATGCTCTCAACAAATTTTGCTAAGGTACACCACTTGAGAACCCCAAGCGCTCCACTTTCACTTGCACAAGAAGGAATCTTTGACACTAGGGGCCCATCTACACAACCGGTTGGCAACACGCGTTTTTGACACCATATCTTGATGGTTACAATGCAATTGTTCTTACAGTATCTAAGCAAACCACATCATTTTGCGGTTCAAACAGTGCAGGCTTTTGAGCATTGGTGTAACTCAGTGGGTTTGAACTTGTCCCTGACACACTTGCTCACGTTGCTGATGGCAGCGGTACAATGGTCGGCATTGAATATGATAGGCCCGTCCCGCAAAGCTTATTCCAAGCTCAAGTCATGCTTGCCGGTGGCATCAAATGAACATGTGACAGTGGGAGACATCCCACTTTTCTACAATACCATGTTCCGGAATGAGCATGCACAACTGCCCAAAAATTTCCTTCGTTAGGTAGCACACCCCCCCTTTTTTTTGACGTAACCAGTTCGGACAATGTTCTGGGCTCGGGTGCCACCCCATGTGACAACATAGTGGGTTGAGATACATACAAGGAGCGAGGGGGTTAGCGCGGGTCATGCATCCCCATGGCGTCTCACCCCTGACCAGTTTTGGCTTTTCTCCTGGCTGGCATGATTTTGTGTAAGGGTGTGCGTCGATGCATGCGTGTCCCTGGTGTTTGGTGGGCTGCCGGGGGGGGGGGGGCTGGATTCTTAGTGGTTGGCTCCGGTTGGTGTGTGTTGAGGATGGTGGTGGTGAACGTTTTTTAACTTGAAGGGGGAGGGGGTTTGGTGGTGAGTATGGGTGTTCTCGCGGTCTGCACCTTGACGCTGGTGTGTGAGAAGTGCTGTAAAGTGAATTAGAGGCACGAAAATGGTTTATCTGGGAATCGTGGGCGCCGCTGGCGGTGTGTTGCCGTGGAGCCACTCAACGCTGACTGAAATGGCGTCCGTTATTTTTAACGGCGCGAGCTAAGTAGTTGAGACCACTGGTCTCGTGACGGGGACAGGGAAAACTTCAGGGCAGAGCGTAAGGAGGCAGGAACCAAGGTTCGGATGAAGTTTCGCCTCTCACCTGGATGTGCAGTAAGAAAAAGTGCTTTTCCAATGCTTTGAGGCATACTCTCGTTGTATTAGGGATGCACTGAGCATCCAGGCATTTCTATCTTAGTATTGGCCCCACCAAAAGTGGTGATAACACATTTTGACCTATGGAACCAAACACCCAATCAGGATATGGAGTGGACCCCTTAATCCCCTTTCAATGTGAGGCAAATCATCTTTTCCTGAGTTGACTGAGAACTGACATATCCAAGGCAGAGCCTATGAATTTATCTATGTTTTTTCATGAATTCTTAGCTGTCCTAGTGGTATGCACCCTAGGGGGCTGGGCACCTCTTTTTGAGAGGTCCTGGGTTCAATTCCCGGTCAGCCTAGCTAAGTAGGAAGATCCCACGTGACATGGCAGTGACCTCATCGCCACATGCCCTGCCACCTCAGCACATATGGGACCCAAAACAAAGAGTGCACATCTCCTGAGATGGCACTATGGAGATGGAGTGACCATGGGGCAGTTTTCCAACTCTTTTCCAAAACATTTCAGCTATCTTTGTGAATATGCATTCCGATTTGACCTGAGTTGCAGGTAGGTAGGTAGGTATCTTCGGGAGCTCGGGATGCCTCCTTTGACATTGCAGGAAGAAGGTCTTACCAAGGGGACGTCCTGTCCCTCCCACTGCCCTATGTCAGGTGCCTCTTGAGCCGCTCCCGCATGTGCTTGGCAAGGCATTGTCGCGGCCACCCGGTCCATGTGTCCCAGGTGGGAGGGTGTCCCCACATGTGTCCATGGGTAGGGCCACATGCCCCCTCCTTTGGGCGGCAGCTCTGGGGGGCTGCCCAGCCGTGTGGAGTATCTCTCACCACAAGGGGTATTGCTCCCGCTTGTCTACGGTACGACCGCCTCACCCTTGTGGCTTGAGTTACGGGGCCACTCTGCTTGGCAGGTGACCCCCTCCTGGACTGTGTACCGGCTCGCCTGTCACCGGTTGCTTCCATGGCTCCGGGTGACGTTTGCCATGGTCCCCGATGCAGCCTGGCCGGGCTCGGACCAGTGGCCTTGGAGTACCGCTCCTGCCACTGGCCCGGTGGGTCGGCTGGGTCGCCCCAGTGCGTCCGACCCATGGGGTATTGGTTCTTTCCTGTCCCTCGGCCGCCCTACGTGTGTGCAGTCCCCTGGGCCGCTGGGCTCCTGTTCACCGGTGTGCCCGCGCGGTTTGCTGTGGTGCGTCTGCGGTGTCGTGGGCCAGCTGGCTCCTGTTCACCGGTGTGCTCGCTCGGTGTGTTGTGTTGCATGTGCGGTGTCCTGGGCCACTGGGCTCCTGTTCACCGGTGTGCGTGCTGTGTGCGGTGCGCGTGTGCCATGGGTGGTTGTGTCCCTCTTCCTCCCCCCCTAATTTTCGTTTTTTTTCTTTCCGGAAAAAAAAAGAAAAAACAAAAAAGAGAAAAACAGGGGCGCGCGTACACTGCAGGCACAGGCACGGGCAGCTGGTGCGGCGGTGCAATTGCGTTGTGTCCTCTGGCGTGTGTCGTCGGTGTTGTGGCGGCGGCCGCGCCCCAGGGGTGCGGCTCGCGCGTCCTGATGTACACGGGTATGGGTCAGGGTGGGTTTGGTTAGGTGTCTCTTTGCTTCTGGTGCTGGCTGGTTAGGCGGCTGTGTGGGCTGTGGCTGTGGGCTGTGTCTACGTATTTCCCTCAGCGGGCCTGGTTAGGAGTCAAGGGTTGACGGTTTCGGGGTGTGGCTCGGGTTCGATTTGTGTTGGGGCTTCGGCTCGGTTAGGCTTGGGTCAGGCTGGGTTTGGTGAGGTGTCTCTTTGCTTCTGGAGCTGGCTGGTTAGGCGGCTGTGTGGGCTGTGGTTTCGGTGTTCCCTCGGCGGGCTTGGTTAGGAGTCAAGGGTTAGCGGTTTTGGGGTGTGGCTCGGGTTTGATTTGTGCTTGGGTTCTGGCTCGGTTAGGCGGTTGCGCGGGGCCGGGCGTGTGGGTAGCGGCGTCCACGGGGCCGTGCGCCCGAGGCGAGTGCGGGGTGGTGCGTGCGGGCCGGCCGGTGGCCGGTGGCCTCACTGGGAGTCCCACACGGAGGGGTCGACGGGCGTGCCGGGGGCGTACGCAGCGTGCAGGTTGGGCAGCAGCGGGCGCACGTGCAGGGCGTCGGCGTGCCCGATGAGGATCTCACTGAGGACCGAGGGGTTGGCGGCAAGTAGTATGCGATGCCCGGGAGGGGTGGCGGCGAGGAGCGGGAGGATGTCCGCGGCCCGCGACGTGGGGGCGAACACGACGTGGGCCGGGTGCGACCCCGGGAGCGGTGCTGGGGGGAGCGGGACCACAGGACGGCGGTCTACTGTGAGGTGCCAAGTGGCGCGGTGGTGGAGGAGCCGGACTAGGGCGATGCTGTGGCGCAGTGTGTGGGGCTGGGTGCTGGGCGGCGTGGGGACGTGCGGCGGGAGGGGGGGGGGGGGTCGGTGCTGTGGCGTGGGAGGGGGCACGGCGGAGGAGTGACGTCACTGACGTGTGTGTCGTGCTGAGGGTGGAGAGGAGCCCACGGTATCGGGCCTCGGTTCGGCGCCTTTGGGCGTAGTGGTGCTCGTTGTCGTGTGCGTTGGCTTCCTTCGGCGTCCGGTTCGTTTGGTGACTTCTGGGCGGGGCCTGGCGTGGCGCCCCGTGGTGGTGGTGTGCTGGGTAACGGGGTTAGATGGCGGCGCCGCTGGCCGGGGGGTCAGGCGCACCGTGTTGTGTGGCGCGCAGGGCTCCTGGGGTGCTGTGGGTGTCGCCGGTGTCGGTGCGCCGACGCTTGTTGGCTGGTGAGGGGGTGTGTGCGTGCGGGGCTGGGCTTTGGGTGATGTCCCACAGGCGGATGCCGTCTCGCCGCGTTTCCTGGAGGGTCTCCCGCAGGCGCCTGAGGACATACGGGTGGTCCTGGGGCGCGGGGAGGTTGCGGGGGTGGACTCCCAGGGGGTGGAGCGCATCGGCCAGCATGGCTTCCCATGTGGCCTGCGGCATCCACCCCCCCGCCGGCCGGAGGCGGCAGTTCCCCACCGACCCCTTGCGGGGCCGATGGACCAGGCCCTCGAGGGAGGGCTCTCCCCGGGCCCACTTCCGCAGCTCCCAGAGCTGCGTGTGGGTCCAGCGCTGCCACCACTGTTCCTGGGCGGGCCCGCGGTCTTGGGCGGAGGAGTGGGCGTGGGTGGGTGTGACGGGGTCGTGGGGACCGGCGGCGGTGGCGGGCCTGGGGGATTCCTCGTAGTCCTGTTCCGTGGGGGTGCGTGGGGATTGGGGTGGTACGCGGATGTGGACCCGCGGGTGTGCGCGTACGGTCTCCGCCTCGGGGTTGGGCGGGGATTCGCGGCGGCGGCGGTAGTGGGGCATGCGTTTCATGTGGGCTGTCATCGGGGGCCGGTAGGGGGGCGGGGACGCTGCTGGTGGACCCTGGCGTTGTTCTGGCTTGGTCGGGAGCGGTCCGTGGGCCTGGGGTGCGGGCTTTGAGAGGTGGCGGGACGGCGCGCTCCGCCATGAAGGTGGTGGCGGTGGCGTCGGTGACGGTGGGGGGGCGCCGCGCTGGGCGCTGCTGCCTTCGGGCCTGGGACGGCTGGGGCCGGATGTCGTAGAGGACATCCCCGGGGGGCCGGGCTCGCGCTGCCGTCGTGGCGCCGGGTTTGGGCTTGGGTTTGGGCTTGGCTGCGGGTTGCCGTTTGGCGGCGGTCTTGGGCTTCGGCTGGGTCGTGGGCGCGGGCTTCGTCGGGGCGTGGGCCTTGGCGGCGGCGGGGCTGCTCGCGGTGGGGGCGGGCTTGGAGGCCCGTTTGGGAGGTGTTCCCCGCGGCCTGGGGGGTGGAGTGCTGGATGAGGACGTGGTGGTGGTGGTGGATGAGGTGGTCGTGGTGGTGGAGGTTGTGGAGTTGGAGGCGGAGGAGAGGGCTGTGGGAGATGGTGGAGGGTCCCGGGCCTCGGGGGCGGGCGTATGATGCTGGGTCCTGTAAGTAGCGAGAACGAGGGTGCAGGTTCGGGCATTGGGCGTGTGCGCGCGTTTTCCCTGGTGATCCGTGCGTGCTGGTTCTGGCGTGGTGGCGTTGTCTCGGCTGCGCGGGCACGTGGGTTAGCCGGGGGGTGGCCATATCTGCTCCAGGACGTGGGGGTGTGTTTGCTGGAGGTAGTCGAGGGTCCGGAAGAAGCATCGCTGGATGCCGGGCATGTCCTCCTCTGTGAGGTGGGGGTAGTTTTGGGTGGGGGTGTGGGGGCCCGGCCATAGCAGCGTCATGAGGCGGGCTGCCACCATGTACGGGCATAGTTGTAGGGTGGTGGGGCGTGGGGGGGTGGGTCCCCTGCGGTTTGGGGGGGCTTCCTTCTGCTGGGGGCGCAGCGTGACCACCCACACCCATCGGTCCGTGGGGATCCCCCAGGTCCGTTGGGTCCACTTGGCGAGGCAATACATCGCCCTACCAAGGCCCTGGTAGCCGCTGCGGATGGAGAGCAGCGTGTCCAGGGATTCGGGTGCCCACGTGCCCCAGATGTGGGGGTCGTCCGGGTCGTCCCCCCTGGCGTACGTGTCGGGGCCTGGGTTGTGTGTGGGGGGGGTGTAGTCGGCGGGGAGGAGGGAGTCGGTGCCGTGTACCACCCAGTGGTCTGTGGGTGCGTCGTAGGTGGTGGTGGAGAGGGTGTAGTGCAGATTGTACATGAGGGTCATGTACGTGGAGGGGGCTGGCTGCTGCTCGTCGGGGGTGGGGATGTCCCCCGGGACGTGGTGCCGGAAGTTGCTCAGGGAGGCCATCCGGGCTACCCATGTTTCCCGCTCCCACTCTTTGGTGCTGTCGGGGGTGGCGTCGGGTGGGGGGTCGGCCATGTTGGGCTCGCGGTAGCGGGTGCGGCCCTGGGTGCTGTCCCGCTCCGGCACGGGGTGTCCGACCAGGTGTCGCCCCCAGTTGATGGGGGGCACCCAGATCCGGCTCCCCGTGGGGGGCGGGCTCTCGCCGTCTGGGGTGGCGCGTGGGGGGCGCTCGTGTCGGGCGACGTGGAGGAAGGCGTCGAAGAGGAAGTCTCTGACGCCTTCCCCCAGGGTGGCCGCCTGGACCAGGGTGGCCGCCCGGATGGGGGTGCTGGTGCCGGAGGTGCGGAGGTACAGCACGACGTCCTGTTCCCCGAGTCCCCGGAGGTGCTGCCGTACCGCTGCGGGGTTGTGTAGGGCGTAGGGTTCGGCCGGTGCGGCGACTGGTGGTGCGGGGTGTGATGGGGGGGGTGGTGTGGGTTGGGGGGGGTGGTCGTCGTTGTCGCGCGTGGGGTCCGGTGATGGGGTCTCTTGTGGCGGTTGCGGGAGGGGGGATTCGCGGTGGTGTGTGTCGGCGGGGGTATCGACGTCAATTGGCTGGTGCTGGCTGCCGCGTGTTGTGTCCGTGGCCTGGTCTCGGGGGGGGGGGGCGGGGGGGGGTGGTGTGGGGGTGGCGCTGTTGGTGGTGGGGGGGGCGGGGGCGGATGTTGTGCTGGCTGGGGGTCTGGGCGTCCCTGTGGGTCGTGTGGGTGTTGCGTGTGTGCGCCGTGCGGCCCTTGCGGTTCTTGACTGGTTGTGGTGCCGGGGTGTGGGTGGGAGGCGGCCGCATGGGCGTCCGGGTGGGGCTGTGGTCCGTATGTAATGGGTGGCTGCTGGTGGATGGTGCTCGCTGGTATGGGGTGTGGGTGGGGGGGCTGCTGGTGGTGGTGGGGTGGGGGGGGCGGGGGTGGGTGTTGTGCTGGCTGGGGGTCCGGGCGTCCCTGTGGGTCGTGTGGGTGTTGCGCGTGTGCGCCGTGTGGCCCTTGCGGTTCTTGACTGGTTGTGGTGCCGGGGTGCGGGCGGGAGGCGGCCGCATGAGCCCCCGGGTGGGGCTGTGGTCCGTATGCGATGGGTGGCTGCTGGTGGATGGTGCTCGCTGGTATGGGGTGTGGGTGGGGGGGCTGTTGGTGGTGGTGGGGCGCTCCTACTAGGCCCTGGTATTGCTGGTGTGCGTGCGCGGCTCCTCGCGGGTCCATGGGGGTGTACCGTGGCTCGTATGTCGTGGGCCCGTGTAGCGGGGGCGGCGGGTGGTGCTGGACCGCGTGGTGGTGGTGTGGAGGGTGTGCCGGTTGTGTGTGGTACCCCGGCGTTGGTGGGTGTGGTGGCAGGGGCTGGTGGTGGTGGAATACGTGATGGTGTGGTGGGGTGATGTGCGCTATGTGGGGTGGGTGGTTCGCGGGGCCTGGTTGTGCTGGGGCGTGGTGGGGGTGTAGCTGGTGGGGGTCGCTGTAGCATGGGGGCATTAGGGGGTAGGGGTTGGGAGGGATGGGGGCGTGGTGGTGGTGTTGGTGGTGCCATGTCCCCTGGCTCTGCGCGTACGGTGGTCCTGGCATGGTGTGGACGTGTGTGGGCGGTGGTGGCTGACTTTGGGTGCTGCGGTACGGTGGTGGTGGTGGGCGCTGGCGGTGGCGGTGTTGTTGGTGTGCCCCGGGGGTCTGGGCGTGGGGCGGTGCGGTGTGGCTGGACCCGGGCCTTGGTCGGGGCGTCGCGCCCTGCTGGTGGGCGCGTTGGCGGGCCCCCTGACCTGTCTTGGTCTTCTTGGCCTGGTGGGTGTTGGGGGCGGGTGAACCCCCCTGTCCCCGTGGGGGCGACGGGGAGCGGGCATGCCAGCGGTGTGCCTCTTGGAGGCTCGTCTTGAGGCCTCTGACGTAGGCTTCCTGGTCCGTGAGGCCCATCCGCGTGGCGGTGGCCTCGTTGGGGGCGGCCAGGTGGGCGTCCCGAAAAGACGCCCAGCCCTCCGGGGGCTTCTGTTGTGCGGGGTGGGGGTGGTGTGCCGGGTAGAGGAGTGCGCTGAGTGGGTAAGGTGTTCCTTGCCGTCGGCCGAGGGCGTGTTTGAACCGGCGGCAAGTGATTCGGAGGTAGGCTGCTATCTCCTCTGGTGCCGTGTCGGCCCACGCTTCCGGCGTCAGGGCTGCTGCTTGGGGGGCCGGGAGTTGTGGGTCTGGGAGGTGTAGTTCTCGGTGGTGGAGGTACAGGGCGAGGAGGATGTGGCGGGCTGCCACGTTCAAGCCGCCTCCGCTGTGGCGTAGGGGTGGGCTGTGGGGGGGGCAGGGGTGTGTTGCCCGTGGCCACGGCTATGGTCCATGCGTGGTCCGCCGCGTCCGCCACGTAGTACCCTCCCAGTTGGTCCCGGAGGGTGTCGGTGAGGAGCCCGAAGAAGCCTGGGTGGCTGGCGGGGGGGGGTGCGGCTGGGGCCGCGGGCCGTTCGCGGTGGCGGGGGTTGAGGTCCCCGCAGTGGGGGCAGTGGGTGAGGCGGTGCGCGGCTCCCAGGCAGACCCAGTGGTCTGGGTTGCAGGGCAGGGCTGTCTGTGGTAGCCGCCGGCTAACGCAGAGGGGACATGCGGTGGCTGGTGGTTGGTGGTACCTGTGGACGGACGGCGGCGTGGGGGGATGGGGGCTGGTGGCGCGCGCATGCTGGTGGGAGCGTGTGCGGTGCCTGTGGCGCCCGTGTGTGCTGTGCCAGTGCTGTGCTCGGTGGACGGTGTGTAGACGTGGTGGGGGTTCCGTGTTGGTATGTCACGGGGTAGGTTCTCATGGTTGGTAGAACAGGAGTTTGAGGAGGTGGGCTTGGTCTGTCGGGGGCAGGGTTGCCGCATGCTGCAGGTATTTGTGGGTGCGGTATGTCAGCTGCTCCGCCGTTTTGGCAACAGCCGTCCGCTGCATGTGCGCCGCCGTGGCCTGGGGGTCCTCCGCGTGGGTGCGTAGCAAGGTGTAGACGGCAGTGGGGACGATTCCCCTGCGGACTGCCTCGAGCACCTCCGTCTGCTTGAGGACGGTGGTGAGTTGCTGGGTCGCCGGGGACTGCGCCAGCCATCCGGCGTGCTGTGCGATGGTGTGGGTTGGGTTCCAGTCTGTGAGGGTGTCCAGTCCTCTGTACAGGGGGCACGCCTTGAAGTGGTCCCATGTTTCTTCCTCCGCGTGGCTGCAGATGCATTTGGTGTGTCCTGCGGGGACGTGGATCGAGCGGCGTGTATACCATCGGTGGTATCGGGTGAGGAGGGGAAGTTGTTCGAGGGCGAGTTGGAGTCGGGGCTTTTATAGGTGTGCTGGGAGGCTATCCGGGCGCAGGGCGGAGTAGTAGAGGGGGGTGTGGACGGAGTCTTCGAGGCGTCGGAGGAGTTCGGTGTTCGCTGGGTGGCCCAGTGTGGTGGCCAGTTGCTGGATGGGTGTGGGGTAGTGGTACTGCTTGTCTCGATCCGTGTACGGCGTGTCCTCGGGCATCCATTGGGGGGGCTGTGTGGCCGGGGGTACCGGGGGTAGGTGCTGCATGGGGCAGTTTTCCAACTCTTTTCCAAAACATTTCAGCTATCTTTGTGAATATGCATTCCGATTTGACCTGAGTTGCAGTTTCTGTGAATATCCTTTCATCTTTCACTGTTTACACTGCAGCCCTTCATGCTTTGATCATGATTCTCTTCCCCTTGCATACCTCTGGCTTGGGCTATCCTGGATTGACTGTATTTCAGCAAACAAAAGCTTTTCATCTCCAAAAACAAGCAGCAGGAAACCCTACACAAGCAGCAAGCAGCAGGAGAGACAAAAACACAGTGTTGAAACCACTATAAACTTTTCGGGTAGCAAGAGGCAGACTGTCTCTGCGCACCGGCAGCAACCCCGCGCCGTACATCCAGTGCGCCGAGCAGTCACATATAAGCAGAAGGGCGAACGAAGATGGATACAAGGAAAGAGGACGCCGACGTGAAGACAGCGCCTGAGGCACCGGCAAGGCCAGCACCTGGTGAACCTGGACCGGGACCTCGCGATGTACCTTCGGAGCCCTTACATGGGCCAGTGGAAGTGGCTGAGGACTCGTTGGATGGACTCCAGACGGCCTTCAGGGCCCTCTCAGTCGAGGAGGTGGTCACTCAGCCTGTGAAGAGGAAGAGAGAGAGCGAGAAGGATGCTGGAGACGAAGCAGGCGAAGGAGAGGAACAAGGGCAAGACCTGACGAATGACCCTACCTTCGAAGGCGCACCAAGCGCTTCTGGCCTCCACGCATCACCCTCTCCTATAACCACCACACTCCCAATTCCAGACCCAGCCGCTGCAACATCCACTCCCATAACCAACCCGCCTATGGCAGAGGGCACAGGCTTTACTGGCATGCCTCCCTACCCCGCCTATGGTATGGGCCCACCTACCACTGCGCTCCCTGAGGCAACTACTGCCAGTGAGCCGGTGGCTTCCAGCTCTGCGCCGAGATGGTATGCGGCTGAATATCCCCATCCACTACCCGCTACTGGAACCTATGCGGATGTTCCTGGGTATGCACCTGGGTATGCAACCTTGAGTGGGTTGAGGAGAGGACCTGAGTCTCTTGGAGGCAGGAGTAGAGGATCGGGGAGATCCTCCAACAGGTCCCTGACGCGGTCGGAAATCAACGAGGTGCTCCGAGGAGCCACTTCAAAAATCGTGGGCGACCTCACTCAAGAGATCCGTGAGAAACTGGAGCCCCTGATGATACCACCCCAAGCGTCACCTACCACGGTGGGAATGTCACCCCACCGAGTACAGGCCAACCACCTGGCGGCAGGGTTGACAAACACCCTGGGGAGCCTGAGGAGTCGACCGATGCCGACCCCTGCAGCGATACCGAGAAGTCCTTTCGTACCGAGAACGGCCCAGCCGCCCTACAGCCACGTGACGAACTCTACGAGGGCCGAGCTAGACCGGCTGGGGCTGACAGCCTTAAGGGCAATGGTGGACGTGGAGCCTTATGGCTCTAGTGATCTAGGCGGAGACCCCTCCGATGATGAGCCGCCGTCGATGACTTCTGCTTCGCCCTCGGAGGACGATGACCCGGAGGACCCCGAGGACCCAAGGGGTAAGAAGAAGAAGAAGAAGAAGAAGAAGACCCGACGCCCTGAGGGACGCAGGTCTCAGGAGGCGAAGGCTATTGCCACCTCCAAGATCGTGGTGAACCTGCCTGAGTTCACAGGCAAGGACCTCAGCGAGTTCGCTAAGAATTTTGGGCGGTTTCTCCGATTGACCGGCCAAACCCACGCTAGTGGGCGAGTCAAGTGCGATCTGCTCCTACAGTGCTGCAAGACCAAGTACCTGGAGAAGCAGGTCAGGCAGATCGTGACTAACTCCGCCACCTTTGCCGATGTGTTGGTTGCCCTGGAGAGGCAGTATCCGACCTACGAAACCGACCTCTCCATCAGGGCCGAGATCCAGAACCTGCCCGTGCTGCCCAACAACCCCAAACCTGGCAGGGTCTGTGAGCTGTTGACTGACCTGGATCACTGGGCTGGACGACTGACGCCCGGTTCCTACAGCAGCGACGACCTGCTGTTCTGGTTGGTGGCCAAGCTCCCTCGAGAGCTATGGGACGAGTGCCGTTCGACGGCGGAGCGCAAGGCTAGATCCCTCCGCTACGAGGATCTATGCGTGCTACTCCTGGAGCTGGCGTTGGAGAAGGAGAGCGACCAGCACTTGAACAATTACCGTCCTGGAGGAGGAGGTTCTGGAGGTCATGGCAAAGGGTACCAAGGGTCCCGACCTGGGCAGGGGACTACCCCCAAACACGCCCACGCCCGTATCATGGAGAACGTGAAGGAGCTATTCTGGTGTGATGCCAGAGACGAGCAGGGCCACCTGCAGCACGCCCCTGACTGCGAGCAGCGAGACTGCTTCGCAGTCCAGGGGAAGCAGCAGGAGAAGAACACCGGCGCCAAAGCGAAGCTGCCGGATCATTACAGGTGCACCATCACGTGTGCATTCTGCGGGAAGCGGAAGCACTACGAGGATGAGTGCTACCATAAGCAACGCCTATCGGCGAAGCTTAAGGGTGAAGATCCTGGCAAAGGCCCAGGCAAATGTGGAGGTAAAGGCAAAGGCAACGACTCCGGCAAGGGCAAGTCGAAAGGACGTGGTCAAGGGCAAGACAAGGGTCAAGGTGGACGAGGAGGAGGCGCTCACCGCCAGCCCGACAACAAGAACAGGGACAAGAACGGAGGCAACCCCAACCCTAATCCAGGGGGGAACTCCGAGCCCTCTGGAGGGCAGTCTGGTCCTACCACACGCTCTCAAACGCAGGCCCAGCAAGAACAAGGAGCCAAGCGTGAGCACGAAGGTGGTGATGACGGCAACGCTAAGAAGAGGAGCCGTTTCATGAGGATGGCCCGCAAATTGCGGAACAAGGGGTTCGAGGTGACCTGTCCCGCGGAGTTCTGACGGGGACGCTCCGGTGGCACCCAAGACCTGGTGTTTTGGGTACGTATCCGACTAGGGGGACGCGAATACCTGGGGGTATCGGATACTGGCGCCACAATATCTATAGTGGCCAAGAAAATTTTACCTTGTGGGAGCCTGAAGAACACCATGACCACCGCTGCTATACGTATGGGGGATGGACATGTGGTGCACAGCTGCGGGGACTGTGAAGTGGAGGTACCTATGGGCTCCCGGACTCTCGCCCATCGGTTCTATGTGATGGACACTGAGGCCTTCGACTTTGTACTGGTGACTGACTTCTTCGTACAGCACTCCCAGATACAATCCCTGACGCTGCAAGCGCCCTACCTCCTCTACGTGGACCACGGCAGTGGCAGAGAGTCTGTGCCACTGGAGCAGTCGGAACATACCTCGAGTTACCTGAGACTATCGAAGGAGGAGCCCTCGAACATGATGGCGGCCTCCAAAACTGAGGACTATCAACTATTGGGGGAAGTCCTAGACCAAGGTCTGAAGGAGTTGGGTTACTCTCGAGAAGACCTGAGTGTGGAGTTGTTCGCCAGCGACAAGCAGCTTGTACTGGACCTTTACTGCAGCAAGGGGAAGAACTGCAGCTACAAATTTTACTGGCCCTCTTTCGGGATGGCCTACGGGAACCCCAGGTTCAGTGAACTGGGGAAGGTGCTGACCAAGGTGGCCTTGGAACGTTCCCGTATGGTCCTGTGTTCCCCCGATTGGGGAGCCCATGGGAGCAACGAATACTGGCGAAACCTCCTAGACAGACTGACTATCAGCTCTGTTCGGTTACCTGATGAGGCCATCTACGTGCCTCTGGGGCGTAAGACGCCTATTAGGAAACCTGGATGGGGGAGTATGCTGAGCGTGGTGGACGGAAGTCTTACCTCCATCCCCTGGGAGGATCTGGACCCGACTCCGGTCCAGGCTATACAACGAGAAAGCGACGGACTCACCTTGGGTGACTTGAAGGATCGCCTACGACCTCAAGATGCTGTTGAGACTACACCCGGAGGAGATGAGTACGTCGTGACTGACACCAACGCCCCCAACTCCCCCTGCCATGTACCTGTTCCTGATGGAGTCTCTGAGTGTGGACTATCTGAGCTACCTAGCTCTATCCACTCAGATGACGAAACTGAGCACGACGCCTTCTTCGTGCAGACCTGTGTGGAGGAAGTGGAGAACGCCGAGTACGTCGCCCCACCGAAACCCCTACTCTCCATGAGGGTGGAAGACCCCGTGGACGAGGAGCTGGACCCTCGATCCAGGCTCAGGGAGTATGTGGATTCCAAGAGGAAGTTGGTGGAGAAAAAGCTATGCTACGCGAAGCCTACCCGCAGCTCATGGCCACTGAAGCAAGGACGTATGGGAGACCTATCCCAATTGAAGGAGGACCTCGAACAGAAGATCACCAACTGGCAAAGGGAGGTAGATCTTAAGCTCATGAAGAGCGTGTGGGGCGCCCATGTGAGGACCCCAGAGGAGGACGACCTCTCGGAGGAATGTGTATGTGAACCCCCTCGAGCGTGCCTATGTTGCCATCGTTCACCGGAGATGGTTGAACAAGACCTTCTATATGCCTACCAAGGGCTGAAGGACACTACCACAGGCGAAGAGTCGGTGGAGGACCACCTCCCGACGTCTATTACTCAGGGGGCAAGCAACTTACACTCTGACGAGGACATGGAGGACAAGATCAAGGTATTGGACCCGCGGGTACAGAAGCTTATAAGGACCTATCTGGAGGTGTTCGGAGAACTACCCCCTCCAGTCTCATGTGACAAGCTGGTACAGATGGACCTCAAGCTGAAACCCGAGTTCGTGGGTCACAAGATCCGGAGGAGACCCTATCCAGCTGCTAAAGAGCAGGCCGACGAGATCGAGCGACAGATACAAGAATGTATCGACGCTGGCCTAGTCCTGGAGTACAAGGACGGGGACTACCCCCTACACTGCAGCCCCTGTTTCGTGGTGGCTAAACCTGGGTCTACAGCCAAACGGCTGGTAGTGGACTACGGAGAGCTGAACAAGAAAACGCTGAACCACTCAGGGTCCATTCCCAATATGGAGTCTACCCTGAAGAAGATAGCCTCCTGTCGCTACAAGACCAAAATGGACAAGAGGAGCGGATTCTGGCAAGTGGACCTGACGCCCAACGCACAGGAACTACTGGCCTTCATCACCCCTCAGGGGAGGGTGTTCAAGTGGAAGGTCATGCCGTTTGGCGTGGCTAACGCACCCGCTCTATTCCAAGAGCTGATGAACAGGATCTTGTCCATCCTACGAAGGAGACCTAAGGTGCAGGAGCTCATATCCCGTGGTGCCCAGATGGAGGCTCACATCGACGATGTATGCCTCGGGACCAATACCCAGGAGGATCACCTAATCCTCTTGGGTGAGTTCTTTGCGGTCTGCCAGGAGAACGACACACGACTCAAGCTCGAGAAGTGTGAGTTCATGCAGGAGACCATGCAGTACCTAGGGTTTGATGTTGGCTATGGGTGGTGGACCCCGGCGGCCTCTAAGGCCAAACCCCTGATGGATGCCAAGGTACGACACGAAGACCCCAAGAAAGGATTTCATGATGTACGCAGTTTCATTGGGGCGTGCAACTTCTATCGCCGCCACATCAAAAACTTCACCTACACCAGCGCCGTACTGACTGACTTGATCAAGAAGAGTACTACTTGGCGCTGGGGCCCACAAGGGCAACAAGCGTTTGACGAGCTCAAAGACAAGGTAGCCAACGCTAAGTGCTTGGGCGTGCCTAGGGCACAAGGGGAGATTATCCTGGTGACCGACGCCAGCAATGTGGGCGGTGGTGGAACGTTGTTCCAATGGCAAGCACTAGAGAAGGAGGAGTTCGACTCGGCCATTTCCCAATGGGGGACGGAAGGTCTCAACCGAGATGGAACCCTCAAGCACAGCTACACTGACGACAAGTGGGTCCTAGTACCTCTGGGCCACTGGAACTGGAAGTGGAACCAGGCCAGGGGGAACTACTCCACCTATGAGCTGGAATTGCTCGCGGGTATGCTGGTGCTATCCTCACAAGCACAACTGTTGGGGAGTAACCCTGTGGTCTGGCTGTGCGACCAAGAACCGGTCCGCAGTTTCCAGAAGGGTCCCCCACCTGAGAAGGCCAAGCTACGGCGCTGGTGGACCTACCTCAGTCAACTACGGCTGACGGTACACCATATCTAGGGAGTGAAGAACGAGTGTGCCGACTACATCAGCCGCAACAACTTCGACGCCCTGATTGGTGCCCGGTCTGAAGCGCTGGCTAAGGAGGCGTTCAGCCCCCCACGGGAACGCGTCACAACCTTGGTGAGTTGCTGAGGCTCGCTGAGACGCTTGCCTCCAAGACTAAAGCTAAGGACTGAACCTTACCCTTACCTGCCAAAGCGTATGTGTGAGTGTGCTATTCCTAAGGTCCTGAGAGCAAGCCGCAGAAGTGGTGTCCTAATTATACCCAAGTCTGCACGCTTGCTAAACCTGGAGGGTTGGCTTATTGATGCCACGGGGTACGCCCCGGGTCTCCCCTCCCCTAAGCGCCCAATTTCTGTGCTGGCGCAAAACCTTTTGGGAATACCCAGCGTACTAATCCAGGTATTGTTTTCCCTACCTATCTGTCCACTACAGGGAGGGGTGGCCAAAAGCTATGAAGGCATGAAAACGCCGTTTTGCTAAGTGGCCAAAACACTGACCTAACCACTGCCACAGCCCACCAACCCTGCTAAAATTGCAGGAAACGGGTGGGGCAGTGACACACGCACTACAGGCCCTACACACCCTACAGTGGCACCATCCTGGTGGGCGAGCACTGCGGCAACTGGCTCAAGCCCCCACTCAGGACTACCACTCCTACACGCACACTCTACTGGGTGTTGTTGAAGAACTTGTCGTGGGTCCTAGCGACCCTCCTGTGAAGAAGACAAGAGAACACAGCGCTGCTAAGCAACTGTGGCCTAACAGGGGACGCCACAACGCGTTTCCCCTGCTAGGGCTTGGAGGGAAGAGGTGCTCTTTTTGCGTGCACGGCGCAGATGTCGATGAAGTCGGACTCCCTGCTCTGCCACAGGCAGAGGCGGAGTTACTTGTTTGTGTGATCTGCGCCCTTGTTTAGCAGGGCATGAAAAAAATGGTATGCTGCTGCACCAATCACCCTACCTGCCCACCTGTAACGCAAAGGCAAATGAAGGGGTGTTTGCGGCGGAGGAACCAAGCCACACTCCCCGTATTATACGGTTCTCAGTGTGACCTATAATACACTGTCCGCAAACACGCTGAAAGATCAGCTCCCCTGTCAAGCAAGCAAGCGTTAAGGGACTCCTCAGGTTCTCTTAAAGAACGTACCGAGGAGCCCCTGGGTAGCCTAAACAAGGTTTACCGTGCGCACTTCGCGTGGCCTACCCTTTAATGCGTGTGTGAATGCGCGAGCATGCACGAGTATTTCGGGCAAACCTGCCCATCTCAACCTCAATCACGAACTCCACCAGGGGGTGGCCGCACATGGGCTTACTCACCTTACCTACCGCTGGAGAGAGAGAGCAAGTGGGCACGTGAGGGGCGCAAGCAAAAAACGTCACTATGCACTTGTGTGTATGTCTAATCACCCTGATCCGACCTCTAATCATCTGCAATCTTTCTAATTCATCCCTCTATCGCGTCCTATCGTTGTTAGCGCTGCTACAAGACTCGTTCACGGAGACACGAGACGAGCAATGTGTATGCGGCATACGAGACGAGCATACCTGTAGTTTATACCTGATTCATTTAAGTCTTTTCGTTGATTTTCGAATTCTTGGATTTTTGATTCTTCTATTAGTGTGGGTGGAATCTGCATGTCTATTTATTAATGTGTGTCTCGTCATTTTCAAGACTACGTGAGACATACGTTTATAATTCCATTATTTCTGCATTTTCCGGCGCTTCGCTAGGAGCCGCTCCTGCGCGCCGCCATTTTATGCGTAGGAATTTCTTGATTTAAAAAATCTAGAGATGACTATAATTCTTATAAAAATGTGCTTCTGATGCACGATTGGATTCTGCTCAGGTGTGTTGTCTTAGAAAAATTCTAGCCCGTCATTTGACGGATTTTGGTGTCGTCGCTTCGCTTTTGCGTGGATTCGTCCATAATTCTCCCATTCCTGCCTCTGCAGATACCCACGCGCAGCCTCGCTGAGTAGGCCGTGTTCGGGCCGAAACGGAGCAGCCTGGAGAGACTGAGCAGAACCCAGGACCCCACCCAGGGGCAAATTCATTTTTTCACGACTCCCTTCGCCCTAAGACAGGTCACAGGTCGCCAGCAGGTTTACGAGAACCCATGCGAGTGTGTATATTGCGTCTTGCGTTGGGTTTGTGTCGCGCTGCGTCTTGGAGGGAGGGATGCACATGCACATGTTTTGGCATGCTCCCAAACTAACCCAACCAAGCCACAGGAGCCCCGGCAGCGCCATGAGCGCTGAGTCTTCTGTAGGAAATGTTACAAACAGAGCAGCAAAAGAGCGCCAGCCATGTTGAGCGCCCATTTTTCTGTGTGAGGGAAACTATAGGTATTTTAAAGTAGATGTGGAAACCAAGGAAAGGCCAAGAAAAAATCCCGTTTTCCTAAAATGCGACAGTGGTGGCCACCACAGCACAAGGGGGGAGTAAGAAAAAGTGCTTTTCCAATGCTTTGAGGCATACTCTCGTTGTATTAGGGATGCACTGAGCATCCAGGCATTTCTATCGTAGTATTGGCCCCACCAAAAGTGGTGATAACACATTTTGACCTATGGAACCAAACACCCAATCAGGATATGGAGTGGACCCCTTAGTCCCCTTTCAATGTGAGGCAAATCATCTTTTCCTGAGTTGACTGAGAACTGACATATCAAAGGCAGAGCCTATGAATTTATCTATGTTTTTTCATGAATTCTTAGCTGTCCTAGTGGTATGCACCCTAGGGGGCTGGGCACCTCTTTTTGAGAGGTCCTGGGTTCAATTCCCGGTCAGCCTAGCTAAGTAGGAAGATCCCATGTGACATGGCAGTGACCTCATCGCCACATGCCTTGCCACCTCAGCACATATGGGACCCAAAACAAAGAGTGCACATCTCCTGAGATGGCACTATGGAGACGGAGTGACCATGGGGCAGTTTTCCAACTCTTTTCCAAAACATTTCAGCTATCTTTGTGAATATGCATTCCGATTTGACCTGAGTTGCAGTTTCTGTGAATATCCTTTCATCTTTCACTGTTTACACTGCAGCCCTTCATGCTTTGATCCTGATTCTCTTCTCCTTGCATACCTCTGGCTTGGGCTGTCCTGGATTGACTGTATTTCAGCGAACAAAAGCTTTTCATCTGCAAAAACAAGCAGCAGGAAACCCTACACCAGCAGCAAGCAGCAGGAGAGACAAAAACACAGTGTTGAAACCACTATAAACTTTTCTTGTGCTGTGGTCCACCAGGAGTTCTCCACGCCAGCAATGTGGGCTAGCAGGAACTATGCCATGACCTGATAAAGAGATCCTAAATGGGCCATAGTCCAGGACAGTGACTAACCATAGACAGTGGACTGAGCCATAGCAGACGTGACCTGCGCACACAGAGCGGTTGCGGGGATGTCCAGCGCTACTTGCAGCAGGCTGTGGGCATCAGCTTTGGGCGTCATCCCCATCATGAGGGGCCACAGAGCAACGGTGGGAGGAGCGGACGCCATGAAACTGGCCAGCACACAGTGGTGTCCTGCAAGTACCAGGATGTCTCCTCGGGGTGTCAGAATTTGCAGTCCATGGAGGTTCTAGTAGCTAAGAATAGTTTGTCTTGGCCTTTTGCCATTGTACCTTTGCGTTTCAGGATGGTGTGACCCTAAGTAGATGTGAACTCAATAGATTTGCACTTTTTTTTTTCAAATACCATGGAAACTACAGCATGCTAAGTCACCACAAACATTGAGTGCTTCATGGAAGATCAAGACTTCAACTCGGGGCCTCACAATAAGTTGCCCCTTGCTGATTCACCCATCATCGAAAGCGGACATCTTTTCAAGTTCTAGTGTGGAGGTACTAGTAGCTAAGAATAGTTTGTCTTGGCCTTTTGCCATTGTACCTTTGCGTTTCAGATTTCTCATTCCAGCTGCGACTCTGCGCTTGCCACAAATCCACAACTTTACTCATGTAAGATCATGCACATGCACAACTCATGCCAAATTGTGGCCTAGAATGGCAAGCACGGCGAGAAACGGTGCACAAGAACAGCTGCTCAGAAATGCATTAATAGGTTGAAACCAGCGTGAAAGACACATTGGGATAGTCGGTCACAAATCTTCAAAACGAATCATTGTTTACCACAGCCCCGTGCATAACTCATGCTAATTCTAACCTCACACCTTTCGCTGTTCCAAAGACTCGCTCAACATAGCACATGTCCACGTTAGTAGACAAACATTCAATCACACAGTTGACCATTGACCACCAATGGTGGCATGCACCTACAGTACGCATGGTAGGCCAGTCAGAAAGCACCTCTGCAGAACTCGATCCCGAAGGTTCCAAAAATTCAGTACTTCCTTAAAACTGCTAATCATGATCAAAAATATTGAAATACCTGCAGGAACAAGAGTTCACTTCACGATCCCACTTTGGAACAGGCGATTCTGGGAGCGGTGGTTTTTGACTGGCGCCACGGGTCGCATGTGCGCTTCAGCACCAGTGACAGTTGCTGCGGCACTACCACAATTTAGGTGACAACTCGCGGTGCTGAAAAGCCAAGCATACTTTTTCCAACCTTCCGTCAAGGCTACAACCTCAGCAAAACAAAACACACTGTGTATTTACCAAACCATAAGAGAGAAAAAGTCCCACACCCTCCCACTCCAGCTCCTTCTCTCCAGGGGATATCTCGGGGCCACTCAGGATCTCACGGGCAATGCGGGTAGGACCGAGTCCCCGTTGTCTAGCGACGACAGGTCACCGTCCGTTCGAAGGGACCGTGCTTGTTTCTACCACTCATAGATCATATGCAGGGGGAAAAAATGCTGCATCTCCCAGAAACCATATAACCGAGTGAGGCGTGCCTTCCACCACGACCCTGGGACACGTCGGTGGACCAACCCCCACACCATTGACCGGCAGTTCAGCAGGACGTCCTCAGGGTTCCAGGCGTACCATACGCATTTTAGGAAGATCGCAGCGAGCAGTGATTGCCAAACTAACGTCGTATTAGGGGACAGGGCATCAACCCACTTGCTCCATTCGAGGTCGCTCGTGTCGTCAGACCCGTCGAGGTCGGACAGCGACAAGCCTACCCCTTTCCGTAACATCGAAATACGCTGTGGGAGGACACGGAGCAGGCATTCCCCCCAATTCACGCTACCCTGTGGGTGCGGTTCCCACTTAAGCGGGATGCCGTAGGTGGATCGGAGAAAACACGCTACCCCGAATTCGACCCAAGGGCGAATATGAGGGGGTATTCGGGACATCAGCAGATCAATGTTATCCCTGTACCTACCCATTAGCACAAGGGGAAGAGAGGGGCCATCTATAGGGGAGTCAGAAATGCACCAGGGTGGGGGGTTTCGTAATTCTCCAACAATGCCTTTGAGAACCTCGAAGCCTTTCAGGTGCTCTCCGACCTTGTGTTTATCCCTTTGCGGGGTATACCGCAGGATTGTACTCAGTTGTCCCGCCGGCGCACCGTCCCATGGCGGGACTTAACCAGAAAGATAGGGACGTCGTCCACCTGTAGTACGGCCAGCAGAGATTCTACTGGGGCCCACCACCCGCGGAAGCCATTGAAATGTAGCTGCTCCCAAGACACAACGTGGGGGAGTCTCGCTCGCATCCTACCTTCACAAACCGTCATCTCTGGGCCATTCACCGGGGAAGCAGAAAAATCTGTAGGCCCGGTCACAAAGCCCTACACTGACGGAGCCGGCAGAAGCTGTGAGGGGCCTTGGGTATGCGGGGGCAGAAACTGGCGCCCAGGAGGAGAGTTGGTGGCTATGCACTGATTCCAGGCACTTTCAAAATGGGTCCGCACGTTCTGCTCACCCATCAGTGGGGTGTGTTCCTTCCACAGAGCCCAGAGCTCGGCGAGCTGGGCTGAAATAAAACCCCAATAGGGACCCCCTTCCCCCCCTGGCGGAGTATTAGACTACCCAAGACAAACAATACATTCTGCTGCAAATCGAATTTCACAAACCTGGTGAGGTGGTCGTCATTTATCATTGTGAACTGGCGGTCAGCCGACTTTCCGAGGCGGTCCAGGCACTTAGCCTCTTTCGATAGCGAAAACCACAGAGTTTTCCCGCGAAATTTTTATCTTGCACTCACCCACCGCCCAGGAGACTGCCTGCAGCGCTTCTTCCCCTGGAATCACCAAAACATGTCAGACATGTCTTGTTCCAACAGGGAGAGGGATTCCATGGACGCTTGCATTCTGTGGGCTGACCAGACCAGGTCTCTGACTCCTACTAGTTTCGCAAATCCCAGACCTCCTGGAAGCATGGTGCAATGGCAGACCAAGAGTTGCAGACATCTTCCCATCAGTTTGCTCCATGCCCTCAAGGGATGGGCTGCAAATGAGACGACGTCTCTCCAACGAATGACAGGTGGCACCGCCGTTTCCTCACCTTTCCTATTGAGCAACCCGAAAATGGATGGCGGTCCGAACCGTTGTTTTTTTGCTTTCGCTGGGTTAGACACATCACCGATCCGTACGGATACCCCATCAATAGTAACGCAAAACCCATGGGGTTCGGGTACTGGGGGTTCAGGCATCCCGGAATCATCGTCGCACCCGGGTGGAAGCAAGTCCATAACCCATGGTGTGACGTTGTCGGGTGTGAGGTTGGGTGGCAATCTGCGGAAGGCATCTGCGTCGTGCAGGACCCCGCACTCATTGGCTGAGTCGAGCAACTGTATGAGTGTTGTGGCCCGGGCATCACGTGGTGTAGGGCCCCATCCCGCAAGTGTGAATCGTTTGCCGAACAGAATTCCATCACACATGCGAATGTCATCCAGCACCCTACACACCGCATAATTGCGGTGGGCTTTTTTGTCCCATATCCCCCCACAAAACTTGTGCCACCACAGCCAATCTCTTGCCTCTAGTCCTAGGCTCTCATCAAGCCACTGACATTTGGACACAGACTGAGAGATATCGTCCCAGGTCACTGAAGCAATGTCATTGAGCAAGACTTGAACCCTGCCGTCAGGCAACAATTGTTCTGGCTTGGAGAAAGAACCTTCACCAGGTTGAAAAGACGGGCATTTGATATTCTGTAGGCTTTCAACAAATGACTCAAAGGAGTTGGTGAGGGAAGCAGGGGAGCGGAAAACACGATTTCGTGCGTTGCACGCCAGCGTGGAACCCAGACTGTCGCCAAGAAGCGACGTCCACTGCTTGGTGGATCGCAGGATGACGTGTCCTGTCGAGTTTCTCAGAACCGGGAAGGAGTCAAAGAGTTGCGGGCAATCACAGTGTTGCCCCGTGACGTCGATTCGAACCCGTTGCTCGATGAAACTCCATAGAGCGGGGAACGGGGAGTCCGGACTGCCAGGTAATCGTAAACGCCATGCACCTGTATGGTCGTCAGCTGGCCTCCATGTGGCAAAAGGCACTTCATTCTGTGCTGCCTGCAAATAGTCAGCGACTCTATGCTGTGCCGTCCCTCGGGAAACCTTGGCTAGGGACGCTACTGAGGGGGACGGGGATGCAATTGAGTTCACGATTTTCTTAAGCCAGCTCTGAAAACCACTGGGGATCAGGACGTCAGAGATTGCCTTCCGGACCACCCGAGTGACAGTGTCAAGAACCTCTTGGTGGTAGGATGGCACCCTCACTACTATCCTCCTCGGCAGGTCTAGCCCCAAAATTGGTGCACCTCTCGCTTAATCTTTCGGAATAGGCGTTCGAAGACTGCTGTGTGCAAATGACCGTGCACCTGTGTGATGAATTCCAGAGCCGTGGAAACTTCATCGGCCGTAAATGTTTTGCTGATCAGGAACTCGGCTTTACTGTGCATCGCAATTTTGGAAAAAATTTTGGCAAAAATTTTTGCAAAAAATATTGGAAAAATTTTGGAAAAAATTTTTGAAAAAAATTTTGGAAAAAACGCACCAGGTTAGGGTTACGCACATAGAAAGTTAAAGAAGCATGTAGCCGCGAATTTGCGGCTACCAAGCCCAAAGACGCAAGGGACAAGTACACAACCTAAGTCGCGAATTTGCGGCTACCAAGCCCAGGGACCAAAGATACCATTGTAGAAGCCGTGTGTCGCAATTTGAGAAAAAATTTTGGCAAATTTTTTGAAAAAAATATTGAAAAATTTTTGAAAAAAATTTTTGAAAAAAGTTTTGGAAAAAACGCATGAGGTTAGGGTTACGCACATAGAAAGTGAGAGAAGCATGTAGCCGCGAAGTCGCGGCTACCAAGCCCAAAGACGCAAGGGACAAGTACACAACCTGAGTCGCGAATTTGCGGCTACCAAGCCCAGCGACCAAAGATACCATTGTAGAAGCCGTGTGTCGCAATTTTGGAAAAATTTTGGCAAAAAATTTTGAAAAAAATATTGGAAAATTTTTGGAAAAAATTTTTGAAAAAAGGTTTGGAAAAAACGCACAAGGTTAGGGTTACGCACATAGAAAGTGAGAGAAGCATGTAGCCGCGAATTCGCGGCTACCAAGCCCAAAGACGCAAGGGACAAGTACACAACCTGCGTCGCGAATTTGCGGCTACCAAGCCCAGGGACCAAAGATACCATTGTAGAAGCCGTGTGTCGCAATTTTGGAAGAAATTTTGGCAAAAACTTTTGAAAAAAATATTCGAAAAATTTACGAAAAAATTTTTGAAAAAATTGTTGGAAAAAACGCACAAAGTTAGGGTTACGCACATAGAAAGTGAAAGAAGCATGTAGCCGCGAACTTGCGGCTACCAAGCCCAAAGACGCAAGGGACAAGTACACAACCCGAGTCGCGCATTTGCGGCTACCAAGCCCACGGACCAAAGATACCATTGTAGAAGCCGTGTGTCGCAATTTTGGAAAAAATTTTGGCAAAAACTTTTGAAAAAAATATTCGAAAAATTTTGGAAAAATTTTTGAAAATTTTTTTGGAAAAAACGCACAATGTTAGGGTTACGCACATAGAAAGTGAAAGAAGCATGTAGCCGCGAATTTGCGGCTACCAAGCCCAAAGACGCAAGGGACAAGTACACAACCTGAGTCGCGAATTTGCGGCTACCAAGCCCAGGGACCAAAGATAACATTGTAGAAGCCGTGTGTCGCAATTTTGGAAGAAATTTTGGCAAAAATATTTGAAAAAAATATTGGAAAAATTTAGGAAAAAATTTTTGAAAAAATTGTTGGAAAAAACGCACAAAGTTAGGGTTACGCACATAGAAAGTGAAAGAAGCATGTAGCCGCGAATTTGCGGCTACCAAGCCCAAAGACGCAAGGGACAAGTACACAACCCGAGTCGCGAATTTGCGGCTACCAAGCCCACGGACCGAAGATACCATTGTAGAAGCCGTGTGTCGCAATTTTGGAAAAAATTTTGGCAAAAATTTTTGAAAAAAATATTCGAAATATTTTGGAAAAGTTTTTTAAAAATTTTTTTGGAAAAAACGCACAAGGTTAGGGTTACTTACATAGAAAGTGAAAGAAGCATGTAGCCGCGAATTTGCGGCTACCAAGCCCAAAGACGCAAGGGACAAGTACACAACCTGAATCGCGAATTTGCGGCTACCAAGCCCAGGGACCAAAGATACGATTGTAGAAGCCGTGTGTCGCAATTTTGGAAAAAATTTTGGCAAACATTTTTGAAAAAAATATTGGAAAAATTTTGGAAAAAATTTTGCAAAAAAATTTTGGAAGAAACGCACAAGGTTAGGGTTACGCACATCGAAAGTGAAAGAAGCATGTAGCCGCGAATTTGCGGCTACCAAGTTCAAAGACGCAAGGGACAAGTACACAACCTGAGTCGCGAATTTGCGGCTACCAAGCCCAGGGACCAAAGATACCATTGTAGAAGCCGTGTGTCGCAATTTTGGAAAGAATTTTGGGAAAAAATTTTGAAAAAAATATTGGAAAAATTTTGGAAAAAATTTTTGAAAAATTTTTTGGAAAAAACGCACAAGGTTAGGGTTGCGCACATAGAAAGTGAAAGAAGCATGTAGCCGCGAATTTGCGGCTACCAAGCCCAAAGACGCAAGGGACAAGTACACAACCTCAATCGCGAATTTGCGGCTACCAAGCCCAGGGACCAAAGATACCATTGTAGAAGCCGTGTGTCGCCATTTTGGAAAAAACTTTGGCAAAAATTTTTGAAAAAAATATTGGAAAAATTTTGGAGAAAATTTTTGAAAAATTTTTTGGAAAAAACGCACAAGGTTAGGGTTACGCACATAGAAAGTGAAAGAAGCATGTAGCCGCGAATTTGCGGCTACCAAGCCCAAAGACGCAAGGGACAAGTACACAACCCCAATCGCGAATTTGCGGCTACCAAGCCCAGGGACCAAAGATACCATTGTAGAAGCCGTGTGTCGCAATTTTGGAAAAAACTTTGGCAAAAATTTTTGAAAAAAATATTGGAATAATTTCGGAAAGAATTTTTCAAAAAAATTTTGGAAAAAACGCACAAGGTTAGGGTTACGCACATAGAAAGTGAAAGAAGCATGTAGCCGCGAATTTGCGGCTACCAAACCCAAAGACGCAAGGGACAAGTACACAACCTGGATCGCGAATTTGCGGCTACCAAGCCCAGGGACCAAAGATACCATTGTAGAAGCCGTGTGTCGCAATTTTGGAAAAAATTTTGGCAAAAATTTTTTGAAAAAAAGATTGGAAAAATTTCGGAAAAAATTTTTGAAAAAATTTTTGGAAAAAACGCACAAGGTTAGGGTTACGCACATAGAAAGTGAAAGAAGCATGTAGCCGCGAATTTGCGGCTACCAAGCCCAAAGACGCAAGGGACAAGTACACAACCTGAGTCGCGAATTTGCGGCTACCAAGCCCACGGACCAAAGATACCATTGTAGAAGCCGTGTGTCGCAATTTTTGAAAAAATTTTGGCAAAAATTTTTCAAAAAAATTTTGGAAAAATTTTGGAAAAAATTTTGGAAAAAAATTTTGGAAAAAACGCACAAGGTTAGGGTTACGCACATAGAAAGTTAAAGAAGCATGTAGCCGCGAATTTGCGGCTACCAAGCCCAAAGACTCAAGGGACAAGTACACAACCTGAGTCGCGAATTTGCGGCTACCAAGCCCAGGGACCAAAGATACCATTGTAGAAGCCGTGTGTCGCAATTTTGAATGGAATTTCGGCAAAAAGTTTTGAAAAAATTATTGGAAAAATTTTGAAAAAATTTTGCAAAAAATTTTTCGAAAAAACGCACAAGGTTAGGGTTACGCACATAGAAAGTGAAAGAAGCATGTAGCCGCGAATTTGCGGCTACCAAGCCCAAAGACGCAAGGGACAAGTACACAACCTGAATCGCGAATTTGCGGCTACCAAGCCCAGGGACCAAAGATACCATTGTAGAAGCCGTGTGTCGCAATTTTGGAAAAAATTTTGGCAAAAATTTTTGGAAAAAATATTGGAAAAATTTTGGAAAAAATTTTGCAAAATTTTTTTGCAAAAAACGCACAAGGTTAGGGTTACGCACATAGAAAGTGAAAGAAGCATGTAGCCGCGAATTTGCGGCTACCAAGCCCAAAGACGCAAGGGACAAGTACACAACCTGAATCGCGAATTTGCGGCTACCAAGCCCAGGGACCAAAGATACCATTGTAGAAGCCGTGTGTCGCAATTTTGGAGAAAATTTCGGCAAAAACTTTTGAAAAAAATATTGGAAAAATTTTGGAAAAAATTTTTGAAAATAATTTTGGAAAAAACGCACAAGGTTAGGGTTACGCACATAGAAAGTGGAAGAAGCACGTAGCCGCGAATTTGCGGCTACCAAGCCCAAAGACGCAAGGGACAAGTACACAACCTGAATCGCGAATTTGCGGCTACCAAGCCGAGGGACCAAAGATACCATTGTAGAAGCCGTGTGTCGCAATTTTGCAAAAGAATTTTGGCAAAAATTTTTAAAAAAAAATTGGAAAATTTTTGGAAAAAGTTTTGCAAAATATTTTTGGAAAAAACGCACAAGGTTAGGGTTACGCACATAGAAAGTGAAAGAAGCATGTAGCCGCGAATTTGCGGCTACCAAGCTCAAAGACGCAAGGGACAAGTACACAACCTGAATCGCGAATTTGCGGCTACCAAGCCCAGGGACCAAAGATACCATTGTAGAAGCCGTGTGTCGCAATTTCGGAAAAAATTTTGGCAAAAATTTTTGAAAAAAATATTGGAAAAATTTTGGAAAAAATTTTGCAGAATATTTTTGGAAAAAACGCACAAGGTTAGGGTTACGCACATAGAAAGTGAAAGAAGCATGTAGCCGCAAATTTGCGGCTACCAAGCCCAAAGACGCAAGGGACAAGTACACAACCTGAGTCTCGAATTTGCGGCTACCAAGCCCAGGGACCAAAGATAGCATTGTAGAAGCCGTGTGTCGCAATTTTGGAAAAAATTTTGGCAAAAAATTTTGAAAAAAATATTGGAAAAATTTAGGAAAAATTTTTTGAAAAAAGGTTTGGAAAAAACGCAAAAGGTTAGGGTTACGCACATAGAAAGTGAAAGAAGCATGTAGCCGCGAATTTGCGGCTACCAAGCCCAAAGACGCAAGGGACAAGTACACAACCTGAATCGCGAATTTGCGGCTACCAAGCCCAGGGACCAAAGATACCATTGTGAAGCCGTGTGTCGCAATTTTGGAAAAAATTTCGGCAAAAATTTTTGAAAAAAATGTTGGAAAAATTTTGGAAAAAATTTTTGAAAAAATTTTTGGAAAAAACGCACAAGGTTAGGGTTACGCACATAGAAAGTGAAGGAAGCAGGTAGCCGCCAATTTGCGGCTACCAAGCCCAAAGACGCAAGGGACAAGTACACAACCTGAGTCGCGAATTTGCGGCTACCAAGCCCAGGGACCAAAGATACCATTGTAGAAGCCGTGTGTTGCAATTTTGGAAAAAATTTTGGCAAAAATTTTTGAAAAAAATATTGGAAAATTTCGGAAAAAATTTTTGAAAAAATTTTTGGAAAAAACGCACAAGGTTAGGGTTGCGCACATAGAAAGTGAAAGAAGCATGTAGCCGCCAATTTGCGGCTACCAAGCCCAAAGACGCAAGGGACAAGTACACAACCTGAGTCGCGAATTTGCGGCTACCAAGCCCAGGGACCAAAGATACCATTGTAGAAGCCGTGTGTCGCAATTTCGGAAAAAATTTTGGCAAAAATTTTTGAAAAAAATATTGGAAGAATTTTGGAAAAAAATAATCAAAAAAATTTTGGAAAAAACGCACAAGGTTAGGGTTACGCACATAGAAAGTGAAAGAAGCATGTAGCCGCGAATTTGCGGCTACCAAGCCCAGAGACGCAAGGGACAAGTACACAACCTGAGTCGCGAATTTGCGGCTACCAAGCCCAGGGACCAAAGATACCATTGTAGAAGCCGTGTGTCGCAATTTTGGAAAAAAATTTGGCAAAAATTTTTGAAAAAAATATTGGAAAAATTTTGTAAAAAATTTTTGAAAAAAATTTTGGAAAAAACGCACAAGGTTAGGGTTACGGACATAGAAAGTGAAAGGGGCATGTAGCCGCGAAAAACAAATTAGAGGGCCGGTCGTCTTTGTAGCCGCGAAAAACAAATTAGAGGGCCGGTCGTCTTTGTGATCAATTAAAAAAAAAAACCAAAAAAAGAAAAAACTTAGAGGGCTGGTCGTCTTTGTGATCAATGAAAAAAAAAAAAAAAAAAAAAACCCTTAGAGAGCTGGTCGTCTTTGTGATCAATGAAAAAAAAAAAACAAAAAAAACTTAGAGGGCTGGTCGTCTTTGTGATCAAGGAAAAAAAAAAAAAAGAGGGCTGGTCGTTTTTGTGATAAATCAAAAAAAAAGAAAAAAAAACAAACAAATTAGAGGGCTAGTCGTCTTTGTGATCAATGAAAAAAAAAAAAAAAAACTTAGAGGGCCGGTCGTCTTCGTGATCAATAAAAAAAAAAAAAAAAAAAAACTTAGAGGGCCAGCCGTCTTTGTGATCAATCAAAAAACAAAAAAAAAAGAAATAGAAGGCTGTTCGTCTTTGTGATCAAGGAAAAAAAAAAAAAAAAAGAGGGCTGGTCGTCTTTGTGATAAATCAAAAAAAAAAAAAAAACAAATTAGAGGGCTGGTCGTCTTTGTGATCAATGAAAAAAAAAAAACCAAAAAAAAAAAAACTTAGAGGGCTGGTCGTCTTTGTGATCAATGAAAAAAAAAAAAAACAAAAAAAAAAATTTAGAGGGCCGGTCGCCTTTGTGATCAATGAGAAAAACAAAACAAAAAAAAAAAATTAGAGGGCTGGTCGTCTCTGTGATCAATGAAAAAAAAAAAAAACAAATTAAAGGGCTGGTCGTCTTTGTGATCAATGAAAAAAAAAAAAAAAAAAAACCTTAGAGGGCCGGTCGTCTTTGTGATCAATGAAAAAAAAAAAAAAAAAAAAACCCTCAGGGGGCCGGTCGTCTTTGTGATCAATGAAAAAAAAGAAAAAAAAAAAAAAAACTTACAGGGCCGGTCCTCTTTGTGATCAATGAAAAAAGGACAAAAAAAAAAAAACCTAGAGGGCTGGTCGTCTTTGTGATAAATCCAAAAAAAAAAAAAAAAAAAAAAAAAGAAATTAGAGGGCTGGTCGTCTTTGTGATCAATGAAAAAAAAAAACCAAAAAAAAAAAAACTTAGAGAAAAAAAAAAACTTAGGGGGCTGATCGTCTTTGTGATCAATAAAAAAAATTAAAAAAATTAGAGGGCTGGTCGTCTTTATGATCAATGAAAAAAAGAAAAAAAAAAAAAACCTTAGAGGGCCGGTCGTCTTTGTGATCAATGAAAAAAAAAAAAAAAAAAAACTTACAGGGCCGGTCCTCTTTGAGATCAATGAAAAAAAAAAAAAAAAAAACCAAAACTTAGAGGGCTGGTCGTCTTTGTGATCAAGGAAAAAAAAAAAAAAAAAGAGGGCTGGTCGTCTTTGTGATAAATCAAAAAAAAAAAAAAACAAATTAGAGGGCTGGTCGTCTTATTGATCAATGAAAAAAAAAACCAAAAAAAAAAACTTAGAGGGCTGGTCGTCTTTGTGATCAATGAAAAAAAAAAAAAACAAAAAAAAAATTTTAGAGGGCCGGTCGTCTTTGTGATCAATGAGAAAAAAAAAAAAAAAATTAGAGGGCTGGTCGTCTTTGTGATCAATGAAAAAAAAAAAAAACAAATTAGAGGGCTGGTCGTCTTTGTGATCAATGAAAAAAAAAAAAAAAAAAAACCCTTAGAGGGCCGGTCGTCTTTGAGATCAATGAAAAAAAAAAAAAAAAAAAAACTTACAGGGCCGGTCCTCTTTGTGATCAATGAAAAAAAAAAAAAAAGAAAATTGACGGCTAGTCGTCTTTGTGATCAATGAAAAAAAAAAAAAAAAAAAAAAACTTAGAGGGCCGGTCGTCTTTGTGATCAATGAAAAAAAAAAAAAAAAATTTAGAGGGCCAGTCGTCTTTGTGATCAATGAAAAAACAAAAAAAAAAATAGAAGGCTGTTCGTCTTTGTGATCAAGGAAAAAAAAAAAAAAGAGGGCTGGTCGTCTTTGTGATAAATCAAAAAAAAAAAAAGAAAAAAATTAAATTAGAGGGCTGGTCGTCTTTGTGATCAATGAAAAAAAAAAAACCAAAAAAAAAAAAAACTTAGAGGGCCGGTCGTCTTTGTGATCAATGAAAAAAAAAAAAAAAAAAAAACTTAGAGGGCCGGTCGTCTTTGTGATCAATGAAAAAAAAAAAAAAAAAAAATTAGAGGGCCAGTCGTCTTTGTGATCAATCAAAAAACAAAAAAAAAAAAAAATAGAAGGCTGTTCGTCTTTGTGATCAAGGAAAAAAAAAAAAAAAAAGAGGGCTGGTCGTCTTTGTGATAAATCAAAAAAAAAAAAAAAAAACAAATTAGAGGGCTGGTCGTCTTTGTGATCAACGAAAAAAAAAAAAACCAAAAAAAAAAAAACTTAGAGGGCTGGTCGTCTTTGTGATCAATTTAAAAAAAAAACAAAAAAAAAATTTATAGGGCCGTTCGCCTTTGTGATCAATGAGAAAAAAAAACAAAAAAAAAAAAAATTAGAGGGCTGGTCGTCTCTGTGATCAATGAAAAAAAAAAAAAAAACAAATTAAAGGGCTGGTCGTCTTTGTGATCAATGAAAAAAAAAAAAAAAAAAACCTTAGAGGGCCGGTCGTCTTTGTGATCAATGAAAAAAAAAAAAAAAAAAAACCCTTTGAGGGCCGGTCGTCTTTGTGATCAATGAAAAAAAAGAAAAAAAAAAAAACTTACAGGGCCGGTCCTCTTTGTGATCAATGAAAAAAAAACAAAAAAAAAAAACCTAGAGGGCTGGTCGTCTTTGTGATAAATCCAAAAAAAAAAAAAAAAAAAAAAAGAAATTAGAGGGCTGGTCGTCTTTGTGATCAATAAAAAAAAAAAACCAAAAAAAAAAAACTTAGAGAAAAAAAAAAACTTAGGGGGCTGATCGTCTTTGTGATCAATAAAAAAAAAAAAAAAAATTAGAGGGCTGGTCGTCTTTATGATCAATGAAAAAAAGAAAAAAAAAAAAAAAACCTTGGAGGGCCGGTCGTCTTTGTGATCAATGAAAAAAAAAAAAAAAAAAAAAAACTTACAGGGCCGGTCCTCTTTGTGATCAATGAAAAAAAAAAAAAAAAAAAACCAAAACTCAGAGGGCTGGTCGTCTTTGTGATCAAAGAAAAAAAAAAAAAAAAAGAGAGGGCTGGTCGTCTTTGTGATAAATCAAAAAAAAACAAAAAACAAAAAACAAATTAGAGGGCTGGTCGTCTTATTGATCAATGAAAAAAAAAAAACCAAAAAAAAAAAAAACTTAGAGGGCTGGTCGTCTTTGTGATCAATGAAAAAAAAAAAAAACAAAAAAAAAAATTTAGAGGGCCGGTCGTCTTTGTGATCAATGAGAAAAAAAAAAAAAAAATTAGAGGGCTGGTCGTCTTTGTGATCAATGAAAAAAAAAAAAAAAACAAATTAGAGGGCTGGTCGTCTTTGTGATCAATGAAAAAAAAAAAAAAAAAAAAAACCTTAGAGGGCCGGTCGTCTTTGAGATCAATGAAAAAAAAAAAAAAAAAAAATTACAGGGCCGGTCCTCTTTGTGATCAATGAAAAAAAAAAAAAAATTGACGGCTAAGCGTCTTTGTGATCAATGAAAAAAAAAAAAAAAAAAAAAAAAACTTAGAGGGCGGGTCGTCTTTCTGATCAATGAAAAAAAAAATAAAAAATTAGAGGGCCAGTCGTCTTTGTGATCAATCAAAAAACAAAAAAGAAAAAAATAGAAGGCTGTTCGTCTTTGTGATCAAGGAAAAAAAAAAAAAAAAGAGGGCTGGTCGTCTTTGTGATAAATCAAAAAAAAAAAAAAGAAAAAAATTAAATTAGAGGGCTAGTCGTCTTTGTGATCAATGAAAAAAAAAAAACCAAAAAAAAAAAAAACTTAGAGGGCCGGTCGTCTTTGTGATCAATGAAAAAAAAAAAAAACAAATTAGAGGGCTGGTCGTCTTTGTGATCAATGAAAAAAAAAAAAAAAAAAAAACCTTAGAGGGCCGGTCGTCTTTGAGATCAATGGAAAAAAAAAAAAAAGAAAAAAAAACTTACAAGGCCGGTCCTCTTTGTGATCAATGAAAAAAAAAAAAGGAAAAAAAAAATAGAGGGCTAGTCGTCTTTGTGATCAATGAAAAAAACAAAAAAAAAAAAAAAAACTTAGAGGGCCGGTCGTCTTTGTGATCAATGAAAAAAGAAAAAAAAATTAGAGGGCCGATCGTCTTTGTGATCAATGGAAAAAAAAAAAAAAAAAAAACCTTAGAGGGCTGGTCGTCTTTGTGATCAATGAAAAAAAAAAAAAAAGAGGGCTGGTCGTCTTTGAGGTTTGAGGTTTGAGGTTTGATTTTGCGGGTACTAGACGCCTTTCGGCCCCGGGGGGCCACCTGGTCGGGCCAGGTGATATCCTCCCCACCGGGTCCTAGTGGGGGGCCCTCCAAGACGCACCTCCTGCCTGGAGGCGGAGTCCCCCGGGTTCACAGAGCTCGGAGCCCCGTCCTTCCCCGGCGTCCCTGTTTCGCCACTCCCCGGTCAGTGCATCAATTCGCAGCCGTGGCTGCGGGCGCTTACCCACTGCGTCGCCCCCCTAATGCGTGGTCGCCCGGGGCGCCGGCGCCGCCGGGCCCGTGCTACTGGCTTGTCGCCAGTGGGACCCCCTTGGGCTGGCGCGGAGGCTGCCTAGCCTAGGGGTTGGGGCGTGGCGCTGTGCGCCACTACTGCCTTGGCGGGTGCAGTGTCCCGTCTGTGTGTGCGCGGCGCCCGCGGCCGGTTCGGGGGGGTTCAGGCCGGTACCTGGTGTTGTGTGTCTCCTGTTTCCCCCTTCCCGCCCCGCGTGTTCCGCGCTGCGTGTGGCGGGCCGTCCCGTCCGGGTGGCCCTTACGCTCGCTCGCTGGTACGCCATTCCATGCGGTCTGTGCGTTCCGCGCGCTCGGTCCGGTTGCCCTTCCGGTAGTCCCCGCGTGTCCTTTTCGTGTGTGTGCGCTCGCGCTCCCGCGGTGTCCGCTCCCCCCCCCGCTGGGTGGTGTGGCGCGCGCATCTCGCGTGGTCCCGGCACCGGGCGCTGGTAGGGCCGTTCCACGTGGTCCGTGCCCCTCCGCGTGTCCTGCCCCCGTCCCGTGCTCCGTCTGGCGTGCTTGGGGGGGGGCGGTCCGGTCCCGGTTCCCCCCTACTTGGCTTGGGGTTGTGGGGGCGGCGGCAGGGCGTCCCTGCGGGGGTGCCTTCGACCGTTGCGTGGGGCGTCTGGGGTCTTGCGCTCCTCCTCCCCCGACTGCCCGTCCCCTGGGTGGGCTGTCGGGGTCCGCGTTGTGGGCGCGGGCGTGCGGTTGTGGGGGCCCTGCTCTGTTCCTGTGGGGGCTGCTCGCCGCGGGGCGGGTCCACGGCGTTCTTATGCTGGGGGGCGGGCTGGGGGGGGGGGCGTGCGCCGTTTCCTCTGGCTGTGCGGCCGGGGCGGGGCCTGTAGGGCGGGGGGTCGCTCTGCCTCTTTCCGTCCCTCTGCCTTCCCTGGGCAGGCAACAAAGCGGGCGTCACTGGCGTTGTGCTGTCCATGGGGGGCGTGGCCCCCCATACCTCTCCGGTTCGTGCTCACCCGTCTTCTCTGGGTACGATCTGTGCGGCGTCCCGGTGCGCAGGCGTGGGCCCGCTTGTTCTTTGCGGCCCCCATGTGAGCCGGCGGCTGGAGCGGGGGGGCGGGTCACACTCCGGCTCCCCTCTCGGGCGGGGGGAGGCCATCCCCCCTGCCTCGGGGGCTGGGGGCCGGGGCCCCCGCGGCTGGCGGGCTGGTGGGGGGGCGGGGGGGGGGGGGGTGTCGCGCCGCGGCCCCCCTGCTCTCGTTCCGGGCGGCGGCCTGCGGTACTCCTTTCTGGCTCTCTCCGTGTCGCCGGCGCGCTCCCTTCCGGCGTGCGCGTGCGGTCGGGGCTGAAGTGCCGCCCCGGGGTGGGGGGGGGTGAGGGGCGGCCCGTGGACCGCTCCCCCGGGGGCCCCAGCTGACCTGAAACCCCCCCTCTGTCACCTCGGAGTGGGCTGTGGTTACGGGAGGGTCTTGTGGGGCGCGGCCTCCTTCCTGTTCTGTTGTGCGCGTTGCTCCGGCACGCCGGTGTGGGTTCGCGGGAGCAGGTCCAGCCGCCGTTGCCCTCACCGTGTCGCCGTTCCTCCTGAGGGTGGGGGCGCCCCCCCTGGGCCTGGGGGGGCGGAGGGCCGCGCCTGTGGCTCCCCAGCTGAGGTGGGTGCCGGGGGGGGGGGGGGGCGCCCCCCCCGCCCGCTCTCGGGCCTGTGTGGGAGGGGGGGGGGGGGAGTGGGGGGGGGCCTTTGGTCCCCTGGCGATGCCTCTCGTCGGCCGGGGGGGGGGGGGCGGCTTGGCAGTCCTGGCCCCGGGGGCTGGTCGTCTTTGTGATAAATCAAAAAAAAAACCAAATAAAGAAAAAACTTAGAGGGCTGGTCGTCTTTGTGATCAATGAAAAAAAAAAAAAAAAACCCTTAGAGAGCTGGTCGTCTTTGTGATCAATGAAAAAAAAAAAAAAAAAAAAACTTACAGGGCCGGTCCTCTTTGTGATCAATGAAAAAAAAAGAAAAAACAAAAAAAACTTAGAGGGCTGGTCGTCTTTGTGATCAAGGAAAAAAAAAAAAAAAAGAGGGCTGGTCGTCTTTGTGATAAATCAAAAAAAAAAAAAAAACAAACAAATTAGAGGGCTGGTCGTCTTTGTGATCAATGAAAAAAAAAAACCAAAAAAAAAAAAACTTAGAGAAAAAAAAAACTTAGAGGGCTGGTCGTCTTTGTGATCAATAAAAGAAAAAAAAAAGGAAAATTAGAGGGCTGGTCGTCTTTGTGATCAATGACGAAAAAAAAAAAAAACCTTAGAGGGCCGGTCGTCTTTGTGATCAACGAAAAAAAAAAAAAAAAACCTTACAGGGCCGGTCCTCTTTGTGATCAATCAAAAAAGAAAAAAAAAAAACAAAACTTAGAGGGCTGGTCGTCGTTGTGATCAAGGAAAAAAAAAAAAAAAAAGAGGGCTGGTCGTCTTTGTGGTAAATCAAAAAAAAAAAAAAAAAAAACAAATTAGAGGGCTGGTCGTCTTTGTCATCAATGAAAAAAAAGAAACCAAAAAAAAAAGAAAAATTTAGAAGGCTGGTCGTCTTTGTGATCAATGAAAAAAAAAAAAAATTAGAGGGCCGGTCGTCTGTGTGATCAATGAGAAAAAAAAAAAAAGAAAAAAAAAAACTTAGAGGGCTGGTCGTCTTTGTGATCAATGAAAAAAAAAAAAAAAATTAGAGGGCTGATCGTCTTTGTGATCAATCAAAGAAAAAAAAAAAAAAACAAATTAGAGGGCTGGTCGTCTTTGTGATTAATGAAAAAAAAAAAAACCCAAAAAAAAAAAACTTAGAGGGCTGGTCGTCTTTGTGATCAATGAAAAAAAAAAAATTAGAGGGCTGGTCGTCTTTGTGATCAATGAAAAAAAAAAAAAACAAAAAAAAAAATTAGAGGGCCGGTTGTCTTTGTGATCAATGAGAAAAAAAAAAAAAAAAAAAAAAAAAACTTAGAGCGCTGGTCGTCTTTGTGATCAATGAAAAAAAAAAAAAACCTTAGAGGGCCGGTCGTCTTTGAGATCAATGAAGAAAAAAAAAAAACCAAATTAGAGGGCTGGTCGTCTTTGTGATCAATGAAAAAAGAAAACCAAAAAAAAAAAACTTAGATAAAAAAGTAAAAAAACTTAAAGGGCCGGGCGTCTTTCTGATCAATAAAAAAAAAAAAATTAGAGGGCCGGTCGTCTTTGTGATCAATGAAAAAAAAAAAAAAAAAACCTTAGAGGGCCGGTAGTCTTTGTGATCAATGAAAAAAAAAAAAACAAAAAACAAAACTTAGAGGGCTGGTCGTCTTTGTGATCAAGGAAAAAAAAAAAAAAAAGAGGGCTGGTCGTCTTTGTGATAAATGAAAAAAAAAAAAAAAAAAAAAAAGCTTAGAGGGCTGGTCGTCTTTGTGATCAATGAAAAAAAAAAAAAACAAAAAAAAAAAATTAGAGGGCCGGTCGTCTGTGTGATCAATGAGAAAAAAAAAAAAAAAAAACAAAACTTAGAGGGCTGGTCGTCTTTGTGATCAATGAAAAAAAAAATGAAAAAAAAAAAAACCTTAGAGGGCCGGTCGTCTTTGTGATCAATGAAAAAAAAAAAAAACCAAAAAAAAAAAAACTTAGAGGGCTGGTCGTCTTTGTGATCAATGAAAAAAAAAAAAAAAAAAAAAAAAACTTACGGGGCCGGTAGTTTTTGTGATCAATGAAAAAAAAAAAAAAAAAAAACTTAGAGGGCTGGTCGTCTTTGTGATCAAGGAAAAAAAGAAAAAAAAACAAGAGGGCAAGTCGTCTTTGTGATCAATCAAAAAAAAAAAAAAGAAAAAAAAACAATTAGAGGGCTGGTCGTCTTTGTGATCAATGAAAAAAAAAAAAACCAAAAAAAAAAAAAACTTAGAGAAAAAAAAAAACTTAGAGGGCTGGTCGTCTTTGTGATCAATAGAAAAAAAAAAACCAAAAAATTGGAGGGCTGGTCGTCTTCGTGATCAATGAAAAAAAAAAAAAAAAAAAAACCTAAGAGGGCCGGTCGTCTTTGTGATCAATGAAAAAAAAAAAAAAAAAAAAAAACTTACAGGGCCGGTCGTCTTTGTGATCAAGGAAAGAAAAAAAAAAAAATTAGAGGGCCGGTCGTCTTTGTGATCAATGAGAAAAAAAAAAAAAAAAAAAACCTAGAGGGCTGGTCGTCTTTGTGATCAATGAAAAAAAAAAAAAAACAAATTAGAGGGCTGGTTGTCTTTGTGATCAATGAAAAAAAAAAAAAAAAAAAAAAACCTTAGAGGGCCGGTCGTCTTTGAGATCAATGAAAAAAAAAAAAAAAAAAAAATTACAGGGCCGGTCCTCTTTGTGATCAATAAAAAAAAAAAAAAAAATTGAGGGCTAGTCGTCTTTGTGATCAATTGAAAAAAAAAAAAAAAAAAAAAAACACTTAGAGGGCCGGTCGTCTCTGTGATCAATGAAAAAAAAAAAAAAAAAAAAAACGTAGAGGGCCAGTCTTCTTTGTGATCATTCAAAAAACAAAAAAAAAAAAAATAGAAGGCTGTTCGTCTTTGTGATCAATGAAAAAAAAAAAAAATTAGAGGGCTGGTCGTCTTTGTGATCAATGAAAAAAAAAACGAAAAAAAAAAAAACTTAGAGAACAAAGAAAAAAAACTTAGAGGGCTGGTCGTCTTTGTGATCAATGAAAAAAAAAAAAAAAAAACAACGTACAGGGCCGGTCCTCTTTGTGATCAATGAAAAAAAAAAAAAAAAGAAACAAAACTTAGAGGGCTGGTCGTCTTTGTGGTCAAGGAAAAAAAAAAAAAGGGGGGGGCTGGTCGTCTTTGTGATAAATCAAAAAAAAAAAAAAACAAATTAGAGGGCTGGTCGGCTTTGTGATCAATGAAAAAAAAAGCAAAAAAAAAAAAAAAAAAGAGGGCTGGTCGTCTGTGTGATCAATGAGAAAAAAAAAAAAAAAAAAAACTTAGAGGTCGTCTTTATGATGAATGAAAAAAAAAAAAAAAATTAGAGGGCTGGTCGTCTTTGTGATCAATGAAAAAAAAAAAAAAAAAAAAAAACCCTTAGAGGGCCGGTCGTCTTTGTGATCAATGAAAAAAAAAAAACGAAAAAAAAAAAAACTTAGAGGGCTGGTCGTCTTTGTGATCAATGAAAAAAAAAAAAAAAAAAAAAAGAAAAAAGGGCTGGTCGTCTTTGTGATCATGGAAAAAAAAAAAAAAAAAGAGGGCAAGTCGTCTTTGTGATCAATCAAAAAAAAAAAAAAAAAAAACAAATTAGAGCGCTGGTCGTCTTTGTGATCAATGGGAAAAAAAAAACCGGAAAAAAAAAACTTAGAGAAAAAAAAAAAACTTAGAGGGCTGGTCGTCTTTGTGATCAATGAAAAAAAAAAAAAAAAAATTGGAGGGCCGGTCGTCTTTGTGATCAATGAAAAAAAAAGAAAAAAAAAAAACTTAGAGGGCTGGTCGTCTTTGTGATCAATAAAAAAAAAAAAAATTAGAGGGCCGGTCGTCTTTGTGATCAATGAAAAAAAAAAAAAAAAAAAAAACCTTAGAGGGCCGGTCGTCTTTGTGATCAATGAAAAAAAAAAAAAAAAAAAAACTTACAGGGCCGGTCGTCTTTGTCATCAAGGAAAAAAAAAAAAAAAAGAGGGCTGGTCGTCTTTGTGATCAATGAAAAAAAAAAAAAATTAGAGGGCCGGTCGTCTTTGTGATCAATGAGAAAAAAAAAAAAAAAAAACCTTAGAGGGCTGGTCGTCTTTGTGATCAATGAAAAAAAAAAAAAATTAGAGGGCGGGTTGTCTTTGTGATCAATGAAAAAAAAAAAAAAAAAAAAACCTAGAGGGCCAGTCGTCTTTGTGATCAATCAAAAAACAAAAAAAAAAAAAGATAGAAGGCTGTTCGTCTTTGTGATCAATGAAAAAAAAAAGAAAAAAAATTAGGGGGCCGGTCGTCTTTGTGATCAATGAAAAAAAAAAAAAAAAAAAACTTTAGAGGGCTGGTCGTCTTTGTGATCAATAAAAAAAAAAAAAAAAAGAGGGCTGGTCGTCTTTGTGATAAATCAAAAAGAAGAAAAAAAAAAAACAAATTAGAGGGCCGGTCGTCTTTGTGATCAATGAAAAAAAAAAAACAAAAAAAAAAAATTACAGGGCCCGTCGTCTGTGTGATCAATTAAAAAAAAAAACCAAAAAAAGAAAAAACTTAGAGGGCTGGTCGTCTGTGTGATCAAGGAAAAAAAAAAAAAAAAAGAGGGCTGGTCGTCTTTGTGATAAATCAAAAAAAAAAAAAAAAACAAATTAGAGGGCCGGTCGTCTTTGTGATCAATAAAAAAAAAAAAAAACAAAAAAAAAAAATTACAGGGCCCGTCGTCTGTGTGATCAATGAGAAAGAAAAAAAAAAAAAAAAACTTAGAGGTCGTCTTTATGATCAATGAAAAAAAAAAAACAAATTAGAGGGCTCGTCGTCTTTGTGATCAATGAAAAAAAAAAAAAAAAAAAACCTTAGAGGCCCGGTCCTCTTTGTGATCAATGAAAAAAAAAAAAACCAAAAAAAAAAAACTTAGAGGGCTGGTCGTCTTTGTGATCAATGAAAAAAAAAAAAAAAAAATTACAGGGCCCGTCGTCTGTGTGATCAATGAGAAAAAAAAAAAAAACAAAAAAAAAAATAGTGGTCGTCTTTATGATCAATGAAAAAAAAAAAAAAACAAATTAGAGGGCTGGTCGTCCTTGTGATTCATGAAAAAAAAAAAAAAAAAAAAAAAACCTTAGAGGCCCGGTCCTTTTTGTGATCAATGAAAAAAAAAAAAAAAAAAACTTAGAGGGCTGGTCGTCTTTGTGATCAAGGAAAAAAAAAAAAAAAAGAGGGCTGGTCGTCTTCGTGATCAATAAAAAAAAAAAAAAAAAATTGAGGGCTGGTCGTCTTTGTGATCAATGAAAAAAAAAAAAAAAAAAACCTTTGAGGGCCGATCGTCTTTGTGATCCATGAAAAAAAAAAAAAAAAAAAAAAAACTTACAGGGCCGGTCGTCTTTGTGATCAGGGAAAAAAAAAAAAAAGAGGGCTGGTCGTCTTTGTGATCAATGAAAAAAAAAAAAAAACAAAAAAAAAATTAGAGGGCCGGTCGTCTTTGTGATCAATGAGAAAAAGAAAAGAAAAAAAAAAAAAACCTTAGAGGGGTGGTCGTCTTTGTGATCAATGAAAAAAAAAAAAAACAAATGAGAGGGCTGGTTGTCTTTGTAATCAATGAAAAAAAAAAAAAAAAAAAAACCTTAGAGGGGCGGTCGTCTTTGAGATCAATGAAAAAAAAAAAAAAAAAAAAAACTTAGGGGGCCGATCGTCTTTGTGATCAATGAAAAAAAAAAAAAAAAAAAAAAACTTAGAGGGCCAGTCGTCTCCGTGATCAATCAAAAAACAAAAAAAAAAAAAATAGAAGGCTGTTCGTCTTTGTGATCAATGAAAAAAAAAAAAAATTAGAGGGCCGGTCGTCTTTGGGATCAATGAAAAAAAAAAAAAAAAAAAACCTTAGAGGGCTGGTCGTCTGTGTGATCAATGAAAAAAAAAAAAAAAAAGAGGGCCGGTCGTCTTTGTGATAAATCAAAAAAAAAAAAAAAAAAAAAACAAATTAGAGGGCTGGTCGTCTTTGTGATCAATGAAAAAAAAAAAAAACAAATGAGAGGGCTGGTTGTCTTTGTAATCAATGAAAAAAAAAAAAAAAAAAAACCTTAGAGGGGCGGTCGTCTTTGAGATCAATGAAAAAAAAAAAAAAAAAAAAACTTAGAGGGCCGGTCGTCTTTGTGATCAATGAAAAAAAAAAAAAAAAAATTAGAGGGCCGGTCGTCTTTGTGATCAATGAAAAAAAAAAAAAAAAAAAACCTTAGAGGGCTGGTCGTCTTTGTGATCAATGAAAAAAAAAAAAAAAAAAAGAGGGCCGGTCGTCTTTGTGATAAATCAAAAAAAAAAAAAAAAAAAAACAAATTAGAGGGCTGGTCGTCTTTGTGATCAATGAAAAAAAAAAAACCAAAAAAAAAAAAAACTTAGAGAAAAAAGAAAAAAAACTTAGAGGGCTGGTCGTCTTTGTGATCAAAAAAAAAAAAAAAAAAAAATTAGAGGGCTGGTCATCTTTGTGATCAATGAAAAAAAAAAAAAAAAATAGAGGGCTAGTCGTCTTTGTGATCAATTAAAAAAAAAAAAAAAATTAGAGGGCCGGTCGTCTTTGTGATAAATCAAAAAAAAAAAAAAAAAAAACAAATTAGAGGGCTGGTCGTCTTTGTGATCAATGAAAAAAAAAAAAACCAAAAAAAAAAAAAAACTTAGAGAAAAAAGAAAAAAAACTTAGAGGGCTGGTCGTCTTTGTGATCAATAAAAAAAAAAAAATTAGAGGGCTGGTCGTCTTTGTGATCAATGAAAAAAAAAAAAAAAAAATAGAGGGCTAGTCGTCTTTGTGATCAATTGAAAAAAAAAAAAACCAAAAAAAGCAAAAACTTGGAGGGCCGGTCGTCTTTGTGATCAATGAAAAAAAAAAAAAAAAAAAAAAAACCTTTAGAGGGCTGGTCGTCTTTGTGATCAATAAAAAAAAAACTTAAAAAAAAAAAAACTTACAGGCCGGTCCTCTTTGTGATCAATGAAAAAAAAAAAAAAAAAAAAAACTTAGAGGGCTGGTCGTCTTTGGGATCAAGGAAAAAAAAAAAAAAAAGAGGGCCGGTCGTCTTTGTGATAAATAAAAAAAAAAAAAAAAAACAAATTAGAGGGCTGGTCCTCTTTGTGATAAATGAAAAAAAAAACCAAAAAAAAAAAAACTTAGAGAAAAAAAAACAACTTAGAGGGCTGGTCGTCTTTCTGATCAATAAAAAAAAAAAAAAAATTAGAGGGCTGGTCGTCTTTGTGATCAAGGAAAAAAAAAAAAAAAAAGAGGGCAAGTCGTCTTTGTGACCAATCAAAAAAAAAAAAAAAAACCAAATTAGAGGGCTGGTCGTCTTTGTGATCAATGAAAAAAAAAAACCAAAAAAAAAAAAAACTTAGAGAAAAAAAAAAAACTTAGAGGGCTGGTCGTCTTTGTGATCAATAAAAAAAAAAAAAAATTAGAGGGCTGGTCGTCTTTGTGATCAATGAAAAAAAAAAAAAAAAAATTAGAGGGCTGGTCGTCTTTGTGATCAATAAAAAAAAAAAAAAAACCTTTCGACGTGCGCGCGTGCGACAACAGGCGCAAGACTTACTGAGGCACAGACGAGTGAATCTTGTCTCAAAACTCTTTCCTTTTGACGTAAAACTACCTGAAACATCGCTTTCAGAACTTTGCGGTATCTTCTGTGTATTACTCGTCACCTACGACAACACATTATTATTTTACCTTACTACCGCGAAATCAATGCCTTCCAAGGAACCAAAATCTCGCACTCCGTCCTCCGCCACCTCACGGTCAAGCAGTGGTATCAAAAAAAATGCCGTTGGCAGTCACGGCAAATTCCCAAGTGCCCGTAACACCATTTTCTCCCTACTCGATCCTGAGCGTGTGTCTGCCACCACGGCCGTTGACTCTCTATCCGTCGGTTCCCTTGCCTCCAACTCCTCCTCCATTCCGCTTCCGTTCCCACCCATGGAACCCATTTCCCATGTTGGTTATCAAAAAAATGACGACAACCAAAAAAAAGATGAAGTGCCTAAAGAAAGTGATGGCCTACAAAAAAATACGACGTCCTCAAAAAAAATGATGACTCAATCTTCGCAACCCCCGCTCCGCGCCCGCCTATTGATGCTCAAAAAAAAGTCCGGGAAAAAAATGAAATAAATGAAGGTGACTCACTTAACCGAAGTCCGGCTAGTGACACCGCGTCGTCCCGTCCAACCGATATGCTATCCTTACATGATTCTTTAGTCCACGATGGCCCGGGCGTTTCACCCGTTGAAGCCGGCCTCGAAGACTCTACTTCGAATGCAAGTGCAAGGGACCTTGATGATCCAAGGCATGCCTTCACGTCTCCTTCCCCGAACCACACTCCCCCCAAGCCTTCAAACATGAATAGTGACAAAGGCCCCAATGAATCATTGAGTGACGTAGTTATGTCTCCCAATCCCGAGTCCGCCGTGCCTCAAGCAAAACACCTCGAACACAATCCCATAAAAGCCTTAGCGCAACGCTCCTTCCGCCCCCAAGGTGCCTTGCCAACGGGTTTCCCGGAACCCCGGGACCTTACAAAAGATGTTCAAGGTGGGAAAATTCCCGTCAAAGGCCAAAACCGTTTTTCAAAAATTGACATCCTCTCCTCGACTCCTACCGTCTATCACGACACCTCACCCCTCCCTCCCCCGGATCTCCTCGCCGCATTGGTCCCCACCCCACAAATACTCCTTTTCGGTGATGGCCTCCCATACCGCGGATTTCTTCGGATTTTTTGAATAGCCGACATGGCTAATTTTGAATGGCAAAAACTCATTGGTCTTGTTTCTTTTGCCATCCTCCCCACCTTCTCCCCTTTTCAAGACGAACCGCCTTTTTTTTCCCACCGCACCATCGTTAAGCAAATTGTTTCAATGCTTCGAGCCGCAAAAAACCAGGACAAGCCAACCACTTTTTGGCTCGCCTACCAAGCCCGCACAAACGTTGCGGATGTTGAACTCGCTGCCGTCCTAGATAGGAGGATAGACCTTGTACCCTCCCTGAGTTTTCTTTGGCTTTCAGTCGTTTGCCAAGTGGTACACATGGGCGTGCGATCCCCCGACACTTACAATGTCTCCACCGCACCAAGCCCCTTGGACCAACCCCTTGTCATATTACAACTCACTTCATTCCCCCTACCCAAAAACCACATTCCGCAAACCATCGGGTATTTTCCTCGGAATGTAGACTCCGCTGAACCGGTCCCCTCCCACGTGCACACACCTCAGTCCACTCTTTTCCAAATTCGTGTCGATGTCCCAATAGACATCACACGTGAGGTTGACGGTGTCGAGGTCAAGTGGCACATTTCTGGGTCGTTGCCACTAATGTTGATGCTAAATGGCCTCAACCCCGATGACACTTCCACTGTTTTGAAAGAACTCACGATCCCCCGCATCACCAAAACGTTTTGGCCGGTAATTGTGAACTCCGCCCCCGAAGGATATAAAATTTTCGATTTTTTTGTCCCCTTCGATGTTTTGGGGAACTTTTATGATGAACAACCGGCGTTGATGGACATGGGGGTGTCCATCGGGCTCCTTGACAAGTCAGTCAAGGAGTCCTCCCTTGTCATCACCAATCAACCCCGCTTTCAAAAGGGAGGACCTCGCCGCCGCAAGCTCCCCGCCGACGAAGTGCGCACGGCAATTGAAATGAACCCCGCCCTCTACCGAAAATTTGCGTTTCTTGTGCTGCTGAATCGCTATGACGTGTTGGGCATGGTCCATGACCCAATGCTGATTCAGCCGGCAGTACAAGAAATTGAAAACCTCGGCGAGATGATTTGTGTCTCGGCCCACACAAACAACCGAGTGTTTGCGAAAGATTTTTCCCGTGAAGTCAATCCACCCTACTCCATCGTGAGATTCCCCCCGGCCATCGACATACGAGATGTCGTAAAATCCGCCGCCACCTTTGGACCAGTTGACGGCCACCAAATTTTTCAGCAGTCAGGCCTGGTAATGATCAAATACCAAGCCCACCAGTCGGCCCTCACGTCCTACGGAGCCACCCTCCCAGGCCCGGTGTACTTCACTTCCGGCAGCTCCGAAAAGGATGTACAAATGTCCATCACCGACAGGTTGGAGCAAGTGCGCCTAGCCTCGCTCCCCAGCCCCAGACTCAATGAAGCAAACCTGGCGGCCGCCTCAGACCCGTTTGGTGCACTCTCCATCCCTGACATTCACTCCACCACCCTTCCATCCCCTCATCCCTCTGCCCCCCCCTCTGAGTCCACCACCTCTTCATTTCTCCCTCAGCCATGAATGGGACACGCTCACTACGTGCCTCTGGAGCTACGGCCCGACGGGTGCTGCAAATACCCAGCAGACGCCAACGCCAACAAACGTACACGTGAGCAATACCTCAGGTTTACGCCATGACACACCCTGCAAAATTTTGCGGAGCGACCTCATGTGTTTCCTCAGGCTCCGGGATACACCACCCACCCCCACGGCATTCACCGCCCTCACACTACGCAATCTCCTCTCCTCCCACTCCTACTCAATGCATGCATTTCACAATTGGTCTGCGATTTGCGTTGGTACCCATCGTTTAGTCAATGCCCTGCGAGCCGCAGCATGCTACGCAACGCTCCAACTCGTGCTCCGCCTCCTTTACATCCCGCACGTTCTCAGAACTGCACCCATAAGCCATGACACCAGGGTGTCCCCTTTGTGCGGCTCACCACGTAGTGCGCCACGACATCCACTTGCCCTGCCCCACAGCACGTCCGCACTACGCACAACCCTGCCACAACCAACCCCCCTGCTGCAGCCACCCTCCATTGTTCCAGGGCCGCCTTTCGAGACGTGCACCTCACTGCCTTCGCCCACCAACGCAGCCCCATCCCAGGCATGCCCTGTGATTGATACTACCGATAACAACTCCAATGTCACACAAACAGTGCATTCTGCTACCCCCCCCCAATCCATACCTGCACCCCGGTCACCAGATAAGACTGCCTCCACGCCTTCATCCCCGCCCCCCCCGTCCTCAACACCGCCAAATACACACAATGAACCACCCCCTCCCCTGTTCAGAGCACCACCCACTGGGGGTGCCCTTTCCCACGCGTCCCTGAACGTTGGCGGGCCAGAGATTACCCCCAATAGGTTGTGCCATCTTCTGAATGGATTCACCACTGCCCCCCACACAATTAGCATACAAGAATTCAAACCTACCGCTACACACCATGTGAAGGAGTACGAAGGGGTTGCAATGTTTTGGAAATATCACCTACTATACAGCGCCCCCACTTCGAAAAACGGTGTCGCACTTTTCGTACACACCTCAATCTCACCAATACCCCCAGCGCTCACCGTACACATACCTGGCATACTCATCTCCACACAGCTGCATCTCCACCCTGACCCCTTGATCCCCCCACTGAGGATTGCCTCATATTACGGCCCCCATACCATAACAGAAAAACGTCGATGCGAACCAGTCCTCAACTCCCTCCTCCGGGAGGCATGTATCATTCTCGGCGACTACAACCGCACCACCCATCACTCTCACGCCACCACTCTCACATCTAATCTCTGGCCCTGGCTCATAGCCAAAGAGCGGTCGGGTGCCCTGAGTGATCTACTCCTACCCTTCACCACCTCCACCCCGTATACGCGGGTTAGGCGATATGCTGGTACTAAAAGCTACATTGACCGTGCTTATGGTACCCGTTTGTACCAGGCCTGCTACAGCCCCTCATCTGCCGAAGTGGTGGATTTTTCTAAAGTGCATGGGTCTTCAGATCATGACCCAATTATCTTCCGCTCCATTCCCTGGACCACCCCCCAGATACCTGAACCCAGATGTGCACAGTGGAACCGCCGTGACCTGCACAAATTCCGTTCCCTCATGGAACACTCTGTGCATGACCTACAGACCCCCACCAGCTTTCACGATGTGGAGTCCACGTACCACACCCTTGTACAGCATATGCTCCACGCAATGCGCACGGTAAACTCTGCCAAGCCAGCCCTTCAGACCAATTCCACAGATATTTCTGACTGGCACCAGGTGGTCAAGCAGCTGACCCGGCAGTCCAAGCGTCGGTCCAAAGTGTTCTACCGACGTATCAAACACACCCTGCTTACTCCTCCTGCTCCCTCCACCCTCCCCGTATCCTCCCGCAAGATACAGCGGATTCTCCAGCGTAACTCCCCCTGGAGTGCACGTGCATCTGAGCTCATCACCCCCCAGCCCTTACTGCCTGACCCCCCCCCCCCCCTCTGTGGAGGAACTCCGCATTCTGGCGAAGTCCTCCCGGAAAAAGTCCCCTGGTCCGGATGGCGTGCCCCCCTATTTGATTGCTGTCCTCCCAGATGCTGCCTTCTCCATAGTACATCAGTGCCTCACGCTGTGTTATGATGTTGGAGACATCCCCCACAGCTGGCTTGTATCAGAGACCCTGTGCATATTTAAAGGTAAAGGTTCCTGGAGGGATCCTGATAGGTGGCGACCCATTGCCATGAGCAATTCGGTGTACCGGCTGCTCATGCGATGGATCTATAAAAAACTGTATCCCCTCCTCTCTCCACAACTTCACCCGCGCCAGTTTGGTGGGCGACGGGGCGTCTCAACTGCCCATGCCACACAAACATTTTTTGATGACATTGACAATGGCACCAGTTGGGAATCCATCTTTACCTTTGACATGTATCATGCCTTCGACAGTCCACCAAAAATACTCATCAGGGATGTACTCCAACGCATGGGGAGCGCCACCATGTTACTGCTTTTAATTTCCACGGTACTTGAGCACGGGTCCACATACATCAGGGGTACACCGGATGAAATTTTCGGTACTACCCACGGCGTGAAACAGGGGTGCCCCATTTCCTGCTTCCTTTTTGTCATTGTATTCGACATTCCTCTACGCTATATACACTCCCACAATATACTTTTCTCCGCCTATGTCGACGACATCTCCAACCCCGTTGCACATACGGATGGTCCCAGAGTCGCCTCCATTGTCCAAGCTGGCCTCAACCTGATCGGGTGCCAACTGAACGTTATAAAAGGTGAGTCCCTCCCTGTTTCTCCACACTGTACTCCCCCCCCCATGCTCCCCAAGTATTCACATCCACCCTCACCCCTGCAGGTCTCCGCTGATTTCTGGGTCCCAGAGAGCTGTTCAACGTGGCCGGACTGGGCAGACTCCACCGAGTACCCCATGGCCAAGGTATCTCACCTCATGCACTTGGGACATCCCATCCCAAAAAGTTTCGATGTCAGCCATGCTTTCCAGCTGATCTTTAGAGAACTACAGGCCCAGCTCGCGGAGCTTAACGCCCTCCCCTCTCAGTCACTTGACAGAATACTGGTAGCCAACACATTGATCCTTCCCCGCCTGCTTTATCGATGTGAGTGCCTCCCCCTATCTGCCGACCAGCTGAATCCAATGATCCAAGCCATTGAAAGATATGTGCTTGGAGTTGCGGGGTTACCCTCCCTTCTTGCCAAGAAAACACTGTATACCCACCATACTCATGGCTTGGGATTACGCTACTTTGCTGTTCTACAGCCCACCCGCATACTTGACTCACTGCACACCAACCCAAACCTCTTCCACCCCAGCACCCAATCAATATTTCCCTTATCCCCCTGGCGTCTCTTCGCCACTGCCATCGCCCTGCTTGGCCCCCCCCGCGCCTCCCCCATGATCCCCCTCCCCGTCTCATGGGGAGCGAAACGCGCCTTGCGGGGTGCCTCCACAGTGATCACCGAATCTGGGATCACAGCATACATCCTGCCTGGACCCAACCCCCCCCCAGACTGCACCTACACTGATGGCAGTCGACTTGGTACCCCCCCTGCCTCAGGCGCATGTGCACTCCTCCCCGATGGGCGCATAGTCGTCTGCCGCGTCCCTGGTCCCCCCAACTCGTACAAGGCAGAGGTTATTGGCATCCTCCTTGGTTCAGAATTTTCCCCCCCCTCATCCAAAATCAAGGTTGACTGCAAGGGCGCTATCTCCTCCACCACAGGAGACAGGCGCCCGCTACGCTATGCTCATTATGTCCAGCTGGCCAGGAAGTCCATCCAAAGCAAATGCCATACAGTAGAATGGATTGAAGGTCACACGGGCCACCTCTTCCGGGAACGATCCGATGAGTTCGCCAAGTACGGCTCCACTCTCCCCCTCCCCCCCCCTGCCAAACCCTCCACCCCGTGGGACGTCGTCCGCCACGGCGAACTCATGTCCCCCCCACACAAGGTCTGGACACACGACCTTTTTCCTACACACACACACGAAAATTTCCATTCTTCCTCATGGCGACCACTCAAATTTCGTCGCTTGGCGTGGCATAAGTGGCTCTTTGGCCTCCAGACCCGACTGGGGTACAGGCACTATGCAACCTTCTGGAAAGGTGATGTGCCCCCCACCCCCTGCCCCCACTGTTCCCTCAGGCACAACATGAGCGTCCACGGGTACATAGCACACTGCTCGCCCGCGCACCCACTCGTCCATGCGTGGTCAACTGCTTGGCCCGTCCCCTCCACTCCCATCAGATGGCGAGCCACTGCCCACAAACGTGACCTCAGGATCACTGGGCGCCTTGCAATTCCGATTTCGCTTTTTCGTGCCCTGAGCGCCGCCCACGGTGGCCCCAGGGCAGCCAGAAAAATAGTGTATAAGTGGCAGGAGAGCGTGATGGATAAAGTGACTGATGCCCTGTCTGACTGCATCCCAGCCCCATCGTCCAAGCCCAATCCATTTACCCCATCCGATTGGAATGTCACCTCCCGTCCAGTTTGATTCCCCTGCTGTACCCCCCCCCCCCCACTGCTCAGCACCCCCTGCCTCTGACTTCCCCCCCTGATATACACCACCTTGTCTCTCTGCAGGGTTCAACACAGAGCCGTGAACGAAGAGAAGGCAATCTCCACAGCATGCCCCTCTCTTAAACTAACATATGGCATGCGTGCGTTGCCATCAGGGCACCACAGGAACGTCAGCACAGGCACTGTCATCATCCACATCACTGTGTTTACTGTTCTCAGTCTCTTGCTTTGCCCACCACTGCGTGATGCCCACATCATCCTGGTGCTGATTTTTGGTGGAAAAAAAAAAATCCCCTTACTCCCCCTTTTGCCCCATGCACCGACCCCCCCCCCCTCTACAGGTCCCTGCGACAGCCCCATGGATCTAGAGTGAACAGCCACTGCAGCTCACCCCGAGGTGATACGGGGCAGAGCAATATAAGGGTCACAGACCAAAGGGAGAGCACCGCCCCCCCCCCCTACGCCCACACCACTGCATGGATCCGCTGTATGACCACTCCCTGCCCGATCTCCCTCCCTCCTCCACCATTTCCCTCCACATTCTCTGGGACTCACAGCACTGGCCACTGCCCGAATGCATGGTACCCCCACTGGCTGTCTTGGCCTCAGGGCCCACAGCACGGGGCGATCACCCGCATTATGCCACCTTGTTTAATTACATCTTTCTCAGCATGTACCTCCTCCGCAAGGCCCCCCCATACACTGACCCCTGACCCTCGGGGATGTGGGTGAATGGCTGTATGATGGGCTGGCCCTTTCCTGATTGGAACTTTGCACAAAGGACTCAAGGCATGTGTTTTCAAAAAAAAAAAAAAAAAAAAAAACCTTAGAGGGCCGGTCGTCTTTGTGATCAATGAAAAAAAAAAAAAAAAAAAAAACTTAGAGGGCCGGTCGTCTTTGTGATCAATAAAAAAAAAAAAAAAAAATTAAAGGGCCGGTCGTCTTTGTGATCAATGAAAAGAAAAAAATAAAAAAAAACCTTAGAGGGCCGGTCGTCTTTGTGATCAATGAAAAAAAAAAAAAAAAAAACATACAGGGCCGGTCCTCTTTGTGATCAATGAAAAAAAAAAAAAAAACCAAACTTAGAGGGCTGGTCGTCTTTGTGATCAAGGAAAAAAAAAAAAAAAAGAGGGCTGGTCGTTTTTGTGATAAATCAAAAAAAAAAAAAAAAAACAAATTAGAGGGCTGGTCGTGTTTGTGATCAATGAAAAAAAAAAACCAAAAAAAAAAAAAACTTAGAGGGCTGGTCGTCTTTGTGATCAATGAAAAAAAAAAAAACAAAAAAAAAAAATTAGAGGGCCCGTCGTCTGTGTGATCAATGAGAAAAAAATACCAAAAAAAAAAAAAACTTCGAGGGCTGGTCGTCTTTGTGATCGATGGAAAAAAAAAAAAAGAAAAAAAAAAAAAGAAAAGTTTATAGTGTTTTCAGCACTGTGTTTTTGCTTCTCCTGCTGCTTGTTGTTACTGTAGGGTGTCCTGCTGCTGGTTTTGGATGATGAAAAGCTTTTGTTTGTTGAAATACAGTAAAGCCAACTCAATCCAGGATAGCCCAAGCCAATAGTATGCAAGGAGAAGGTAATTCAGGATCAAAGCATGAAGGGCTGCAGTGTAAACAGTGAAAGATGATTAGATATTCACAGAAACTGCAACTCAGGATACAAATGAATGCATATTCACAGAGATAGCTGAAATGTTTTGGGAAAAGAGTTAGAAAACTGCCTCAGGATCACTCTCTCTCCATAGTGCCATCTTAGGAGATGTGCACTCTTTGTTTTGGGTCCCATATGTGCTGAGGTGGCATGGTATGTGGCGATGAGGTCACTGCCATGTCACATGGGATCTTCCTACTTAGTTAGGCTGACCAGGAATTGAACCCAGGACCTCTCAAAAAGAGGTGCCTAACCCCCTAGGGTGCATACCACTAGGGCAGATAAGTATTCATGGAAAAACATAGATAAATTCATAGGCTCTACCTTAGGTATGTCAGTGCTCAGTCAACTCAGGAAAAGATGTTTTACTTCTGATTGAAAGGGGATTAAGGGGTCCACTCCATATCCTGATTGGGTGTTTGGTTCCATAGGTCAAAATGTGTTCTCACCACTTTTGGCTGGACCAATACTAAGATAAAAATGCATGGTTGCTCAGTGCATCTCTAATACAACTAGAGTATGTCCTAAAGCAATGGAAAAGCACTTTTTCTTACTCCCCCCTTGTGCTGTGGTGGCCACCACTGTCGCATTTTAGGAAAAAGGGAATTTTTCTTGGCCTTTCCTTGGTTTCCACATCTACTTTAAAATACCTACAGTCTCCCTCACACTGAAAAATGGGCGCTCACCATGGCTGGCGTCCTTTTGCTGCTCTGATTGTACAGTTTCCTACAGAAGACTCAGCGCTCTTGGCGCTGCCGGGGCTCCTGTGGCTTGGTTGGGTTAGATTGGGAGCATGCCAAACATGTGCATATGCATCCCTCCCTCCAAGACGCAGCGTCGACACAACCCAAACGCAAGACACATTATACACACTCGCATGGGTTCTCGTAAACCTGCTGGCGACCTGTGACCTGTCTTAGGGCGAAGGGAGTCGAAAGAAAATTAAATCTGCCCCTTGGTGGGGTCTTGGTTCTGCTCAGTCTCTCCAGGCACCTGCGTTTCGGCCCGAACACGGCCTACTCAGCGAGGCTGCGCGTGGGTATCTGCAGAGGCAGGAAGGGGAGGAATTTGGACGAATCCACGCAAAAACGAAGCGACGACACCAAAATCCGTCAAATGACGGCGTAGAATTTTTCTGAAACGACACACCTGAGCAGAATCCAATTGTGCATCTTCAGCACATTTTTATAGAAATTATAGTCATCTCTGGATTTTTTAAATCCAGAAATTCATACGTACAAAATGGCGGCGCGCAGGAGCGGCTCCTAGCGAAGCGCCGGAAAATGGAGAAATAATGGAATTATAAACGTATGTATCACGTAGTCTTGAAAATGACGAGACACACATTAATAAACAAACATACAGATTCCACCCACACTAATAGAAGCTTCAAAAATTCAAGAATTCGAAAATCAATTGACAAGACTTCAATGAATCAGGTATAAACTACAGGTATGCTCGTCTTGCATGCCGCATACACATTGCTCGTCTCGTGTCTCCGTGAACGAGTCGTGTAGCAGCGTTAACAACGATAACCACGATAGGACGCGGTAGAGGCATTGATTAGAAAGATTGCAGATGATTAGCGGTCAGATCAGGGTGATTAGTCATACACACAAGTGCATAGCAACGTTCTTCGCGTGCGCCCCTTTTGTTCTCTCACCTTGCTTCACTTCCCAGCGGTAGGTAAGGTAGGTACGCCCAGGCGGGGCCACCCCCTGGTGGAGTCAAGATTTACGCGTAGATGGGCAGGTTTGCCCACGAACTTGTCGCATACTCGTGCATGCACACACGCATTAAAGGGTAGGCCACGCGAAGTGCGCACGGTAAACCTTGTTTAGGCTACCCAGGGGCTCCTCGGTACGTTCTTTAAGAGAACCTGAGGAGTCCCTTAACGCTTGCTTGCTTGACAAGGGTAGCTGCTCCATGCAGCGTGTTTGCGGACAGCGTATTATAGGGCACACTGAGAAGGGTATAATACCTGGAGTGTGCCTTGGTTCCTCCGCCGCAAACGCCCTTTCATTTGCCTTTGTTTTACAGGTGGGCAGGTAGGGTGAGTGGTGCAGCAGCATTTTTTTATGCCCTGCTAAACAGGGGCGTAGATCCCACAAACAAGTAACTCCGCTCCGCCTGTGGCAGAGCAGGGAGTCCGACTTCATCGACATCTGCGCTTTGCACACGAGAGCACTCCCTCCCTCCAAGCCCCTGCAGGGGAACCGCGTTGTGGCGTCCCCTGTGAGGCCACAGTTGCTTAGCAGCGCTGTGTTCTCTTGTCATTTCACAGGTGGGTCGCTAGGACCCTCGAGACCTTCCTCTTCGCAACGCCAAGTAGAGTGTGCGTGTAGGAGTGGTAGTCCTGAGTGGGGGCTAGAGCCAGTTGCCCAGTGCTCGCCCACCAGGATGGTGCCACTGTAGGGTGTGTAGGACCTGTAGGGGGCGTGTCACTGTCCCACCCTTTTCCTGCAATTTTAGCTGGGTTGGTGGGCTGTGACAGTGGGTTAGGTTAGTGTTTTTGGCCACATAGCAAACAGGCGTTTTGCATGCCTTCATAGCTTTTGGCCACCCCTCCCTGTAGTAGACAGGTAGGTAGGGAAAACAATACCTGGATTAACACTCTGGGTATTCCCCCAAGGTTTTGCGCCAGCACAGAAATTGGGCGCATAGGGGAGGGGAGACCCGGGGCGTACCCCGTGGCATCAATAAGCCAACCCTCCAGGTTCAGCAAGGGCGCAGACTTGGGTATAATTAGGACACCACTTCTGCGGCTTGCTCTCAGGACCTTAGGACTAGCACACTCACACATACGCTTTGGCAGGTAAGGGTAAGGTTCAGTCCCTAGCTTTATTCTTGGAGGCAAGCGTCTCGGCGAGCCTCAACAACTCACCAAGGTTGTTCTGGGACAAGTAGTCAACCAGAACTGAGTTTAGGCGTCCCTCAGGTAGAACAAATGCAGAGAAGGGCTCCCAGGTGGCCTCTTCGACTCCAAACCCTTCCCAGAGGGTGAGGAAGCGCCAACCCTGGCGATAGCGGTGGCGTAGGACAGACTTCACCAGGTAGAAGCCCTCCTTAGCCATCTCCTCGGCGTTCATGTCGGGGAGTTCACCTTCAACTTCCATAGGGCTGGCAGCCCCTTGTAGGTCCAGAGCGGCGATTTCCTCGTCGTTCAGCTCCCACTCCTCCCCACAGAGGTCTTCCGGATCATGGTAGCGCTTCAGGTGTTGAGCGGCGCACACCAGGGTCCCCCCTGGACGGGGAGAACACCGCACGGTGATACGGTGTGCATCCACAGATAGGATCTTGTACGGCCCGAAGTATGGGTCATCGCTGGTAGAGCGTGGCCAGGCGGGTAGTCGACTGTGGTGCACCAGCACCCAGTCCCCTTCTTGGTAGGTGGCCGGTACACGGTGCTTGTTCTTCTTGTTCCACTGACGCTCCCTCACTCTCTGGAGCATAGCCTTGGCCTTGTCCACCTTCGCTTGTTGCTCTTGGACCCATTCACCCACAGAAGAATGGGTGTCCTCTGGATAGGGGGCATGTAGGAACCTTGCCGGGCGCCCCATGAATAGCTCATGTGGCGAGTAGCCAGTAGCTGAACTCTCTTGGGAGTTCATCATCAAGGATATGACGGGGAGTAGTCTCACCCAGTCTCTGGTGCGTTCAGTTTTGCACCATATCCTGACGTTCTCCTTCAGGACACGAATCTGTCGCTCACATAGGGGGTTGCTCGTGTGAGAGTAGGGAATCCCCGTAGATACCTGGACATTGAGGGACCTCAGGACCCTCTTGTACCAGCCAGTATCTGAGCGTACTCGTACGTCCTCATCCGAGTTGATCTCCTTGGGCGCCCCATAGACACAAAACCACTCCTCCAGGAGTATCTTGATAGTCTCCTCTCCGGTAATGTGCTTGGTACATGGGAACACCCTGGTAAACCTGGTCAACCCACAGGTTACCACGAGGGCGAAGTCATAGCCCCCGAACTTCGGCATCTCCGTGTAGTCCACGTATAGAACACTGTTAGCACAGTGAGGGATGGGCAGGGTCGAGTAGAGACCTCTGTCCCTGATATCCCCTGGTTTACAGGACCTGCACGGGCACTTGTCCACGATAGGCAGGAGCGTCTTCCGCAGCTGGTCGTCAGTCCACGTAGTGTGGAACCACTGCTTGAACAGCCTCAGGGTACGGTCAGCACCCACATGACCACTGGACTCATGGGTCCACTTCAGCAGCGCTGGGACTCGGTCACTAGGCACCACGATGCGGTCCTCGTGCCAGAGGTAGCTCTTGTCCCGCTTCCACTGGTCTTGGTTGACCAGGAGGGGTTCAAGGCGTTTCTCCAGGCGCCGGTAGATATCCCCAAACTCCTGTAGGTACTCCGATTGTTGGAGTCCATCCAGGGGGCGTATCATGGTCATGTTCAGGTCCAGGTGTACGTCCATACGGCTGAACGCTTCCTTAGCCAGCGCTTCAGACCGGGCACCAATCAGGGCGTCGAAGTTGTTGCGGCTGATGTAGTCGGCACACTCGTTCTTCACTCCCTGGATATGGTGTACCGTCAGCCGTAGTTGACTGAGGTAGGTCCACCAGCGACGTAGCTTGGCCTTCTCAGGTGGGGGGCCCTTCTGGAAACTGCGGACCGGTTCTTGGTCGCATAGCCAGACCACAGGGTTACTCCCCAACAGTCGTGCTTGTGAGGATAGCACCAGCATACCCGCGAGCAGTTCCTGCTCATAGGTGGAGTAGTTCCCCCTGGCCTGGTTCCACTTCCAGTTCCAGTGGCCCAGAGGTACTAGGACCCACTTGTCGTCAGGGTAGCTGTGCTTGAGGGTTCCATCTCGGTTGAGACCTTCCGTCCCCCATTGGGAAATGGCCGAGTCGAACTCCTCCTTCTCTAGTGCTTGCCATTGGAACAACGTTCCACCACCGCCCACATTGCTGGCGTCGGTCACCAGGATAATCTCCCCCTGTGCCCTAGGCACGCCCAAGCACTTAGCGTTGGCTACCTTGTCTTTGAGCTCGTCAAACGCTTGTTGCTCTTGTGGGGCCCAGCGCCAAGTAGTACTCTTCTTGATCAAGTCAGTCAGTACCGCGCTGGTGTAGGTGAAGTTTTTGATGTGGCGGCAATAGAAGTTGCACGCCCCAATGAAACTGCGTACATCATGAAGTCCTTTCTTGGGGTCTTCGTGTCGTACCTTGGCATCCATCAGGGGTTTGGCCTTAGAGGCCGCTGGGGTCCACCACCCATAGCCAACGTCAAACCCCAGGTACTGCATGGTCTCCTGCATGAACTCACACTTCTCCAGCTTGAGTCGTGTGTGGTTCTCCTGGCAGACCGCAAAGAACTCACCCAAGAGGATTAGGTGATCCTCCTGGGTATTGGTCCCGAGGCATACATCGTCGATGTGAGCCTCCATCTGGGCCCCACGGGCTATGAGCTCCTGCACCTTAGGTCTCCTTCGTAGGATGGACAAGATCTTGTTCATCAGCTCTTGGAACAGAGCGGGGGCGTTAGCCACGCCGAATGGCATGACCTTCCACTTGAATACCCTCCCCTGAGGGGTGATGAAGGCCAGTAGTTCCTGCGCGTTGGGCGTCAGGTCCACTTGCCAGAATCCACTTCGCTTGTCCATCTTGGTCTTGTAGCGACAGGAGGCTATCTTCTCCAGGGTAGACTCCATATTGGGAATGGACCCTGAGTGGTTCAGCGTCTTCTTGTTCAGCTCTCCATAGTCCACTACCAGCCGTTTGGCTGTAGACCCAGGTTTAGCCACCAGGAAACAGGGGCTGCAGTGTAGGGGGTAGTCCCCATCCTTGTACTCCAGGACTAGGCCAGCGTCGATACATTCTTGTATCTGTCGCTCAATCTCGTCGGCCTGCTCTTTAGGAGCTGGATAGGGTCTCCTCCGGATCTTGTGACCCACGAACTCGGGTTTCAGCTTGAGGTCCATCTGTACCAGCTTGTCGCATGAGGCTGGAGGGGGTAGTTCTCCGAACACCTCCAGATAGGTCCTTATCAGCTTTTGTACCCGCGGGTCCAGTACCTTGATCTTGTCCTCCATGTCCTCGTCGGAGTGTAAGTTGCTTGCCCCTTGAATAGACGTCGGGAGGTGGTCCTCCACCGACTCTTCGCCCGCGGTAGCATCCTTCAGCCCTTGGTAGGCATACAGAAGGTCTTGCTCAACCATCTCCGGTGGACGATGGCAACATAGGCACGCTTTAGGGGGTTCACATACACATTCCTCCGAGAGGTCGTCCTCCTCTGGGGTCCTCACATGGGCACCCCATACGCTCTTCATGAGCCTGAGATCTACCTCCCTTTGCCAGGTGGTGATCTTCTGTTCGAGGTCCTCCTTCAGTTGGGATAGGTCTCCCATCCGTCCTTGCTTCAGTGGCCATGAGCTGCGGGTAGGCTTCGCGTAGCATAGCTTTTTCGCCACCAACTTCCTCTTGGAATCCACATACTCCCTGAGCCTGGATCGAGGGTCCAGCTCTTCATCCACGGGGTCTTCCACCCTCATGGAGAGTAGGGGTTTTAGTGGGGCGACGTACTCGGCGTTCTCCACTTCTTCCACCGCAGTCTGCACGAAGAAGGCGTCGTGCTCAGTTTCGTCGTCTGAGTGGATAGAGCTAGGTAGCTCAGATAGTCCACACTCAGAGACTCCATCAGGGACAGGTACATGACAGGGGGAGTTGGGGGCGTTGGTGTCAGTCACGACGTACTCATCTCCTCCGGGTGTAGTTTCAACAGCATCTTGAGGTCGTAGGCGATCCTTCAAGTCACCCAAGGCGAGTCCATCGCTTTCTCGTTGTATAGCCTGGACCAGAGTAGGGTCCAGGTCTTCCCAGGGGATGATGGTAAGACTTCCGTCCACCACGCTGAGCATACTCCCCCATCCGGGCTTCCCAATGGGCGTCTTGCGTCCCAGAGGCACGTAGATGGCCTCATCAGGTAACCGCACAGAGCTGATAGTCAGCTTGTCAAGGAGGGTTCGCCAGTACTCGTTGCCCCCATGGGCTCCCCAATCGGGGGAACACAGGACCATACGGGAACGTTCCAAGGCCACCTTGGTCAGCACCTTCCCCAGTTCACTGAATCTGGGGTTCCCGTAGGCCATCCCGAAAGAGGGCCAGTAAAATTTGTAGCTGCAGTTCTTCCCCTTGCTGCAGTATAGGTCCAGTACATGCTGCTTGTCGCTGGCGAACAGTTCCACACTTAGGTCTTCTCGAGAGTAACCCAACTTCTTCAGACCTTGGTCTAGGACTTCCCCCAATAGTTGATAGTCCTCAGTTTTGGAGGCCGCCATCATGTTCGAGGGCTCCTCCTTCGATAGTCTCAGGTAACTCGAGGTATGTTCCGACTGCTCCAGTGGCACAGACTCTCTGCCACTGCCGTGGTCCACGTACAGGAGGTAGGGCGCTTGCAGCGTCAGGGATTGTATCTGGGAGTGCTGCACGAAGAAGTCAGTACCCAGTACAAAGTCGAAGGCATCAGTGTCCATCACATAGAACCGATGGGCGATAGTCCTGGAGCCCATAGGTACCTCCACTTCGCAGTCCCCGCAGCTGTGCACCACATGTCGATCCCCCATCCGTATAGCGGCGGTTGTCATGGTGTTCTTCAGGCTCCAACAAGGTAAAATTTTCTTGGCCACTATCGATATTGTGGCTCCAGTATCCAGTACCCCCAGGTATTCACGTCCCCCTAGTCGGATACGTACCCAAAACACCAGGTCTTGGGTGCCACCAGAGCGTCCCCGTCAGAACTCCGCGGGACAGGTCACCTCGAACCCCTTGTTCCGCAATTTGCGGGCCATCCTCATGAAACGCCTTCTCTTCTTGGCGTTGCCGTCGTCACCACCTTCATGCTCACGCTTGGCTCCTTGTTCTTGCTGGGCCTGCGTCTGTGAGCGTGTGGTAGGTCCAGACTGCCCTCCAGAGGGCTCGGAGTTCCCCCCTGGATTAGGGTTGGGGTTACCTCCGTTCTTGTCCTTGTTCTTGTTGTCGTTCTGGCGATTAGCGCCTCCTCCTCGTCCGCCTTGACCCTTGTCTTGACCACCTTGACCACGTCCTTTCGACTTGCCCTTGCCGGAGTCGTTGCCTTTGGCCTTGCCTCCACCTTTGCCTGAGCTTTTGCCAGGATCTTCCCCCTTAAGCTTCGCCGATAGGCGTTGCTTATGGTAGCACTCGTCCTCATAGTGCTTCCGCTTACCGCAGAATGCACATGTGATGGTGCAGCGGTAATGATTCGGCATCTTCACCTTGGCGCCGGTGATCTTTTCCTGCTGCTTCCCCTGGACAACAAAGCAGTCTCGCTGCTCGCAGTCGGAGGCATGCTGCAGGTGGCCCTGTTCATCTCTGGCATCACACCAGAATAGCTCCTTCACGTTCTCCATTAGGCGGGCGTGGGAGTGTTTGGGGGTAGTCCCCTGCCCAGGTCGGGACCCTTGGTACCCTTTGCCTCCAGAACCTCCACCACCAGGACGATAGTGGTTCAGGTGTTGGTCGCTCTCCTTCTCCAGCGCCATCTCCAGGAGCAGCACGCATAGATCCTCGTAGCGGAGGGATCTAGCCTTGCGCTCAGCCGTCAGACGGCAGTCGTCCCATAGCTCACGGGGGAGCTTGGAGCACAACCAAAACAGCAGGTCGTCGCTGCTGTAGGAACCGGGCGTCAGTCTTCCAGCCCAGTGGTCCAGGTCCGCCAACAGCTCGGAGACCCTGCCAGGTTTGGGGTTGTTGGGCAGGACGGGCAGGTTCTGGATCTCGGCCCTGATGGAGAGGTCTGTCTCGTAGGTTGGGTACTGCCTCTCCAGGGCAACCAACACGTCGGCAAAGGTGGCGGAGTTGGTGACGATCTGCCTGACCTGCTTCTCCAGGTACTTCGTCTTGCAGCACTGCAGGAGCAGGTCGCACTTCACTCGCCCACTCGCGTGGGTTTGGCCGGTCAGTCGTAGGAACCGGCCAAAATTCTCAGCGAACTCGCTGAGGTCCTTGCCTGTGAATTCAGGCAGGTTCACCACTATCTTGGAGGTGGCAATAGCCTTCGCCTCCTGAGCTCGGCGTCCTTCAGGGCGTCGGGTCTTCTTCTTCTTCTTCTTCTTCTTCTTACCCTTGGGGTCCTCGGGGTCCTCAGGGTCTTCGTCATCCGATGGCGAAGAAGAAGTCATCGAAGGCGGCCCATCATCGGAGGGGTCTCCGCCTAGATCACTGGAGCCATAAGGCTCCACGTCCACCATAGCCCTTAGGGCTGTCAGCCCCAGCTGGTCCAGCTCGGCCCTCGTCGAGTTCGTCACGTGACTGTAGGGCGGCTGGGCTGTCCTCGGGACGAATGGGCTTCTTGGTACTGCTGCAGGAGTCGGCATCGGTCGGCTCCTCAGGCTCCCCAGGGTATTCGTCAACCCTGCCGCCAGGTGGTTAGCCTGTACTCGGTGGGGTGACATTCCCACTGTCGTAGGTGACGCATGGGTCGGGATCATCAGGGGCTGCAGTTTCTCCCTGATCTCTTGCGTGAGGTCGCTCACGATTTGCGAAGTGGCTCCTCGGAGCACCTCATTGATCTCCGACCGCGTCAGGGACCTGTTGGAGGATCTTCCCGATCCTCTACTCCTGCCTCCCAGAGACTCTGGTCCTCTCCTCAACCCACTCAGGGGTGCATACCCAGGTGCACACCCAGGAGCATACCCAGGAACTTCCATGTAGGTTCCAGTGGCGTGGAGTGGATGGGGATGGTCAGCCGCATACCAACGCGGCGCAGAGCTGGAAGCCACCGGCTCACTGGCAGTAGTTGCCTCAAGGAGCGCAGTGGTAGGTGGGCCCATGCCATAGGCGGGGTAGTGAGGCATGCCAGTAAAGCCTGTGCCCTCTGCCATAGGCTGGTTGGTTGTGGAAGTGGATGTAGCGGCGGCTGGGTGTGTGGTGGTTATGGGAGAGGGTGATGCTTGGAGGCCAGAAGCGCTTGGTGCGCCTTCGAAGGTAGGGACATCCGTCGGGTCTTGCCCTTGCTCCTCTCCTTCGTCTGCTCCTTCTCCAGCATCCTTCTCGCTCTCGTTTCCTCTCTTCCTCTTCACAGGCTGAGGCTGAGAGACCATTTCCTTCACCGACAGGGCCCCAAAGGCCGTCTGGAGGCCATCCAAGGAGTCCTCCGCCGTATCCATTGGCCCATGTAAGGGCTCCACCGAAGGTACAGCGTCAGGCGCCGGCCTTGCCGGTGTCTCTCGCGCTGGCGCTGTGTTCACCTCGGCGTCCACTCTTCCTGGATCCATCTTAATCCACCCTTCTGCTTATGTTTGCCTGCTCGGAGCACTGGTTGTACGGCGCGGGGTCGCTGCCGGTGCACAGAGACAGGCTGCCTCTTGCTACCAGAAAAGTTTATAGTGTTTTCAGCACTGTGTTTTTGCCTCTCCTGCTGCTTGTTGTTACTGTAGGGTGTCCTGCTGCTGGTTTTGGATGATGAAAAGCTTTTGTTTGTTGAAATACAGTAACGCCAACTCAATCCAGGATAGCCCAAGCCAATAGTATGCAAGGAGAAGGTAATTCAGGATCAAAGCATGAAGGGCTGCAGTGTAAACAGTGAAAGATGATTAGATATTCACAGAAACTGCAACTCAGGATACAAATGAATGCATATTCACAGAGATAGCTGAAATGTTTTGGGAAAAGAGTTAGAAAACTGCCTCAGGATCACTCTCTCTCCATAGTGCCATCTTAGGAGATGTGCACTCTTTGTTTTGGGTCCCATATGTGCTGAGGTGGCATGGTATGTGGCGATGAGGTCACTGCCATGTCACATGGGATCTTCCTACTTAGTTAGGCTGACCAGGAATTGAACCCAGGACCTCTCAAAAAGAGGTGCCTAACCCCCTAGGGTGCATACCACTAGGGCAGATAAGTATTCATGGAAAAACATAGATAAATTCATAGGCTCTACCTTAGGTATGTCAGTGCTCAGTCAACTCAGGAAAAGATGTTTTACTTCTGATTGAAAGGGGATTAAGGGGTCCACTCCATATCCTGATTGGGTGTTTGGTTCCATAGGTCAAAATGTGTTCTCACCACTTTTGGCTGGACCAATACTAAGATAAAAATGCATGGTTGCTCAGTGCATCTCTAATACAACTAGAGTATGTCCTAAAGCAATGGAAAAGCACTTTTTCTTACTAAAAAACTTACGGGGCCGGTCCTTTTTGTGATCAATGAAAAAAAAAAACCAAAAAAAAAAAACTTAGAGAAAAAAAAAAACTTAGAGGGCTGGTCGTCTTTGTGATCAATAAAAAAAAAAAAAAAAAAGGGGGGGCTGGTCGTCTTTGTAATCAATGAAAAAAAAAAAAAAATTAGAGGGCTAGTCGTCTTTGTGATCAATTAAAAAAAAAAAAAAATTAGAGGGCCGGTCGTCTTTGTGATCAATTAAAAAAAAAAAAAACCAAAAAAAGCAAAAACTTGGAGGGCTGGTTGTCTTTGTGATCAATGAAAAAAAAAAAAAAAAAAACCCTTAGAGGGCTGGTCGTCTTTGTGATCAATAAAAAAAAAAACTTAAAAAACAGGGCCGGTCGTCTTTGTGATCAAGGAAAAAAAAAAAAAAAAAGAGGGCAAGTCGTCTTTGTGACCAGTCAAAAAAAAAAAAAAAAAGAAAAAACCAAATTAGAGGGCTGGTCGTCTTTGTGATCAATGAAAAAAAAAAAACCAAAAAAAAAAAAACTTAGAGAAAAAAAAAAAACTTAGAGGGCTGGTCGTCTTTGTGATCAATAAAAAAAAGAAAAAAAAAATTAGAGGGCTGGTCGTCTTTGTGATCAATGAAAAAAAAAAAAAAAAAAACCCTTAGAGGGCCGGTCGTCTTTGTGGGCAATGAAAAAAAAAAAAAAAAAAAACTTAGAGGGCCGGTCGTCTTTGTGATCAATAAAAAAAAAAAAAAAAATTAAAGGGCCGGTCGTCTTTGTGATCAATGAAAAGAAAAAAAAAAAAAAACCTTAGAGGGCCGGTCGTCTTTGTGATCAAGGAAAAAAAGAAAAAAAAAGGGAGCAAGTCGTCTTTGTGATCAATCAAAAAAAAAAAAAAACAAATTAGAGGGCTGTTCGTCTTGGTGATCAATGAACAAAAAAAACCAAAAAAAAAAAGCTTAGAGAAAAAAAAAAAAACTTAGAGGGCTGGTCGTCTTTGTGATCAATAAAAAAAAAAAAAATTAGAGAGCCGGTCGTCTTTGTGATCAATGAGAAAAAAAAAAAAAAAAAAGAAAAACCTTAGAGGGCTGGTCGTCTTTGTGATCAATGAAAAAAAAAAAAAAAAAAAAAACCTTAGAGGGCCGGTCGTCTTTGTGATCAATGAAAAAAAAAAAACAAAAAAAAAAACTTACAGGGCCGGTCGTCTTTGTGATCAAGGAAAAAAAAAAAAAAAGGAGGGCTGGTCGTCTTTGTGATCAATGAAAAAAAAAAAACAAAAAGAAAAATTAGAGGGCCGGTCGTCTTTGTGATCAATGAGAAAAAAAAAAAAAAAAAAAACTTCGAGGGCTGGTCCTCTTTGTGATCAATGAAAAAAAAAAAAAAACAAATTAGAGGGCCGGTTGTCTTTGGGATCAATGAAAGAAAAGAAAAAAACCGGATTAGAGGGCTGGTCGTCTTTGTGATCAATGAAAAAAAAAAAAAACAAAAAAAAAAAAACTTAGAGAAAAAAAAAAAAACTTAGAGAGCTGGTCGTCTTTGCGATCAATGAAAAAAAAAAAAAAGATTAGAGAGCTGGTCGTCTTTGTGATCAATGAAAAAAAAAAAAAAAAAAAAACCTTAGAGGGCCGGTCGTCTTTGTGATCAATGAAAAAAAAAAAAAAAAAAAAAACTGAGAGGGCCGGTCGTCTTTGTCCTCAATAAAAAAAAAAAAAGAAAAATTAAAGGGCCGGTCGTCTTTGTGATCAATGAAAAGAAAAAAAAAAAAAAAAAACCTTGGAGGGCCGGTCGTCTTTGTGATCAAGGAAAAAAAAAAAAAACCTAGAGGGCTGGTCGTTTTTGTGATCAATCAAAAAAAAAAAAAAAAAACAAATTAGAGGGCTGGTCGTCTTTGTGATCAATGAAAAAAAAAAAAACCAAAAAAAAAAAAACTTAGAGAAAAAAAAAAAACTTAGAGGGCTGGTCGTCTTTGTGATCAATAAAAAAAAAAAATTAGAGGGCTGGTCGTCTTTGTGATCAATGAAAAAAAAAAAAAAAAAAAAAATAGAGGGCTAGTCGTCTTTGTGATCAATTAAAAAAAAAAAAAAAAATTAGAGGGCCGGTCGTCTTTGTGATCAATTAAAAAAAAAAAACCAAAAAAAGCAAAAACTTGGAGGGCTGGTCGTCTTTGTGATCAATGAAAAAAAAAAAAAAAAAAACCCTTAGAGGGCTGGTCGTCTTTGTGATCAATAAAAAAAAAAACTTAAAAAACAAAGAACTTACAGGCCGGTCCTCTTTGTGATCAATGAAAAAAAAAAAAAAAAAAACAAATTAGAGGGCTGGTCGTCTTTCTGATCAATGAAAAAAAAAAAAAACCAAAAAAAAAAAAAACTTAGAGAAAAATAAAAAACTTAGAGGGCTGGTCGTCTTTGTGATCAATAAAAAAAAAAAAAAAAAATTGGAGGGCTGGTCGTCTTTGTGATCAAGGAAAAAAAAAAAAAAAACGGGCAAGTCGTCTTTGTGATCAATCAAAAAAAAAAAAAAAAAAAAAAACCAAATTAGAGGGCTGGTCGTCTTTGTGATCAATGAAAAAAAAAAAACCAAAAAAAAAAAAAACTTAAAGAAAAAAAAAAAAAACTTAGAGGGCTGGTCGTCTTTGTGATCAATAAAAAAAAATAAAAAAAATTAGAGGGCTGGTCGTCTTTGTGATCAATGAAAAAAAAAAAAAAAAACCCTTAGAGGGCCGGTCGTCTTTGTGATCAATGAAAAAAAAAAAAAAAAAAAAACTTAGAGGGCCGGTCGTCTTTGTGATCAATAAAAAAAAAAAAAAAATTAAAGGGCCGGTGGTCTTTGTGATCAATGAAAAGAAAAAAAAAAAAAAACCTTAGAGGGCCGGTCGTCTTTGTGATCAAGGAAAAAAAAAAAAAAAAAAGAGAGCAAGTCGTCTTTGTGAACAATCAAAAAAAAAAAAAAAACAAATTAGAGGGCTCGTCGTCTTTGTGATCAATGAAAAAAAAAAAACCAAAAAAAAAAAAAACTTAGAGAAAAAAAAAAAACTTAGAGGGCTGGTCGTCTTTGTGATCAATAAAAAAAAAAAAAAATTGGAGGGCCGGTCGTCTTTGTGATCAATGAGAAAAAAAAAAAAAAAAAAAAACCTTACAGGGCTGGTCGTCTTTGTGATCAATGAAAAAAAAAAAAAAAAAAAAAAACCCTTAGAGGGTCGGTCGTCTTTGTGATCAATGAAAAAAAAAAAAAACAAAAAAGAAACTTACAGGGCCGGTCGTCTTTGTGATCAAGGAAAAAAAAAAAAAAAAGAGGGCTGGTCGTCTTGATGATCAATGAAAAAAAAAAAAAACAAAAAAAAAAATTAGAGGGCCGGTCGTCTTTGTGATCAATGAGAAAAAAAAAAAAAAAAAAACCTTAGAGGGCTGGTCGTCTTTGTGATCAATGAAAAAAAAAAAAAACCAATTAGAGGGCCGGTTGTCTTTGTGATCAATGAAAAAAAAAAAAAAAATTAGAGGGCTGGTCGTCTTTGTGATCAAGGAAAAAAAAAAAAAAAAAGAGGGCAAGTCGTCTTCGTGACCAATCAAAAAAAAAAAAAAAAAAGAAAAAACCAAATTAGAGGGCTGGTCGTCTTTGTGATCAATGAAAAAAAAAAAACCAAAAAAAAAAAAAACTTAGAGAAAAAAAAAAAACTTAGAGGGCTGGTCGTCTTTGCGATCAATAAAAAAAAAAAAAATTGGAGGGCTGGTCGTCTTTGTGATCAATGAAAAAAAAAAAAAAAAAAAAACCTTAGAGGGCCGGTCGTCTTTGTGATCAATGAAAAAAAAAAAAAAAAAAAAACTTAGAGGGCTGGTCGTCTTTGTGATCAATAAAAAAAAAAAAAAATTAAAGGGCCGGTCGTCTTTGTGATCAATGAAAAGAAAAAAAAAAAAAACCTTAGAGGGCCGGTCGTCTTTGTGATCAAAGAAAAAAAAAAAAAAAAAAGAGGGCAAGTCGTCTTTGTGATCAATCAAAAAAAGAAAAAAAAAAAAAAACAAATTAGAGGGCTGGTCGTCTTTGTGATCAATGAAAAAAAAAAAACAAAAAAAAAAAAATTTAGAGAAAAAAAAAAACTTAGAGGGCTGGTCGTCTTCGTGATCAATAAAAAAAAAAAGAAAAATTAGAGGGCCGGTCGTCTTTGTGATCAATGAGAAAAAAAAAAAAGAAAAAACCTTAGAGGGCTGGTCGTCTTTGTGATCAATGAAAAAAAAAAAAAAAAAAACCTTAGAGGGCCGGTCGTCTTTGTGATCAATGAAAAAAAAAAAAAAACAAAAAAAAACTTACAGGGCCGGTCGTCTTTGTGATCAAGGAAAAAAAAAAAATTAGAGGGCCGGTCGTCTTTGTGATCAATGAGTAAAAAAAAAAAAAAAAAAAACCTTAGAGGGCTGGTCGTCTTTGTGATCAATGAAAAAAAAAAAAAAAATTAGAGGGCCGGTTGTCTTTGTGATCAATGAAAAAAAAAAAAAAAAAAAAAAACCTTAGAGGGCCGGTCGTCTTTCTGATCAATAAAAAAAAAAAAAATTAAAGGGCCGGTCGTCTTTGTGATCAATGAAAAGAAAAAAAAAAAAAAAAACCCTTAGAGGGCCGGTCCTCTTTGTGATCAATGAAGGAAAAAAAAAAAAAAAATTGGAGGGCTGGTCGTCTTTGTGATCAAGGAAAAAAAAAAAAAAAAGAAGGCTGGTCGTCTTTGTGATAAATCAAAAAAAAAAAAAAAAAACAAATTAGAGGGCTGGTCGTGTTTGTGATCAATGAAAAAAAAAACCAAAAAAAAAAAAACTTAGAGGGCTGGTCGTCTTTGTGATCAATGAAAAAAAAAAAAAAAACAAAAAAAAAAAATTGGAGGGCCCGTCGTCTGTGTGATTAATGAGAAAAAAAAAAAAAAAAAAAAAAAAACTTAGAGGTCGTCTTTATGATCAATGAAAGAAAAAAAAAAAACAAATTAGAGGGCTGGTTGTCTTTGTGATCAATGAAAAAAAAAAAAAAAAAAAAACCTTAGAGGGCCGGTCTTCTTTGTGATCAATGAAAAAAAAAAAAACCAAAAAAAAAAAAACCTTAGAGGGCTGGTCGTCTTTGTGATCAATGAAAAAAAAAAAAAAAAAAAAAACTTAGAGGGCTGGTCGTCTTTGTGATCAATAAAAAAAAAAAAAAAATTAAAGGGCCGGTCGTCTTTGTTATCAATGAAAAGAAAAAAAAAAAAAAAAAAAACTTAGAGGGCCGGTCGTCTTTGTGATCAAAGAAAAAAAAAAAAAAAAGAGGGCAAGTCGTCTTTGTGATCAATCAAAAAAAGAAAAAAAAAAAAACAAATTAGAGGGCTGGTCGTCTTTGTGATCAATGAAAAAAAAAAAACCAAAAAAAAAAAACTTAGAGAAAAAAAAAACTTAGAGGGCTGGTCGTCTTTGTGATCAATAAAAAAAAAAAAAAAAAATTAGAGGGCCGGTCGTCTTTGTGATCGGTGAGAAAAAAAAAAAAAAAAAAACCTTAGAGGGCTGGTCGTCTTTGTGATCAATGAAAAAAAAAAAAAAAAAAAACCTTAGAGGGCCGGTCGTCTTTGTGATCAATGAAAAAAAAAAAAAAACAAAAAAAAACTTACAGGGCCGGTCGTCTTTGTGATCAAGGAAAAAAAAAATTAGAGGGCCGGTCGTCTTTGTGATCAATGAGAAAAAAAAAAAAAAAAAACCTTAGAGGGCTGGTCGTCTTTGTGATCAATGAAAAAAAAAAAAAAAAATTACAGGACCGGTTGTCTTTGTGATCAATGAAAAAAAAAAAAAAAAAAAAAAACCTTAGAGGGCTGGTCGTCTTTGTGATCAATAAAAAAAAAAAAAAATTGAAGGGCCGGTCGTCTTTGTTATCAATGAAAAGAAAAAAAAAAAAAAAAAAAACTTAGAGGGCCGGTCGTCTTTGTGATCAAAGAAAAAAAAAAAAAAAAAGAGGGCAAGTCGTCTTTGTGATCAATCAAAAAAAGAAAAAAAAAAAAAAACAAATTAGAGGGCTGGTCGTCTTTGTGATCAATGAAAAAAAAAAAACAAAAAAAAAAAATTTAGAGAAAAAAAAAAACTTAGAGGGCTGGTCGTCTTTGTGATCAATAAAAAAAAAAAAAAAATTAGAGGGCCGGTCGTCTTTGTGATCAATGAGAAAAAAAAAAAAAGAAAAAACCTTAGAGGGCTGGTCGTCTTTGTGATCAATGAAAAAAAAAAAAAAAAAAACCTTAGAGGGCCGGTCGTCTTTGTGATCAATGAAAAAAAAAAAAAAACAAAAAAAAACTTACAGGGCCGGTCGTCTTTGTGATCAAGGAAAAAAAAAAAATTAGAGGGCCGGTCGTCTTTGTGATCAATGAGTAAAAAAAAAAAAAAAAAAAACCTTAGAGGGCTGGTCGTCTTTGTGATCAATGAAAAAAAAAAAAAAAATTAGAGGGCCGGTTGTCTTTGTGATCAATGAAAAAAAAAAAAAAAAAAAAAAACCTTAGAGGGCCGGTCGTCTTTCTGATCAATAAAAAAAAAAAAAAAATTAAAGGGCCGGTCGTCTTTGTGATCAATGAAAAGAAAAAAAAAAAAAAAACCCTTAGAGGGCCGGTCCTCTTTGTGATCAATGAAGAAAAAAAAAAAAAAAAAAAAAACTTGGAGGGCTGGTCGTCTTTGTGATCAAGGAAAAAAAAAAAAAAAAGAAGGCTGGTCGTCTTTGTGATAAATCAAAAAAAAAAAAAAAAAAACAAATTAGAGGGCTGGTCGTGTTTGTGATCAATGAAAAAAAAAACCAAAAAAAAAAAAACTTAGAGGGCTGGTCGTCTTTGTGATCAATGAAAAAAAAAAAAAAAACAAAAAAAAAATTGGAGGGCCCGTCGTGTGTGTGATTAATGAGAAAAAAAAAAAAAAAAAAAAAAAACTTAGAGGTCGTCTTTATGATCAATGAAAGAAAAAAAAAAAACAAATTAGAGGGCTGGTTGTCTTTGTGATCAATGAAAAAAAAAAAAAAAAAAAAAACCTTAGAGGGCCGGTCTTCTTTGTGATCAATGAAAAAAAAAAAAACCAAAAAAAAAAAACCTTAGAGGGCTGGTCGTCTTTGTGATCAATGAAAAAAAAAAAAAAAAAAAAACTTAGAGGGCTGGTCGTCTTTGTGATCAATAAAAAAAAAAAAAAAATTAAAGGGCCGGTCGTCTTTGTTATCAATGAAAAGAAAAAAAAAAAAAAAAAACTTAGAGGGCCGGTCGTCTTTGTGATCAAAGAAAAAAAAAAAAAAAAAGAGGGCAAGTCGTCTTTGTGATCAATCAAAAAAAGAAAAAAAAAAAAAAAACAAATTAGAGGGCTGGTCGTCTTTGTGATCAATGAAAAAAAAAACCAAAAAAAAAAAAACTTAGAGAAAAAAAAAAACTTAGAGGGCTGGTCGTCTTTGTGATCAATAAAAAAAAAAAAAAAAATTAGAGGGCCGGTCGTCTTTGTGATCGGTGAGAAAAAAAAAAAAAAAAAAACCTTAGAGGGCTGGTCGTCTTTGTGATCAATGAAAAAAAAAAAAAAAAAAAAACCTTAGAGGGCCGGTCGTCTTTGTGATCAATGAAAAAAAAAAAAAAACAAAAAAAAACTTACAGGGCCGGTCGTCTTTGTGATCAAGGAAAAAAAAAAAATTAGAGGGCCGGTCGTCTTTGTGATCAATGAGAAAAAAAAAAAAAAAAAACCTTAGAGGGCTGGTCGTCTTTGTGATCAATGAAAAAAAAAAAAAAAAATTAGAGGACCGGTTGTCTTTGTGATCAATGAAAAAAAAAAAAAAAAAAAAAAAACCTTAGAGGGCCGGTCGTCTTTCTGATCAATAAAAAAAAAAAAAAATTAAAGGGCCGGTCGTCTTTGTGATCAATGAAAAGAAAAAAAAAAAAAAAAACCTTAGGGGGCCGGTCCTCTTTGTGATCAATGAAGAAAAAAAAAAAAAAAAAAACTTAGAGGGCTGGTCGTCTTTGTGATCAAGGAAAAAAAAAAAAAAAAGAAGGCTGGTCGTCTTTGTGATAAATCAAAAAAAAAAAAAAAAAAACAAATTAGAGGGCTGGTCGTGTTTGTGATCAATGAAAAAAAAAAAACCAAAAAAAAAAAAACTTAGAGGGCTGGTCGTCTTTGTGATCAATGAGAAAAAAAAAAAAACAAAAAAAAAAAATTGGAGGGCCCGTCGTCTGTGTGATCAATGAGAAAAAAAAAAAAAAAAAAAAAAAACTTAGAGGTCGTCTTTATGATCAATGAAAGAAAAAAAAAAACAAAATTAGAGGGCTGGTCGTCTTTGTGATCAATGAGAAAAAAAAAAAAAAAAAAAAAAACATTAGAGGGCCGGTCTTCTTTGTGATCAATGAAAAAAAAAAAAACCAAAAAAAAAAAAAACTTAGAGGGCCGGTCGTCTTTGTGATCAATGAAAAAAAAATAAAAAAAAAAAAAAAACTTGCAGGGCCGGTCCTTTTTGTGATCAATGAAAAAAAAAAAAAAAAAAAAACTTAGAGGGCTGGTCGTCTTTGTGATCAAGGAAAAAAGAAAAAGTAAAAGGGGGCAACTCGTCTTTGTGATCAATCAAAAAAAAAAAAAAAAAAAAACAAATTAGAGGGCTGGTCGTCTTTGTGATCAATGAAAAAAAAAAAAAAACCAAAAAAAAAAAAAACTTAGAGAAAAAAAAAAAATTAGAGGGCGGGTCGTCTTTGTGATCAATGAAAAAAAAAAAAAAAAAAATTAGAGGGCTGGTCGTCTTTGTGATCAATGGAAAAAAAAAAAAAAAAAAAACCTTAGAGGGCCGGTCGTCTTTGTGATCAATGAAAAAAAAAAAAAAGAAAAAACTTACAGGGCCGGTCGTCTTTGTGATCAAGGAAAAAAAAAAAAAAAAGAGGGCTGGTCGTCTTTGTGATCAATGAAAAAAAAAAAAACAAAAAAAAAAAATTAGAGGGCCGGTCGTCTTTGTGATCAATGAGAAAAAAAAAAAAAAAAAAAACCTTAGAGGGCTGGTCGTCTTTGTGATCAATGAAAAAAAAAAAAAAAAATTAGACGGCCGGTTGTCTTTGTGATCAATGAAAAAAAAAAAAAAAAAAAAAAAAACCTTAGAGGGCCGGTAGTCTTTGAGATCAATGAAAAAAAAAAAAAAAAAAAAACTTACAGGGCCGGTCCTCTTTGTGATCAATGAAAAAAACAAAAAAAAACAAAAAATAGAGGGGTAGTCGTCTTTGTGATCAATTAAAAAAAAAAAAAAAAAAAAAAAACTTAGAGGGCCGGTCGTCTTTGTGATCAATGAAAAAAAAAAAAAAAAAAAAAACTTAGAGGGCCAGTCGTCTTTGTGATCAATCAAAAAACAAAAAAAAAAAAACTAGAAGGCTGTTCGTCTTTGTGATCAATGAAAAAAAAAAAATTAGAGGGCCGGTCGTCTTTGTGATCAATGAAAAAAAAAAAAAAAAGAAAAAAACCTGAGAGGGCTGGTCGTCTTTGTGATCAATGAAAAAAAAAAAAAAAAAAAGAGGGCTGGTCGTCTTTGTGATATATCAAAAAAAAAATTAGAAAAAAAAAAAACTTACAGGCCGGTCCTCTTTGTGATCAATGAAAAAAAAAAAAAAACAAAAGAATAGAGGGCTGGTCGTCTTTGTGATCAATAAAAAAAAAAACTTAAAAAAAAAAAAAACTTAAAGGCCGGTCCTCTTTGTGATCAATGAAAAAAAAAAAAAAAAAAAACTTAGAGGGCTGGTCGTCTTTGGGATCAAGGAAAAAAAAAATAAAAAAAGACAGCCGGTCGTCTTTGTGATAAATCAAAAAAAAAAAAAAAAAAAACAAATTGGAGGGCGGGTCGTCTTTGTGATCAATGAAAAAAAAAAAACCAAAAAAAAAAAAAACTTAGAGAAAAAAAAAATTTAGAGGGCTGGTCGTCTTTGTGATCAATAAAAAAAAAAAAAACTTACAGGGCCGGTCGTCTTTGTGATCAAGGAAAAAAAAACAAAAATAGAAGGCTGTTCGTCTTTGTGATCAATGAAAAAAAAAAACAAAAAAACTTAGAGGTCGTCTTTATGATCAATGAAAAAAAAAAAAAAAACAAATTAGAGGGCTGGTCGTCTTTGTGATCAATGAAAAAAAAAAAAAAAAAAAAAAAAAAAACCCCAGAGGGCCGGTCGTCTTTGTGATCAATGAAAAAAAAAAAACCAAAAAAAAAAAAAACTTAGAGGGCTGGTCGTCTTTGTGATCAATGAAAAAAAAAAAAAAAAAAAAAAAACTTACAGGGCCCGTCCTTTTTGTGATCAATGAAAAAAAAAAAAAAAAAAAAACTTAGAGGGCTGGTCGTCTTCGTGATCAAGGAAAAAAAAAAAAAAAAAAAGAGGGCAAGTCGTCTTTGTGATCAATCAAAAAAAAAAAAAAAAAACAAATTAGAGGGCTGGTCGTCTTTGTGATCAATGAAAAAAAAAAAAACCAAAAAAAAAAAAAACTTAGAGAAAAAAAAAAACTTAGAGGGCTGGTCGTCTTTGTGATCAATAAAAAAAAAAAAAAAAAAATAGAGGGCTGGTCGTCTTTGTGATCAATGAAAAAAAAAAAAAAAAAAAAACCTTAGAGGGCCGGTCGTCCTTGTGATCAATAAAAAAAAAAAAAAAACAAAAAAAAAACTTACAGGGCCGGTCGTCTTTGTGATCAAGGAAAAAAAAAAAAAAAGAGGGCTGGTCGTCTTTGTGATCAATCAAAAAACAAAAAAAAACAAAAATAGAAGGCTGTTCGTCTTTGTGATCAACGAAAAAAAAAAAACAAAAAAGATTAGAGGGCCGGTCGTCTTTGTGAGTAATGAAAAAAAAAAAAAAAAAAAAACCTTAGAGGGCTGGTTGTCTTTGGGATCAATGAAAAAAAAAAAAAAAAAAAGAGGGCCGGTCGTCTTTGTGATAAATCAAAAAAAAAAAAAAAAAGAAAAAACAAATTAGAGGGCGGGTCGTCGTTGTGATCAATGAAAAAAAAAAAACCAAAAAAAAAAAAACTTAGAGAAAAAAAAAAAAGCTTAGAGGGCTGGTCGTCTTTGTGATCAATAAAAAAAAAAAAAAATTAGAGGGCTGGTCGTCTTTTTGATCAGGGAAAAAAAAAAAAAAAAAAGAGGGCAAGTCGTCTTTGTGACCAATCAAAAAAAAAAAAAAAAAAAAAACCAAATTAGAGGGCTGGTCGTCTTTGTGATCAATGAAAAAAAAAAAACCAAAAAAAAAAAAAACTTAGAGAAAGAAAAAAAAAACTTAGAGGGCTGGTCGTCTTTGTGATCAATAAAAAAAAAAAAAAAAAAAAATTAGAGGGCTGGTCGTCTTTGTGATCAATGAAAAAAAAAAAAAAAAAAAAACCTTAGAGGGCCGTTCGTCGTTGTGATCAATGAAAAAAAAAAAAAAAAAAAAAAAAAAACTTAGAGGGCCGGTCGTCTTTGTGATCAATAAAAAAAAAAAAAAATAAAATAAAAGGGCCGGTCGTCTTTGTGATCAATGAAAAGAATAAAAAAAAAAAACGTACAGGGCCGGTCCTCTTTGTGATCAATGAAAAAAAAAAAAAAAAACAAAGCTTAGAGGGCTGGTCGTCTTTGTGATCAATGAAAAAAAAAAAAAACAAATTAGAGGGCTGGTCGTGTTTGTGATCAATGAAAAAAAAAACCAAAAAAAAAAAAAACTTAGAGGGCTGGTCGTCTTTGTGATCAATGAAAAAAAAAAAAAACAAAAAAAAAAATTAGAGGGCCCGTCGTCTGTGTGATCAATGAGAAAAAAAAAAAAAAAAAAAAACTTAGAGGTCGTCTTAATGATCAATGAAAAAAAAAAAAAACAAATTAGAGGGCTGGTCGTCTTTGTGATCAATGAAAAAAAAAAAAAAAAAAAACCTTAGAGGGCCGGTCGTCTTTGTGATCAATGAAAAAAAAAACCAAAAAAAAAAAAAACTTAGAGGGCTGGTCGTCTTTGTGATCAATGAAAAAAAAAAAAACTTACAGGGCCGGTCCTTTTTGTGACCAATGAAAAAAAAAAAAAAAAAAAAACTTAGAGGGCTGGTCGTCTTTGTGATCAAGGAAAAAAAAAAAAAAAAAAGAGGGCAAGTCGTCTTTGTGATCAATCAAAAAAAAAAAAAAAAAACAAAACTTGGAGGGCTGGTCGTCTTTGTGATCAATGAAAAAAAAAAAAAAAAACAAATTAGAGGGCTGGTCGTGTTTGTGATCAATGAAAAAAAAAACGAAAAAAAAAAAAAAAACTTAGAGGGCTGGTCGTCTTTGTGATCAATGAAAAAAAAAAAAAAACAAAAAAAAGAATTAGAGGGCCCGTCGTCTGTGTGATCAATGAGAAAAAAAAAAAAAAAAAAACTTAGAGGTCGTCTTTATGATCAATGAAAAAAAAAAAAAACAAATTAGAGGGCTGGTCGTCTTTGTGATCAATGAAAAAAAAAAAAAAAAAAAAAACCTTAGAGGGCCGGTCGTCTTTGTGATCAATGAAAAAAAAAAACCAAAAAAAAAAAACTTAGAGGGCTGGTCGTCTTTGTGATCAATGAAAAAAAAAAAAAACTTACAGGGCCGGTCCTTTTTGTGACCAATGAAAAAAAAAAAAAAAAAAAAACTTAGAGGGCTGGTCGTCTTTGTGATCAAGGAAAAAAAAAAAAAAAAGAGGGCAAGTCGTCTTTGTGATCAATCAAAAAAAAAAAAAAAAAAAAACAAATTAGAGGGCTGGTCGTCTTTGTGATCAATAAAAAAAAAAAAAACCAAAAAAAAAAAAAACTTAGAGAGAAAAAAAAAAACTTAGAGGGCTGGTCGTCTTTGTGATCAATAAAGAAAAAAAAAAAATTAGAGGGCTGGTCGTCTTTGTGATCAATGAAAAAAAAAAAAAAAAAACCTTAGAGGGCCGGTCGTCTTTGTGATCAATGGAAAAAAAAAAAAACAAAAAAAAAAACTTACAGGGCCGGTCGTCTTTGTGATCAAGGAAAAAAAAACAAAAATAGAAGGCTGTTCGTCTTTGTGATCAATGAAAAAAAAAAAACAAAAAAACTTAGAGGTTGTCTTTATGATCAATGAAAAAAAAAAAAAAACAAATTAGAGGGCTGGTCGTCTTTGTGATCAATGAAAAAAAAAAAAGAAAAAAAAAAAAAACCTTAGAGGGCCGGTCGTCTTTGTGATCAATGAAAAAAAAAAAAAACCAAAAAAAAAAAAAACTTAGAGGGCTGGTCGTCTTTGTGATCAATGAAAAAAAAAAAAAAAAAAAAAAACTTACAGGGCCGGTCCTTTTTGTGATCAATGAAAAAAAAAAAAAAAAAAAAACTTAGAGGGCTGGTCGTCTTCGTGATCAAGGAAAAAAAAAAAAAAAAAGAGGGCAAGTCGTCTTTGTGATCAATCAAAAAAAAAAAAATAATAACAAATTAGAGGGCTGGTCGTCTTTGTGATCAATGAAAAAAAAAAAAACCAAAAAAAAAAAAAACTTAGAGAAAAAAAAAAAAACTTAGAGGGCCGGTCGTCTTTGTGATCAAGGAAAAAAAAAAAAAGAGGGCTGGTCGTCTTTGTGATCAATCAAAAAACAAAAAAAACAAAAATAGAAGGCTGTTCGTCTTTGTGATCAATGAGAAAAAAAAACAAAAAAGATTAGAGGGCCGGTCCTCTTTGTGATCAATGAAAAAAAAAAAAAAAAAAAAACTTAGAGGGCTGGTCGTCTTTGGGATCAAGGAAAAAGAAAAAAAAAAAAGAGGGCCGGTCGTCTTTGTGAAAAATCAAAAAAAAAAAAAAAAAAAAAAAAAAATTAGAGGGCTGGTCGTCTTTGTGATCAATGAAAAAAAAAAACCAAAAAAAAAAAAAACTTAGAGGGCTGGTCGTCTTCGTGATCAAGGAAAAAAAAAAAAAAAAAAAGAGGGCAAGTCGTCTTTGTGATCAATCAAAAAAAAAAAAAAAACAAATTAGAGGGCTGGTCGTCTTTGTGATCAATGAAAAAAAAAAAACCAAAAAAAAAAAAAACTTAGAGAAAAAAAAAAAACTTAGAGGGCTGGTCGTCTTTGTGATCAATAAAAAAAAAAAAAAAAATAGAGGGCTGGTCGTCTTTGTGATCAATGAAAAAAAAAAAAAAAAAAAACCTTAGAGGGCCGGTCGTCTTTGTGATCAATGAAAAAAAAAAAAAAACAAAAAAAAAACTTACAGGGCCGGTCGTCTTTGTGATCAAGGAAAAAAAAAAAAAAAAGAGGGCTGGTCGTCTTTGTGATCAATCAAAAAACAAAAAAAAACAAAAATAGAAGGCTGTTCGTCTTTGTGATCAATGAAAAAAAAAAAACAAAAAAGATTAGAGGGCCGGTCCTCTTTGTGATCAATAAAAAAAAAAAAAAAAAAAAACTTAGAGGGCTGGTCGTCTTTGGGATCAAGGAAAAAAAAAAAAAAAAAGAGGGCCGGTCGTCATTGTGATAAATCAAAAAAAAAAAAAAAAAAACAAAAACAAATTAGAGGGCTGGTCGTCTTTGTGATCAATGAAAAAAAAAAAAACCAAAAAAAAAAAAACTTAGAGAAAAAAAAAAAAAAACTTAGAGGGCTGGTCGACTTTGTGATCAATAAAAAAAAAAAAAAAAATTAGAGGGCTGGTCGTCTTTGTGATCAAGGAAAAAAAAAAAAAAAAGAGGGCAAGTCGTCTTTGTGACCAATCAAAAAAAAAAAAAAAAAAAACCAAATTAGAGGGCTGGTCGTCTTTGTGATCAATGAAAAAAAAAAACTAAAAAAAAAAAACTTAGAGAAAAAAAAAAAAACTTAGAGGGCTGGTCGTCTTTGTGATCAATAAAAAAAAAAAAAAATTTTGAGGGCTGGTCGTCTTTGTGATCAATGAAAAAAAAAAAAAAATATTAGAGGGCTAGTCGTCTTTGTGATCAATTAAAAGAAAAAAAAAATTAGAGGGCCGGTCGTCTTTGTGATCAATTAAAAAAAAAAAACCAAAAAAAGCAAAAACTTGGAGGGCTGGTCGTCCTTGTGATCAATGAAAAAAAAAAAAAAAAAAAAAAAAACCCTTAGAGGGCTGGTCGTCTTTGTGATCAATGAAAAAAAAAAAAAAAAAAAAACCTTAGAGGGCCGGTCGTCTTTGTGATCAATGAAAAAAAAAAAAAAACAAAAAAAAAAACTTACAGGGCCGGTCGTCTTTGTGATCAAGGAAAAAAAAAAAAAAAGAGGGCTGGTCGTCTTTGTGATCAATCAAAAAACAAAAAAAAACAAAAATAGAAGGCTGTTCGTCTTTGTGATCAATGAAAAAAAAAAAACAAAAAAGATTAGAGGGCCGGTCCTCTTTGTGATCAATAAAAAAAAAAAAAAAAAAAAACTTAGAGGGCTGGTCTTCTTTGGGATCAAGGAAAAAAAAAAAAAAAAAAGAGGGCCGGTCGTCTTTGTGATAAATCAAAAAAAAAAAAAAAAAAACAAATTAGAGGGCTGATCGTCTTTGTGATCAATGAAAAAAAAAACCAAAAAAAAAAAAAATTAGAGAAAAAAAAAAAACTTAGAGGGCTTGTCGTCTTTGTGATCAATAAAAAAAAAAAGGAAAAAATTATAGGGCTGGTCGTCTTTGTGATCAAGGAAAAAAAAAAAAAAAGCGGGCAAGTCGTCTTTGTGACCAATCAAAAAAAAAAAAAAAAAAAAACCAAATTAGAGGGCTGGTCGTCTTCGTGATCAATGAAAAAAAAAAAACCAAAAAAAAAAAAAACTTAGAGAAAAAAGAAAAAAATTTGAGGGCTGGTCGTCTTTGTGATCAACAAAAAAAAAAAAAAATTAGAGGGCTGGTCGTCTTTGTGATCAAAAAAAAAAAAAAAAAAAAAAACCTTAGAGGGCCGGTCGTCTTTGTGATCAATAAAAAAAAAAAAAAAATTAAGAGCCGGTCGTCTTTGTGATCAATGAAAAGAAAAAAAAAAAAAAAAACCTTAGAGGGCCGGTCGTCTTTGTGATCAATGAAAAAAAAAAAAAAAAAAAAAAACTTAGAGGGCTGGTCGTCTTTGTGATCAATCAAAAAAAAGAAAAAAAAAAAACAAATTAGAGGGCTGGTCGTGTTTGTGATCAATGAAAAAAAAAAAACCAAAAAAAAAAAAACTTAGAGGGCTGGTCGTCTTTGTGATCAATAAAAAAAAAAAAAAACAAAAAAAAAAAATTAGAGGGCCCGTCGTCTGTGTGATCAATGAGAAAAAAAAAAAAAAACAAGAAACTTGGAGGTCGTCTTTATGATCAATGAAAAAAAAAAAAAAACAAATTAGAGGGCTGGTCGTCTTTGTGATCAATGAAAAAAAAAAAAAAAAAAAAACCTTAGAGGGCCGGTCGTCTTTGTGATCAATGAAAAAAAAAAAAACCAAAAAAAAAAAACTTAGAGGGCTGGTCGTTTTTGTGATCAATGAAAAAAAAAAAAAAAAAAAAAACTTACAGGGCCGGTCCTTTTTGTGATCAATGAAAAAAAAAAAAAAAAAAAAACTTAGAGGGCTGGTCGTCTTTGTGATCAAGGATAAACAAAAAAAAAAAGAGGGCAAGTTGTCTTTGTGATCAATCAAAAAAAAAAAAAAAAAATTAGAGGGCTGGTCGTCTTTGTGATCAATGAAAAAAAAAAAACCAAAAAAAAAAAACTTAGAGAAAAAAAAAAACTTAGAGGGCTGGTCGTCTTTGTGATCAATAAAAAAAAAAAAACAAAAAATTAGAGGGCTGGTCGTCTTTGTGATCAATGAAAAAAAAAAAAAAAAAAAAAGACCTTAGAGGGCCGGTCGTCTTTGTAATCAATGAAAAAAACAAAAAAACAAAAAAAAAACTTACAGGGCCGGTCGTCTTTGTGATCAAGGAAAAAAAAAAAAAGAGGGCTGGTCGTCTTTGTGATCAATGAAAAAAAAAAAAAACAAAAAAAAAATTAGAGGGCCGGTCGTCTTTGTGATCAATGAGAAAAAAAAAAAAAAAAAACCTTAGAGGGCTGGTCGTCTTTGTGATCAATGAAAGAAAAAAAAAAAACAAATTAGAGGGCCGGTTGTCTTTGTGATCAATGAAAAAAAAAAAAAAAAAAAAAAACCTTAGAGGGCCGGTCGTCTTTGTGATCAATAAAAAAAAAAAAAGAAAAAAATTAAGGGGCCGGTCGTCTTTGTGATCAATGAAAAGAAAAAAAAAAAAAAAAAACCTTAGAGGGCCCGTCGTCTTTGTGATCAATGAAAAAAAAAAAAAAAAAAACGTACAGGGCCGGTCCTCTTTGTGATCAATGAAAAAAAAAAAAAAAAAAACAAAACTTAGAGGGCTGGTCGTCCTTCTGATCGAGGAAAACAAAAAAAAAAAAAGAGGGCTGGCCGTCTTTGTGATAAATCAAAAAAAAAAAAAAAAAAAAAACAAATTAGAGGGCTGGTCGTGTTTGTGATCAATGAAAAAAAAAAACCAAAAAAAAAAAACTTAGAGGGCTGGTCGTCTTTGTGATCAATGAAAAAAAAAAAAAACAAAAAAAAAAAATTAGAGGGCCCGTCGTCTGTGTGATCAATGAGAAAAACAAAAAAAACAAAAAAACTTAGAGGTCGTCTTTATGATCAATGAAAAAAAAAAAACAAACAAATTAGAGGGCTGGTCGTCTTTGTGATCAATGAAAAAAAAAAAAAAAAAAAAAAACCTTAGAGGGCCGGTCGTCTTTGTGATCAATGAAAAAAAAAAAAACCAAAAAAAAAAAAAACTTGGAGGGCCGGTCGTCTTTGTGATCAATGAAAAAAAAAAAAAAAAAAAAAAAACTTACAGGGCCGGTCCTTTTTGTGATCAATGAAAAAAAAAAAAACCAAAAAAAAAAAAAACTTAGAGGGCTGGTCGTCTTTGTGATCAAGAAAAAAAAAAAAAAAAAAGAGGGCAAGTCGTCTTTGTGATCAATCAAAAAAAAAAAAAAAAAAACAAATTAGAGGGCTGGTCGTCTTTGTGATCAATGCCAAAAAAAAAAACCAAAAAAAAAAAACTTACAGGGCCGGTCGTCTTTGTGATCAAGGAAAAAAAAAAAAAAAAAAAAAAAACCTTAGAGGGCCGGTCGTCTTTGTGATCAATGAAAAAAAAAAAAAAAAAAAAAAACTTACAGGGCCGGTCGTCTTTGTGATCAAGGGAAAAAAAAAAAAAAAAGGGGGCGTCATCTTTGTGATCAATGAAAAAAAAAAAAAACAAAAAAAAAATTAGAGGGCCGGTCGTCTTTGTAATCAATGAGAAAAAAAGGAAAAAAAAAAAAAAACCTTAGAGGGCTGGTCGTCTTTGTGATCAATGAAAAAAAGAAAAAAAAAATAGAGGGCCGGTTGTCTTTGTGATCAATGAAAAAAAAAAAAAAAAAAAAACCTTAGAGGGCCGGTCGTCTTTGGAATTAATGAAAAAAAAAAAAAAATTTTTTTTACAGGGCCGGTCCTCTTTGTGATCAATGAAAAAAAAAAAAAAAACAAAAATTAGAGGGCTAGTCGTCTTTGTGATCAATTAAAAAAAAAAAAAAAAAAAAAAAAACTTAGAGGGCCGGTCGTCTTTGTGATCAATGAAAAAAAAAAAAATTAAAAAAAAAAAAACTTAGAGGGCCAGTCGTCTTTCCGATCAATCAAAAAACAAAAAAAAAAAATAGAAGGCTGTTCGTCTTTGTGATCAATGAAAAAAAAAAAAAATTAGAGGGCCGGTCGTCCTTTTGATCAATTAAAAAAAAAAACCAAAAAAAGAAAAAACTGAGAGGGCTGGTCGTCTTTGTGATCAATGAAAAAAAAAAAAAAAAAAAAAACTTACCGGGCTGGTCGTCTTTGTGATCAAGAAAAAAAAAAAAAAAAAAAGAGGGCTGGTCGTCTTTGTGATAAATCAAAAAAAAAAAAAAAAAAAAAACAAATTAGAGGGCTGGTCGTCTTTGTGATCAATGAAAAAAAAAAAAAACAAAAAAAAAAATTAGAGGCCCCGTCGTCTGTGTGATCAATGAGAAAAAAAAAAAAAAAAAAAAAACTTAGAGGTCGTCTTTATGATCAATGAAAAAGAAAAAAAAAATTTGAGGGCTGGTCGTCTTTGTGATCAATGAAAAAAAAAAAAAAAACAAAAAAAAACCTCAGAGGGCCGGTCGTCTTTGTGATCAATGAAAAAAAAAAAACCAAAAAAAAAAAACTTAGAGGGCTGGTCGTCTTTGTGATCAATGAAAAAAAAAAAAAAAAAAAAAAAACTTACAGGGGCGGTCCTTTTTGTGATCAATGAAAAAAAAAAAAAAAAAGAAAACTGAGAGGGCTGGTCGTCTTTGTGATCAAGGAAAAAAAAAAAAAAAAAAGAGGGCAAGTCGTCTTTGTGATCAATCAAAAAAAAAAAAAAAAAAAAAAAAAACAACATAGAGGGCTGGTCGTCTTTGTGATCAATGAAAAAAAAAAACCAAAAAAAAAAAAAACTTAGAGAAAAAAAAAAAAACTTAGAGGGCTGGTCGTCTTTGTGATCAATAAAAAAAAAAAAAAAAAATTAGAGGGCTGGTCGTCTTTGTGATCAATGAAAAAAAAAAAAAAAAGAGGGCTGGTCGTCTTTGTGATCAATGAAAAAAAAAAAAACAAAAAAAAAAAATTAGAGGGCCGGTCGTCTTTGTGATCAATGAGAAAAAAAAAAAAAAAAAAAAACCTTAGAGGGCTGGTCGTCTTTGTGATCAATGAAAAAAAAAAAAAAACCAAATTAGAGGGCTGGTCGTCTTTGTGATCAATGAAAAAAAAAAAACCCAAAAAAAAAAAAAACTTAGAGAAAAAAAAAAAACTTAGAGGGCTGGTCGTCTTTGTGATCAATAAAAAAAAATAAAAAAAATTAGAGGGCTGGTCGTCTTTGTGATCAATGAAAAAAAAAAAAAAAAAACCTGAGAGGGCCGGTCGTCTTTGTGATCAATGAAAAAAAAAAAAAAAAAAAAAAACTTACAGGGCCGGTGGTCTTTGTGATCAAGGAAAAAAAAAAAAAAAAAGAGGGCTGGTCGTCTTTGTGGTCAATGAAAAAAAAAAAAAACAAAAAAGAAAAATTAGAGGGCCGGTCGTCTTTGTGATCAATGAGAAAAAAAAAGAAAAAAAAAAAACCTTAGAGGGCTGGTCGTCTTTGTGATCAATGAAAAAAAAAAAAAAAAAAATTAGAGGGCTGGTTGTCTTTGTGATCAATGAAAAAAAAAAAAAAAAAAAAAAAACCTTAGAGGGCCGGTCGTCTTTGAGATCAATGAAAAAAAAAAAAAAAAAAAAAAAAAAAAAAAAGGGCCGGTCCTCTTTGTGATCAATGAAAAAAAAAAAAAAAAAAAAATAGAGGGCTAGTCGTCTTTGTGATCGATTAAAAAAAAAAAAAAAAAAAACTTAGAGGGCCGGTCGTCTTTGTGATCAATGAAAAAAAAAAAAAAAAAAAAAAAAACTTAGCGGGCCAGTCGTCTTTGTGATCAATCAAAAAACAAAAAAAAAAAAATAAGAGGCTGTTCGTCTTTGTGATCAATGAAAAAAAAAAAAAAAATTAGAGGGCCGGTCGTCTTTGTGATCAATGAAAAAAAAAAAAAAAAAAAAAACCTTAGAGTCTTGTCGTCTCTGTGATCAATGAAAAAGAAAAAAAAAAAGAGGGCTGGTCGTCTTTGTGATAAATCAAAAAAAAGAAAAAAAAAAAACAAATTAGAGGGCCGGTCGTCTTTTTGATCAATTAAAAAAAAAAAAACCAAAAAAAGAAAAAACTTAGAGGGCTGGTCGTCTTTGTGATCAATGAAAAAAAAAAAAAAAAAAAAACTTAGAGGGCTGGTCGTCTTTGTGATCAAGGGAAAAAAAAAAAAAAAAAAGAGGGCTGGTCGTCTTTGTGATAAATCAAAAAAAAAAAAAAAAAAACCAAATTAGAGGGCTGGTCGTCTTTGGGATCAATGAAAAAAAAAAAAAAACAAAAAAAAAAATTAGAGGGCCCGTCGTCTGTGTGATCAAACTTAGAGGTCGTCTTTATGATCAATGAAAAAAAAAAAAAACAAATTACAGGGCTGGTCGTCTTTGTGATCAATGAAAAAAAAAAACGAAAAAAAAAAACCTTAGAGGGCCGGTCGTCTTTGTGATCAATGAAAAGAAAAAAAAAAATTAGAGGGCTGGTCGTCTTTGTGATCAATGAAAAAAAAAAAAAAAAGAGGGCTGGTCGTCTTTGTGATCAATGAAAAAAAAAAAAACAAAAAAAAAAATTAGAGGGCCGGTCGTCTTTGTGATCAATGAGAAAAAAAAAAAAAAAAAAAACCTTAGAGGGCTGGTCGTCTTTGTGATCAATGAAAAAAAAAAAAAAACAAATTAGAGGGCTGGTCGTCTTTGTGATCAATGAAAAAAAAAAAAACCAAAAAAAAAAAAAACTTAGAGAAAAAAAAAAAATTAGAGGGCTGGTCGTCTTTGTGATCAATAGAAAAAAAAAAAAAAATTAGAGGGCTGGTCGTCTTTGTGATCAATGAAAAAAAAAAAAAAAAACCTGAGAGGGCCGGTCGTCTTTGTGATCAATGAAAAAAAAAAAAAAAAAAAAAAAACTTACAGGGCCGGTCGTCTTTGTGATCAAGGAAAAAAAAAAAAAAAAAAGAGGGCTGGTCGTCTTTGTGGTCAATGAAAAAAAAAAAAACCAAAAAAGAAAAATTAGAGGGCCGGTCGTCTTTGTGATCAATGAGAAAAAAAAAAAAAAAAAAAAAACCTTAGAGGGCTGGTCGTCTTTGTGATCAATGAAAAAAAAAAAAAAAAAAATTAGAGGGCCGGTTGTCTTTGTGATCAATGAAAAAAAAAAAAAAAAAAAAAAACCTTAGAGGGCCGGTCGTCTTTGAGATCAATGAAAAAAAAAAAAAAAAAAAAAAAAAAAAGGGCCGGTCCTCTTTGTGATCAATGAAAAAAAAAAAAAAAATATAGAGGGCTAGTCGTCTTTGTGATCGATTAAAAAAAAAAAAAAAAAAAAACTTAGAGGGCCGGTCGTCTTTGTGATCAATGAAAAAAAAAAAAAAAAAAAAAAACCTAGAGGGCCAGTCGTCTTTGTGATCAATCAAAAAACAAAAAAAAAAAAATAAGAGGCTGTTCGTCTTTGTGATCAATGAAAAAAAAAAAAAGAAATTAGAGGGCCGGTCGTCTTTGTGATCAATGAAAAAAAAAAAAAAAAAAAAACCTTAGAGTCTTGTCGTCTCTGTGATCAATGAAAAAGAAGAAAAAAAAGAGGGCTGGTCGTCTTTGTGATAAATCAAAAAAAAGAAAAAGAAAAAAACAAATTAGAGGGCCGGTCGTCTTTTTGATCAATTAAAAAAAAAAAACCAAAAAAAGAAAAAACTTAGAGGGCTGGTCGTCTTTGTGATCAATGAAAAAAAAAAAAAAAAAACTTGGAGGGCTGGTCGTCTTTGTGATCAAGGAAAAAAAAAAAAAAAAAAAAGAGGGCTGGTCGTCTTTGTGATAAATCAAAAAAAAAAAAAAAAAAACCAAATTAGAGGGCTGGTCGTCTTTGGGATCAATGAAAAAAAAAAAAAAAAAAAAAAAAATTAGAGGGCCCGTCGTCTGTGTGATCAAACTTAGAGGTCGTCTTTATGATCCATGAAAAAAAAAAAAAACAAATTACAGGGCTGGTCGTCTTTGTGATCAATGAAAAAGAAAAAAGAAAAAAAAAAACCTTAGAGGGCCGGTCGTCTTTGTGATCAATGAAAAGAAAAAAAACCAAAAAAAAAAAACTTAGAAGGCTGGTCGTCCTTGTGATCAATGAAAAAAAAAAAAAAAAAATTAAAGGGGCGGTCCTTTTTGTGATCAATTAAAAAAAAAAAAAAAAAAAAAAAAACTTAGAGGGCTGGTCGTCTTTGTGATCAAGGAAAAAAAGAAAAAAAAAAGAGGGCAAGTCGTCTTTGTGATCAATCAAAAAAAAAAAAAAAAAAAAAACAAATTAGAGGGCTGGTCGTCTTTGTGATCAATGAAAAAAAAAAACCAAAAAAAAAAAAAACTTAGAGAAAAAAAAAAAACTTAGAGGGCTGGTCGTCTTTGTGATTAATAAAAAAAAAAAAAAAAAATTATAGGGCCGGTCGTCTTTGTGATCGAGGAAGAAAAAAAAAAAAGAGGGCCGGTCGTCTTTGTGATCAATGAAAAAAAAAAAAACAAAAAAAAAAATTAGAGGGCCGGTCTCCTTTGTGATCAATGAGAAAAAAAAAAAAAAAAAAAAACCTTAGAGGGCCAGTCGTCTTTGTGATCAATGGAAAAAAAAAAAAAAAAAAAAAAACCTTAGAGGGCTGGTCGTCTTTGAGATCAATGAAAAAAAAAAAAAAAATAACTTACAAGGCCGGTCCTCTTTGTGATCAATGAAAAAAAAAAAACAACAAAAAATAGAGGGCTAGTCGTCTTTGTGATCAATTAAAAAAAAAAAAAAAAAAGGAAAAAAAATTAGAGGGCCGGTCGTCTTTGTGATCAATGAAAAAAAAAAAAAAAAAAAAAAAACTTAGAGGGCCAGTCGTCTTTGTGATCAATCAAAAAACAAAAAAAAAATAGAAGGCTGTTCGTCTTTGTGATCAATGAAAAAAAAATTAAAAAATTGGAGGGCCGGTCGTCTTTGTGATCAATGAAAAAAAAAAAAAAAAAAAAAAGAGGGCTGGTCGTCTTTGTGATCAATGAAAAAAAAAAAAAAAAAAAAAAACTTAGAGGGCCAGTCGTCTTTGTGATCAATCAAAAAACAAAAAAAAAATAGAAGGCTGTTCGTCTTTGTGATCAATGAAAAAAAAATTAAAAAATTGGAGGGCCGGTCGTCTTTGTGATCAATGAAAAAAAAAAAAAAAAAAAAAAGAGGGCTGGTCGTCTTTGTGATAAATGGAAAAAAAGAAAAAAAAAACAAATTAGAGGGCCGGTCGTCTTTTTGATCAATTAAAAAAAAAAACCAAAAAAAGAAAAAATTTGGAGGGCTGGTCGTCTTTGTGATCAATGAAAAAAAAAAAAAAAAAAAACTTAGAGGGCTGGTCGTCTTTGTGATCAAGGAAAAAGAAAAAAAAAGAGGGCTGGTCGTCTTTGTGATAAATCAAAAAAAAAAAAAAAAAAAACAAATTAGAGGGCTGGTCGTCTTTGTGATCAATGAAAAAAAAAAAAAAAAATTAGAGGGCCCGTCGTCTGTGTGATCAATGCGAAAAAAAAAAAAAAAAACTTAGAGGTCGTCTTTATGATCAATGAAAAAAAAAAAAACAAATTAGAGGGCTGGTCGTCTTTGTGATCAATGAAAAAAAAAAAAAAAAAAAAAAACCTTAGAGGGCCGGTTGTCTTTGTGATCAATGAAAAAAAAAAAACCAAAAAAAAAAAAACTTAGAGGGCTGGTCGTCTTTGTGATCAATGAAAAAAAAAAATAAATATAAAAAAAAAACCTTACAGGGCCGGTCCTTTTTGTGATCAATGAATAAAAAAAAAAAAAAAAAACTTAGAGGGCTGGTCGTCTTTGTGATCAAGGAAAAAAAAAAAACAAAAAAGAGGGCAAGTCGTCTTTGTGATCAATCATAAAAAAAAAAAAAAAAAACAAATTAGAGGGCTGGTCGTCTTTGTGATCAATGCAAAAAAAAAAAAACCAAAAAAAAAAAAAACTTAGAGAAAAAAATAAAAACTTGGAGGGCTGGTCGTCTTTGTGATCAATGAAAAAAAAAAAAAAAAAAAACCTTAGAGGGCCGGTCGTCTTTGAGATCAATGAAAAAAAAAAAAAAAAAAAAAAAACTTACGGGGCCGGTCGTCTTTGTGATCAAGGAAAAAAAAAAAAAAAGAGGGCTGGTCGTCTTTGTGATCAATGAAAAAAAAAAAAAAACAAAAAAAAAAAATTGGAGGGCCGGTCGTCTGTGTGATCAATGAGAAAAAAAAAAAAAAAAAAAAAAACCTTAGAGGGCTGGTCGTCTTTGTTATCAATGAAAAAAAAAAAAAAAAATTAGGGGGCCGGTTGTCTTTGTGATCAATGAAAAAAAAAAAAAAAAAAAAAAAACCTTGGAGGGCCGGTCGTCTTTGAGATCAATGAAAAAAAAAAAAAAAAAAAAAAACTTACAGGGCCGGTCCTCTTTGTGATCAATGAAAAAGAAAAAAAAAAAAACAAAAAATAGAGGGCTAGTCGTCTTTGTGATCAATTGAAAAAAAAAAAAAAAAAAAAAACTTAGAGGGCCGGTCGTCTTGATGATCAATGAAAAAAAAAAAAAAAAAAAACAACTTAGAGGGCCAGTCGTCTTTGTGATCAATCAAAAAACAAAAAAAAAAAAATAGAAGGCTGTTCGTCTTTGTGATCAATGAAAAAAAAAAAAAAAAATTAGAGGGCCGGTCGTCTTTGTGATCAATGAAAAAAAAAAAAAAAAAAAAATTAGAGGGCCGGTCGTCTTTTTGATCAATTAAAAAAAAAAACCAAAAAAAAGAAAAAATTTAGAGGGCTGGTCGTCTTTGTGATCAATGAAATAAAAAAAAAAAAAAAGACTTAGAGGGCTGGTCGTCTTTGTGATCAAGGAAAAAAAAAAAAAAAGAGGGCTGGTCGTCTTTGTGATAAATAAAAAAAAAAAAAAAAAAAAAAACAAATTAGAGGGCTGGTCGTCTTTGTGATCAATGAAAAAAAAAAAAAAAAAAAAAAATTAGAGGGCCCGTCGTCTGTGTGATCAATGAGAAAAAAAAAAAAAAAAAAAATCTTAGAGGTCGTCTTTATGATCAATGAAAAAAAAAAAACCAAAAAAAAAAAAACTTAGCGGGCTGGTCGTCTTTGTGATCAATGAAAAAAAAAAAAAAAAAAAAAAAACTTACAGGGCCGGTCCTTTTTGTGATCAATGAAAAAAAAAAAAAAAAAAAACTTAGAGGGCTGGTCGTCTTTGTGATCAAGGAAAAAAAAAAAAAAAAAAAGAGGGCAAGTCGTCTTTGTGATCAATCCAAAAAAAAAAAAAAAAAAAAAACAAATTAGAGGGCTGGTCGTCTTTGTGAATGATGAAAAAAAAAAAAAACCAAAAAAAAAAAAAAAATTTGTAAAAAAAAAAAAAACTTGGAGGGCTGGTCGTCTTAATGATCAATGAAAAAAAAAAAAAAAAAAAAAAAACTTACGGGGCCGGTCGTCTTTGTGATCAAGGAAAAAAAAAAAAAAAAGAGGGCCGGTCGTCTTTGTGATCAATGAGAAAAAAAAAAAAAAAAAAAAAAAACCTTAGAGGGCTGGTCGTCTTTGTTATCAATGAAAAAAAAAAAAAAAAATTAGGGGGCCGGTTGTCTTTGTGATCAATGAAAAAAAAAAAAAAAAAAAAAAACCTTAGAGGGCCGGTCGTCTTTGAGATCAATGAAAAAAAAAAAAAAAAAAAAAAACTTACAGGGCCGGTCCTCTTTGTGATCAATGAAAAAGAAAAAAAAAAATTAGAGGGCCGGTAGGCTTTGTGATCAATGAAAAAAAAAAAAAAAAAAAAAAAAACCTTAAAGGGCTGGTCGTCTTTGTGATCAATGAAAAAAAAAAAAAAAAAAAGAGGGCCGGTCGTCTTTGTGATAAATCAAAAAAAAGAAGAAAAAAAAACAAATTAGAGGGCCGGTCGTCTTTGTGATCAATTAAAAAAAAAAAACCAAAAAAAGAAAAAACTTAGAGGGCTGGTCGTCTTTGTGATCAATGAAAAAAAAAAAAAAAAAAAAACTTAGAGGGCTCGTCGTCTTCGTGATAAATCAAAAGGAAAAAAAAAAAAAACAAATTAGAGGACTGGTCGTCTTTGTGATCAATGAAAAAAAAAAACAAAAAAAAAAATTAGAGGGCCCGTCGTCTGTGTGATCAAAGAGAAAAAAAAAAAAAAAAAAAAAAACTTAGAGGTCGTCTTTATGATCAATGAAACAAAAAAAAAAAACAGATTTGAGGGCCGGTCGTCTTTCTGATCAATGAAAAAAAAAAAAAAAAAAAAAAAAAAAAAAACTTACAGGGCTGGTGGTCTTTGTGATCAATGAAAAAAAAAAAAAAAAAAAACTTACAGGGCCGGTCGTCTTTGTGATCAATGAAAAAAAAAAAAAAAAAAAAAAAAACCTTAGAGGGCCGGTCGTCTTTGAGATCAATGAAAAAAAAAAAAAAAAAAAAAAAACTTACAGGGCCGGTCCTCTTTGTGATCAATGAAAAAGAAAAAAAAAAAAAACAAAAAATAGAGGGCTAGTCGTCTTTGTGATCAATTAAAAAAAAAAAAAAAAAAAAACTCAGAGGGCCGGTCGTCTTTGTGATCAATGAAAAAAAAAAAAAAAAAAAAAAAAAACTTAGAGGGCCAGTCGTCTTTGTGATCAATCAAAAAACAAAAAAAAAAAAGAAGGCTGTTCGTCTTTGTGATCAATGAAAAAAAAAAAAAAAATTAGAGGGCCGGTCGGCTTGATGATCAATGAAAAAAAAAAAAAAAAAAAAAAAAAACCTTAAAGGGCTGGTCGTCCTTGTGATCAATGAAAAAAAAAAAAAAAAAAGAGGGCCGGTCGTCTTTGTGATAAATCAAAAAAAAGAAGAAAAAAAAAACAAATTAGAGGGCCGGTCGTCTTTGTGATCAATTAAAAAAAAAAAAACCAAAAAAAGAAAAAACTTAGAGGGCTGGTCGTCTTTGTGATCAATGAAAAAAAAAAAAAAAAAAACTTAGAGGGCTCGTCGTCTTTGTGATCAAGGAAAAAAAAAAAAAAAAGAGGGCTGGTCGTCTTTGTGATAAATCAAAAGGAAAAAAAAAAAAAACAAATTAGAGGGCTGGTCGTCTTTGTGATCAATGAAAAAAAAAAAAAAAAAAAAATTAGAGGGCCCGTCGTCTGTGTGATCAATGAGAAAAAAAAAAAAAAAAAAAAAAACTTAGAGGTCGTCTTTATGATCAATGAAACAAAAAAAAAAACAGATTTGAGGGCCGGTCGTCTTTGTGATCAATGAAAAAAAAAAAAAAAAAAAAAAAAAAAACTTACAGGGCTGGTGGTCTTTGTGATCAATGAAAAAAAAAAAAAAAAAAAAACTTACAGGGCCGGTCCTCTTTGTGATCAATGAAAAAAAAAAAAAAAAAAAAAAAACTTAGAGGGCTGGTCGTCTTTGGGATCAAGGAAAAAAAAAAAAAAAAGAGGGCCGGTCGTCTTTGTGATAAATCAAAAAAAAAAAAAAAAAATTAGAGGGCTGGTCGTCTTTGTGATCAATGAAAAAAAAAAAAACCAAAAAAAAAAAAACTTAGACAAAAAAAAAAAAATTTGAGGGCTGGTCGTCTTTGTGATCAATGAAAAAAAAAAAAAAAATTAAAGGGCTGGTCGTCTTTGTGATCAATGGAAAAAAAAAAAAAAAAAAAAACTTAGAGGGCTGGTCGTCTTTGTGATCAATAAAAAAAAAAAAAAAACCATAGAGGGCTGGTCGTCTTTGTGATCAATGAAAAAAAAAAAAAAAAAGAGAGGGCCAGTCGTCTTTGTGATAAATCAAAAAAAAGAAAAAAAAAAAAAAACAAATTAGAGGGCCGGTCGTCTTTGTGATCAATTAAAAAAAAAAAAACAAAAAAAGAAAAAACTTAGAGGGCTGGTCGTCTTTGTGATCAATGAAAAAAAAAAAAAAAAAAAAACCCTTAGAGGGCTGGTCGTCTTTGTGATCAATGAAAAAAAAAAAAAAAAAAAAAAAACTTGCAGGGCCGGACCTCTTTGTGATCAATGAAAAAAGAAAAAAAAAAAAAAAACTGACAGGGCCGGTCGTCTTTGTGATCAATGGAAAAAAAAAAAAAAATAGAGGGTTAGTCGTCTTTGCGATCAATTAAAAAAAAAAAAAAAAAAAAAAAAACTTCGAGGGCCAGTCGTCTTTGTGATCAATCAAAAAACAAAAAAAAACAAAAATAGAAGGCTGTTCGTCTTTGTGATCAATGAAAAAAAAAAAAAAAAATTAGAGGGCCGGTCGTCTTTGTGATCAATGAAAAAAAAAAAAAAAAAAAAAAACCTTAGAGGGCTGGTTGTCTTTGTGATCAATGAAAAAAAAAAAAAAAAAAGAGGGCCGGTCCTCTTTGTGATAAATCAAAAAAAAAAAAAAAAAAACAAATTAGAGGGCTGGTCGTCTTTGTGATCAATGAAAAAAAAAAAAACCAAAAAAAAAAAACTTAGAGGGCTGGTCGTCTTTGTGATCAATAAAAAAAAATAAAAAAAATTAGAGGGCTAGTCGTCTTTGTGATCAATTAAATAAAGAAAAAAAAAAAAAAAACCCTTAGAGGGCTGGTCGTCTTTGTGGTCAATAAAAAAAAAAAAAAAAAAAAAAAAAACTTACAGGGCCGGTCCTCTTTGTGATCAATAAAAAAAAAAAAAAAAAAAAAAACTTAGAGGGCTGGTCGTCTTTGGGATCAAGGAAAAAAAAAAAAAAAAAGAGGGCTGGTCGTCTTTGTGACAAATCAAAAAAAAAAAAAAAAAAAAAAACAAATTAGAGGGCTGGTCGTCTTTGTGATCAATGAAAAAAAAAAAACGGAAAAAAAAAAATTTGGAGAAAAAAAAAAAAACTTAGAGGGCCGGTCGTCTTTGTCATCAATAAAAAAAAAAAAAAAAAATTAGAGGGCTGGTCGTCTTTGTGATCAAGGAAAAAAAAAAAAAAAAGAGGGCAAGTCGTCTTTGTGACCAATCAAAAAAAAAAAAAAAAAAAAAAACCAAATTAGAGGGCTGGTCGTCTTTGTGATCAATGAAAAAAAAAAACCAAAAAAAAAAAAACTTAGAGAAAAAAAAAAAAAATTAGAGGGCTGGTCGTCTTTGTGATCAATAAAAAAAAAAAATAAAAAAAAAATTAGAGGGCCGGTCGTCTTTGTGATCAATGAAAAAAAAAAAAAAAAAAAAAAAAACTTAGAGGGCCGGTCGTCTTTGTGATCAATAAAAAAAAAAAAAAAAAATTAAAGGGCCGGTGGTCTTTGTGATCAATGAAAAGAAAAAAAAAAAAAAAACCTTAGAGGGCCGGTCGTCTTTGTGATCAATGAAAAAAAAAAAAAAAAAAAAAAACCCTGAGGGGTGGTCGTCTTTGTGATCAAGGAAAAAAAAAAAAAAAAAGAGGGCAGGTCGTCTTTGTGATAAATCAAAAAAAAAAAAAAAAAACCAAATTAGAGGACTGGTCGTGTTTGTGATCAATGAAAAAAAAAAAACCAAAAAAAAAAAAAACTTGGAGGGCTGGTCGTCTTTGTGATCAATGAAAAAAAAAAAAAACAAAAAAAAAATTAGAGGGCCCGTCGTCTGTGTGATCAATGAGAAAAAAAAAAAACAAAAAAACTTAGAGGTCGTCTTTATGATCAATGAAAAAAAAAAAAAAAAATTAGAGGGCTGGTCGTTTTTGTGATCAATGAAAAAAAAAAAAAAAAAGAAAAAACCTTAGAGGGCCGGTCGTCTTTGTTATCAATGAAAAAAAAAAAAACCAAAAAAAAAAAAAACTTAGAGGGCTGGTCGTCTTTGTGAGCAATGAAAAAAAAAAAAAAAAAAAAAAAACTTACAGGGCTGGTCGTCTTTGTGATCAATGAAAAAAAAAAACCAAAAAAAAAAAACCTTAGAGGGCTGGTCGTCTTTGTGATAAATCAAAAAAAAGGAAAAAAAAAAAAACAAATTAGAGGGCCGGTCGTCTTTGTGATGAATTAAAAAAAAAAAAACCAAAAAAAGAAAAAACTTAGAGGGCTGGTCGTTTTTGTGATCAATGAAAAAAAAAAAAAAAAAAAAAACCCTTAGAGGGCTGGTCGTCTTTGTGGTCAATAAAAAAAAAAAAAAAAAAAAAAATTAAAGGGCCGGTCCTCTTTGTGATCAATGAAAAAGAAAAAAAAAAAAAAACTTAGAGGGCTGGTCGTCTTTGTGATCAAAGAAAAAAAAAAAAAAAAAGAGGGCCGGTCGTCTTTGTGATAAATCAAAAAAAAAAATAAAAAAAAAACAAATTAGAGGGCTGGTCGTCTTTGTGATCAATGAAAAAAAAAAAAACCAAAAAAAAAAAAAACTTAGAGAAAAAAAAAAAAATTAGAGGGCTGGTCGTCTTTCTGATCAATAAAAAAAAAGAAAAAAATTAGAGTGCTGGTCGTCTTTGTGATCAATGGAAAAAAAAAAAAAAAAAAAAAACCTTAGAGGGCCGGTCGTCTTTGTGATCAATGGAAAAAAAAAAAAAAAAAAACTTACAGGGCCGGTCCTCTTTGTCATTAAAGAAAAAAAAAAAAATAAAAGAGGGCCGGTCGTCTTTGTGATACATCAAAAAAAAAAAAAAAAAAAAAAAATTAGGGGGCTGGTCGTCTTTGTGATCAATGAAAAAAAAAAAACCAAAAAAAAAAAACTTAGAGGGCCGGTCGTCTTTGTGATGAATAAAAAAAAAAAACAACAAAAAAAAAAATTAGAGGGCCGGTCGTCTGTGTCATCAATGAGAACAAAAAAAAAAGAAAAAAAAAAAACTTAGAGGGCTGGTGGTCTTTGTGATCAATGAAAAAAAAAAAAAAAACAAATTAGAGGGCTGGTCGTCTTTGTGATCAATGAAAAAAAAAAAAAAAAAAAACTTAGAGGGCCGGTCGTCTTTGTGATCACGGAAAAAAAAAAAAAAAAAAAAACCTTAGAGGGCCGGTCGTCTTTGTGATCAAAGAAAAAAAAAAAAAAAAAAGAGGGCTGGTCGTCTTTGTGATAAATCCAAAAAAAAAAAAAAAAAAAAAACACAAATTAGAGGGCCGGTCGTCTTTGTGATCAATGAAAAAAAAAAAACGAAAAAAAAAAAAACTTAGAGAAAAAAAAAAAATTAGAGGGTCGGTCGTCTTTGTGATCAATAAAAAAAAAGAAAAAAAAAATTAGAGGGCTGGTCGTCTTTGTGATCAATGAAAAAGAAAAAAAAAAGAAAAAAAACCTTGAAGGGCGGGTCGTCTTTGTGATCAATGAAAGAAAAAAAGAAAAAAAAAAACTTACAGGGCCGGTCCTCTTTGTGATCAATGAAAAAAAACAAAAAAAACAAAAACAAAACTTAGAGGGCTGGTCGTCTTTGTGATCAAGGAAAAAAGAAAAAAAAAAAAAGAGGGCCGATGGTCTTTGTGACAAATCAAAAAAAAAAAAAAAAAAAAACCAAATTAGAGGGCTGGTCGTCTTTATCATCAATGAAAAAAAAAAAACCAAAAAAAAACAACTTAGAGGGCTGATCGTCTTTGTGATCAATGAAAAAAACAAAAAAACAAAAAAAAAATTAGAGGGCCGGTCGTCTTTGTGATCAATGAGAAAAAAAAAAAAACTTAGAGGGCTGGTCGTCTTTGTGATCAATGAAAAAAAAAAAAAACAAGTTAGAGGGCTGGTCGTCTTTGTGATCAATTTAAAAAAAAAAAAAAAAGAACCCTTAGAGGGCCGGTCGTCGTTGAGATCAATGAAAAAAAAAAAATATATAGGGCTCGTCGTCTTTGTGATTAATGAAAAAAAAAAAAAAAAAAAAAAAAAAAACCTTAGAGGGCCGGTCGTCTTTGTGATCAATGAAAAAAAAAAAAAAAAAAAAAAAAAAAACTTAGAGGGCCAGTCGTCTTTGTGATCAATCAAAAAACAGTAAAAAAAAAAAATGGAAGGCGGTTCGTCTTTGTGATCAATGAAAAAAAAAAAAAAAGTAAAAAATTAGAGGGACGTTCGTCTTTGTGATCAATGAAAAAAAAAAAACAAAAAAAAAAAAACTTTAGGGGGCTGGTCGTCTTTGTGATCAATGAAAAAAAAAAAAAAAAAAAGAGGGCTGGTCGTCTTTGTGATAAATCAAAAAAAAGAAAAAAAGAAAAAAAACAAATTAGAGGGCTGGTCGTCTTTGTGATAAATCAAAAAAAAGAAAAAAAGAAAAAAAACAAATTAGAGGGCCGGTCGTCTTTGTGATCAATTAAAAAAAAAAACCAAAAAAAGAAAAAACTTAGAGGGCTCGTCGTCGTTGTGATCAATGAAAAAAAAAAAAAAAGAAAACTTACAGGGCCGGTCCTCTTTGTGATCAATGAAAAAAAAAAAAAAAAAAAAAAACTTAGAGGGCTGGTCGTCTTTGTTATCAAGGAAAAAAAAATAAAAGAAAGAGGGCCGGTTGTCTTTGTGATAAATCAAAAAAAAAAAAAAAAAAAACAAATTAGAGGGCTGGTCGTCTTTGTGATCAATGAAAAAAAAAAAAAACAAGTTAGAGGGCTGGTCGTCTTTGTGATCAATTTAAAAAGAAAAAAAAAAGAACCCTTAGAGGGCCGGTCGTCGTTGAGATCAATGAAAAAAAAAAAAAAATATAGGGCTCGTCGTCTTTGTGATTAATGAAAAAAAAAAAAAAAAAAAAAAAAACCTTAGAGGGCCGGTCGTCTTTGTGATCAATGAAAAAAAAAAAAAAAAAAAAAAAAAAAACTTAGAGGGCCAGTCGTCTTTGTGATCAATCAAAAAACAGTAAAAAAAAAAAATGGAAGGCGGTTCGTCTTTGTGATCAATGAAAAAAAAAAAAAAAGTAAAAAATTAGAGGGACGTTCGTCTTTGTGATCAATGAAAAAAAAAAAACAAAAAAAAAAAAACTTTAGGGGGCTGGTCGTCTTTGTGATCAATGAAAAAAAAAAAAAAAAAAAGAGGGCTGGTCGTCTTTGTGATAAATCAAAAAAAAGAAAAAAAGAAAAAAAACAAATTAGAGGGCTGGTCGTCTTTGTGATAAATCAAAAAAAAGAAAAAAAGAAAAAAAACAAATTAGAGGGCCGGTCGTCTTTGTGATCAATTAAAAAAAAAAAACCAAAAAAAGAAAAAACTTAGAGGGCTCGTCGTCGTTGTGATCAATGAAAAAAAAAAAAAAAAAAAACTTACAGGGCCGGTCCTCTTTGTGATCAATGAAAAAAAAAAAAAAAAAAAACTTAGAGGGCTGGTCGTCTTTGTTATCAAGGAAAAAAAAATAAAAGAAAGAGGGCCGGTCGTCTTTGTGATAAATCAAAAAAAAAAAAAAAAAAAAAAACAAATTAGAGGGCTGGTCGTCTTTGTGATCAATGAAAAAAAAAAAACCAAAAAAAAAAAAAACTTAGAGAAAATTAAAAAAAACTTAGAGGGCTGGTTGTCTTTGTGATCAATAAAAAAAAAAAAAAATTAGAGGGCTGGTCGTCTTTGTGATCAATGAAAAAAAAAAAAAAAAAAAAACCTTAGGGGGCCGGTCGTCTTTGTGATCAATGAAAAAAAAAAAAAAAAAAAAACTTACAGGGCCGGTCCTCTTTGTGATCAATGAAAAGAAAAAAAAAAAAGAAAAAACTTAGAGGGCTGGTCGTCTTTGTGATCAAGGAAAAAAAATAAAATAAAAGAGGGCCGGTCGTCTTTGTGATAAATCAAAAAAAAAAAAAAAAAAATTAGAGGGCAGGTCGTCTGTGTGATCAATGAGAACAAAAAAAAAAGAAAAAAAAAACTTAGAGGGCTGGTGGTCTTTGTGATCAATGAAAAAAAAAAAAAAAAACTTAGAGGGCTGATCGTCTTTGTGATAAATGCAAAAAAAAAAAAAAAAAAAAAACACAAATTAGAGGGCTGGTCGTCTTTGGGATCAATGAAAAAAAAAAACCAAAAAAAAAAAAAACTTAGAGAAAAAAAAAAATTAGAGGGCCGGTCGTCTTTGTGATCAATAAAAAAAAAAAAACAAAAAAAAATTAGAGGGCTGGTCGTCTTTGTGATCAATGAAAAAAAAAAAAAAAAAAAAAACCTTAAAGGGCCGGTCGTCTTTGTGATCAATGAAAAAAAAAAAAAAAAAAAAACTTACAGGACCGGTCCTCTTTGTGATCAATGAATAATAAAAAAAAAAAAAAAAAACCTTAGAGGGCTGGTCGTCTTTGTGATCAAGGAAAAAAAAAAAAAAAAAGAGGGCTGGTGGTCTTTGTGACAAATCAAAAAAAAAAAAAAAAAACAAATTAGAGGGCTGGTCGTCTTTATCATCAATGAAAAAAAAAAACCAAAAAAAAAAAAAACTTAGACGGCTGGTCGTCTTTGTGATCAATGAAAAAACAAAAAAAACAAAAAAAAAGAATTAGAGGGCTGGTCGTCTTTGTCATCAATATGAAAAAAAAAAAAAAAAAAAAAAAAACTCAGAGGGCTGGTCGTCTTTGTGATCAATGAAAAAAAAAAAAAACAAATTAGAGGGCTGGTCGTCTTTGTGATAAATGAAAAAAAAAAAAAAAAACCCTTAGAGGGCCGGTCGTCGTTGAGATCAATGAAAAAAAAAAAAAAAAAATGGAGGGCTAGTCGTCTTTGTGATTAATGAAAAAAAAAAAAAAAAAAAAAAAAACTTAGAGAACCAGTCGTCTTTGTGATCAATCAAAAAACAGTAAAAAAAAAAATGGAAGGCTGTTCGTCTTTGTGATCAATGAAAAAAAAAAAAAAAGTAAAAAATTAGAGGGACGTTCGTCTTTGAGATCAATGAAAAAAAAAAAAAAAAAAAAAAAAAACCTTAGGGTGCTGGTCGTCTTTGTGATAAATCAAAAAAAAGAAAAAAAAAAAACAAATTAGAGGGCCGGTCGTCTTTGTGATCAATTAAAAAAAAAAACCAAAAAAAGAAAATACTTAGAGGGCTGGTCGTCTTTGTGATCAATGAAAAAAAAAAAAAAAAAAAACCCTAGGAGGACTGGTCGTCTTTGTGATCAATGAAAAAAAAAAAAAAAAAAAAAAAACTTACAGGGCCGGTCCTCTTTGTGATCAATGAAAAAAAAAAAAAAAAAAAACTTTGAGGGCTGGTCGTCTTTGTGATCAAGGAAAGAAAAAAAAAACAAGAGGGCTGGTCGTCTTTGTGATCGATGAAAAAAAAAAAAAAAAAAAAAACTTGGAGGGCCGGTCGTCTTTGTGATCACGGAAAAAAAAAAAAAAAAAAAAACCTTAGAGGGCCGGTCGTCATTGTGATCAATGAAAAAAAAAAAAAAAAAGAAAAAAACTTACGGGCCGGTCCTCTTTGTGATCAATGGAAAAAAAAAAAAAAAAAAAACTTAGAGGGCTGGTCGTCTTTGTGATAGATCAAAAAAAAAAAAAAAAAAAAACAAATTAGAGGGCTGGTCGTCTTTGTGATCAATAAAAAAAAAAAAAAAAATTAGAGGGCTGGTCGTGTTTGTCATCAATGAAAAAAAAAAAAACCAAAAAAAAAAAACTTAGCGGGCTGTTCGTCTTTGTGATCAATGAAGAAAAAAAAATAAAAAAAAAAAATTTAGAGGGCCGGTCGTCTTTGTGATCAATGAAAAAAAAAAAAAACAAAAAAAAAACTTAGAGGGCTGGTCGTCTTTGTGATCAATGAAAAAAAAAAGAACAAATTAGAGGGCTGGTCGTCTTTGTGATCAATGAAAAAAAAAAAAAAAAAAAAGAACCTTAGAGGGCCGGTCGTCTTTGAGATCAATGAAAAAAAAAAAAAAAAAAAAACTTACAGGGCCGGTCCTCTTTGTGATCAATGAAAAAAAAATAAAAAAATAAAAAAAATAGAGGGCTAGTCGTCTTTGTGATAAATGAAAAAAAAAAAAAAAATAAAAAAAAAACCTTAGAGGGCCAGTCGTCTTTGTGATCAATGAAAAAAAAAAAAAAAAAAAAAAACTTAGAGGGCCAGTCGTCTTTGTGATAAATCAAAAAACAAAAAAGAAAAAAACAAATGAGAGGGCTGGTCGTCTTTGTCATCAATGAAAAAAAAAAAAACCAAAAAAAAAAACTTAGCGGGCTGGTCGTCTTTGTGATCAATGAAAAAAAAAAAAAAAAAAAAATTTAGAGGGCCGGTCGTCTTTGTGATCAATGAGAAAAAAAAAAAACAAAAAAAAAACTTAGAGGGCTGGTCGTCTTTGTGATCAATGAAAAAAAAAAAAAACAAATTAGAGGGCTGGTCGTCTTTGTGATCAATGAAAAAAAAAAAAAAAAAGAACCTTAGAGGGCCGGTCGTCTTTGAGATCAATGAAAAAAAAAAAAAAAAAAAAAAACTTACAGGGCCGGTCCTCTTTGTGATCAATGAAAAAAAAATAAAAAAATAAAAAAAATAGAGGGCTAGTCGTCTTTGTGATCAATGAAAAAAAAAAAAATAATAAAAAAGAAACCTTAGAGGGCCAGTCGTCTTTGTGATCAATGAAAAAAAAAAAATAAAAAAAAGCTTAGAGGGCCAGTCGTCTTTGTGATCAATCAAAAAACAAAAAAAAAAAAATAGAAGGCTGTTCGTCTTTGTGATCAATGAAAAAAAAAAAAATTAGAGGGCCGGTCGTCTTTGTGATCAATGAAAAAAAAAAAAAAAAAAAAAACCTTACAGGGATGGTCGTCTTTGTGATCAATGATAAAAAAAAAAAAAAAAAGCGGGCTGGGCGTCGTTGTGATAAATCAAAAAAAAAAAAAAAAAAAAAAAACAAATTAGAGGGCCAGGCGTCTTTGTGATCAATGAAAAAAAATAAAAAAAAAAAAAACTTACAGGGCCGGCCCTCTTTGTGATCAATGAAAAAAAAAAAAAAAAAATAGAAGGCTGTTCGTCTTTGTGATCAATGAAAAAAAAAAAAAATTAGCGGGCCGGTCGTCTTTGTGATCAATGAAAAAAAAAAAAAAAAAAAACCTTAGAGGGCTGGTCGTCTTTGTGATCAATGAAAAAAAAAAAAAAAAAAGAGGGCTGGGCGTCGTTGTGATAAATCAAAAAAAATAAAAAAAATAAAATAAAAATTAGAGGGCCAGGCGTCTTTGTGATCAATGAAAAAAAAAAAAAAAAAAAAAAAACTTACAGGGCCGGTCGTCTTTGTGATCAATGAGAAAAAAAAAAAAAGAAAAAACTGAGAGGGCTGGTCGTCTTTGTGATCAAGGAAAAAAAAAAGAAAAAAAAGAGGGCTGGTCGTCTTTGTGATAAATCAAAAAAAAAAAAAAAAAAAAGAAATTAGAGGGCTGGTCGTCTTTGTCATCAATGAAAAAAAAAAAAACCAAAAAAAAAAAACTTAGCGGGCTGGTCGTCTTTGTGATCAATGAAAAAAAAAAAAAAAAAAAAATTTAGAGGGCCGGTCGTCTTTGTGATCAATGAGAAAAAAAAAAAAACAAAAAAAAAACTTAGAGGGCTGGTCGTCTTTGTGATCAATGAAAAAAAAAAAAAAACAAATTAGAGGGCTGGTCGTCTTTGTGATCAATGAAAAAAAAAAAAAAAAAAAAGAACCTTAGAGGGCCGGTCGTCTTTGAGATCAATGAAAAAAAAAAAAAAAAAAAAAAACTTACAGGGCCGGTCCTCTTTGTGATCAATGAAAAAAAAATAAAAAAATAAAAAAAATAGAGGGCTAGTCGTCTTTGTGATCAATGAAAAAACAAAAAAAAAAAAAAAAAACCTTAGAGGGCCAGTCGTCTTTGTGATCAATGTAAAAAAAAAAAAAAAAAAAAACTTAGAGGGCCAGTCGTCTTTGTGATCAATCAAAAAACAAAAAAAAAAAAAAATAGAAGGCTGTTCGTCTTTGTGATCAATGAAAGAAAAAAAAATTAGAGGGCCGGTCGTCTTTGTGATCAATGAAAAAAAAAAAAAAAAAAAAAAACCTTACAGGGATGGTCGTCTTAATGATCAATGATAAAAAAAAAAAAAAAAAAGCGGGCTGGGCGTCGTTGTGATAAATCAAAAAAAATAAAAAAAAAAAAAACAAATTAGAGGGCCAGGCGTCTTTGTGATCAATGAAAAAAAATAAAAAAAAAAAAAAAACTTACAGGGCCGGCCCTCTTTGTGATCAATGAAAAAAAAAAAAAAAAATAGAAGGCTGTTCGTCTTTGGGATCAATGAAAAAAAAAAAAAAAATTAGCGGGCCGGTCGTCTTTGTGATCAATGAAAAAAAAAAAAAAAAAAAAACCTTAGAGGGCTGGTCGTCTTTGTGATCAATGAAAAAAAAAAAAAAAAAAGAGGGCTGGGCGTCGTTGTGATAAATCAAAAAAAATAAAAAAAATAAAATAAAAATTAGGGGGCCAGGCGTCCTTGTGATCAATGAAAAAAAAAAAAAAAAAAAAAAAACTTACAGGGCCGGTCGTCTTTGTGATCAATGAGAAAAAAAAAAAAAAAAAAAAACTGAGAGGGCTGGTCGTCTTTGTGATCAAGGAAAAAAAAAAGGAAAAAAAGAGGGCTGGTCGTCTTTGTGATAAATCAAAAAAAAAAGAAAAAAAAAAATTAGAGGGCTGGTCGTCTTTGTGATCAATAAAAAAAAAAAACCAAAAAAAAAAAAACCTTGGAGAAAAAAAAAAAAAACTTAGAGGGCCGGTCGTCTTTGTGATCAATTAAAAAAAAAAAAAAAAATTAGAGGGCTGGTCGTCTTTGTGATCAATGAAAAAAAAAAAGAAAAAAAAAACCTTAGAGGGCCGGTCGTCTTAATGATCAATGAAAAAAAAAAGAACCAAAAAAAAACAAAACTTAGAGGGCTGGTCTTCTTTGTGATCAATGAAAAAAAAAAAAAACCAAAAAAAAAAATTAGAGGGCCGGTCGTCTTTGTGATCAAAGAGAAAAAAAAAAAAAAAAACTTAGAGGGCTGGGCGTCTTTGTGATCAATGAAAAAACAAAAAGACAAATTAGAGGGCTGGTCGTCTTTGTGATCAATGAAAAAAAAAAAAAAAAAAAAAAAACCTTAGAGGTCGGTCGTCTTTGAGATCAATGAAAAAAAAAAAAAAAAAAAAAACTTACAGGGCCGGTCCTCTTTGTGATCAATGAAAAGAAAAAACAAAAAAAAAAAAAACTTAGAGGGCCGGTCGTCTTTGTGATCAATAAAAAAAAAAAAAAAAAAAAACTTAGAGGGCCAGTCGTCTCTGTGATCAATCAAAAAACAAAAAAAAAAAAAAAAGGCTGTTCGTCTTTGTGATCAATGAAAAAAAAAAAAAAAAATTAGAGGGCCGGTCGTCTTTGTGATCAATGAAAAAAAAAAAAAAAAACAAAAAAAAACCCTCAGAGGGCTGGTCGTCTTTGTGATCAATGAAAAAAAAAAAAAAAAAAAAAAAACCTTAGAGGGCCGGTCGTCTTTGAGATCAATGAAAAAAAAAAAAAAAAAAAAACTTACAGGGCCGGTCCTCTTTGTGATCAATGAAAAAAAAAAAAAAAAAAAAAAACTTAGAGGGCCGGGCGTCTTTGTGATCAATAAAAAAAAAAAAAAAAAAAAAAACTTAGAGGGCCAGTCGTCTTTGTGATCGATCAAAAAACAAAAAAAAAAAAATAGAAGGCTGTTCGTCTTTGTGATCAATGAAAAAAAAATAAAAAAAATTTTGAGGGCCGGTCGTCTTTGTGATCAATGAAAAAAAAAAAAAACCAAAAAAAAAACCTTAGAGGGCTGGTCGTCTTTGTGATCAATGAAAAAAAAAAAAAAAAAGAGGGCCGGTCGTCTTTGTGATAAATCAAAAAAAAGAAAGAAAAAAAAACAAATTAGAGGGCCGGTCGTCTTTGTTATCAATTAAAAAAAAAACAAAACAAAAAAAAATTTGGAGGGCCGGTGGTCTTTGTGATCAATGAAAAAAAAAAAAAAAAAAATTAGAGGGCAGGTTGTCTTAGTGATCAATGAGAAAAAAAAAAAAAAACTTAGAGGGCTGGTGGTCTTCATGATCAATGAAAAAAAAAAAAAACAAAGAAAAAAAATTAGAGGGCTGGTCGTCTTTGTCATTAATATGAAAAAGAAAAAAAAAAAAAACTCAGAGGGCTGGTCGTCTTTGTGATCAAGGAAAAAAAAAAATATTAAAAAAAAATAGACGGCTAGTCGTCTCTGTGATCAATCAAAAAAAAAAAAATAGAGGGCTGTTCGTCTTTGTGATCAATTTAAAAAAAAAAAAAATTAGAGGGCTGGTCGTCTTTGTGATCAATGAAAAAAAAAAATCCTTTTGCGGTGTTGACACCCAAGACATGCCACATCGCGTGGTATATTTGGTTTTGGGTCCCGACGGTGTTTTGCTATCTGACCATCCACCATCATGTTGACCATTTGGCATGAAAGAATCCGGCCAACCCCTCGAAAACGGCTGCAGCGTGGGGGTGCGCTGTCGGCATAGCATAGAGCCGTGTGCACCTTTATGTTTCGAATCCTTTTACGGTGTTGACACCCAAGACATGCCAGATTGCGTGAGATTTTCTGGTTTTGGGTCCCGACCGTGTTTTGCCATCTAGCCATCAACCATCATGTTGACCATTTGGCATGACTGACTTCCGGCCAGCCCCTCCACAACGGCTGCATCGTGGGGGTGCACCGTCGGCGCAGCGCAGAGCCGTGTGCACCTTTATGTTTCGAATCTTTTTACGGTGTTGACACCCAAGACATGTGACATCGCGTGGTATATTTGGTTTTGAGTCCCGACCGTGTCTTGCCATCTAGCCATCAACCATCATGTTGACCATTTGGCATGACTGTCTTCCGGCCGGCCCCTCAAAAACGGCTGCAGTGTGGGGGTGCATCTTTGGCGCATCGTAGAGCTGTCTGCACCTTTATGTTCCAAATCTTTTTGCGGTGTTGACACCCAAGACATGCCACATCGCGTGGTATATCTGGTTTTGGGTCCCGGCCGTGTTTTGCCATCTAGCCATCAACCATCGTGTTGACCATTTGGCATGACTGACTTCCGGCCGGCCCCTCGAAAACGGCTGCGGCGTGGGGGTGCACTGTCGGTGCAACGCAAAGCCGTGTGCACCTTTATGTTTTCAATTCTTTTACGGTGTTGACACCCAAGACATGCCACATCGCGTGGTATATTTGGTTTTGGGTCCCGACGTTGTTTTGCCATGTGACCATCAACCATCATGTTGACCATTTGGCATGACAGACTTCCGGCCAGCCCCTGGAAAACGGCTGCAGCGTGGGGGTGCACTGTCGGCATAGCATAGAGCCGTGTGCACCTTTATGTTTCGAATCCTTTTACGGTGTTGACACCCAAGACATGCCACAGTGCGTGGTATATTTGGTTTTGGGTCCCGACCGTGTTTTGCCATCTAGCCATCAACCATCATGTTGACCATTTGGCATGACTGACTTCCGGCCAGCCCCTCCACAACGGCTACATCGTGGGGGTGCACCGTCGGCGCAGCGCAGAGCCGTGTGCGCCTTTATGCCTCGAATCTCTATACGGTGTTTACGCCCAAGACATGCCACATCGCGTGGTATATTTGGTTTTGGGTCCCGACCGTGTCTTGCCATCTAGCCATCAACCATCATGTTGACCATTTGGCATGACTGACTTCCGGCCGGCCCCTCGAAAACGGCTGCAGTGTAAGGGTGCACTGTCGGCGCATCGTAGAGCCGTGTGCACCTTTATGTTTCGAATCCTTTTGCGGTGTTGACACCCAAGACATGCCACATCGCGTGGTATCTTTGGTTTTGGGTCCCGGCCGTGTTTTGCCATCTAGCCATCAACCATCATGTTGACCATTTGGCATGACTGACTTCCGGCCGGACCCTCGAAAACGGCTGCGGTGTGGCGGTGCACTGTCGGCGCATCGTAGGGCCGTGTGCATCTTTTTTTTTTAATCTATTTGCGGTGTTGACACCCAAGACATGCCACATCGCGTGGTAAATTTGGTTTTGGGTCCCGACCGTGTTTTGCCATCTAGCCATCAACCATCATGTTGACCATTTGGCATGACTGACTTCCGGCCAGCCCCTCCACAACGGCTGCATCGTGGGGGTGCACCGTCGGCGTAGCGCAGAGCCGTGTGCACCTTTATGTTTCGAATCCTTTTACGGTGTTGACACCCAAGACATGTGACATCGCGTGGTATATTTGGTTTTGGGTCCCGACCGTGTCTTGCCATCTAGCCATCAACCATCATGTTGACCATTTGGCATGACTGACTTCCGGCCGGCCCCTCGAAAACGGCTGCAGTGTGGGGATGCACTGTCGGCGCATCGTAGAGCTGTCTGCACCTTTATGTTTCGAATCCTTTTGCGGTGTTGACACCAAAGTCATGCCACATCGCGTGGTATATTTGGTTTTGGGTCCCGGCCGTGTTTTGCTATCTAGCCATCAACCATCATGTTGACCATTTGGCATGACTGACTTCCGGCCGGCTCCTCGAAAACGGCTGCGGTGTGGGGGTGCACTGTCGGCGCATCGTAGAGCCGTGTGAACCTTTATGTTTCGAATCCTTTTACGGTGTTGACACCAGAGACATGCCACATCGCGTGGTATATTTGGTTTTGGGTCCCGGCGGTGTTTTGCCATCTGGCCATCAACCATCATGTTGACCATTTGGCATGACTGACTTCCGGCTGCCCCCTTGAAAACGGCTGCGGCGTGGGGGTGCACTGTCGGTGCAACGCAGAGCCGTGTGCACCTTTATGTTTCGAATCCTTTTACGGTGTTGACACCCAAGACATGCCACATCGCGTGGTATATTTGGTTTTGGGTCCCAACGTTGTTTTGCCATCTGACCATCAACCATCATGTTAACCATTTGGCATGACGGACTTCCGGCCAGCCCCTCGAAAACGGCTGCAGCGTGGGGGTGCACTGTCGGCATAGCATAGAGCCGTGTGCACCTTTATGTTTCGAATCCTTTTACGGTGTTGACACCCAAGACATGCCACATTGCGTGGTGTATTTTGTTTTGGGTCCCGACCGTGTTTTGCCATCTAGCCATCAACCATGATGTTGACCATTTGGCATGACTAACTTCCGGCCAGCCCCTCCACAACGGCTACATCGTGGGGGTGCACCGTCGGCGCAGCGCAGAGCCGTGTGCACCTTTATGTTTCGAATCTCTATACGGTGTTTACACCCAAGACATGCCACATCGCGTGGTATATTTGGTTTTGGGTCCCGACCGTGTCTTGCCATCTAGCCATCAACCATCATGTTGACCATTTGGCATGACTGACTTCCGGCCGGCCCCTCAAAACGGCTGCAGTGTGGGGGTGCACTGTTGGAGCATCCTAGAGCCGTGTGCACCTTTATGTTTCGAATCCTTTTACGGTGTTGACACCCAAGACATGTGACATCGCGTGGTATATTTGGTTTTGGGTCCCAGCCGTGTTTTGCTATCTAGCCATCAACCATCATGTTGACCATTTGGCATGACTGACTTCCGGCCGGGCCCTCGAAAACGGCTGCGGTGTGGGGGTGCACTGTTGGCGCATCGTAGAGCCGTGTGCACCTTTATGTTTCGAATCCTTTTACGGTGTTGACAGCGGAGACATGCCACATCGCGTGGTATATTTGGTTTTGGGTCCCGGCGGTGTTTTGCCATCTGGCCATCAACCATCATGTTGACCATTTGGCATGACTGACTTCGGGCTGCCCCGTTGAAAACGGCTGCGGCGTGGGGGTGCACTGTCGGTGCAACGCAGAGCCGTGTGCACCTTTATGTTTTGAATCCTTATACGGTGTTGACACCCAAGACATGCCACATCGCGTGGTATATTTGGTTTTGGGTCCCGACGTTGTTTTGCCATCTGACCATCAACCATCATGTTGACCATTTGGCATGACAGACTTCCGGCCAGCCCCTCGAAAACGGGTGCAGCGTGGGGGTGCAATGTCGGCATAGCATAGAGCCGTGTGCACCTTTATGTTTCGAATCCTTTTACGGTGTTGACACCAAAGACATGCCACATTGCGTGGTATATTTTGTTTTGGGTCCCGACCGTGTCTTGCCATCTAGCCATCAACCATCATGTTGACCATTTGGCATGACTGACTTCCGGCCGGCCCCTCGAAAACGGCTGCAGTGTGGGGGTGCACTGTCGGCGCATCGTAGAGCTGTCTGCAACTTTATGTTTCGAATCCTTTTGCGGTGTTGACACCCAAGACATGCCACATCGCGTGGTATATTTGGTTTTGGGTCCCGGCCGTGTTTTGCTATCTAGCCATCAACCATCATGTTGACCATTTGGCATGACTGACTTCCGGCCGGCCCCTCGAAAACGGCTGCGGTGTGGGGGTGCACTGTTGGAGCATCCTAGAGCCGTGTGCACCTTTATGTTTCAAATCCTTTTGCGGTGTTGACACCCAAGACATGCCACATCGCGTGGTATATTTGGTTTTGGGTCCCGGCCGTGTTTTGCCATCTAGCCATCAACCATCATGTTGACCATTTGGCATGACTGACTTCCGGCCGGCCCTTGGAAAACGGCTGCGGTGTGGGGGTGCACTGTCGGTGCATCGTAGAGCGGTGTGCATCTTTTTTTTTTTTGAATCCTTTTGCGGTGTTGACACCCAAGACATGCCACATCGCATGGTATATTTGGTTTTGGGTCCCGACGTTGTTTTGCCATCTGACTATCAACCATCATGTTGACCATTCGGCATGACACACTTCCGGCCAGTTCTTCGAAAAAGGCTGCAGCGTGGGGGTGCACTGTCGGCATAGCATAGAGCCGTGTGCACCTTTATGTTTCGAATCCTTTTATGGTGTTGACACCCAAGAGATGCCACATTGCGTGGTATATTTGGTTTTGGGTCCCGACCGTGTTTTGCCATCTAGCCATCAACCATCATGTTGACCATTTGGCATGACTGACTTCTGGCCGGCCCCTCGAAAACGGCTGCGGTGTGGGGGTGCACTGTCGGCGCATCGTAGAGCCGTGTGTACCTTTACGTTTCGAATCCTTTTACGGTATTGACATGCAAGACATGTGACATCGCGTGGTATATTTGGTTTTGGGTGCCGACCGTGTCTTGTTGTCTAGCCATCAACCATCATGTTGACCATTTGGCATGACTGACTTCCGGCCGGCCCCTCGAAAACGGCTGCAGTGTGGGGGTGCATTGTCGGCGCATCGTAGAGCCGTGTGCACCTTAATGTTTCGAATCCTTTTGCGGTGTTGACACCCAAGACATGCCACATCGCGTGGTATATTTGGTTTTGGGTCCCGACCGTGTTTTGCCATCTGGCCATCAACCATCATGTTGACCATTTGGCATGACTGACTTCCGGCTGCCCCCTTGAAAACGGCTGCGGCGTGGGGGTGCACTGTCGGTGCAACGCAAAGCCGTGTGCACCTTTATGTTTTGAATCCTTTTTCGGTGTTGACACCCAAGACATGCCACATCGCGTGGTATATTTGGTTTTGGGTCCCGACGTTGTTTTGCCATCTGACCATCAACCATCATGTTGACCATTTGGCATGACAGACTTCCGGCCAGCCCCTCCACAACGGCTACATCGTGGGGGTGCACCGTCGGCGCAGCGCAGAGCCGTGTGCGCCTTTATGTTTCGAGTTCTTTTACGGTGTTGACACCCAAGACATGCCAGATTGCGTGGTATATTTGGTTTTGGGTCCCGACCGTGTTTTGCCATCTAGCCATCAACCATCATGTTGACCATTTGGCATGACTGACTTCCGGCCAGCCCCTCCACAACGGCTACATCGTGGGGGTGCACCGTCGGCGCAGCGCAGAGCCGTGTGCGCCTTTATGTTTCGAGTTCTTTTACGGTGTTTACACCCAAGACATGCCACATCGCGTGGTATATTTGGTTTACGGTCCCAACCGTGTCTTGCCATCTAGCCATCAACCATCATGTTGACCATTTGGCATGACTGACTTCCGGCCGGCCCCTCGAAAACGGCTGCAGTGTAAGGGTGCACTGTCGGTGCATCGTAGAGCCGTGTGCACCTTTATGTTTCGAATCCTTTTGCGGTGTTGACACCCAAGACATGCCACATCGCGTGACATATTTCGTTTTGGGTCCCGGGCGTATTTTGCCATCTAGCCATCAACCATCATGTTGACCATTTGGCATGACTTACTTCCGGCCGGCCCCTCGAAAACGGCTGCATCGTGGGGGTGCACTGTCGGCGCAACGCAGAGCCGTGTGCACCTTTATGTTTCGAATCCTTTTACGGTGTTGACACCCAAGACATGTGACATCGCGTGGTATATTTGGTTTTGGGTCCCGACCGTGTCTTGCCATCTAGCCATCAACCATCATGTTGACCATTTGGCATGACTGACTTCCGGCCGGCCCCTCGAAAACGGTTGCAGTGTGGGGGTGCACTGTCGGAGCATCCTAGAGCCGTGTGCACCTTTATGTTTCGAATCCTTTTGCGGTGTTGACACCCAAGACATGCCACATCGCGTGGTATATTTGGTTTTGGGTCCCGGCCGTGTTTTGCCATCTAGCCATCAACCATCATGTTGACCATTTGGCATGACTGACTTCCGGCCGGCCCCTCGAAAACGGCTGCGGTGTGGGGGTGCACTGTCGGCGCATCGTAGAGCCGTGTGCATCTTTATTTTTTGAATCCTTTTGCGGTGTTGACACCCAAGACATGCCACATCGCGTGGTAAATCTGGTTTTGGGTCCCGACCTTGTTTTGCCATCTAGCCATCAACCATCATGTTGACCATTTGGCATGACTGACTTCCGGCCAGCCCCTCCACAACGGCTGCATCGTGGGGGTGCACCGTCGGCGCAGCGCAGAGCCGTGTGCACCTTTATGTTTCGAATCCTTTTACGGTGTTGACACCCAAGTTATGTGACATCGCGTGGTATATTTGGTTTTGGGTCCCGACCGTGTCTTGCCATCTAGCCATCAACCATCATGTTGACCATTTGGCATGACTGACTTCCGGCCGGCCCCTCGAAAACGGCTGCAGTGTGGGGGTGCACTGTCGGCGCATCGTAGAGCTGTCTGCACCTTTATGTTTCGAATACTTTTGCGGTGTTGACACCCAAGACATGCCACATCGCGTGGTATATTTGGTTTTGGGTCCCGGCCGTGTTTTGCTATCTAGCCATCAACCATCATGTTGACCATTTGGCATGACTGACTTCCGGCCGGCCCCTCGAAAACGGCTGCGGTGTGGGGGTGCAGTGTCCGCGCATCGTAGAGCTGTGTGCACCTTTATGTTTCGAATCCTTTTGCGGTGTTGACACCCAAGACATGCCACATCGCATGGTATATTTGGTTTTGGGTCCCGGCGGTGTTTTGCCATCTGGCCATCAACCATCATGTTGACCATTTGGCATGATTGACTTCCGGCTGCCCCCTTGAAAACGGCTGCGGTGTGGGGGTGCACTGTCGGCGCATCGTAGAGCCGTGTGCATCTTTATTTTTTGAATCCTTTTGCGGTGTTGACACCCGAGACATGCCACATCGCGTGGTAAATCTGGTTTTGGGTCCCGACCGTGTTTTGCCATCTAGCCATCAACCATCATGTTGACCATTTGGCATGACTGACTTCCGGCCAGCCCCTCCACAACGGCTGCATCGTGGGGGTGCACCGTCGGCGCAGCGCAGAGCCGTGTGCACCTTTATGTTTCGAATCCTTTTACGGTGTTGACACCCAAGACATGTGACATCGCGTGGTATATTTGGTTTTGGGTCCCGACCGTGTCCTGCCATCTAGCCATCAACCATCATGTTGACCATTTGGCATGACTGACTTCCGGCCGGCCCCTCGAAAACGGCTGCAGTGTGGGGGTGCACTGTCGGCGCATCGTAGAGCTGTCTGCACCTTTATGTTTCGAATCCTTTTGCGGTGTTGACACCCAAGACATGCCACATCGCGTGGTATATTTGGTTTTGGGTCCCGGCCGTGTTTTGCTATCTAGCCATCAACCATCATGTTGACCATTTGGCATGACTGACTTCCGGCCGGCCCCTCGAAAACGGCTGCGGTGTGGCGGTGCAGTGTCCGCGCATCGTAGAGCCGTGTGCACCTTTATGTTTCGAATCCTTTTGCGTTGTTGACACCCAAGACATGCCACATCGCATGGTATATTTGGTTTTGGGTCCCGGCGGTGTTTTGCCATCTGGCCATCAATCATCATGTTGACCATTTGGCATGATTGACTTCCGGCTGCCCCCTTGAAAACGGCTGCGGTGTGGGGGTGCACCGTCGGTGCAACGCAGAGCCGTGTGCACCTTTATGTTTTGAATCCTTTTACGGTGTTGACACCCAAGACATGCCACATCGCGTGGTATATTTGGTTTTGGGTCCCGACGTTGTTTTGCCATCTGACCATCAAGCATCATGTTGACCATTTGGCATGACAGACTTCCGGCCAGCCCCTCAAAAACGGCTGCGGTGTGGGGGTGCACTGTCGGCATAGCATAGAGCCGTGTGCACCTTTATGTTTCGAATCCTTTTACGGTGTTGACACCCAAGACATGCCAGATTGCGTGGTATATTTGGTTTTGGGTCCCGACCGTGTTTTGCCATCTAGCCATCAACCATCATGATGACCATTTGGCATGACTGACTTCCGGCCAGCCCCTCCACAACGGCTACATCGTGGGGGTGCACCGTCGGCGCAGCGTAGAGACGTGTGCGCCTTTATGTTTCGAATCCTTTTACGGTGTTGACTTCCAAGACATGTGACATCGCGTGGTATATTTGGTTTTGGGTCCCGACCGTGTCTTGCCGTCTAGCCATCAACCATCATGTTGACCATTTGGCATGACTGACTTCCGGCCGGCCCCTCGAAAACGGCTGCAGTGTGGGGGTGCACTGTCGGCGCATCGTAGAGCTGTCTGCACCTTTATGTTTCGAATCCTTTTGCGGTCTTGACACCCAAGACATGCCACATCGCGTGGTATATTTGGTTTTGGGTCCCGGCCGTGTTTTGCTATCTAGCCATCAACCATCATGTTGACCATTTGGCATGACTGACTTCCGGCGCCCCTCGAAAACGGCTGCGGTGTGGGGGTGCACTGTCGGCGCATCGTAGAGCCGTGTGCACCTTTATGTTTTGAATCCTTTTGCGGTGTTGACACCCAAGACATGCCACATCGCGTGGTATACTTGGTTCTGGGTCTCGGCGGTGTTTTGCCATCTGGCCATCAACCATCATGTTGACCATTTGGCATGACTGACTTCCGGCTGCCCCTTGAAAACGGCTGCGGCGTGGGGGTGCACTGTCGGTGCAACGCAGAGCCGAGTGCACCTTCATGTTTTGAATCCTTTTACGGTGTTGACACCCAAGACATGCCACATCGCGTGGTATATTTGGTTTTGGGTCCCGACGTTGTTTTGCCATCTGACCATCAACCATCATGTTGACCATTTGGCATGACAGACTTCCGGCCAGCCCCTCGAAAACGGCTGCAGCGTGGGGGTGCACTGTCGGCATAGCATAGAGCCGTGTGCACCTTTATGTTTCGAATCCTTTTACGGTGTTGACATCCAAGACATGCCAGATTGCTTGGTATATTTGGTTTTGGGTCCCGACCGTGTTTTGCCATCTAGCCATCAACCATCATGTTGACCATTTGGCATGACTGACTTCAGGCGAGCCCCTCCACAACGGCTACATCGTGGGGGTGCACCGTCGGCGCAGCGCAGAGCCGTGTGCGCCTTTATGTTTCGAATCTCTATAAGGTGTTTACACCCAAGACATGCCACATCGCGTGGTATATTTGGTTTTGGGTCCCGACCGTGTCTTGCCATCTAGCCACCAACCATCATGTTGACCATTTGGCATGACTGACTTCCGGCCGGCCCCTCGAAAACGGCTGCATCGTGAGGGTGCACTGTCGGTGCATCGTAGAGCCGTGTGCATCTTTATTTTTTGAATCCTTTTGCGGTGTTGACACCCAAGACATGCCACATCGCGTGGTATATTTGGTTTTGGGTCCCGACGTTGTTTTGCCATCTGACTATCAACCATCATGTTGACCATTGGGCATGACAGACTTCCGGCCAGCCCCTCCACAACGGCTACATCGTGGGGGTGCGCCGTCGGCGCATCGCAGAGCCGTGTGCACCTTTATGTTTCGAATCCTTTTACGGTGTTGACACCCAAGACATGCCAGATTGCGTGGTATATTTGGTTTTGGTTCCCGACCGTGTTTTGCCATCTAGCCATCAACCATCATGTTGACCATTTGGCATGACTGACTTCCGGCCGGCCCCTCGAAAACGGCTGCGGTGTGGGGGTGCACTGTCGGCGCATCGTAGAGCCGTGTGCACCTTTATGTTTCGAATCCTTTTACGGTGTTGACACCCAAGACATGTGACATCGCGTGGTATATTTGGTTTTGGGTCCCGGCCGTGTTTTGTTGTCTAGCCATCAACCATCATGTTGACCATTTGGCATGACTGACTTCCGGCCGGCCCCTCGAAAACAGCTGCGGTGTAGGGGTGCACTGTCGGCGCATTGTAGAGCCGTGTGCACCTTTATGTTTCGAATCCTTTTGCGGTGTTGACACCCAAGACATGCCACATCGCGTGGTATATTTGGTTTTGGGTCCCGGCCGTGTTTTGCCATCTAGCCATCAACCATCATGTTGACCATTTGGCATGTGTGACTTCCGGCCGGCCCCTCGAAAACGGCTGCGGTGTGGGGGTGCACTGTCGGCGCATCGTAGAGCCGTGTGCACCTTTATGTTTCGAATCCTTTTGCAGTGTTGACACCCAAGACATGCCACATCGCGTGGTATATTTGGTTTTGGGTCCCGGCGGTGTTTTGCCATCTGGCCATCAACCATCATGTTGACCAGTTGGCATGACTGACTTCCGGCTGCCCCCTTGAAAACGGCTGCAGCGTGGGGGTGCACTGTCGGTGCAACGCAGAGCCGTATGCACCTTTATGTTTCGAATCCTTTTACGGTGTTGACACCCAAGACATGCCACATCGCGTGGTATATTTGGTTTTGGGTCCCGACGTTGTTTTGCCATCTGACCATCAACCATCATGTTGACCATTTGGCATGACAGACTTCCGGCCAGCCCCTCGAAAACGGCTGCAGCGTGGGGGTGCACTGTCGGCATAGCATAGAGCCGTGTGCACCTTTATGTTTCGAATCCTTTTACGGTGTTGACATCCAAGACATGCCAGATTGCGTGGTATATTTGGTTTTGGGTCCCGACCGTGTTTTGCCATCTAGCCATCAACCATCATGTTGACCATTTGGCATGACTGACTTCCGGCCAGCCCCTCCACAACGGCTACATCGTGGGGGTGCACCGTCGGCGCAGCGCAGAGCCGTGTGCGCCTTTATGTTTCGAATCTCTATAAGGTGTTTACACCCAAGACATGCCACATCGCGTGGTATATTTGGTTTTGGGTCCCTACCGTGTCTTGCCATCTAGCCATCAACCATCATGTTGACCATTTGGCATGACTGACTTCCGGCCGGCCTCTCGAAAACGGCTGCATCGTGAGGGTGCACTGTCGGTGCATCGTAGAGCCGTGTGCATCTTTATTTTTTGAATCCTTTTGCGGTGTTGACACCCAAGACATGCCACATCGCGTGGTATATTTGGTTTTGGGTCCCGACGTTGTTTTGCCATCTGACTATCAACCATCATGTTGACCATTGGGCATGACAGACTTCCGGCCAGCCCTTCGAAAACGGCTGCAGCGTGGGGGTGCACTGTCGGCATAGCATAGAGCTGTGTGCACCTTTATGTTTCGAATCCTTTTATGGTGTTGACACCCAAGACATGCCACATTGCGTGGTATATTTGGTTTTGGGTCCCGACCGTGTTTTGCCATCTAGCCATCAACCATCATGTTGACCATTTGGCATGACTGACTTCCGGCCGGCCCCTCGAAAACGGCTGCGGTGTGGGGGTGCACTGTCGGCGCATTGTAGAGCCGTGTGCACCTTTATGTTTCGAATCCTTTTGCGGTGTTGACACCCAAGACATGCCACATCGCGTGGTATATTTGGTTTTGGGTCCCGGCGGTGTTTTGCCATCTAGCCATCAACCATCATGTTGACCATTTGGCATGACTGACTTCCGGGTGCCCCCTTGAAAACGGCTGCGGCGTGGGGGTGCGCTGTCGGTGCAACGCAGAGCCGTGTGCACCTTTATGTTTTGAATCCTTTTACGGTGTTGACACCCAAGACATGCCACATCGCGTGGTATGTTTGGATTTGGGTCCCGACGTTGTTTTGCCATCTGACCATCAACCATCATGTTGACCATTTGGCATGACAGACTTCCGGCCAGCCCCTCGAAAATGGCTGCAGTGTGGGGGTGCACTGTCGGCATAGGATAGAGCCCTGTGCACCTTTATGTTTTGAATCCTTTTACGGTTTTGACACCCAAGACATGCCACATTGCGTGGTATGTTTGGTTTTGGGTCCCGACCGTGTTTTGCCATCTAGCCATCAACCATCATATTGACCATTTGGCATGGCTGACTTCCGGCTGCCCCCTTGAAAACGGCTGCGGCGTGGGGGTGCACTGTCGGTGCAACGAGGAGCCGTGTGCACCTTTATGTTTTGAATCCTTTTACGGTGTTGACACCCAAGACATGCCACATCGCGTGGTATATTTGGTTTTGGGTCCCGACGTTGTTTTGCCATCTGACCATCAACCATCATGTTGACCATTTGGCATGACAGACTTCCGGCCAGCCCCTCGAAAACGGCTGCAGCGTGGGGGTGCACTGTCGGCATAGCATAGAGCCGTGTGCACCTTTATGTTTCGAATCCTTTTACGGTGTTGACACCCAAGACATGCCAGATTGCGTGGTATATTTGGTTTTGGGTCCCGACCGTGTTTTGCCATCTAGCCATCAACCATCATGTTGACCATTTGGCATGACTGACTTCCGGCCAGCCCCTCCACAACGGCTACATCGTGGGGGTGCACCGTCGGCGCAGCACAGAGCCGTGTGCGCCTTTATGTTTCGAATCTCTATACGGTGTTTACACCCAAGACATGCCACATCGCGTGGTATATTTGGTTTTGGGTCCCGACCGTGTCTTGCCATCTAGCCATCAACCATCATGTTGACCATTTGGCATGACTGACCTCCGGCCGGCCCCTCGAAAACGGCTGCAGTGTGGGGGTACACTGTTGGAGCATCCTAGAGGCGTGTGCACCTTTATGTTTCGAATCCTTTTGCGGTATTGACACCCAAGACATGCCACATCGCGTGGTATATTTGGTTTTGGGTCCCGGCCGTGTTTTGCCATCTAGCCATCAACCATCATGTTGACCATTTGGCATGACTGACTTCCGGCCGGCCCCTGGAAAACGGCTGCGGTGTGGGGGTGCACTGTCGGTGCATCGTAGAGCCGTGTGCATCTTTATTTTTTGAATCCTTTTGCGGTGTTGACACCCAAGACATGCCACATCGCGTGGTATATTTGCTTTTGGGTCCCGACGTTGTTTTGCCATCTGACTATCAACCATCATGTTGACCATTCGGCATGACAGACTTCCGGCCAGCCCTTCCACAACGGCTGCATTGTGGGGGTGCACCGTCGGCGCAGCGCAGAGCCGTGTGCACCTTTATGTTTCGAATCCTTTTACGGTGTTGACACCCAAGACATGTGACATCGCGTGGTATATTTGGTTTTGGGTCCCGACCGTGTCTTGCCATCTAGCCATCAACCATCATGTTGACCATTTGGCATGATTGACTTCCGGCCGGCCCCTCGAAAACGGCTGCAGTGTGGGGGTGCATTGTCGGCGCATCGTAGAGCTGTCTGCACCTTTATGTTTCGAATCCTTTTGCGGTGTTGACACCCAAGACATGCCACATCGCGTGGTATATTTGGTCCTGGGTCCCGGCCGTGTTTTGCTATCTAGCCATCAACCATCATGTTGACCATTTGGCATGACTGACTTCCGGCCGGCCCCTCGAAAACGGCTGCGGTGTGGGGGTGCACTGTCGGCGCATCGTAGAGCCGTGTGCACCTTTATGTTTCGAATCCTTTTGCGGTGTTGACACTCAAGACATGCCACATCGCGTGGTATATTTGGTTTTGGGTCCCGGCGGTGTTTTGCCATCTGGCCATCAACCATCATGTTGACCATTTGGCATGACTGACTTCCGGCTGCCCCCTTGAAAACGGCTGCGGCGTGGGGGTGCACTGTCGGCGCATCGTAGAGCGGTGTGCACCTTTATGTTTCGAATCCTTTTACGGTGTTGACACCCAAGACATGTGACATCGAGTGGTATATTTGGTTTTGGGTGCCGGCCGTGTTTTGCTATCTAGCCATCAACCATCATGTTGACCATTTGGCATGACTGACTTCCGGCCGGCCCCTCGAAAACGGCTGCGGTGTGGGGGTGCACTGTCGGCGCATCGTAGAGCCTTGTGCACCTTTATGTTTCGAATCCTTTTACGGTGTTGACACCCAAGACATGTGACATCGCGTGGTATATTTGGTTTTGGGTCCCGACCGTGTCTTGCCATCTAGCCATCAACCATCATGTTGACCATTTGGCATGACTGACTTCCGGCCGGCCCCTCGAAAACGGCTGCAGTGTGGGGGTGCACTGTCGGCGCATCGTAGAGCTGTCTGCATCTTTATGTTTCGAATCCTTTTGCGGTGTTGACACCCAAGACATGCCACATCGCGTGGTATATTTGGTTTTGGGTCCCGGCCGTGTTTTGCTATCTAGCCATCAACCATCATGTTGACCATTTGGTATGACTGACTTCCGGCCGGCCCCTCGAAAACGGCTGCGGTGTGGGGGTGCACTGTCGGCGCATCGTAGAGCCGTGTGCACCTTTATGTTTCGAATCCTTTTGCGGTGTTGACACCCAAGACATGCCACATCGCGTGGTATACTTGGTTTTGGGTCCCGGCGGTGTTTTGCCATCTAGCCATCAACCATCATGTTGACCATTTGGCATGACTGACTTCCGGCCAGCCCCTCCACAACGGCTACATCGTGGGGGTGCACCGTCGGCGCAGCGCAAAGACGTGTGCGCCTTTACTTTTCGAATCCTTTTACGGTGTTGACTTCCAAGACATGTGACATCGCGTGGTATATTTGGTTTTGGGTCCCGACCGTGTCTTGCCATCTAGCCATCAACCATCATGTTGACCATTTGGCATGACTGACTTCCGGCCGGCCCCTCGAAAACGGCTGCAGTGTGGGGGTGCACTGTCGGCGCATTGTAGAGCCGTGTGCACCTTTATGTTTCGAATCCTTTTGCGGTGTTGACAGCCAAGACATGCCACATCGCGTGGTATATTTGGTTTTGGGTCCGGGCCGTGTTTTGCCATCTAGCCATCAACCATCATGTTGACCATTTGGCATGTCTGACTTCCGGCCGGCCCCTCGAAAACGGCTGCAGTGTGGGGGTGCATTGTCGGCGCATCGTAGAGCCGTGTGCACCTTTATGTTTCGAATCCTTTTGCGGTGTTGACACCCAAGACATGCCACATCGCGTGGTATATTTGGTTTTGGGTCCCGGCGGTGTTTTGCCATCTAGCCATCAACCATCATGTTGACCATTTGGCATGACTGACTTCCGGCTGCCCCCTTGAAAACGGCTGCGGCGTGGGGGTGCACTGTCGGTGCAACGCAGAGCCATATGCACCTTTATGTTTTGAATCCTTTTGCGGTGTTGACACCCAACACATGCCACATCGCGTGGTATATTTGGATTTGGGTCCCGACGTTGTTTTGCCATCTGACCATCAACCATCATGTTGACCATTTGGCATGACAGACTTCCGGCCAGCCCCTCGAAAATGGCTGCAGTGTGGGGGTGCACTGTCAGGATAGGATAGAGCCGTGTGCACCTTTATGTTTTGAATCCTTTTACGGTGTTGACACCCATGACATGCCACATTGCGTGGTATGTTTGGTTTTGGGTCCCGACCGTGTTTTGCCATCTAGCCATCAACCATCATATTGACCATTTGGCATGACTCACTTTCGGCTGCCCCCTTGAAAACGGCTGCGGCGTGGGGGTGCACTGTCGGTGCAACGCAGAGCCGTGTGCACCTTTATGTTTTGAATCCCTTTACGGTGTTGACACCCAAGACATGCCACATCGCGTGGTATATTTGGTTTTGGGTCCCGACGTTGTTTTGCCATCTGACCATCAACCATCATGTTGACCATTTGGCATGACAGACTTCCGGCCAGCCCCTCGAAAACGGCTGCAGCGTGGGGGTGCACTGTCGGCATAGCATAGAGCCGTGTGCACCTTTATGTTTCGAATCCTTTTACGGTGTTGACACCCAAGACATGCCAGATTGCGTGGTATATTTGGTTTTGGGTCCCGACCGTGTTTTGCCATCTAGCCATCAACCATCATGTTGACCATTTGGCATGACTGACTTCCGGCCAGCCCCTCCACAACGGCTACATCGTGGGGGTGCACCGTCGGCGCAGCGCAGAGCCGTGTGCGCCTTTATGTTTCGAATCTCTATACGGTGTTTACACCCAAGACATGCCACATCGCGTGGTATATTTGGTTTTGGGTCCCGACCGTGTCTTGCCATCTAGCCATCAACCATCATGTTGACCATTTGGCATGACTGACTTCCGGCCGGCCCCTCGAAAACGGCTGCAGTGTGGGGGTACACTGTTGGAGCATCCTAGAGCCGTGTGCACCTTTATGTTTCGGATCCTTTTGCGGTATTGACACCCAAGACATGCCACATCGCGTGGTATATTTGGTTTTGGGTCCCGGCCGTGTTTTGCCATCTAGCCATCAACCATCATGTTGCCCATTTGGAATGACTGACTTCCGGCCGGCCCCTCGAAAACGGCTGCGGTGTGGGGGTGCACTGTCGGTGCATCGTAGAGCCGTCTGCATCTTTATTTTTTGAATCCTTTTGCGCTGTTGACACCCAAGACATGCCACATCGCGTGGTATATTTGGTTTTGGGTCCCGACGTTGTTTTGCCATCTGACTATCAACCATCATGTTGACCATTTGGCATGACAGACTTCCGGGCAGCCCTTCGAAAACGGCTGCAGCGTGGGGGTGCACTGTCGGCATAGCATAGAGCCGTGTGCACCTTTATGTTTCGAATCCTTTTATGGTGTTGACACCCAAGACATGCCACATCGCGTGGTAAATTTGGTTTAGGGTCCCGACCGTGTTTTGCCATCTAGCCATCAACCATCATGTTGACCATTTGGCATGACTGACTTCCGGCCAGCCCCTCCACAACGGCTGCATCGTGGGGGTGCACCGTCGGCGCAGCGCAGAGCCGTGTGCACCTTTATTTTTCGAATCCTTTTACGGTGTTGACACCCAAGACATGTGACATCGCGTGGTATATTTGGTTTTGGGTCCCGACTGTGTCTTGCCATCTAGCCATCAACCATCATGTTGACCATTTGGCATGATTGACTTCCGGCCGGCCCCTCGAAAACGGCTGCAGTGTGGGGGTGCGCTGTCGGCGCATCGTAGAGCTGTCTGCACCTTTATGTTTCGAATCCCTTTGCGGTGTTGACACCCAAGACATGCCACATCGCGTGGTATATTTGGTTTTGGGTCCCGGCCGTGTTTTGCTATCTAGCCATCAACCATCATGTTGACCATGTGGCATGACTGACTTCCGGCCGGCCCCTCGAAAACGGCTGCGGTGTGGGGGTGCACTGTCGGCGCATCGTAGAGCCGTGTGCACCTTTATGTTTCGAATTCTTCTGCGGTGTTGACAACCAAGACATGCCACATCGCGTGGTATATTTGGTTTTGGGTCCCGGCAGTGTTTTGCCATCTGGCCATCAACCATCATGTTGACCATTTGGCATGACGGACTTCCGGCTGCCCCCTTGAAAACGGCTGCGGCGTGGGGGTGCACTGTCGGCGCATCGTAGAGCCGTGTGCACCTTTATGTTTCCAATTCTTTTACGGTGTTGAAACCCAAGACATGTGACATCGCGTGGTATATTTGGTTTTGGGTCCCGGCCGTGTTTTGCTATCTAGCCATCAACCATCATGTTGACCATTTGGCATGACTGACTTCCGGCCGGCCCCTCGAAAACGGCTGCGGTGTGGGGGTGCACTGTCGGCGCATCGTAGAGCCGTGTGCACCTTTATGTTTCGAATCCTTTTACGGTGTTGACACCCAAGACATGTGACATCGCGTGGTATATTTGGTTTTGGGTCCCGACCGTGTCTTGCCATCTAGCCATCAACCATCATGTTGACCATTTGGCATGACTGACTTCCGGCCGGCCCCTCGAAAACGGCTGCAGTGTGGGGGTGCACTGTCGGCGCGTCGTAGAGCTGTCTGCACCTTTATGTTTCGAATCCTTTTGCGGTGTTGACACCCAAGACATGCCACATCGCGTGGTATATTTGGTTTTGGGTCCCGGCCGTGTTTTGCTATCTAGCCATCAACCATCATGTTGACCATTTGGCATGACTGACTTCCGGCCGGCCCCTCGAAAACGGCTGCGGTGTGGGGGTGCACTGTCAGCGCATCGTAGAGCCGTGTGCACCTTTATGTTTCGAATTCTTCTGCGGTGTTGACAACCAAGACATGCCACATCGCGTGGTATATTTGGTTTTGGGTCCCGGCAGTGTTTTGCCATCTGGCCATCGACCATCATGTTGACCATTTGGCATGACGGACTTCCGGCTGCCCCCTTGAAAACGGCTGCGGCGTGGGGGTGCACTGTCGGCGCATCGTAGAGCCGTGTGCACCTTTATGTTTCCAATTCTTTTACGGTGTTGAAACCCAAGACATGTGACATCGCGTGGTATATTTGGTTTTGGGTCCCGGCCGTGTTTTGCTATCTAGCCATCAACCATCATGTTGACCATTTGGCATGACTGACTTCCGGCCGGCCCCTCGAAAACGGCTGCGGTGTGGGGGTGCACTGTCGGCGCATCGTAGAGCCGTGTGCACCTTTATGTTTCGAATCCTTTTACGGTGTTGACACCCAAGACATGTGACATCGCGTGGTATATTTGGTTTTGGGTCCCGACCGTGTCTTGCCATCTAGCCATCAACCATCATGTTGACCATTTGGCATGACTGACTTCCGGCCGGCCCCTCGAAAACGGCTGCAGTGTGGGGGTGCACTGTCGGCGCGTCGTAGAGCTGTCTGCACCTTTATGTTTCGAATCCTTTTGCGGTGTTGACACCCAAGACATGCCACATCGCGTGGTATATTTGGTTTTGGGTCCCGGCCGTGTTTTGCTATCTAGCCATCAACCATCATGTTGACCATTTGGCATGACTGACTTCCGGCCGGCCCCTCGAAAACGGCTGCGGTGTGGGGGTGCACTGTCGGCGCATCGTAGAGCCGTGTGCACCTTTATGTTTCGAATTCTTCTGCGGTGTTGACAACCAAGACATGCCACATCGCGTGGTATATTTGGTTTTGGGTCCCGGCAGTGTTTTGCCATCTGGCCATCAACCATCATGTTGACCATTTGGCATGACGGACTTCCGGCTGCCCCCTTGAAAACGGCTGCGGCGTGGGGGTGCACTGTCGGCGCATCGTAGAGCCGTGTGCACCTTTATGTTTCCAATTCTTTTACGGTGTTGAAACCCAAGACATGTGACATCGCGTGGTATATTTGGTTTTGGGTCCCGGCCGTGTTTTGCTATCTAGCCATCAACCATCATGTTGACCATTTGGCATGACTGACTTCCGGCCGGCCCCTCGAAAACGGCTGCGGTGTGGGGGTGCACTGTCGGCGCATCGTAGAGCCGTGTGCACCTTTATGTTTCGAATCCTTTTACGGTGTTGACACCCAAGACATGTGACATCGCGTGGTATATTTGGTTTTGGGTCCCGGCCGTGTTTTGCTATCTAGCCATCAACCATCATGTTGACCATTTGGCATGACTGACTTCCGGCCGGCCCCTCGAAAACGGCTGCGGTGTGGGGGTGCACTGTCGGCGCATCGTAGAGCCGTGTGCACCTTTATGTTTCGAATTCTTCTGCGGTGTTGACAACCAAGACATGCCACATCGCGTGGTATATTTGGTTTTGGGTCCCGGCAGTGTTTTGCCATCTGGCCATCAACCATCATGTTGACCATTTGGCATGACGGACTTCCGGCTGCCCCCTTGAAAACGGCTGCGGCGTGGGGGTGCACTGTCGGCGCATCGTAGAGCCGTGTGCACCTTTATGTTTCCAATTCTTTTACGGTGTTGAAACCCAAGACATGTGACATCGCGTGGTATATTTGGTTTTGGGTCCCGGCCGTGTTTTGCTATCTAGCCATCAACCATCATGTTGACCATTTGGCATGACTGACTTCCGGCCGGCCCCTCGAAAACGGCTGCGGTGTGGGGGTGCACTGTCGGCGCATCGTAGAGCCGTGTGCACCTTTATGTTTCGAATCCTTTTACGGTGTTGACACCCAAGACATGTGACATCGCGTGGTATATTTGGTTTTGGGTCCCGACCGTGTCTTGCCATCTAGCCATCAACCATCATGTTGACCATTTGGCATGACTGACTTCCGGCCGGCCCCTCGAAAACGGCTGCAGTGTGGGGGTGCACTGTCGGAGCATCGTAGAGCCGTGTGCACCTTTATGTTTCGAATCCTTTTGCGGTGTTGACACCCAAGACATGCCACATCGCGTGGTATATTTGGTTTTGGGTCCCGGCCGTGTTTTGCTATCTAGCCATCAACCATCATGTTGACCATTTGGCATGACTGACTTCCGGCCGGCCCCTCGAAAACGGCTGCGGTGTGGGGGTGCACTGTCAGCGCATCGTAGAGCCGTGTGCACCTTTATGTTTCGAATCCTTTTACGGTGTTGACACCCAAGACATGCCACATCGCGTGGTATATTTGGTTTTGGGTCCCGGCCGTGTTTTGCTATCTAGCCATCAACCATCATGTTGACCATTTGGCATGACTGACTTCCGGCCAGCCCCTCCACAACGGCTGCATCGTGGGGGTGAACCGTCGGCGCAGCGCAGAGCCGTTTGCACCTTTATGTTTCGAATCCTTTTGCGGTGTTGACACCCAAGACATGTGACATCGCGTGGTATATTTCATTTTGGGTCCCGGCCGTGTTTTGCTATCTAGCCATCAACCATCATGTTGACCATTTGGCATGACTGACTTCCGGCCGGCCCCTCGAAAACGGCTGCGGTGTGGGGGTGCACTGTCGGCGCATCGTAGACCCGTGTGCACCTTTATGTTTCGAATCCTTTTGCGGTGTTGACACCCAAGACATGCCACATCGCGTGGTATATTTGGTTTTGGGTCCCGGCGGTGTTTTGCCATCTGGCCATCAACCATCATGTTGACCATTTGGCATGACTGACTTCCGGCTGCCCCCTTGAAAACGGCTGCGGCGTGGGGGTGCACTGTCGGCGCATCGTAGAGCCGTGTGCACCTTTATGTTTCGAATCCTTTTACGGTGTTGACACCCAATACATGTGACATCGCGTGGTATATTTGGTTTTGGGTCCCGACCGTGTCTTGCCATCTAGCCATCAACCATCATGTTGACCATTTGGCATGACTGACTTCCGGCCGGCCCCTCGAAAACGGCTGCAGTGTGGGGGTGCACTGTCGGCGCATCGTAGAGCTGTGTGCACCTTTATGTTTCGAATCCTTTTGCGGTGTTGACACCCAAGACATGCCACATCGCGTGGTATATTTGGTTTTGGGTCCCGGCCGTGTTTTGCCATCTGGCCATCAACCATCATGTTGACCATTTGGCATGACTGACTTCCGGCTGCCCCCTTGAAAACGGCTGCGGCGTGGGGGTGCACTGTCGGCGCATCGTAGAGCCGTGTGCACCTTTATGTTTCGAATCCTTTTACGGTGTTGACACCCAAGACATGTGACATCGCGTGGTATATTTGGTTTTGGGTCCCGGCCGTGTTTTGCTATCTAGCCATCAACCATCATGTTGACCATTTGGCATGACTGACTTCCGGCCGGCCCCTCGAAAACGGCTGCAGTGTGGGGGTGCACTGTCGGCGCATCGTAGAGCCGTGTGCACCTTTATGTTTCGAATCCTTTTACGGTGTTGACACCCAAGACATGTGACATCGCGTGGTATATTTGGTTTTGGGTCCCGACCGTGTCTTGCCATCTAGCCATCAACCATCATGTTGACCATTTGGCATGACTGACTTCCGGCCGGCCCCTCGAAAACGGCTGCAGTCCGGGGGTGCACTGTCGGCGCATCGTAGAGCTGTGTGCACCTTTATGTTTCGAATCCTTTTGCGGTGTTGACACCCAAGACATGTGACATCGCGTGGTATATTTGGTTTTGGGTCCCGACGGTGTCTTGCCATCTAGCCATCAACCATCATGTTGACCATTTGGCATGACTGACTTCCGGCCGGCCCCTCGAGAACGGCTGCAGTGTGGGGGTGCACTGTCGGCGCATCGTAGAGCCGTGTGCACCTTTATGTTTCGAATCCTTTTGCGGTGTTGACACCCAAGACATGCCACATCGCGTGGTATATTTTGTTTTGGGTCCCGGCGGTGTTTTGCTATCTAGCCATCAACCATCATGTTGACCATTTGGCATGACTGACTTCCGGCTGCCCCCTTGAAAACGGCTGCGGCGTGGGGGTGCACTGTCGGCGCATCGTAGAGCCGTGTGCACCTTTATGTTTCGAATCCTTTTGCGGTGTTGACACCCAAGACATGTGACATCGCGTGGTATATTTGGTTTTGGGTCCCGGCCGTGTTTTGCTATCTAGCCATCAACCATCATGTTGACCATTTGGCATGACTGACTTCCGGCCAGCCCCTCCACAACGGCTGCATCGTGGGGGTGCACCGTCGGCGCAGCGCAGAGCCGTTTGCACCTTTATGTTTCGAATCCTTTTACGGTGTTGACACCCAAGACATGTGACATCGCGTGGTATATTTGGTTTTGGGTCCCGACCGTGTCTTGCCATCTAGCCATCAACCATCATGTTGACCATTTGGCATGATTGACTTCCGGCCGGCCCCTCGAAAACGGCTGCAGTGTGGGGGTGCACTTTCGGCGCATCGTAGAGCTGTCTGCACCTTTATGTTTCGAATCCTTTTGCGGTGTTAACACCCAAGACATGCCACATCGCGTGGTATATTTGGTTTTGGGTCCCGGCCGTGTTTTGCTATCTAGCCATCAACCATCATGTTGACCATTTGACATGACTGACTTCCGGCCGGCCCCTCGAAAACGGCTGCGGTGTGGGGGTGCACTGTCGGCGCATCGTAGAGCCGTGTGCACCTTTATGTTTCGAATCCTTTTGCGGTGTTGACACCCAAGACATGCCACATCGCGTGGTACATTTGGTTTTGGGTCCCGGCGGTGTTTTGCCATCTGGCCATCAACCATCATGTTGACCATTTGGCATGACTGACTTCCGGCTGCCCCCTTGAAAACGGCTGCGGCGTGGGGGTGCACTGTCGGCGCATCGTAGAGCCGTGTGCACCTTTATGTTTCGAATCCTTTTACGGTGTTGACACCCAAGACATGTGACATCGCGTGGTATATTTGGTTTTGGGTCCCGGCCGTGTTTTGCTATCTAGCCATCAACCATCATGTTGACCATTTGGCATGACTGACTTCCGGCCGGCCCCTCGAAAACGGCTGCGGTGTGGGGGTGCACTGTCGGCGCATCGTAGAGCCGTGTGCACCTTTATGTTTCGAATCCTTTTACGGTGTTGACACCCAAGACATGTGACATCGCGTGGTATATTTGGTTTTGGGTCCCGACCGTGTCTTGCCATCTAGCCATCAACCATCATGTTGACCATTTGGCATGACTGACTTCCGGCCGGCCCCTCGAAAACGGCTGCAGTGTGGGGGTGCACTGTCGGCGCATCGTAGAGCTGTCTGCATCTTTATGTTTCGAATCCTTTTGCGGTGTTGACACCCAAGACATGCCACATCGCGTGGTATATTTGGTTCGGGTCCCGGCCGTGTTTTGCTATCTAGCCATCAACCATCATGTTGACCATTTGGCATGACTGACTTCCGGCCGGCCCCTCGAAAACGGCTGCAGTGTGGGGGTGCACTGTCGGCGCATCGTAGAGCCGTGTGCACCTTTATGTTTTGAATCCTTTTACGGTGTTGACACCCAAGACATGTGACATCGCGTGATATATTTGGTTTTGGGTCCCGGCCGTGTTTTGCTATCTAGCCATCAACCATCATGTTGACCATTTGGCATGACTGACTTCCGGCCGGCCCCTCGAAAACGGCTGCGGTGTGGGGGTGCACTGTCGGCGCATCGTAGAGCCTTGTGCACCTTTATGTTTCGAATCCTTTCACGGTGTTGACACCCAAGACATGTGACATCGCGTGGTATATTTGGTTTTGGGTCCCGGCCGTGTTTTGCTATCTAGCCATCAACCATCATGTTGACCATTTGGCATGACTGACTTCCGGCCGGCCCCTCGAAAATGGCTGCGGTGTGGGGGTGCACTGTCGGCGCATCGTAGAGCTGTGTGCACCTTTATGTTTCGAATCCTTTTGCGGTGTTGACACCCAAGACATGTGACATCGCGTGGTATATTTGGTTTTGGGTCCCGGCCGTGTTTTGCTATCTAGCCATCAACCATCATGTTGACCATTTGGCATGACTGACTTCCGGCCGGCCCCTCGAAAACGGCTGCAGTGTGGGGGTGCACTGTCGGCGCATCGTAGAGCCGTGTGCACCTTTATGTTTTGAATCCTTTTACGGTGTTGACACCCAAGACATGTGACATCGCGTGGTATATTTGGTTTTGGGTCCCGGCCGTGTTTTGCTATCTAGCCATCAACCATCATGTTGACCATTTGGCATGACTGACTTCCGGCCGGCCCCTCGAAAGCGGCTGCGGTGTGGGGGTGCACTGTCGGCGCATCGTAGAGCCTTGTGCACCTTTATGTTTCGAATCCTTTTACGGTGTTGACACCCAAGACATGTGACATCGCGTGGTACATTTGGTTTTGGGTCCCGGCCGTGTTTTGCTATCTAGCCATCAACCATCATGTTGACCATTTGGCATGACTGACTTCCGGCCGGCCCCTCGAAAATGGCTGCGGTGTGGGGGTGCACTGTCGGCGCATCGTAGAGCCGTGTGCACCTTTATGTTTCGAATCCTTTTACGGTGTTGACACCCAAGACATGTGACATCGCGTGGTATATTTGGTTTTGGGTCCCGACCGTGTCTTGCCATCTAGCCATCAACCATCATGTTGACCATTTGGCATGACTGACTTCCGGCCGGCCCCTCGAAAACGGCTGCAGTGTGGGGGTGCACTGTCGGCGCATCGTAGAGCTGTGTGCACCTTTATGTTTCGAATCCTTTTGCGGTGTTGACACCCAAGACATGCCACATAGCGTGGTATATTTGGTTTTGGGTCCCGGCCGTGTTTTGCCATCTAGCCATCAACAATCATGTTGACCATTTGGCATGACTGACTTCCGGCCGGCCCCTCGAAAACGGCTGCGGTGTGGGGGTGCACTGTCGGCGCATCGTAGAGCCGTGTGCACCTTTATGTTTCGAATCCTTTTGCGGTGTTGACACCCAAGACATGCCACATCGCGTGGTATATTTGGTTTTGGGTCCCGGCGGTGTTTTGCCATCTGGCCATCAACCATCATGTTGACCATTTGGCATGACTGACTTCCGGCTGCCCCCTTGAAAACGGCTGCGGTGTGGGGGTGCACTGTCGGCGCATCGTAGAGCCGTGTGCACCTTTATGTTTCGAATCCTTTTGCGGTGTTGACACCCAAGACATGCCACATCGCGTGGTATATTTGGTTTTGGGTCCCGGCGGTGTTTTGCCATCTGGCCATCAACCATCATGTTGACCATTTGGCATGACTGACTTCCGGCCGGCCCCTCGAAAACGGCTGCGGTGTGGGGGTGCACTGTCGGCGCATCGTAGAGCCGTGTGCACCTTTATGTTTCGAATCCTTTTGCGGTGTTGACACCCAAGACATGCCACATCGCGTGGTATATTTGGTTTTGGGTCCCGGCGGTGTTTTGCCATCTGGCCATCAACCATCATGTTGACCATTTGGCATGATTGACTTCCGGCCGGCCCCTCGAAAACGGCTGCAGTGTGGGGGTGCACTGTCGGCGCATCGTAGAGCCGTGTGCACCTTTATGTTTGGAATCCTTTTGCGGTGTTGACACCCAAGACATGCCACATCGCGTGGTATATTTGGTTTTGGGTGCCGGCGGTGTTTTGCCATCTGGCCATCAACCATCATGTTGACCATTTGGCATGACTGACTTCCGGGTGCCCCCTTGAAAACGGCTGCGGCGTGGGGGTGCACTGTCGGCGCATCGTAGAGCCGTGTGCACCTTTATGTTTCGAATCCTTTTACGGTGTTGACACCCAAGACATGTGACATCGCGTGGTATATTTGGTTTTGGGTCCCGGCCGTGTTTTGCTATCTAGCCATCAACCATCATGGTGACCATTTGGCATGACTGACTTCCGGCCGGCCCCTCGAAAACGGCTGCGGTGTGGGGGTGCACTGTCGGCGCATCGTAGAGCCGTGTGCACCTTTATGTTTCGAATCCTTTTACGGTGTTGACACCCAAGACATGTGACATCGCGTGGTATATTTGGTTTTGGGTCCCGACCGTGTCTTGCCATCTAGCCATCAACCATCATGTTGACCATTTGGCATGACTGACTTCCGGCCGGCCCCTCGAAAACGGCTGCAGTGTGGGGGTGCACTGTCGGCGCATCGTAGAGCTGTCTGCACCTTTATGTTTCGAATCCTTTTGCGGTGTTGACACCCAAGACATGCCACATCGCGCGGTATATTTGGTTTTGGGTCCCGGCCGTGTTTTGCTATCTAGCCATCAGCCATCATGTTGACCATTTGGCATGACTGACTTCCGGCCGGCCCCTCGAAAACGGCTGCGGTGTGGGGGTGCACTGTCGGCGCATCGTAGAGCCGTGTGCACCTTTATGTTTCGAATCCTTTTGCGGTGTTGACACCCAAGACATGCCACATCGCGTGGTATATTTGGTTTTGGGTCCCGGCCGTGTTTTGCCATCTAGCCATCAACCATCATGTTGACCATTTGGCATGATTGACTTCCGGCCGGCCCCTCGAAAACGGCTGCGGTGTGGGGGTGCACCGTCGGCGCAGCGCAGAGCCGTGTGCACCTTTATGTTTCGAATCCTTTTACGGTGTTGACACCCAAGACATGCCACATCGCGTGGTATATTTGGTTTTGTGTCCCGACTGTGTCTTGCCATCTAGCCATCAACCATCATGTTGACCATTTGGCATGATTGACTTCCGGCCGGCGCCTCGAAAACGGCTGCAGTGTGGGGGTGGACTGTCGGCGCATCGTAGAGCCGTGTGCACCTTTATGTTTGGAATCCTTTTGCGGTGTTGACACCCAAGACATGCCACATCGCGTGGTATATTTGGTTTTGGGTCCCGGCGCTGTTTTGCCATCTGGCCATCAACCATCATGTTGACCATTTGGCATGACTGACTTCCGGCTGCCCCCTTGAAAACGGCTGCGGCGTGGGAGTGCACTGTCGGCGCATCGTAGAGCCGTGTGCACCTTTATGTTTTGAATCCTTTTACGGTGTTGACACCCAAGACATGTGACATCGCGTGGTATATTTGGTTTTGGGTCCCGGCCGTGTTTTGCTATCTAGCCATCAACCATCATGTTGACCATTTGGCATGACTGACTTCCGGCCAGCCCCTCGAAAACGGCTGCGGTGTGGGGGTGCACTGTCGGCGCATCGTAGAGCCGTGTGCACCTTTATGTTTCGAATCCTTTTGCGGTGTTGACACCCAAGACATGCCACATCGCGTGGTATATTTCGTTCTGGGTCCCGGCCGTGTTTTGCCATCTGGCCATCAACCATCATGTTGACCATTTGGCATGATTGACTTCCGGCCGGCCCCTCGAAAACGGCTGCAGTGTGGGGGTGCAATGTCGGCGCAGCGCAGAGCCGTGTGCACCTTTATGTTTCGAATCCTTTTACGGTGTTGACACCCAAGACATGTGACATCGCGTGGTATATTTGGTTTTGTGTCCCGACCGTGTCTTGCCATCTAGCCATCAACCATCATGTTGACCATTTGGCATGATTGACTTCCGGCCGGCCCCTCGAAAACGGCTGCAGTGTGGGGGTGCACTGTCGGCGCATCGTAGAGCCGTGTGCACCTTTATGTTTCGAATCCTTTTGCGGTGTTGACACCCAAGACATGCCACATCGCGTGGTATATTTGGTTTTGGGTCCCGGCGGTGTTTTGCCATCTGGCCATCAACCATCATGTTGACCATTTGGCATGACTGACTTCCGGCTGCCCCCTTGAAAACGGCTGCGGCGTGGGGGTGCACTGTCGGCGCAGCGCAGAGCCGTGTTCACCTTCATGTTTCGAATCCTTTTACGGTGTTGACACCCAAGACATGTGACATCGCGTGGTATATTTGGTTTTGGGTCCCGACCGTGTCTTGCCATCTAGCCATCAACCATCATGTTGACCATTTGGCATGACCGACTTCCGGCCGGCCCCTCGAAAACGGCTGCAGTGTGGGGGTGCACTGTCGGCGCATCGTAGAGCTTTCTGCACCTTTATGTTTCGAATCCTTTTGCGGTGTTGACACCCAAGACATGCCACATCGCGTGGTATATTTGGTTTTGGGTCCCGGCCGTGTTTTGCTATCTAGCCATCAACCATCATGTTGACCATTCTGCATGACTGACTTCCGGCCGGCCCCTCGAAAACGGCTGCAGTGTGGGGGTGCACTGTCGGCGCATCGTAGAGCCGTGTGCACCTTTATGTTTCGAATCCTTTTGCGGTGTTGACACCCAATACATGCCACATCGCGTGGTATATTTGGTTTTGGGTCCCGGCGCTGTTTTGCCATCTGGCCATCAACCATCATGTTGACCATTTGGCATGACTAACTTCCGGCTGCCCCCTTGAAAACGGCTGCAGCGTGGGGGTGCACTGTCGGCGCATCGTAGAGCCGTGTGCACCTTTATGTTTCGAATCCTTTTGCGGTGTTGACACCCAAGACATGCCACATCGCGTGGTATATTTCGTTTTGGGTCCCGGCCGTGTTTTGCCATCTAGCCATCAACCATCATGTTGACCATTTGGCATGATTGACTTCCGGCCGGCCCCTCGAAAACGGCTGCGGTGTGGGGGTGCACTGTCGGCGCATCGTAGAGCCGTGTGCACCTTTATGTTTGGAATCCTTTTGCGGTGTTGACACCCAAGACATGCCACATCGCGTGGTATATTTGGTTTTGGGTCCCGGCGGTGTTTTGCCATCTGGCCATCAACCATCATGTTGACCATTTGGCATGACTGACTTCCGGCTGCCCCCTTGAAAACGGCTGCGGCGTGTGGGTGCACTGTCGGCGCATCGTAGAGCCGTGTGCACCTTTATGTTTTGAATCCTTTTACGGTGTTGACACCCAAGACATGTGACATCGCGTGGTATATTTGGTTTTGGGTCCCGGCCGTGTTTTGCTATCTAGCCATCAACCATCATGTTGACCATTTGGCATGACTGACTTCCGGCCGGCCCCTCGAAAACGGCTGCGGTGTCGGGGTGCACTGTCGGCGCATCGTAGAGCCGTGTGCACCTTTATGTTTCGAATCCTTTTACGGTGTTGACACCCAAGACATGTGACATCGCGTGGTATATTTAGTTTTGGGTCCCAACCGTGTCTTGCCATCTAGCCATCAACCATCATGTTGACCATTTGGCATGATTGACTTCCCGCCGGCCCCTCGAAAACGGCTGCAGTGTGGGGGTGCACTGTCGGCGCATCGTAGAGCCGTGTGCCCCTTTATGTTTCGAATCCTTTTGCGGTGTTGACACCCAAGACATGCCACATCGCGTGGTATATTTGGTTTTGGGTCCCGGCGGTGTTTTGCCATCTTGCCATCAACCATCATGTTGACCATTTGGCATGACTGACTTCCGGCTGCCCCCTTGAAAACGGCTGCGGCGTGGGGGTGCACTGTGGGCGCAGCGCAGAGCCGTGTTCACCTTTATGTTTCGAATCCCTTTACGGTGTTGACACCCAAGACATGTGACATCGCGTGGTATATTTGGTTTTGGGTCCCGGCCGTGTTTTGCTATCTAGCCATCAACCATCATGTTGACCATTTGGCATGACTGACTTCCGGCCGGCCCCTCGAAAACGGCTGCGGTGTGGGGGTGCACTGTCGGCGCATCGTAGAGCCGTGTGCACCTTTATGTTTCGAATCCTTTTACGGTGTTGACACCCAAGACATGTGACATCGCGTGGTATATTTAGTTTTGGGTCCCAACCGTGTCTTGCCATCTAGCCATCAACCATCATGTTGACCATTTGGCATGACTGACTTCCGGCCGGCCCCTCGAAAACGGCTGCAGTGTGGGGGTGCACTGTCGGCGCATCGTAGAGCTGTCTGCACCTTTATGTTTCGAATCCTTTTGCGGTGTTGACACCCAAGACATGCCACATCGCGTGGTATATTTGGTTTTGGGTCCCGGCCGTGTTTTGCCATCTAGCCATCAACCATCATGTTGACCATTTGGCATGATTGACTTCCGGCCGGCCCCTCGAAAACGGCTGCTATGTGGGGGTGCACTGTCGGCGCATCGTAGAGCCGTGTGCACATTTATGTTTCGAATCCTTTTGCGGTGTTGACACCCAAGACATGCCACATTGCGTGGTATATTTGGTTTTGGGTCCCGGCGGTGTTTTGCCATCTGGCCATCAACCATCATGTTGACACTTTGGCATGACTGACTTCCGGCTGCCCCCTTGAAAACGGCTGCGGCGTGGGGGTGCACTGTCGGCGCAGCGCAGAGCCGTGTTCACCTTTATGTTTCGAATCCTTTTACGGTGTTGACACCCAAGACATGTGACATCGCGTGGTATATTTGGTTTTGGGTCCCGACCGTGTCTTGCCATCTAGCCATCAACCATCATGTTGACCATTTGGCATGACTGACTTCCGGCCGGCCCCTCGAAAACGGCTGCAGTGTGGGGGTGCACTGTCGGCGCATCGTAGAGCTGTCTGCACCTTTATGTTTCGAATCCTTTTGCGGTGTTGACACCCAAGACATGCCACATCGCGTGGTATATTTGGTTTTGGGTCTCGGCCGTGTTTTGCTATCTAGCCATCAACCATCATGTTGACCATTTGGCATGACTGACTTCCGGCCGGCCCCTCGAAAACGGCTGCAGTGTGGGGGTGCACTGTCGGAGCATCGTAGAGCCGTGTGCACCTTTATGTTTCGAATCCTTTTGCGGTGTTGACACCCAAGACATGCCACATCGCGTGGTATATTTGGTTTTGGGTCCCGGCGGTGTTTTGCCATCTGGCCATCAACCATCATGTTGACCATTTGGCATGACTGACTTCCGGCCGGCCCCTCGAAAACGGCTGCAGTGTGGGGGTGCACTGTCGGAGCATCCTAGAGCCGTGTGCACCTTTATGTTTCGAATCCTTTTGCGGTGTTGACACCCAAGACATGCCACATCGCGTGGTATATTTGGTTTTGGGTCCCGGCCGTGTTTTGCCATCTAGCCATCAACCATCATGTTGACAATTTGGCATGAGTGACTTCCGGCCGTCCCCTTGAAAACGGCTGCGGTGTGGGGGTGCACTGTCGGCGCATCGTAGAGCCGTGTGCATCTTTATTTTTCGAATCCTTTTGCGGTGTTGACACCCAAGACATGCCACATCGCGTGGTAAATTTGGTTTTGGGTCCCGACCGTGTTTTGCCATCTAGCCATCAACCATCATGTTGACCATTTGGCATGACTGACTTCCGGCCAGCCCCTCCACAACGGCTGCATCGTGGGGGTGCACCGTCGGCGCAGCGTAGAGCCGTGTGCACCTTTATGTTTTGAATCCTTTTACGGTGTTGACACCCAAGACATGTGACATCGCGTGGTATATTTGGTTTTGGGTCCCGACCGTGTCTTGCCATCTAGCCATCAACCATCATGTTGACCATTTGGCATGACTGACTTCCGGCCAGCCCCTCGAAAACGGCTGCAGTGTGGGGGTGCACTTTCGGCGCATCGTAGAGCCGTGTGCATCTTTATGTTTCGAATCCTTTTGCGGTGTTGACACCCAAGACATGCCACATCGCGTGGTATATTTGGTTTTGGGTCCCGGCCGTGTTTTGCTATCTAGCCATCAACCATCATGTTGACCATTTGGCATGACTGACTTCCGGCCGGCCCCTCGAAAACGGCTGCGGTGTGGGGGTGCACTGTCGGCGCATCGTAGAGCCGTGTGCGCCTTTATGTTTCGAATCCTTTTACAGTGTTGACACCCAAGACATGCAACATCGCGTGGTATATTTGGTTTTGGGTCCCGGCGGTGTTTTGCCATCTGGCCATCAACCATCATGTTGACCATTTGGCATGACTGACTTCCGGCTGCCCCCTTGAAAACGGCTGCGGCGTGGGGGTGCACTGTCGGTGCAACGCAGAGCCGTGTGCACCTTTATGTTCCGAATCCTTTTACGGTGTTGACACCCAAGACATGCCACATTGCGTGGTACATTTTGTTTTGGGTCCCGACCGTGTTTTGCCATCTAGCCATCAACCATCATGTTGACCATTTGGCATGACTGACTTCCGGCCAGCCCCTCCACAACGGCTACATCGTGGGGGTGCACCGTCGGCGCAGCGCGGAGCCGTGTGCGCCTTTATGTTTCGAATCTCTATACGGTGTTTACACCCAAGACATGCCACATCGCGTGGTATATTTGGTTTTGGGTCCCGACCGTGTCTTGCCATCTAGCCATCAACCATCATGTTGACCATTTGGCATGACTGACTTCCGGCCGGCCCCTCGAAAACGGCTGCAGTGTGGGGGTGCACTGTTGGAGCCTCCTAGAGCCGTGTGCACCTTTATGTTTCGAATCCTTTTGCAGTGTTGACACCCAAGACATGCCACATTGCGTGGTATATTTGGTTTTGGGTCCCGGCCGTGTTTTGCCATCTAGCCATCAACCATCATGTTGAGCATTTGGCATGACAGACTTCTGGCCAGCCCCTCGAAAACGGCTGCAGCGTGGGGGTGCACTGTCGGCATAGCATAGAGCCGTGTGCACCTTTATGTTTCGAATCCTTTTACGGTGTTGACACCCAAGACATGCCACATTGCGTGGTATATTTTGTTTTGGGTCCCGACCGTGTTTTGCCATCTAGCCATCAACCATCATGTTGACCATTTGGCATGACTAACTTCCGGCCAGCCCCTCCACAACGGCTACATCGTGGGGGTGCACCGTCGGCGCAGCGCAGAGCCGTGTGCGCCTTTATGTTTCGAATCTCTATACGGTGTTTACACCCAAGACATGCCACATCGCGTGGTATATTTGGTTTTGGGTCCCGACCGTGTCTTGCCATCTAGCCATCAACCATCATGTTGACCATTTGGCATGACTGACTTCCGGCCGGCCCCTCGAAAACGGCTGCAGTGTGAGGGTGCACTGTTGGAGCATCGTAGAGCCGTGTGCACCTTTATGTTTCGAATCCTTTTGCGGTGTTGACACCCAAGACATGCCACATCGCGTGGTATATTTGGTATTGGGTCCCGACCGTGTTTTGCCATCTAGCCATCAACCATCCTGTTGACCATTTGGCATGACTCACTTCCGGCCGGCCCCTCGAAAACGGCTGCGGTGTGGGGGTGCACTGTCAACGCATCGTAGAGCCGTGTGCACCTTTATGTTTCGAATCCTTTTGCGGTGTTGACGGCCAAGACATGCCACATCGCGTGGTATATTTGGTATTGGGTCCCGACGTTGTTTTGCCATCTGACTATCAACCATCATGTTGACCATTTGGCATGACAGACTTCCGGCCAGCCCTTCGAAAAAGGCTGCAGCGTGGGGGTGCACTGTCGGCATAGCATAGAGCCGTGTGCACCTTTATGTTTCGAATCCTTTTATGGTGTTGACACCCAAGACATGCCACATTGCGTGGTATATTTGGTTTTGGGTCCCGACCGTGTTTTGCTATCTAGCCATCAACCATCATGTTGACCCTTTGGCATGACTGACTTCCGGCCGGCCCCTCGAAAGCGGCTGCGGTGTGGGGGTGCACTGTCGGCGCATCGTAGAGCCGTGTGCACCTTTATGTTTCGAATCCTTTTACGGTGTTGACACCCAAGACATGTGACATCGCGTGGTATATTTGGTTTTGGGTCGCGACCGTGTCTTGCCGTCTAGCCATCAACCATCATGTTGACCATATGGCATGACTGACTTCCGGCCGGCCCCTCGAAAACGGCTGCAGTGTGGGGGTGCACTGTCGGCGCATCGTAGAGCCGTGTGCACCTTTATGTTTCAAATCCCTTTGCGGTGTTGACACCCAAGACATGCCACATCGCGTGGTATATTTGGTTTTGGGTCCCGGCGGTGTTTTGCCATCTGGCCATCAACCATCATGTTGACCATTTGGCATGACTGACTTCCGGCTGCCCCCTTGAAAACGGCTGCGGCGTGGGGGTGCACTGTCGGTGCAACGCAAAGCCGTGTGCACCTTTATGTTTCGAATCCTTTTACGGTGTTGACACCCAAGACATGCCACATTGCGTGGTATATTTGGTTTTGGGTCCCGACCGTGTTTTGCCATCTAGCCATCAACCATCATGTTGACCATTTGGCATGACTGACTTCCGGCCAGCCCCTCCACAACGGCTACATCGTGGGGGTGCACCGTCAGCGCAGCGCAGAGCCGTGTGCGCCTTTATGTTTCGAATCTCTATACGGTGTTTACACCCAAGACATGCCACATCGCGTGGTATATTTGGTTTTGGGTCCCGACCATGTCTTGCCATCTAGCCATCAACCATCATGTTGACCATTTGGCATGACTGACTTCCGGCCGGCCCCTCGAAAACGGCTGCAGTGTAAGGGTGCACTGTCGGAGCATCGTAGAGCCGTGTGCACCTTTATGTTTCGAATCCTTTTGCGGTGTTGACACCCAAGACATGCCACATCGCGTGGTATATTTCGTTTTGGGTCCCGGCCGTGTTTTGCCATCTAGCCATCAACAATCATGTTGACCATTTGGCATGACTGACTTCCGGCCGGCCCCTCGAAAACGGCTGCAGTGTGGGGGTGCACTGTCGGAGCATCCTAGAGCCGTGTGCACCTTTATGTTTCGAATCCTTTTGCGGTGTTGACACCCAAGACATGCCACATCGCGTGGTATATTTGGTTTTGGGTCCCGGCCGTGTTTTGCCATCTAGCCATCAACCATCATGTTGACCATTTGGCATGACTGACTTCCGGCCGGCCCCTCGAAAACGGCTGCATCGTGGGGGTGCACTGTCGGCGCATCGTAGAGCCGTGTGCATCTTTATTTTTTGAATCCTTTTGCGGTGTTGACACCCAAGACATGCCACATCGCGTGGTAAATTTGGTTTTGGGTCTCGACCGTGTTTTGCCATCTAGCCATCAACCATCATGTTGACCATTTGGCATGACTGACTTCCGGCCAGCCCCTCCACAACGGCTGCATCGTGGGGGTGCACCGTCGGCGCAGCGCACAGCCTTGTGCACCTTTATGTTTCGAATCCTTTTACGGTGTTGACACCCAAGACATGTGACATCGCGTGGTATATTTGGGTATGTTTCCCGACGGTGTCTTGCCATCTAGCCATCAACCATCATGTTGACCATTTGGCATGACTGACTTCCGGCCGGCCCCTCGAAAACGGCTGCAGTGTGGGGGTGCACTGTCGGCGCATCGTAGAGCTGTCTGCACCTTTATGTTTCGAATCCTTTTGCGGTGTTGACACCCAAGACATGCCACATCGCGTGGTATATTTGGTTTTGGGTCCCGGCCGTGTTTTGCTATCTAGCCATCAACCATCATGTTGACCATTTGGCATGTCTGACTTCCGGCCGGCCCCTTGAAAACGGCTGCGGTGTGGGGGTGCACTGTCGGCGCATCGTAGAGCCGTGTGCACCTTTATGTTTCGAATCCTTTTGCGGTGTTGACACCCAAGACATGCCACATCGCGTGGTATATTTGGTTTTGGGTCCCGGCCGTGTTTTGCCATCTAGCCATCAACCATCATGTTGACCATTTGGCATGACTGACTTCCGGCTGCCCCCTTGAAAACGGCTGCGGTGTGGGGGTGCACTGTCGGTGCATCGTAGAGCCGTGTGCATCTTTTTTTTTTGAATCCTTTTGCGGTGTTGACACCCAAGACATGCCACATCGCGTGGTATATTTGGTTTTGGGTCCCGACGTTGTTTTGCCATCTGACTACCAACCATCATGTTGACCATTTGGCATGACAGACTTCCGGCCAGCCCTTCGAAAACGGCTGCGGCGTGGGGGTGCACTGTCGGCATAGCATAGAGCCGTGTGCACCTTTATGTTTCGAATCCTTTTACGGTGTTGACACCCAAGACATACCACATTGCGTGGTATATTTGGTTTTGGGTCCCGACCGTGTTTTGCCATCTAGCCATCAACCATCATGTTGACCATTTGGCATGACTGACTTCCGGCCGGCCCCTCGAAAACGGCTGCGGTGTGGGGGTGCACTGTCGGCGCATCGTAGAGCCGTGTGCACCTTTATGTTTCGAATCCTTTTACGGTGTTGACACCCAAGACATGTGACATCGCGTGGTATATTTGGTTTTGGGTCCCGACCGTGTCTTGCCGTCTAGCCATCAACCATCATGTTGACCATATGGAATGACTGACTTCCGGCCGGCCCCTGGAAAACGGCTGCAGTGTGGGGGTGCACTGTCGGCGCATCGTAGAGCCGTGTGCACCTTTATGTTTCGAATCCTTTGGCGGTGTTGACACCCAAGACATGCCACATCGCGTGGTATATTTGGTTTTGGGTCCCGGCGGTGTTTTGCCATCTGGCCATCAACCATCATGTTGACCATTTGGCATGACTGACTTCCGGCTGCCCCCTTGAAAAAGGCTGCGGCGTGGGGGTGCACTGTCGGTGCAACGCAAAGCCGTGTGCACCTTTATGTTTTGAATCCTTTTACGGTGTTGACACCCAAGACATGCCACATCGCGTGGTATATTTGGTTTTGGGTCCCGACGTTGTTTTGCCATCTAGCCATCAACCATCATGTTGACCATTTGGCATGACTGACTTCCGGCCAGCCCCTCCACAACGGCTACATCGTGGGGGTGCACCGTCGGCGCAGCGCAGAGCCGTGTGCGCCTTTATGTTTCGAATCTCTATACGGTGTTTACACCCAAGACATGCCACATCGCGTGGTACATTTGGTTTTGGGTCCCGACCGTGTCTTGCCATCTAGCCATCAACCATCATGTTGACCATTTGGCATGACTGACTTCCGGCCGGCCCCTCGAAAACGGCTGCAGTGTAAGGGTGCACTGTCGGCGCATAGTAGAGCCGTGTGCACCTTTATGTTTCGAATCCTTTTGCGGTGTTGACACCCAAGACATGCCACATCGCGTGGTATATTTCGTTTTGGGTCCCACCCGTGTTTTGCCATCTAGCCATCAACCATCATGTTGACCATTTGGCATGACTGACTTCCGGCCGGCCCCTCGAAAACGGCTGCAGTGTGGGGGTGCACTGTTGGAGCATCCTAGAGCCGTGTGCACCTTTCTGTTTCCAATCCTTTTGCGGTGTTGACACCCAAGACATGCCACATCGCGTGGTATATTTGGTTTTGGGTCCCGGCGGTGTTTTGCCATCTAGCCATCAACCATCATGTTGACCATTTGGCATGACTGACTTCCGGCCGGCCCCTCGAAAACGGCTGCGGTGTGGGGGTGCACTGTCGGCGCATCGTAGAGCCGTGTGCATCTTTATTCTGTGAATCCTTTTGCGGTGTTGACACCCAAGACATGCCACATCGCGTGGTAAATTTGGTTTCGGGTCCCGACCGTGTTTTGCCATCTAGCCATCAACCATCATGTTGACCATTTGGCATGACTGACTTCCGGCCAGCCCCTCCACAACGGCTGCATCGTGGGGGTGCACCGTCGGCGCAGCGCAGAGCCTTGTGCACCTTTATGTTTCGAATCCTTTTACGGTGTTGACACCCAAGACATGTGACATCGCGTGGTATGTTTGGTTTTGGGTCCCGACCGTGTCTTGCCATCTAGCCATCAACCATCATGTTGACCATTTGGCATGACCGACTTCCGGCCCGCCCCTTGAAAACGGCTGCAGTGTGGGGGTGCACTGTCGGCGCATCGTAGAGCTGTCTGCACCTTTATGTTTCGAATCCTTTTGCGGTGTTAACACCCAAGACATGCCACATCGCGTGGTATATTTGGTTTTGGGTCCCGGCCGTGTTTTGCTATCTAGCCATCAACCATCATGTTGACCATTTGGCATGACTGACTTCCGGCCGGCCCCTCGAGAACGGCTGCGGTGTGGGGGTGCACTGTCGGCGCATCGTAGAGCCGTGTGCACCTTTATGTTTCGAATCCTTTTGCGGTGTTGACACCCAAGACATGCCACATCGCGTGGTATATTTGGTTTTGGGTCCCAGGGTGTTTTGCCATCTGGCCATCAACCATCATGTTGACCATTTGGCATGACTGACTTCCGGCTGCCCCCTTGAAAACGGCTGCGGCGTGGGGGTGCACTGTCGGTGCAACGCAGAGCCGTGTGCACCTTTATGTTTTGAATCCTTTTACGGTGTTGACACCCAAGACATGCCGGATCGCGTGGTATATTTGGTTTTGGGTCCCGACGTTGTTTTGCCATCTGACCATCAACCATCATGTTGACCATTTGGCATGACAGACTTCCGGCCAGCCCCTCGAAAACGGCTGCGGTGTGGGGGTGCACTGTCGGCATAGCATAGAGCCGTGTGCACCTTTATGTTTCGAATCCTTTTACGGTGTTGACACCTAAGACATGCCAGATTGCGTGGTATATTTGGTTTTGGGTCCCGACCGTGTTTTGCCATCTAGCCATCAACCATCATGTTGACCATTTGGCATGACTGACTTCCGGCCAGCCCCTCCACAACGGCTACATCGTGGGGGTGCACCGTCGGCGCAGCGCAGAGCCGTGTGCGCCTTTATGTTTCGAATCCTTTAACGGTGTTGACACCAAAGACATGCCACATCGCGTGGTATATTTGGTTTTGGGTCCCGACTGTGTCTTGCCATCTAGCCATCAACCATCATGTTGACCATTTGGCATGACTGACTTCCGGCCAGCCACTCCACAACGGCTGCATCGTGGGGGTGCACCGTCGGCGCAGCGCAGAGCCTTGTGCACCTTTATGTTTCGAATCCTTTTACGGTGTTGACACCCAACACATGTGACATCGCGTGGTATGTTTGGTTTTGGGTCCCGACCGTGTCTTGCCATCTAGCCATCAACCATCATGTTGACCATTTGGCATGACTGACTTCCGGCCCGCCCCTTGAAAACGGCTGCGGTGTGGGGGTGCACTGTCGGCGCATCGTAGAGCTGTCTGCACCTTTATGTTTCGAAACCTTTTGCGGTGTTGACACCCAAGACATGCCACATCGCGTGGTATATTTGGTTTTGGGTCCCGGCCGTGTTTTGCTATCTAGCCATCAACCATCATGTTGACCATTTGGCATGACTGACTTCCGGCCGGCCCCTCGAAAACGGCTGCGGTGTGGGGGTGCACTGTCGGCGCATCGTAGAGCCGTGTGCACCTTTATGTTTCGAATCCTTTTGCGGTGTTGACACCCAAGACATGCCACATCGCGTGGTATATTTGGTTTTGGGTCCCAGGGTGTTTTGCCATCTGGCCATCAACCATCATGTTGACCATTTGGCATGACTGACTTCCGGCTGCCCCCTTGAAAACTGCTGCGGCGTGGGGGTGCACTGTCGGTGCAACGCAGAGCCGTGTGCACCTTTATGTTTTGAATCCTTTTACGGTGTTGACACGCAAGACATGCCACATCGCGTGGTATATTTGGTTTTGGGTCCCGACGTTGTTTTGCCATCTGACCATCAACCATCATGTTGACCATTTGGCATGACAGACTTCCGGCCAGCCCCTCGAAAACGGCTGCCGTGAGGGGGTGCACTGTCGGCATAGCATAGAGCCGTGTGCACCTTTATGTTTCGAATCATTTTACGGTGTTGACACCTAAGACATGCCAGATTGCGTGGTATATTTGGTTTTGGGTCCCGACCGTGTTTTGCCATCTAGCCATCAACCATCATGTTGACCATTTGGCATGACTGACTTCCGGCCAGCCCCTCCACAACGGCTACATCGTGGGGATGCACCGTCGGCGCAGCGCAGAGCCGTGTGCGCCTTTATGTTTCGAATCCCCTAACGGTGTTGACACCAAAGACATGCCACATCGCGTGGTATATTTGGTTTTGGGTCCCGACTGTGTCTTGCCATCTAGCCATCAACCATCATGTTGACCATTTGGCATGACTGACTTCCGGCCGGCCCCTCGAAAACGGCTGCAGTGTGGGGGTGCACTGTCGGCGCATCGTAGAGCTGTCTGCACCTTTCTGTTTCGAATCCTTTTACGGTGTTGACACCCAAGACATGCCACATCGCGTGGTATATTTGGTTTTGGGTCCCGACCGTGTTTTGCTATCTAGCCATCAACCATCATGTTGACCATTTGGCATGACTGACTTCCGGCCGGCCCCTCGAAAACGGCTGCGGTGTGGGGGTGCACTGTCGGCGCATCGTAGAGCCGTGTGCACCTTTATGTTTTGAATCCTTTTACGGTGTTGACACCCAAGACATGCCACATCGCGTGGTATATTTGGTTTTGGGTCCCGACGTTGTTTTGCCATCTGACCATCAACCATCATGTTGACCATTTGGCATGACAGACTTCCGGCCAGCCCCTCGAAAACGGCTGCAGCGTGGGGGTGCACTGTCGGCATAGCATAGAGCCGTGTGCACCTTTATGTTTCGAATCCTTTTATGGTGTTGACACCCAAGACATGCCACATTGCGTGGCATATTTGGTTTTGGGTCCCGACCGTGTTTACCCATCTAGCCATCAACCATCATGTTGACCATTTGGCATGACTGACTTCCGGCCGGCCCCTCGAAAACGGCTGCGGTGTGGGGGTGCACTGTCGGCGCATCGTAGAGCCGTGTGCACCTTTATGTTTCGAATCCTTTTACGGTGTTGACACCCAAGACATGTGACATCGCGTGGTATATTTGGTTTTGGGTCCCGACCGTGTCTTGCCGTCTAGCCATCAACCATCATGTTGACCATTTGGCATGACTGACTTCCGGCCGGCCCCTCGAAAACGGCTGCAGTGTGGGGGTGCACTGTCGGCGCATTGTAGAGCCGTGTGCACCTTTATGTTTCGAATCCTTTTGCGGTGTTGACACCCAAGACATGCCACATCGCGTGGTATATTTGGTTTTGGGTCCCGGCCGTGTTTTGCCATCTAGCCATCAACCATCATGTTGACCATTTGGCATGTCTGACTTCCGGCCGGCCCCTCGAAAACGGCTGCGGTGTGAGGGTGCACTGTTGGAGCATCGTAGAGCCGTGTGCACCTTTATGTTTCGAATCCTTTTGCGGTGTTGACACCCAAGACATGCCACATGGCGTGGTATATTTGGTTTTGGGTCCCGGCGGTGTTTTGCCATCTGGCCATCAACCATCATGTTGACCATTTGGCATGACAGACTTCCGGCTGCCCCCTTGAAAACGGCTGCGGCGTGAGGGTGCACTGTCGGTGCAACGCAGAGCCGTATGCACCTTTATGTTTTGAATCCTTTTACGGTGTTGACACCCAAGACATGCCACATCGCGTGGTATATTTGGTTTTGGGTCCCGGCCGTGTTTTGCCATCTAGCCATCAACCATCATGTTGACCATTTGGCATGTCTGACTTCCGGCCGGCCCCTCGAAAACGGCTGCGGTGTGAGGGTGCACTGTTGGAGCATCGTAGAGCCGTGTGCACCTTTATGTTTCGAATCCTTTTGCGGTGTTGACACCCAAGACATGCCACATGGCGTGGTATATTTGGTTTTGGGTCCCGGCGGTGTTTTGCCATCTGACCATCAACCATCATGTTGACCATTTGGCATGACAGACTTCCGGCCAGCCCCTCGAAAATGGCTGCAGCGTGGGGGTGCATTGTCGGCATAGGATAGAGCCGTGTGCACCTTTATGTTTTGAATCCTTTTACGGTGTTGACACCCAAGACCTGCCACATTGCGTGGTATGTTTGGTTTTGGGTCCCGACCGTGTTTTGCCATCTAGCCATCAACCATCATGTTGACCATTTGGCATGACTGACTTCCGGCTGCCCCCTTGAAAACGGCTGCGGCGTGGGGGTGCACTGTCGGTGCAACGCAGAGCCGTGTGCACCTTTATGTTTTGAATCTTTTTACGGTGTTGACACCCGAGACATGCCACATCGCGTGGTATATTTGGTATTGGGTCCGGACGTTGTTTTGCCATCTGACCATCAACCATCATGTTGACCATTTGGCATGACTGACTTCCGGCCAGCCCCTCCACAACGGCTACATCGTGGGGGTGCACCGTCGGCGCAGCGCAGAGCCGTGTGCGCCTTTATGTTTCGAATCTCTATACGGTGTTTACACCCAAGACATGCCACATCGCGTGGTATATTTCGTTTTGGGTCCCGACCGTGTCTTGCCATCTAGCCATCAACCATCATGTTGACCATTTGGCATGACTGACTTCCGGCCGGCCCCTCGAGAACGGCTGCAGTGTGGGGGTGCACTGTTGGAGCATCCTAGAGCCGTGTGCACCTTTATCCTTCGAATCTTTTTGCGGTATTGACACCCAAGACATGCCACATCGCGTGGTATATTTGGTTTTGGGTCCCGGCCGTGTTTTGCCATCTAGCCATCAACCATCATGTTGACCATTTGGCATGACTGACTTCCGGCCGGCCCCTGGAAAACGGCTGCGGTGTGGGGGTGCACTGTTGGTGCATCGTAGAGCCGTGTGCATCTTTATTTTTTGAATCCCTTTGCGGTGTTGACACCCAAGACATGCCACATCGCGTGGTATATTTGGTTTTGGGTCCCGACGTTGTTTTGCCATCTGACTATCAACCATCATGTTGACCATTTGGCATGACTGACTTCCGGCCAGCCCTTCGAAAACGGCTTCAACGTGGGGGTGCACTGTCGGCATAGCATAGAGCCGTGTGCACCTTTATGTTTCGAATCCTTTTACGGTGTTGACACCCAAGACATGTGACATCGCGTGGTATATTTGGTTTTGGGTCCCGACTGTGTCTTGCCATCTAGCCATCAACCATCATGTTGACCATTTGGCATGACTGACTTCCGGCCGGCCCCTCGAAAACGGCTGCAGTGTGGGGGTGCACTGTCGGCGCATCGTAGAGCTGTCTGCACCTTTCTGTTTCGAATCCTTTTGCGGTGTTGACACCCAAGACATGCCACATCGCGTGGTATATTTGGTTTTGGGTCCCGACCGTGTTTTGCTATCTAGCCATCAACCATCATGTTGACCATTTGGCATGACTGACTTCCGGCCGGCCCCTCGAAAACGGCTGCGGTGTGGGGGTGCACTGTTGGCGCATCGTAGAGCCGTGTGCACCTTTATGTTTTGAATCCTTTTACGGTGTTGACACCCAAGACATGCCACATCGCGTGGTATATTTGGTTTTGGGTCCCGACGTTGTTTTGCCATCTGACCATCAACCATCATGTTGACCATTTGGCATGACAGACTTCCGGCCAGCCCCTCGAAAACGGCTGCAGCGTGGGGGTGCACTGTCGGCATAGCATAGAGCCGTGTGCACCTTTATGTTTCGAATCCTTTTATGGTGTTGACACCCAAGACATGCCACATTGCGTGGCATATTTGGTTTTGGGTCCCGACCGTGTTTTGCCATCTAGCCATCAACCATCATGTTGACCATTTGGCATGACTGACTTCCGGCCGGCCCCTCGAAAACGGCTGCGGTGTGGGGGTGCACTGTCGGCGCATCGTAGAGCCGTGTGCACCTTTATGTTTCGAATCCTTTTACGGTGTTGACACCCAAGACATGCCACATCGCGTGGTATATTTGGTTTTTGGTCCCGGCCGTGTTTTGCCATCTAGCCATCAACCATCATGTTGACCATTTGGCATGTCTGACTTCCGGCCGGCCCCTCGAAAACGGCTGCGGTGTGAGGGTGCACTGTTGGAGCATCGTAGAGCCGTGTGCACCTTTATGTTTCGAATCCTTTTTCGGTGTTGACACCCAAGACATGCCACATGGCGTGGTATATTTGGTTTTGGGTCCCGGCGGTGTTTTGCCATCTGGCCATCAACCATCATGTTGACCATTTGGCATGACTGACTTCCGGCTGCCCCCTTGAAAACGGCTGCGGCGTGAGGGTGCACTGTCGGTGCAACGCAGAGCCGTATGCACCTTTATGTTTTGAATCCTTTTGCGGTGTTGACACCCAAGACATGCCACATCGCGTGGTATATTTGGATTTGGGTCCCGACATTGTTTTGCCATCTGACCATCAACCATCATGTTGACCATTTGGCATGACAGACTTCCGGCCAGCCCCTCGAAAATGGCTGCAGCGTGGGGGTGCACTGTCGGCATAGGATAGAGCCGTGTGCACCTTTATGTTTTGAATCCTTTTACGGTGTTGACACCCAAGACCTGCCACATTGCGTGGTATGTTTGGTTTTGGGTCCCGACCGTGTTTTGCCATCTAGCCATCAACCATCATGTTGACCATTTGGCATGACTGACCTCCGGCTGCCCCCTTGAAAACGGCTGCGGCGTGGGGGTGCACTGTCGGTGCAACGCAGAGCCGTGTGCACCTTTATGTTTTGAATCTTTTTACGGTGTTGACACCCGAGACATGCCACATCGCGTGGTATATTTGGTATTGGGTCCCGACGTTGTTTTGCCATCTGACCATCAGCCATCATGTTGACCATTTGGCATGACTGACTTCCGGCCAGCCCCTCCACAACGGCTACATCGTGGGGGTGCACCGTCGGGGCAGCGCAGAGCCGTGTGCGCCTTTATGTTTCGAATCTCTATACGGTGTTTACACCCAAGACATGCCACATCGCGTGGTATATTTGGTTTTGGGTCCCGACCGTGTCTTGCCATCTAGCCATCAACCATCATGTTGACCATTTGGCATGACTGACTTCCGGCCGGCCCCTCGAGAACGGCTGCAGTGTGGGGGTGCACTGTTGGAGCATCCTAGAGCCGTGTGCACCTTTATCCTTCGAATCTTTTTGCGGTATTGACACCCAAGACATGCCACATCGCGTGGTATATTTGGTTTTGGGTCCCGGCCGTGTTTTGCCATCTAGCCATCAACCATCATGTTGACCATTTGGCATGACTGACTTCCGGCCGGCCCCTGGAAAACGGCTGCGGTGTGGGGGTGCACTGTTGGTGCATCGTAGAGCCGTGTGCATCTTTATTTTTTGAATCCCTTTGCGGTGTTGACACCCAAGACATGCCACATCGCGTGGTATATTTGGTTTTGGGTCCCGACGTTGTTTTGCCATCTGACTATCAACCATCATGTTGACCATTTGGCATGACAGACTTCCGGCCAGCCCTTCGAAAACGGCTGCAACGTGGGGGTGCACTGTCGGCATAGCATAGAGCCGTGTGCACCTTTATGTTTCGAATCCTTTTACGGTGTTGACACCCAAGACATGTGACATCGCGTGGTATATTTGGTTTTGGGTCCCGACCGTGTCTTGCCGTCTAGCCATCAACCATCATGTTGACCATTTGGCATGACTGACTTCCGGCCGGCCCCTCGAAAACGGCTGCAGTGTGGGGGTGCACTGTCGGCGCATCGTAGAGCCCTGTGCACCTTTATGTTTTGAATCCTTTTGCGGTGTTGACACCCAAGACATGCCACATCGTGTGGTATATTTGGTTTTGGGTCCCGGCGGTGTTTTGCCATCTGGCCATCAACCATCATGTTGACCATTTGGCATGACTGACTTCCGGCTGCCCCCTTGAAAACGGCTGCGGCGTGGGGGTGCACTGTCGGTGCAACGCAGAGCCGTATGTCCCTTTATGTTTTGAATCCTTTTACGGTGTTGACACCCAAGACATGCCACATCGCGTGGTATATTTGGATTTGGGTCCCGACGTTGTTTTGCCATCTGACCATCAACCATCATGTTGACCATTTGGCATGACACACTTCCGGCCAGCCCCTCGAAAATGGCTGCAGCGTGGGGGTGCACTGTCGGCATAGGATAGAGCCGTATGCACCTTTATGTTTCGAATCCTTTTACGGTGTTGACACCCAAGACATGCCACATTGCGTGGTATATTTGGTTTTGGGTCCCGACCTTGTTTTGCCATCTAGCCATTAACCATCATGTTGACCATTTGGCATGACTAACTTCCGACCAGCCCCTCCACAACGGCTACATCGTGGGGGTGCACCGTCGGCGCAGCGCAGAGCCGTGTGCGCCGTTATGTTTCGAATCCTTTTACGGTGTTTACACCCAAGACATGCCACATCGCGTGGTTTATTTGGTTTTGGGTCCCGGCCGTGTTTTGCCATCTAGCCATCAACCATCATGTTGACCATTTGGCATGACTGACTTCCGGCCGGCCCCTCGAAAACGGCTGCAGTGTGGGGGTGCACTTTCGGCGCATCGTAGAGCCGTGTGCACCTTTATGTTTCGAATCCTTTTGCGGTGTTGACACCCAAGACATGCCACATCGCGTGGTATATTTTGTTTTGGGTCCCGGCCGTGTTTTGCCATCTAGCCATCAACCATCATGTTGACCATTTGGCATGACTGACTTCCGGCCGGCCCCTCGAAAACGGCTGCAGTGTGGGAGTGCACTGTCGGAGCATCCTAGAGCCGTGTGCACCTTTATGTTTCGAATCCTTTTGCGGTGTTGACACCCAAGACATGCCACATCGCGTGGTATATTTGGTTTCGGGTCCCGACGGTGTTTTGCCATCTGGCCATCAACCATCATGTTGCCCATTTGGCATGACTGACTTCCGGCTGCCCCCTCGAAAACGGCTGCGGCGTGGGGGTGCACTGTCGGTGCAACGCAGAGCCGTGTGCACCTTTATGTTTTTAACCTTCTTACAGTGTTGACACCCAAGACATGCCACATCGCGTGGTATATTTGGTTTTGGGTCCCGACGTTGTTTTGCCAGCCGATCATCAACGATCATGTTGACCATTTGGCATGACACACTTCCGGCCAGCCCCTCGAAAACGGCTGCGGTTTGGGGGTGCACTGTCGGCGCATCGTAGAGCCGTGTGCACCTTTATGTTTCGAATCCTTTTACGGTGTTGACACCCAAGACATGCCACATCGCGTGGTATATTTGGTTTTGGGTCCCGACGGTGTTTTGCCATCTGGCCATCAACCATCATGTTGACCTTTTGGCATAACTGACTTCTGGCTACCCCCTTGAAAACAGCTGCGGCGTGGGGGTGCACTGTCGGGGCAACGCAGAGCCCTGTGAACCTTTATGTTTTGAATCCTTTTACGGTGTTGACACGCTAGACATGCCACATGGCGTGGTATATTTGGTTTTGGGTCCCGACGTTGTTTTGCCATCTGACCATCAACCATCATGTTGACCATTTGGCATGACAGACTTCCAGCCAGCCCCTCGAAAACGGCTGCAGTGTGGGGGTGCACTGTCGGCATAGCATAGAGCCGTGTGCACGTGTATGTTTCGAATCCTTTTACGGTGTTGACACCCAAGAAATGCCACATTGCGTGGTATATTTGGTTTTGGGTCCTGACCGTGTTTTGCCATCTAGCCATCAACCATCATGTTGACCATTTGGCATGACTGACTTCTGGCCGGCCCCTCGAAAACGGCTGCGGTGTGGGGGTGCACTGACGGCACATCGTAGAGCCGTCTGCACCTTTATGTTTCGAATCCTTTTGCGGTGTTGACACCCAAGACATGCCACATCGCGTGGTATATTTGGTTTTGGGTCCCGATGTTGTTTTGCCATCTCACCATCAACCATCATGTTGACCATTTGGCATGACAGACTTCCGGCCAGCCCCTCGAAAACGGCTGCAGCGTGGAGGTACACTGTCTGCATAGCATAGAGCCGTGTGCACCTTTATGTTTCGAATCCTTTTACGATGTTGACACCCAAGACATGCCACATTGCGTGGTACATTTGGCTTTGGGTCCCGACCGTGTTTTGCCATCTAGCCATCAACCATCATGTTGACCATTTGGCATGACTGACTTCCGGCCAACCCCCTCCACAACGGCTGCATCGTGGGGGCGCACCTTCGGCGCAGCGCACAGCTGTGTGCATCTTTATGTTTCGAATCCTTTTCCGGTGTTGACACCCAAGACATGCCACATCGCGTGGTATATTTGGTTTTGGGTCCCGACCGTGTTTTGCAATCTAGCCATCAACCATCATGTTGACCATTTGGCATGACTGACTTCCGGCCGGCCCCTCCAAAACGGCTCCAGTGTGGGGGTGCACTGTCGGCGCATCGTAGAGCCGTGTGCACCTTTATTTTTCGAATTCTTTTGCGGTGTTGACACCCAAGACATGCCACATCGCGTGGTATATTTGGTTTTGGGTCCCGGCCGTGTTTTGCCATCTAGCCATCAACCATCATGTTGACCATTTGGCATGACTGACTTCCGGCCGGCCCCTCGAAAACGGCTGCAGTGTGGGGGTGCACTGTCGGCGCATCGTAAAGCCGTGTGCGCCTTTATGTTTCGAATCCTTTTGCGGTGTTGACACCAAGGATATGCCAGCTCGCGTGGTATATTTGGTTTTGGGTCCCGACGGTGTTTTGCCATCTGGCCAGCAACCATCATGTTGATCATTTGGCATGACTCACTTCCGGCTGCCCCCTTGAAAACGGCTGCGGCGTGGGGGTGCACTTTCGGTGCAACGCAGAGCCGTGTGCACCTTTATGTTTCAAATCCTTTTACAGTGTTGACACCCAAGACCTGCCACATCGCGTGGTATATTTGGTTTCCGGTCCCGACGGTGTTCTGCCATCTGGCCATCAACCATCATGTTGACCATTTGGCATGACTGACTTCTGGCTGCCCCCTTGAAAACAGCTGCGGCGTGGGGGTGCACTGTCGGTGCAACGCAGAGCCCTGTGCACCTTTATGTTTTGAATCCTTTTACGGTGTTGACACGCAAGACATGCCACATCGCGTGGTATATTTGGTTTTGGGTCCCGACGTTGTTTTGCCATCTGACCATCAACCATCATGTTGACCATTTGGCATGACAGACTTCCAGCCATCCCCTCGAAAACGGCTGCAGCGTGGGGGTGCACTGTCGGCATAGCATAGAGCCGTGTGCACCTGTATGTTTGGAATCTATTTACGGTGTTGACACCCAAGACATGCCACATGGCGTGGTATATTTGGTTTTGGGTCCCGACCGTGTTTTGCCATCTAGGCATCAACCATCATGTTGACCATTTGGCATGACTGACTTCTGGCCGGCCCCTCGAAAACAACTGCGGTGTGGGGGTGCACTGTCGGCGCATCGTAGAGCCGTGTGCACCTTTATGTTTTGAATCCTTTTACGGTGTTGACACGCAAGACATGCCACATCGCGTGGTATATTTGGTTTTGGGTCCCGACGTTGTTTTGCCATCTGACCATCAACCATCATGTTGACCATTTGGCATGACAGACTTCCAGCCATCCCCTCGAAAACGGCTGCAGCGTGGGGGTGCACTGTCGGCATAGCATAGAGCCGTGTGCACCTGTATGTTTGGAATCTATTTACGGTGTTGACACCCAAGACATGCCACATGGCGTGGTATATTTGGTTTTGGGTCCCGGCCGTGTTTTGCCATCTAGCCATCAACCATCATGTTGACCATTTGGCATGACTGACTTCCGGCCGGCCCCTCGAAAACGGCTGCAGTGTGGGGGTGCACTTTCGGCGCATCGTAGAGCCGTGTGCACCTTTATGTTTCGAATCCTTTTGCGGTGTTGACACCCAAGACATGCCACATCGCGTGGTATATTTTGTTTTGGGTCCCGGCCGTGTTTTGCCATCTAGCCATCAACCATCATGTTGACCATTTGGCATGACTGACTTCCGGCCGGCCCCTCGAAAACGGCTGCAGTGTGGGAGTGCACTGTCGGAGCATCCTAGAGCCGTGTGCACCTTTATGTTTCGAATCCTTTTGCGGTGTTGACACCCAAGACATGCCACATCGCGTGGTATATTTGGTTTCGGGTCCCGACGGTGTTTTGCCATCTGGCCATCAACCATCATGTTGCCCATTTGGCATGACTGACTTCCGGCTGCCCCCTCGAAAACGGCTGCGGCGTGGGGGTGCACTGTCGGTGCAACGCAGAGCCGTGTGCACCTTTATGTTTTTAACCTTCTTACAGTGTTGACACCCAAGACATGCCACATCGCGTGGTATATTTGGTTTTGGGTCCCGACGTTGTTTTGCCAGCCGATCATCAACGATCATGTTGACCATTTGGCATGACACACTTCCGGCCAGCCCCTCGAAAACGGCTGCGGTTTGGGGGTGCACTGTCGGCGCATCGTAGAGCCGTGTGCACCTTTATGTTTCGAATCCTTTTACGGTGTTGACACCCAAGACATGCCACATCGCGTGGTATATTTGGTTTTGGGTCCCGACGGTGTTTTGCCATCTGGCCATCAACCATCATGTTGACCTTTTGGCATGACTGACTTCTGGCTACCCCCTTGAAAACAGCTGCGGCGTGGGGGTGCACTGTCGGGGCAACGCAGAGCCCTGTGAACCTTTATGTTTTGAATCCTTTTACGGTGTTGACACGCAAGACATGCCACATGGCGTGGTATATTTGGTTTTGGGTCCCGACGTTGTTTTGCCATCTGACCATCAACCATCATGTTGACCATTTGGCATGACAGACTTCCAGCCAGCCCCTCGAAAACGGCTGCAGTGTGGGGGTGCACTGTCGGCATAGCATAGAGCCGTGTGCACGTGTATGTTTCGAATCCTTTTACGGTGTTGACACCCAAGAAATGCCACATTGCGTGGTATATTTGGTTTTGGGTCCTGACCGTGTTTTGCCATCTAGCCATCAACCATCATGTTGACCATTTGGCATGACTGACTTCTGGCCGGCCCCTCGAAAACGGCTGCGGTGTGGGGGTGCACTGACGGCACATCGTAGAGCCGTCTGCACCTTTATGTTTCGAATCCTTTTGCGGTGTTGACACCCAAGACATGCCACATCGCGTGGTATATTTGGTTTTGGGTCCCGATGTTGTTTTGCCATCTCACCATCAACCATCATGTTGACCATTTGGCATGACAGACTTCCGGCCAGCCCCTCGAAAACGGCTGCAGCGTGGAGGTACACTGTCTGCATAGCATAGAGCCGTGTGCACCTTTATGTTTCGAATCCTTTTACGATGTTGACACCCAAGACATGCCACATTGCGTGGTACATTTGGCTTTGGGTCCCGACCGTGTTTTGCCATCTAGCCATCAACCATCATGTTGACCATTTGGCATGACTGACTTCCGGCCAACCCCCTCCACAACGGCTGCATCGTGGGGGCGCACCTTCGGCGCAGCGCACAGCTGTGTGCATCTTTATGTTTCGAATCCTTTTCCGGTGTTGACACCCAAGACATGCCACATCGCGTGGTATATTTGGTTTTGGGTCCCGACCGTGTTTTGCAATCTAGCCATCAACCATCATGTTGACCATTTGGCATGACTGACTTCCGGCCGGCCCCTCCAAAACGGCTCCAGTGTGGGGGTGCACTGTCGGCGCATCGTAGAGCCGTGTGCACCTTTATTTTTCGAATTCTTTTGCGGTGTTGACACCCAAGACATGCCACATCGCGTGGTATATTTGGTTTTGGGTCCCGGCCGTGTTTTGCCATCTAGCCATCAACCATCATGTTGACCATTTGGCATGACTGACTTCCGGCCGGCCCCTCGAAAACGGCTGCAGTGTGGGGGTGCACTGTCGGCGCATCGTAAAGCCGTGTGCGCCTTTATGTTTCGAATCCTTTTGCGGTGTTGACACCAAGGATATGCCAGCTCGCGTGGTATATTTGGTTTTGGGTCCCGACGGTGTTTTGCCATCTGGCCAGCAACCATCATGTTGATCATTTGGCATGACTCACTTCCGGCTGCCCCCTTGAAAACGGCTGCGGCGTGGGGGTGCACTTTCGGTGCAACGCAGAGCCGTGTGCACCTTTATGTTTCAAATCCTTTTACAGTGTTGACACCCAAGACCTGCCACATCGCGTGGTATATTTGGTTTCCGGTCCCGACGGTGTTCTGCCATCTGGCCATCAACCATCATGTTGACCATTTGGCATGACTGACTTCTGGCTGCCCCCTTGAAAACAGCTGCGGCGTGGGGGTGCACTGTCGGTGCAACGCAGAGCCCTGTGCACCTTTATGTTTTGAATCCTTTTACGGTGTTGACACGCAAGACATGCCACATCGCGTGGTATATTTGGTTTTGGGTCCCGACGTTGTTTTGCCATCTGACCATCAACCATCATGTTGACCATTTGGCATGACAGACTTCCAGCCATCCCCTCGAAAACGGCTGCAGCGTGGGGGTGCACTGTCGGCATAGCATAGAGCCGTGTGCACCTGTATGTTTGGAATCTATTTACGGTGTTGACACCCAAGACATGCCACATGGCGTGGTATATTTGGTTTTGGGTCCCGACCGTGTTTTGCCATCTAGGCATCAACCATCATGTTGACCATTTGGCATGACTGACTTCTGGCCGGCCCCTCGAAAACAACTGCGGTGTGGGGGTGCACTGACGGCGCATCGTAGAGCCGTGTGCACCTTTCTGTTTCGAATCCTTTTGCGGTGTTGACACCCAAGACATGCCACATCGCGTGGTATATTTGGTTTTGGGTCCCGGCGGTGTTTTGCCATGTGGCCATCAACCATCATGTTGACCATTTGGCATGACGGACTTCCGGCTGCCCCCTCGAAAACGGCTGCGGCGTGGGGGTGCACTGTCGGTGCAACGCAGAGCCGTGTGCACCTTTATGTTTTGAATCCTTTTACCGTGTTGACACCCAAGACATGCCACATTGCGTGGTACATTTGGTTTTGGGTCCCGACGTTGTTTTGCCATCTCACCATCAACCATCATGTTGACCATTTGGCATGACAGACTTCCGGCCAGCCCCTCAAAAACGGCTGCAGCGTGGGGGTGCACCTTCGGCGCAGCGCACAGCCGTGTGCATCTTTATGTTTCGAATCCTTTTACGCCGTTGACACCCAAGACATGCCACATCGCGTGGTATATTTGGTTTTGGGTCCCGACCGTGTCTTGCAATCTAGCCATCAACCATCATGTTGACCATTTGGCATGACTGACTTCCGGCCGGCCCCTCGAAAACGGCTGCGGTGTCGGGGTGCACTTTCGGTGCAACGCAGAGCCCTCTGCACCTTTATGTTTTGAATCCTTTTACGGTGTTGACACGCAAGACATGCCACATCGCGTGGTATATTTGGTTTTGGGTCCCGACGTTGTTTTGCCATCTGACCATCAACCATCATGTTGACCATTTGGCATGACAGACTTCCAGCCATCCCCTCGAAAAGGCCTGCAGCGTGGGGGTGCACTGTCGGCATAGCATAGAGCCGTGTGCACCCGTATGTTTCGAATCCTTTTACCGTGTTGACACCCAAGACATGCCACATTGCGTGGTATATTTGATATTGGGTACCGACCGTGTTTTGCCATCTAGCCATCAACCATCATGTTGACCATTTGGCATGACTGACCTCCGGCCGGCCCCTCGAAAACGGCTGCGGTGTGGGGGTGCACCGTCGGCGCATCGTAGAGCCGTGTGCACCTTTATGTTTCGAATCCTTTTGCGGTGTTGACACCCAAGACATGCCACATCGCGTGGTATATTTGGTTTTGAGTCCTGACGTTGTTTTGCCATCTAGCCATCAACCATCATGTTGACCATTTGGCATGACTGACTTCCGGCCGGCCCCTCGAAAACGGCTGCATCGTGGGGGTGCACTGACGGCGCATCGTAGAGCCGTGTGCACCTTTATGTTTCGAATCCTTTTACGGTGTTGCCACCCAAGACATGCCACATCGCGTGGTATATTTGGTTTTGGGTCCCGACCGTGTCTTGCCATCTAGCCATCAACCATCATGTTGACCATTTGGCATGACTGACTTCCGGCCAGCCCCTCCAAAACGGCTGCGGTGTGGGGGTGCACTGTCGGCACATCGTAGAGCTGTGTGCACCTTTATGTTTCGAATCCTTGTGCGGTGTTGACACCCAAGACATGCCACATCGCGTGGTATATTTGGTTTTGGGTCCCGGCCGTGTTTTGCCATCTAGCCATCAACCATCATGTTGACCATTTGGCATGACTGACTTCCGGCCGGCCCCTCGAAATCGGCTGCAGTGTGGGGGTGCACTGTCGGAGCATCGTAGAGCCGTGTGCACCTTTATGTTTCGAATCCCTTTGCGGTGTTGACACCCAAGACATGCCACATCGCGTGGTATATTTGGTTTTGGGTCCCGGCCGTGTTTTGCCATCTAGCCATCAACCATCATGTTGACCATTTGGCATGACTGACCTCCGGCCGGCCCCTCGAAAACAGCTGCGGTGTGGGGGTGCACTGTCGGCGCATCGTAGAGCCGTGTGCACCTTTATGTTTTGAATCCTTTTACGGTGTTGACACCCAAGACATGCCACATCGCGTGGTATATTTGGTTTTGGGTCCCGACAGTGTTTTGCCATGTGGCCATCAACCATCATGTTGACCATTTGGCATGACTGACTTCCGGCTGCCCCCTTGAAAACGGCTGCGGCGTCGGGGTGCACTGTCGGTGCAACGCAGAGCCGTGTGCACCTTTATGTTTTGAATGCTTGTACGGTGTTGACACCCAAGACATGCCACATCGCGTGGTATATTTGGTTTTGGGTCCCGACGTTGTTTTGCCATCTGACCATCAACCATCATGTTGACCATTTGGCATGACTGACTTCCGGCCGGCCCCTTGAAAACGGGTGCAGTGGGGGGGTGCACTGTGGGCGCATCGTAGAGCCGTGTGCACCTTTCTGTTTCGAATCCTTTTGCGGTGTTGACACCCAAGACATGCCACATCGCCTGGTATATTTGGTTTTGGGTCCCGACGGTGTTTTGCCATCTGGCCATCAACCATCATGTTGACCATTTGGCATGACTGACTTCCGGCTGCCCCCTTGAAAACGGCTGCGGCGTGGGGGTGCACTGTCGGTGCAACGCAGAGCCGTGTGCACCTTTATGTTTTGAATCCTTTTTCGGTGTTGACACCCAAGACATGCCACATCGCGTGGTATATTTGGTTTTGGGTCCCGACGTTGTTTTGCCATCTGACCATCAACCATCATGTTGACCATTTGGCATGACTGACTTCCGGCCGGCCCCTTGAAAACGGGTGCAGTGGGGGGGTGCACTGTGGGCGCATCGTAGAGCGGTGTGCAACTTTATGTTTCGAATCCTTTTGCGGTGTGGACACCTAAGACATGCCACATCGCGTGGTATATTTGGTTTTCGGTCCCGGCCCTGTTTTGCCATCTAGCCATCAACCATCATGTTGACCATTTGGCATGACTGACTTCCGGCCGGCCCCTCGAAAACGGCTGCGGTGTGGGGGTGCATTGTCGGCGCATCGTAGAGCCGTGTGCACCTTTATGTTTCGAATTCTTTTGCGGTGTTGACACCCAAGACATGCCACATCGCGTGGTATATTTGGTTTTGGGTCCCGGCCGTGTTTTGCCATCTAGCCATCAACCATCATGTTGACCATTTGGCATGACTGACTTCCGGCCGGCCCCTCGAAAACGGCTTCATCGTGGGGGTGCACTGTCCGTGCAACGCAGAGCCGTGTGCACCTTAATGTTTTGAATCCTTTTACGGTGTTGACACCCAAGACATGCCACATCGCGTGGTATATTTGGTTTTGGGTCCCGACGTTGTTTTGCCATCTGACCATCAACCATCATGTTGACCATTTGGCATGACAGACTTCCGGCCAGCCCCTCGAGAACGGCTGCAGAGTGGGGGTGCACTGTCGGCATAGCATAGAGCCGTGTGCACCTTCATGTTTTGAATCCTTTGACGGTGTTGACACCCAAGACATGCCACATTGCGTGGTATATTTGGTTTTGGGTCCCGACCGTGTTTTGCCATCTAGCCATCAACCATCATGTTGACCATTTGGCATGACTGACTTCCGGCCAGCCCCTCCACAACGGCTGCATCGTGGGGGTGCACCGTCGGCGCAGCGCAGAGCCGTGTGCACCTTTATGTTTCGAATCCTTTTACAGTGTTGGCACCCAAGACATGCCACATCGCTTGGTATATTTGGTTTTGGGTCCCGACCGTGTCTTGCCATCTAGCCATCAACCATCATGTTGACCATTTGGCATGCTGACTTCCGGCCAGCCCCTCGAAAACGGCTGCAGAGTGGGGGTGCACTGTCGGCATAGCATAGAGCCGTGTGCACCTTCATGTTTTGAATCCTTTGACGGTGTTGACACCCAAGACATGCCACATCGCGTGGTATATTTGGTTCTGGGTCCCGACGTTGTTTTGCCATCTGACCATCAACCATCATGTTGACCATTTGGCATGACAGACTTCCGGCCAGCCCCTCGAAAACGGCTGCAGAGTGGGGGTGCACTGTCGGCATAGCATAGAGCCGTGTGCACCTTCATGTTTTGAATCCTTTGACGGTGTTGACACCCAAGGCATGCCACATTGCGTGGTATATTTGGTTATGGGTCCCGACCGTGTTTTGCCATCTAGCCATCAACCATCATGTTGACCATTTGGCATGACTGACTTCCGGCCAGCCCCTCCACAACGGCTGCATCGTGGGGGTGCACCGTCGGCGCAGCGCAGAGCCGTGTGCACCTTTATGTTTCGAATCCTTTTACGGTGTTGGCACCCAAGACATGCCACATCGCGTGGTATATTTGGTTTTGGGTCCCGACCGTGTCTTGCCATCTAGCCATCAACCATCATGTTGACCATTTGGCATGCTGACTTCCGGCCAGCCCCTCGAAAACGGCTGCGGTGTGGGGGTGCACTGTCGGCACATCGTAGAGCCGTGTGCACCTTTATGTTTCGAATCCTTGTGCGGTGTTGACACCCAAGACATGCCACATCGCGTGGTATATTTGGTTTTTGGTCCCGACGGTGTTTTGCCATGTGGCCATCAACCATCATGTTGACCATTTGGCATGACTGACTTCCTGCTGCCCCCTTGAAAACGGCTGCGGCGTGGGGGTGCACTGTCTGTGCAACGCAGAGCCGTATGCACCTTTATGTTTTGATTCCCTTTACGGTGTTGACACCCAAGACATGCCACATCGCGTGGTATATTTGGTTTTGGGTCCCGGCCGTGTTTTGCCATCTGACCATCAACCATCATGTTGACCATTTGGCTTGACTGACTTCCGGCCAGCCCCTCGAAAACGGCTGCAGTGTGGGGGTGCACTGTCGGCGCATCGTAGAGCCGTGTGCACCTTTATGTTTCGAATTCTTTTGCGGTGTTGACACCCAAGACATGCCACATCGCGTGGTATATTTGGTTTTGGGTCCCGGCCGTGTTTTGCCATCTAGCCATCAACCATCATGTTGACCATTTGGCAAGACTGACTTCCGGCCGGCCCCTCGAAAACGGCTGCGGTGTGGGGGTGCACTGTCGGCGCATCGTAGAGCCGTGTGCACCTTTATGTTTCGAATCCTTTTGCGGTGTTGACACCCAGGACATGCCACATCGCGTGGTATATTTGGTTTTTGGTCCCGACGGTGTTTTGCCATGTGGCCATCAACCATCATGTTGACCATTTGGCATGACTGACTTCCGGCTGCCCCCTTGAAAACGGCTGCGGCGTGGGGGTGCACTGTCCGTGCAACGCAGAGCCGTGTGCACCTTTATGTTTTGAATCCCTTTACGGTGTTGACACGGAAGACATGCCACATGGCGTGGTATATTTGGTTTTGGGTCCCGACGTTGTTTTGCTATCTGACCATCAACCATCATGTTGACCATTTGGCATGACTGACTTCCGGCCGGCCCCTCGAAAACGGCTGCAGTGTGGGGGTGCACTATCGGCGCATCGTAGAGCCGTGTGCACCTTTCTGTTTTGAATTCTTTTGCGGTGTTGACACCAAAGACATGCCACATCACGTGGTATATTTAGTTTTGGGTCCCGACGGTGTTTTGCCATCTGGCCATCAACCATCATGTTGACCATTTGGCATGACTAACTTCCGGCCGGCCCCTCGAAAACGGCTGCAGTGTGGGGGTGCACTGTGGGCGCATCGTAGAGCCGTGTGCACCTTTATGTTTCGAATTCCTTTGCGGTGTTGACACCCAAGACATGCCACATCGCGTGGTATATTTGGTTTTGAGTGCCGGCCGTGTTTTGCCATCTGACCATCAACCATCATGTTGACCATTTGCCATGACTGACTTCCGGCCGGCCCCTCGAAAACGGCTGCAGTGTGGGGGTGCACTGTCGGCGCATCGTAGAGCCGTGTGCACCTTTATGTTTCGAATTCTTTTGCGGTGTTGACACCCAAGACATGCCACATCGCGTGGTATATTTGGTTTTGGGTCCCGGCCGTGTTTTGCCATCTAGCCATCAACCATCATGTTGACCATTTGGCATGACTGACTTCCGGCCGGCCCCTCGAAAACGGCTGCATCGTGCGGGTGCACTATCGGCGCATCGTAGAGCCGTGTGCACCTTTATGTTTCGAATCCCTTTGCGGTGTTGACACCTAAGACATGCCACATCGCGTGGTATATTTGGTTTTGGGTCCCGGCCGTGTTTTGCCATCTAGCCATCAACCATCATGTTGACCATTTGGCATGACTGACTTCCGGCCGGCCCCTCGAAAACGGCTGCGGTGTGGGGGTGCACTGTCGGCGCATCGTAGAGCCGTGTGCACCTTTATGTTTCGAATCCTTTTGCGGTGTTGACACCCAAGACATGCCACATCGCGTGGTATATTTGGTTTTGGGTCCCGGCCGTGTTTTGCCATCTAGCCATCAACCATCATGTTGACCATTTGGCATGACTGACTTCCGGCCAACCCCTCGAAAACGGCTTCATCGTGGGGGTGCACTGTCGGTGCAACGCAGAGCCGTGTGCACCTTTATGTTTCGAAACCTTTTGCGGTGTTGACACCCAAGACATGCCACATTGCGTGGTATATTTGGTTTTGGGTCCCAGCCGTGTTTTGCCATCTAGCCATCAACCATCATGTTGACCATTTGGCGTGACTGACTTCCGGCCGGCCCCTCGAAAACGGCTGCGGTGTGGGGGTGCACTGTCGGCGCATCGTAGAGCCGTGTGCACCTTTATGTTTCGAATCCTTTTGCGGTGTTGACACCCAAGACATGCCACATCGCGTGGTATATTTGGTTTTCGGTCCCGACCGTGTCTTGCCATCTAGCCATCAACCATCATGTTGACCATTTGGCATGACTGACTTCCGGCCGGCCCCTCGAAAACGGCTGCAGTGTGGGGGTGCACTGTCGGCGCATCGTAGAGCCGTGTGCACCTTTATGTTTCGAATCCCTTTGCGGTGTTGACACCCGAGACATGCCACATCGCGTGGTATATTTGGTTTTGGGTCCCGGCCGTGTTTTGCCATCCGACCATCAACCATCATGTTGACCATTTGGCATGACTGACTTCCTGCCGGCCCCTCGAAAACGGCTGCATCGTGGGGGTGCACTGTCGGCGCATCGTAGAGCCGTGTGCACCTTTATGTTTCGAATCCCTTTGCGGTGTTGACACCTAAGACATGCCACATCGCGTGGTCTATTTGGTTTTGGGTCCCGGCCGTGTTTTGCCATCTAGCCATCAACCATCATGTTGACCATTTGGCAAGACTGACTTCCGGCCGGCCCCTCGAAAACGGCTGCAGTGTGGGGGTGCACTGTCGGCGCATCGTAGAGCCGTGTGCACCTTTATGTTTCGAATCCTTTTGCGGTGTTGACACCCAGGACATGCCACATCGCGTGGTATATTTGGTTTTTGGTCCCGACGGTGTTTTGCCATGTGGCCATCAACCATCATGTTGACCATTTGGCATGACTGACTTCCGGCTGCCCCCTTGAAAACGGCTGCGGCGTGGGGGTGCACTGTCCGTGCAACGCAGAGCCGTGTGCACCTTTATGTTTTGAATCCCTTTACGGTGTTGACACCCAAGACATGCCACATGGCGTGGTATATTTGGTTTTGGGTCCCGACGTTGTTTTGCCATCTGACCATCAACCATCATGTTGACCATTTGGCATGACTGACTTCCGGCCGGCCCCTCGAAAACGGGTGCAGTGTGGGGGTGCACTATCGGCGCATCGTAGAGCCGTGTGCACCTTTCTGTTTTGAATTCTTTTGCGGTGTTGACACCAAAGACGTGCCACATCGCGTGGTATATTTAGTTTTGGGTCCCGACGGTGTTTTGCCATCTGGCCATCAACCATCATGTTGACCATTTGGCATGACTAACTTCCGGCCGGCCCCTCGAAAATGGCTGCAGTGTGGGGGTGCACTGTCGGCGCATCGTAGAGCCGTGTGCACCTTTATGTTTCGAATTCTTTTGCGGTGTTGACACCCAAGACATGCCACATCGTGTGGTATATTTGGTTTTGGGTCCCGGCCGTGTTTTGCCATCTGACCATCAACCATCACGTTGACCATTTGGCATGACTGACTTCCGGCCGGCCCCTCGAAAACGGCTGCAGTGTGGGGGTGCACTGTCGGCGCATCGTAGAGCCGTGTGCACCTTTATGTTTCTAATTCTTTTGCGGTGTTGACACCCAAGACATGCCACATCGCGTGGTATATTTGGCTTTGGGTCCCGGCCGTGTTTTGCCATCTAGCCATCAATCATCATGTTGACCATTTGGCATGACTGACTTCCGGCCGGCCCCTCGAAAGCGGCTGCATCGTGGGGGTGCACTATGGGCGCATCGTAGAGCCGTGTGCACCGTTATGTTTCGAATCCTTTTGCGGTGTTGACACCTAAGACATGCCACATCGCGTGGTATATTTGGTTTTGGGTCCCGGCCGTGTTTTGCCATCTAGCCATCAACCATCATGTTGACCATTTGGCATGACTGACTTCCGGCCGGCCCCTCGAAAACGGCTGCGGTGTGGGGTTGCAATGTCGGCGCATCGTAGAGCCGTGTGCACCTTTATGTTTCGAATCCTTTTGCGGTGTTGACACCCAAGACATGCCACATCGCGTGGTATATTTGGTTTTGGGTCCCGGCCGTGTTTTGCCATCTAGCCATCAACCATCATGTTGACCATTTGGCATGACTGACTTCCGGCCAACCCCTCGAAAACGGCTTCATCGTGGGGGTGCACTATCGGCGCATCGTAGAGCCGTGCGCACCTTTCTGTTTCGAAACCTTTTGCGGTGATGACACCCAAGACATGCCACATTGCGTGGTATATTTGGTTTTGCGTCCCAGCCGTGTTTTGCCATCTAGCCATCAACCATCATGTTGACCATTTGGCGTGACTGACTTCCGGCCGGCCCCTCGAGAACGGCTGCGGTGTGGGGGTGCACTGTCAACGCATCGTAGAGCCGTGTGCACCTTTATGTTTCGAATCCTTTTGCGGTGTTGACACCTAAGACATGCCACATCGCGTGGTATATTTGGTTTTCAGTTTCGACCGTGTCTTGCCATCTAGCCATCAACCATCATGTTGACCATTTGGCATGACTGACTTCCGGCCGGCCCCTCGAAAACGGCTGCATCGTGGGGGTGCACAGTCGGCGCATCGTAGAGCCGTGTGCACCTTTATGTTTCGAATTCTTTTACGGTGTTGACACCCAAGACATGCCACATCCCGTGGTATATTTGGTTTTGGGTCCCGACTGTGTCTTGCCATCTAGCCATCAACCATCATGTTGACCATTTGGCATGACCGACTTCCGGCCGGCCCCTCGAAAACAGCTGCAGTGTGGGGGTGCACTGTCGGCGCATCGTAGAGCCGTGTGCACCTTTATGTTTCGAATCCTTTTGCGGTGTTGACACCCAAGACATGCCACATCGCGTGGTATATTTGGTTTTGGGTCCCGGCCGTGTTTTGCCATCTAGCCATCAACCATCATGTTGACCATTTGGCATGAATAAGTTCCGGCCGGCCCCTCCAAAACGGCTGCATCGTGGGGGTGCATTGTCGGCGCATCGTAGAGCCGTGTGCACCTTTATGTTTCGAATCCTTTTGCGGTGTTGACACCCAAGACATGCCACATCGCCTGGTATATTTGGTTTCGGGTCCCGACGGTGTTTTGCCATCTGGCCATCAACCATCATGTTGACCATTTGGCATGACTGACTTCCGGCTGCCCCCTTGAAAACGGCTGCGCCGTGGGGGTGCACTGTCGGTGCAACGCAGAGCCGTGTGCACCTTTATGTTTTGAATCCTTTTACGGTGTTGACACCCAAGACATGCCACATCGTGTGGTATATTTGGTTTTGGGTCCCGACGTTGTTTTGCCATCCGACCATCAACCATCATGTTGACCATTTAGCATGACTGACTTCCGGCCGGCCCCTCGAAAACGGCTGCGGTGTGGGGGTGCACTGTCGGCGCATCGTAGAGCCGTGTGCACCTTTATGTTTCGAATCCTTTTGCGGTGTTGACACCCAAGACATGCCACATCGCGTGGTATATTTGGTTTTGGGTCCCGGCCGTGTTTTGCCATCTAGCCATCAACCATCATGTTGACCATTTGGCATGACTGACTTCCGGCCAGCCCCTCGAGAACGGCTGCAGAGTGGGGGTGCACTGTCGGCATAGCATAGAGCCGTGTGCACCTTCATGTTTCGAATCCTTTGACGGTGTTGACACCCAAGACATGCCACATCGCGTGGTATATTTGGTTTTGGGTCCCGACGTTGTTTTGCCATCTGACCATCAACCATCATGTTGACCATTTGGCATGACAGACTTCCGGCCAGCCCCTCGAGAACGGCTGCAGAGTGGGGGTGCACTGTCGGCATAGCATAGAGCCGTGTGCACCTTCATGTTTTGAATCCTTTGACGGTGTTGACACCCAAGACATGCCACATTGCGTGGTATATTTGGTTTTGGGTCCCGACCGTGGTTTGCCATCTAGCCATCAACCATCATGTTGACCATTTGGCATGACTGACTTCCGGCCAGCCCCTCCACAACGGCTGCATCGTGGGGGTGCACCGTCGGCGCAGCGCAGAGCCGTGTGCACCTTTATGTTTCGAATCCTTTTACAGTGTTGGCACCCAAGACATGCCACATCGCTTGGTATATTTGGTTTTGGGTCCCGACCGTGTCTTGCCATCTAGCCATCAACCATCATGTTGACCATTTGGCATGCTGACTTCCGGCCAGCCCCTCGAAAACGGCTGCAGAGTGGGGGTGCACTGTCGGCATAGCATAGAGCCGTGTGCACCTTCATGTTTTGAATCCTTTGACGGTGTTGACACCCAAGACATGCCACATCGCGTGGTATATTTGGTTTTGGGTCCCGACGTTGTTTTGCCATCTGACCATCAACCATCATGTTGACCATTTGGCATGACAGACTTCCGGCCAGCCCCTCGAAAACGGCTGCAGAGTGGGGGTGCACTGTCGGCATAGCATAGAGCCGTGTGCACCTTCATGTTTTGAATCCTTTGACGGTGTTGACACCCAAGGCATGCCACATTGCGTGGTATATTTGGTTTTGGGTCCCGACCGTGTTTTGCCATCTAGCCATCAACCATCATGTTGACCATTTGGCATGACTGACTTCCGGCCAGCCCCTCCACAACGGCTGCATCGTGGGGGTGCACCGTCGGCGCAGCGCAGAGCCGTGTGCACCTTTATGTTTCGAATCCTTTTACGGTGTTGGCACCCAAGACATGCCACATCGCGTGGTATATTTGGTTTTGGGTCCCGACCGTGTCTTGCCATCTAGCCATCAACCATCATGTTGACCGTTTGGCATGCTGACTTCCGGCCAGCCCCTCGAAAACGGCTGCGGTGTGGGGGTGCACTGTCGGCACATCGTAGAGCCGTGTGCACCTTTATGTTTCGAATCCTTGTGCGGTGTTGACACCTAAGACATGCCACATTGCGTGGTATATTTGGTTTTGGGTCCCGGCCGTGTTTTGCCATCTAGCCATCAACCATCATGTTGACCATTTGGCAAGACTGACTTCCGGCCGGCCCCTCGAAAACGGCTGCGGTGTGGGGGTGCACTGTCGGCGCATCGTAGAGCCGTGTGCACCTTTATGTTTCGAATGGTTTTGCGGTGTTGACACGCAGGACATGCCACATCGCGTGGTATATTTGGTTTTTGGTCCCAACGGTGTTTTGCCATGTGGCCATCAACCATCATGTTGACCATTTGGCATGACTGACTTCCGGCTGCCCCCTTGAAAACGGCTGCGGCGTGGGGGTGCACTGTCTGTGCAACGCAGAGCCGTGTGCACCTTTATGTTTTGATTCCCTTTACGGTGTTGACACCCAAGACATGCCACGTGGCGTGGTGTATTTGGTTTTGGGTCCCGACGTTGTTTTGCCATCTGACCATCAACCATCATGTTGACCATTTGGCATGACTGACTTCCGGCCGGCCCCTCGAAAACGGCTGCAGTGTGGGGGTGCACTGTCGGCGCATCGTAGAGCCGTGTGCACCTTTCTGTTTTGAATTCTTTTGCGGTGTTGACACCAAAGACATGCCACATCGCGTGGTATATTTAGTTTTGGGTCCCGACGGTGTTTTGCCATCTGGCCATCAACCATCATGTTGACCATTCCGCATGACTGACTTCCGGCCGGCCCCTCGAAAACGGCTGCAGTGTGGGGGTGCACTGTTGGCGCATCGTAGAGCCCTGTGCACCTTTATGTTTCGAATTCTTTTGCGGTGTTGACACCCAAAACATGCCACATCGCGTGGTATATTTGGTTTTGGGTCCCGGCCGTGTTTTGCCATCTGACCATCAACCATCATGTTGACCATTTGGCATGACTGACTTCCGGCTAGCCCCTCGAAAACGGCTGCGGTGTGGGGGTGCACTGTCGGCGCATCGTAGAGCCGTGTGCACCTTTATGTTTCGAATTCTTTTGCGGTGTTGACACCCAAGACATGCCACATCGCGTGGTATATTTGGTTTTGGGTCCCGGCCGTGTTTTGCCATCTAGCCATCAACCATCATGTTGACCATTTGGCAAGACTGACTTCCGGCCGGCCCCTCGAAAACGGCTGCGGTGTGGGGGTGCACTGTCGGCGCATCGTAGAGCCGTGTGCACCTTTATGTTTCGAATCCTTTTGCGGTGTTGACACCCAGGACATGCCACATCGCGTGGTATATTTGGTTTTTGGTCCCGACGGTGTTTTGCCATGTGGCCATCAACCATCATGTTGACCATTTGGCATGACTGACTTCCGGCTGCCCCCTTGAAAACCGCTGCGGCGTGGGGGTGCACTGTCCGTGCAACGCAGAGCCGTGTGCACCTTTACGTTTTGAATCCCTTTACGGTGTTGACACCCAAGACATGCCACATGGCGTGGTATATTTGGTTTTGGGTCCCGACGTTGTTTTGCTATCTGACCATCAACCATCATGTTGACCATTTGGCATGACTGACTTCCGGCCGGCCCCTCGAAAACGGGTGCAGTGTGGGGGTGCACTATCGGCGCATCGTAGAGCCGTGTGCACCTTTCTGTTTTGAATTCTTTTGCGGTGTTGACACCAAAGACATGCCACATCACGTGGTATATTTAGTTTTGGGTCCCGACGGTGTTTTGCCATCTGGCCATCAACCATCATGTTGACCATTTGGCATGACTAACTTCCGGCCGGCCCCTCGAAAACGGCTGCAGTGTGGGGGTGCACTGTGGGCGCATCGTAGAGCCGTGTGCACCTTTATGTTTCGAATTCCTTTGCGGTGTTGACACCCAAGACATGCCACATCGCGTGGTATATTTGGTTTTGAGTGCCGGCCGTGTTTTGCCATCTGACCATCAACCATCATGTTGACCATTTGGCATGACTGACTTCCGGCCGGCCCCTCGAAAACGGCTGCAGTGTGGGGGTGCACTGTCGGCGCATCGTAGAGCCGTGTGCACCTTTATGTTTCGAATTCTTTTGCGGTGTTGACACCCAAGACATGCCACATCGCGTGGTATATTTGGTTTTGGGTCCCGGCCGTGTTTTGCCATCTAGCCATCAACCATCATGTTGACCATTTGGCATGACTGACTTCCGGCCGGCCCCTCGAAAACGGCTGCATCGTGCGGGTGCACTATCGGCGCATCGTAGAGCCGTGTGCACCTTTATGTTTCGAATCCCTTTGCGGTGTTGACACCTAAGACATGCCACATCGCGTGGTATATTTGGTTTTGGGTCCCGGCCGTGTTTTGCCATCTAGCCATCAACCATCATGTTGACCATTTGGCATGACTGACTTCCGGCCGGCCCCTCGAAAACGGCTGCGGTGTGGGGGTGCACTGTCGGCGCATCGTAGAGCCGTGTGCACCTTTATGTTTCGAATCCTTTTGCGGTGTTGACACCTAAGACATGCCACATCGCGTGGTATATTTGGTTTTGGGTCCCGGCCGTGTTTTGCCATCTAGCCATCAACCATCATGTTGACCATTTGGCATGACTGACTTCCGGCCAACCCCTCGAAAACGGCTTCATCGTGGGGGTGCACCGTCGGTGCAACGCAGAGCCGTGTGCACCTTTATGTTTCGAAACCTTTTGCGGTGTTGACACCCAAGACATGCCACATTGCGTGGTATATTTGGTTTTGGGTCCCAGCCGTGTTTTGCCATCTAGCCATCAACCATCATGTTGACCATTTGGCGTGACTGACTTCCGGCCGGCCCCTCGAAAACGGCTGCGGTGTGGGGGTGCACTGTCGGCGCATCGTAGAGCCGTGTGCACCTTTATGTTTCGAATCCTTTTGCGGTGTTGACACCCAAGACATGCCACATCGCGTGGTATATTTGGTTTTCGGTCCCGACCGTGTCTTGCCATCTAGCCATCAACCATCATGTTGACCATTTGGCATGACTGACTTCCGGCCGGCCCCTCGAAAACGGCTGCAGTGTGGGGGTGCACTGTCGGCGCATCGTAGAGCCGTGTGCACCTTTATGTTTCGAATCCTTTTGCGGTGTTGACACCCGAGACATGCCACATCGCGTGGTATATTTGGTTTTGGGTCCCGGCCGTGTTTTGCCATCCGACCATCAACCATCATGTTGACCATTTGGCATGGCTGACTTCCTGCCGGCCCCTCGAAAACGGCTGCATCGTGGGGGTGCACTGTCGGCGCATCGTAGAGCCGTATGCACCTTTATGTTTCGAATCCCTTTGCGGTGTTGACACCTAAGACATGCCACATCGCGTGGTCTATTTGGTTTTGGGTCCCGGCCGTGTTTTGCCATCTAGCCATCAACCATCATGTTGACCATTTGGCAAGACTGACTTCCGGCCGGCCCCTCGAAAACGGCTGCAGTGTGGGGGTGCACTGTCGGCGCATCGTAGAGCCGTGTGCACCTTTATGTTTCGAATCCTTTTGCGGTGTTGACACCCAGGACATGCCACATCGCGTGGTATATTTGGTTTTTGGTCCCGACGGTGTTTTGCCATGTGGCCATCAACCATCATGTTGACCATTTGGCATGACTGACTTCCGGCTGCCCCCTTGAAAACGGCTGCGGCGTGGGGGTGCACTGTCCGTGCAACGCAGAGCCGTGTGCACCTTTATGTTTTGAATCCCTTTACGGTGTTGACACCCAAGACATGCCACATGGCGTGGTATATTTGGTTTTGGGTCCCGACGTTGTTTTGCCATCTGACCATCAACCATCATGTTGACCATTTGGCATGACTGACTTCCGGCCGGCCCCTCGAAAACGGGTGCAGTGTGGGGGTGCACTATCGGCGCATCGTAGAGCCGTGTGCACCTTTCTGTTTTGAATTCTTTTGCGGTGTTGACACCAAAGACGTGCCACATCGCGTGGTATATTTAGTTTTGGGTCCCGACGGTGTTTTGCCATCTGGCCATCAACCATCATGTTGACCATTTGGCATGACTAACTTCCGGCCGGCCCCTCGAAAATGGCTGCAGTGTGGGGGTGCACTGTCGGCGCATCGTAGAGCCGTGTGCACCTTTATGTTTCGAATTCTTTTGCGGTGTTGACACCCAAGACATGCCACATCGTGTGGTATATTTGGTTTTGGGTCCCGGCCGTGTTTTGCCATCTGACCATCAACCATCACGTTGACCATTTGGCATGACTGACTTCCGGCCGGCCCCTCGAAAACGGCTGCAGTGTGGGGGTGCACTGTCGGCGCATCGTAGAGCCGTGTGCACCTTTATGTTTCTAATTCTTTTGCGGTGTTGACACCCAAGACATGCCACATCGCGTGGTATATTTGGTTTTGGGTCCCGGCCGTGTTTTGCCATCTAGCCATCAATCATCATGTTGACCATTTGGCATGACTGACTTCCGGCCGGCCCCTCGAAAGCGGCTGCATCGTGGGGGTGCACTATGGGCGCATCGTAGAGCCGTGTGCACCGTTATGTTTCGAATCCCTTTGCGGTGTTGACACCTAAGACATGCCACATCGCGTGGTATATTTGGTTTTGGGTCCCGGCCGTGTTTTGCCATCTAGCCATCAACCATCATGTTGACCATTTGGCATGACTGACTTCCGGCCGGCCCCTCGAAAACGGCTGCGGTGTGGGGGTGCAATGTCGGCGCATCGTAGAGCCGTGTGCACCTTTATGTTTCGAATCCTTTTGCGGTGTTGACACCCAAGACATGCCACATCGCGTGGTATATTTGGTTTTGGGTCCCGGCCGTGTTTTGCCATCTAGCCATCAACCATCATGTTGACCATTTGGCATGACTGACTTCCGGCCAACCCCTCGAAAACGGCTTCATCGTGGGGGTGCACTATCGGCGCATCGTAGAGCCGTGCGCACCTTTCTGTTTCGAAACCTTTTGCGGTGATGACACCCAAGACATGCCACATTGCGTGGTATATTTGGTTTTGCGTCCCAGCCGTGTTTTGCCATCTAGCCATCAACCATCATGTTGACCATTTGGCGTGACTGACTTCCGGCCGGCCCCTCGAAAACGGCTGCGGTGTGGGGGTGCACTGTCAACGCATCGTAGAGCCGTGTGCACCTTTATGTTTCGAAACCTTTTGCGGTGTTGACACCTAAGACATGCCACATCGCGTGGTATATTTGGTTTTGGGTCCCGGCCGTGTCTTGCCATCTAGCCATCAACCATCATGTTGACCATTTGGCATGACTGACTTCCGGCCGGCCCCTCGAAAACGGCTGCATCGTGGGGGTGCACAGTCGGCGCATCGTAGAGCCGTGTGCACCTTTATGTTTCGAATTCTTTTACGGTGTTGACACCCAAGACATGCCACATCCCGTGGTATATTTGGTTTTGGGTCCCGACTGTGTCTTGCCATCTAGCCATCAACCATCATGTTGACCATTTGGCATGACCGACTTCCGGCCGGCCCCTCGAAAACAGCTGCAGTGTGGGGGTGCACTGTCGGCGCATCGTAGAGCCGTGTGCACCTTTATGTTTCGAATCCTTTTGCGGTGTTGACACCCAAGACATGCCACATCGCGTGGTATATTTGGTTTTGGGTCCCGGCCGTGTTTTGCCATCTAGCCATCAACCATCATGTTGACCATTTGGCATGAATAAGTTCCGGCCGGCCCCTCCAAAACGGCTGCATCGTGGGGGTGCATTGTCGGCGCATCGTAGAGCCGTGTGCACCTTTATGTTTCGAATCCTTTTGCGGTGTTGACACCCAAGACATGCCACATCGCCTGGTATATTTGGTTTTGGGTCCCGACGGTGTTTTGCCATCTGGCCATCAACCATCATGTTGACCATTTGGCATGACTGACTTCCGGCTGCCCCCTTGAAAACGGCTGCGCCGTGGGGGTGCACTGTCGGTGCAACGCAGAGCCGTGTGCACCTTTATGTTTTGAATCCTTTTACGGTGTTGACACCCAAGACATGCCACATCGTGTGGTATATTTGGTTTTGGGTCCCGACGTTGTTTTGCCATCCGACCATCAACCATCATGTTGACCATTTAGCATGACTGACTTCCGGCCGGCCCCTCGAAAACGGCTGCGGTGTGGGGGTGCACTGTCGGCGCATCGTAGAGCCCTGTGCACCTTTATGTTTCGAATCGTTTTGCGGTGTTGACACCCAAGACATGCCACATCGCGTGGTATATTTGGTTTTGGGTCCCGGCCGTGTTTTGCCATCTAGCCATCAACCATCATGTTGACCATTTGGCATGACTGACTTCCGGCCAACCCCTCGAAAACGGCTTCATCGTGGGGGTGCACTATCGGCGCATCGTAGAGCCGTGTGCACCTTTATGTTTCGAAACCTTTTGCGGTGTTGACACCCAGGACATGCCACATCGCGTGGTATATTTGGTTTTGGGTCCCAGCCGTGTTTTGCCATCTAGCCATCAACCATCATGTTGACCATTTGGCGTGACTGACTTCCGGCCGGCCCCTCGAAAACGGCTGCGGTGTGGGGGTGCACTGTCGGCGCATCGTAGAGCCGTGTGCACCTTTATGTTTCGAATCCTTTTGCGGTGTTGACACCCAAGACATGCCACATCGCGTGGTATATTTGGTTTTCGGTCCCGACCGTGTCTTGCCATCTAGCCATCAACCATCATGTTGACCATTTGGCATGACTGACTTCCGGCCGGCCCCTCGAAAACGGCTGCAGTGTGGGGGTGCACTGTCGGCGCATCGTAGAGCCGTGTGCACCTTTATGTTTCGAATCCTTTTGCGGTGTTGACACCTAAGACATGCCACATCGCGTGGTCTATTTGGTTTTGGGTCCCGGCCGTGTTTTGCCATCTAGCCATCAACCATCATGTTGACCATTTGGCATGACTGACTTCCGGCCGGCCCCTCGAAAACGGCTGCATCGTGGGGCTGCACAGTCGGCGCATCGTAGAGCCGTGTGCACCTTTATGTTTCGAATTCTTTTACGGTGTTGACACCCAAGACATGCCACATCCCGTGGTATATTTGTGTTGGGTCCCGACTGTGTCTTGCCATCTAGCCATCAACCATCATGTTGACCATTTGGCATGACCGACTTCCGGCCGGCCCCTCGAAAACGGCTGCAGTGTGGGGGTGCACTGTCGGCGCATCGTAGAGCCGTGTGCACCTTTATGTTTCGAATCCCTTTGCGGTGTTGACACCCAAGACATGCCACATCGCGTGGTATATTTGGTTTTGGGTCCCGGCCGTGTTTTGCCATCTAGCCATCAACCATCATGTTGACCATTTGGCATGAATAACTTCCGGCCGGCCCCTCCAAAACGGCTGCATCGTGGGGGTGCACTGTCGGCGCATCGTAGAGCTGTGTGCACCTTTATGTTTCGAATCCTTTTGCGGTGTTGACACCCAAGACATGCCACATCGCGTGGTATATTTGGTTTTGGGTCCCGGCCGTGTTTTGCCATCTAGCCATCAACCATCATGTTGACCATTTGGCATGACTGACTTCCGGCCGGCCCCTCGAAAACGGCTGCGGTGTGGGGGTGCATTGTCGGCGCATCGTAGAGCCGTGTGCACCTTTATGTTTCGAATCCTTTTGCGGTGTTGACACCCAAGACATGCCACATCGCCTGGTATATTTGGTTTTGGGTCCCGACGGTGTTTTGCCATCTGGCCATCAACCATCATGTTTACCATTTGGCATGACTGACTTCCGGCTGCCCCCTTGAAAACGGCTGCGCCGTAGGGGTGCACTGTCGGTGCAACGCAGAAGCGTGTGCACCTTTATGTTTTGAATCCTTTTACGGTGTTGACACCCAAGACATGCCACATCGTGTGGTATATTTGGTTTTGGGTCCCGACGTTGTTTTGCCATCCGACCATCAACCATCATGTTGACCATTTAGCATGACTGACTTCCGGCCGGCCCCTCGAAAACGGCTGCGGTGTGGGGGTGCACTGTCGGCGCATCGTAGAGCCGTGTGCACCTTTGTGTTTTGAATTCTTTTGCGGTGTTGACACCCAAGACATGCCACATCGCGTGGTATATTTGGTTTTGGGTCCCGGCCGTGTTTTGCCATCTAGCCATCAACCATCATGTTGACCATTTGGCATGACTGACTTCCGGCCAACCCCTCGAAAACGGCTGCGGTGTGGGTTTGCACTATCGGCGCATCGTAGAGCCGTGTGCACCTTTATGTTTCGAATCCTTTTGCGGTGTGGACACCCAAGACATGCCACATCGCGTGGTATATTTGGTTTTGGGTCCCGGCCGTGTTTTGCCATCTAGCCATCAACCATCATGTTGACCATTTGGCATGACTGACTTCCGGCCGGCCCCTCGAAAACGGCTGCATCGTGGGGGTGCACTGTCGGCGCATCGTAGAGCCGTGTGCACCTTTCTGTTTCGAATCCTTTTGCGGTGTTGACACCTAAGACATGCCACATCGCGTGGTATATTTGGTTTTGGGTCCTGGCCGTGTTTTGCCATCTAGCCATCAACCATCATGTTGACCATTTGGCAAGACTGACTTCCGGCCGGCCCCTCGAAAGCGGCTGCGGTGTGGGGGTGCACTGTCGGCGCATCGTAGAGCCGTGTGCACCTTTATGTTTCGAATTTTTTTGCGGTGTTGACACCCAGGACATGCCACATCGCGTTGTATATTTGGTTTTTGGTCCCGACGGTGTTTTGCCATGTGGCCATCAACCATCATGTTGACCATTTGGCATGACTGACTTCCGGCCGGCCCCTCGAAAACGGCTGCGGCGTGGGGGTGCACTGTCGGTGCAACGCAGAGCCGTGTGCACCTTTATGTTTTGAATCCCTTTACGGTGTTGACACCCAAGACATGCCACATCGCGTGGTATATTTGGTTTTGGGTCCCGACGTTGTTTTGCCATCTGACCATCAACCATCATGTTGACCATTTGGCATGACTGACTTCCGGCCGGCCCCTCGAAAACGGCTGCAGTGTGGGGGTGCACTGTCGGCGCATCGTAGAGTCGTGTGCACCTTTATGTTTCGAATCCTTTTGCGGTGTTGACACCCAAGACATGCCACATCGCGTGGTATATTTGGTTTTGGGTCCCGGCCGTGTTTTGCCATCTAGCCATCAACCATCATGTTGACCATTTGGCATGACTGACTTCCGGCCGGCCCCTCGAAAACGGCTGCATCGTGGGGGTGCACTATCGGCGCATCGTAGAGCCGTGTGCACCTTTATGTTTCGAATCCCTTTGCGGTGTTGACACCTAAGACATGCCACATCGCGTGGTATATTTGGTTTTGGGTCCCGGCCGTGTTTTGCCATCTAGCCATCAACCATCATGTTGACCATTTGGCATGACTGACTTCCGGCCGGCCCCTCGAAAACGGCTGCGGTGTGGGGGTGCACTGTCGGCGCATCGTAGAGCCGTGTGCACCTTTATGTTTCGAATCCCTTTGCGGTGTTGACACCCAAGACATGCCACATCGCGTGGTATATTTGGTTTTGGGTCCTGGCCGTGTTTTGCCATCTAGCCATCAACCATCATGTTGACCATTTGGCATGACTGACTTCCGGCCAACCCCTCGAAAACGGCTTCATCGTGGGGGTGCACTATCGGCGCATCGTAGAGCCGTGTGCACCTTTATGTTTCGAAACCTTTTGCGGTGTTGACACCCAAGACATGCCACATCGCGTGGTATATTTGGTTTTCGGTCCCGACCGTGTCTTGTCAGCTAGCCATCAACCATCATGTTGACCATTTGGCATGACTGACTTCCGGCCGGCCCCTCGAAAACGGCTGCGGTGTGGGGGTGCACTGTCGGCGCATCCTAGAGCCGTGTGCACCTTTATGTTTCGAATCCTTTTGCGGTGTTGACACCCAAGACATGCCACATCGCGTGGTATATTTGGTTTTCGGTCCCGACCGTGTCTTGTCAGCTAGCCATCAACCATCATGTTGACCATTTGGCATGACTGACTTCCGGCCGGCCCCTCGAAAACGGCTGCAGTGTGGGGGTGCACTGTCGGCGCATCGTAGAGCCGTGTGCACCTTTATGTTTCGAATCCTTTTGCGGTGTTGACACCCAAGACATGCCACATCGCGTGGTATATTTGGTTTCGGGTCCCGGCCGTGTTTTGCCATCTAGCCATCAACCATCATGTTGACCATTTGGCATGACTGACTTCCGGCCGGCCCCTCGAAAACGGCTGCATCGTGGGGGTGCATTGTCGGCGCATCGTAGAGCCGTGTGCACCTTTATGTTTTGAATCCTTTTGCGGTGTTGACACCTAAGACATGCCACATCGCGTGGTATATTTGGTTTTGGGTCCCGGCCGTGTTCTGCCATCTAGCCATCAACCATCATGTTGACCATTTGGCAAGACTGACTTCCGGCCGGCCCCTCGAAAACGGCTGCGGTGTGGGGGTGCACTGTCGGCGCATCGTAGAGCCGTGTGCACCTTTATGTTTTGAATCCTTTTGCGGTGTTGACACCCAGGACATGCCACATCGCGTGGTACATTTGGTTTTTGGTCCCGACGGTGTTTTGCCATGTGGCCATCAACCATCATGTTGACCATTTGGCATGACTGACTTCCGGCTGCCCCCTTGAAAACGGCTGCGGCGTGGGGGTGCACTGTCCGTGCAACGCAGAGCCGTGTGCACCTTTATGTTTTGAATCCCTTTACGGTGTTGACACCCAAGACATGCCACATGGCGTGGTATATTTGGTTTTGGGTCCCGACGTTGTTTTGCCATCTGACCATCAACCATCATGTTGACCATTTGGCATGACTGACTTCCGGCCGGCCCCTCGAAAACGGGTGCAGTGTGGGGGTGCACTATCGGCGCATCGTAGAGCCGTGTGCACCTTTATGTTTTGAATTCTTTTGCGGTGTTGACACCAAAGACATGCCACATCGCGTGGTATATTTGGTTTTGGGTCCCGGCCGTGTTTTGCCATCTGACCATCAACCATCATGTTGACCATTTGGCATGACTGACTTCCGGCCGGCCCCTCGAAAACGGCTGCAGTGTGGGGGTGCACTGTCGGCGCATCGTAGAGCCGTTTGCACCTTTATGTTTCTAATTCTTTTGCGGTGTTGACACCCAAGACATGCCACATCGCGTGGTATATTTGGTTTTGGGTCCCGGCCGTGTTTTGCCATCTAGCCATCAACCATCATGTTGACCATTTGGCATGACTGACTTCCGGCCGGCCCCTCGAAAGCAGCTGCATCGTGGGGGTGCACTATGGGCGCATCGTAGAGCCGTGTGCACCGTTATGTTTCGAATCCTTTTGCGGTGTTGACACCTAAGACATGCCACATCGCGTGGTATATTTGGTTTTGGGTCCCGGCCGTGTTTTGCCATCTAGCCATCAACCATCATGTTGACCATTTGGCATGACTGACTTCCGGCCGGCCCCTCGAAAACGGCTGCGGTGTGGGGGTGCACTGTCGGCGCATCGTAGAGGCGTGTGCACCTTTATGTTTCGAATCCTTTTGCGGTGTTGACACCCAAGACATGCCACATCGCGTGGTATATTTGGTTTTGGGTCCCGGCCGTGTTTTGCCATCTAGCCATCAACCATCATGTTGACCATTTGGCATGACTGACTTCCGGCCAACCCCTCGAAAACGGCTTCATCGTGGGGGTGCACTATCGGCGCATCGTAGAGCCGTGTGCACCTTTATGTTTCGAAACCCTTTGCGGTGATGACACCCAAGACATGCCACATTGCGTGGTATATTTGGTTTTGGGTCCCAGCCGTGTTTTGCCATCTAGCCATCAACCATCATGTTGACCATTTGGCGTGACTGACTTCCGGCCGGCCCCTCGAAAACGGCTGCGGTGTGGGGGTGCACTGTCAACGCATCGTAGAGCCGTGTGCACCTTTATGTTTCGAATCCTTTTGCGGTGTTGACACCCAAGACATGCCACATCGCGTGGTATATTTGGTTTTCGGTCCCGACCGTGTCTTGCCATCTAGCCATCAACCATCATGTTGACCATTTGGCATGACTGACTTCCGGCCGGCCCCTCGAAAACGGCTGCATCGTGGGGGTGCACTGTCGGCGCATCGTAGAGCCGTGTGCACCTTTATGTTTCGAATTCTTTTACGGTGTTGACACCCAAGACATGCCACATCGCGTGGTATATTTGGTTTTGGGTCCCGACTGTGTCTTGCCATCTAGCCATCAACCATCATGTTGACCATTTGGCATGACTGACTTCCGGCCGGCCCCTCCACAACGGCTGCATCGTGGGGGTGCACTGTCGGCGCATCGTAGAGCCGTGTGCACCTTTATGTTTCGAATCCTTTTGCGGTGTTGACACCCAAGACATGCCACATCGCGTGGTATATTTGGTTTTGGGTCCCGGCCGTGTTTTGCCATCTAGCCATCAACCATCATGTTGACCATTTGGCATGAATAACTTCCGGCCGGCCCCTCCAAAACGGCTGCATCGTGGGGGTGCACTGTCGGCGCATCGTAGAGCCGTGTGCACCTTTATGTTTCGAATCCTTTTGCGGTGTTGACACCCAAGACATGCCACATGGCGTGGTATATTTGGTTTTGGGTCCCGGCCGTGTTTTGCCATCTAGCCATCAACCATCATGTTGACCATTTGGCATGACTGACTTCCGGCCGGCCCCTCGAAAACGGCTGCGGTGTGGGGGTGCATTGTCGGCGCATCGTAGAGCCGTGTGCACCGTTATGTTTCGAATCCTTTTGCGGTGTTGACACCCAAGACATGCCACATCGCCTGGTATATTTGGTTTTGGGTCCCGACGGTGTTTTGCCATCTGGCCATCAACCATCATGTTGACCATTTGGCATGACTGACTTCCGGCCGGCCCCTCGAAAACGGCTGCGGCGTGGGGGTGCACTGTCGGTGCAACGCAGAGCCGTGTGCACCTTTATGTTTTGAATCTTTTTACGGTGTTGACACCCAAGACATGCCACATCGCGTGGTATATTTGGTTTTGGGTCCCGACGTTGTTTTGCCATCCGACCATCAACCATCATGTTGACCATTTGGCATGACTGACTTCCGGCCGGCCCCTCGAAAACGGCTGCGGTGTGGGGGTGCACTGTCGGCGCATCGTAGAGCCGTGTGCACCTTTATGTTTCGAATCCTTTTGCGGTGTTGACACCCAAGACATGCCACATCGCGTGGTATATTTGGTTTTGGGTCCCGGCCGTGCTTTGCCATCTAGCCATCAACCATCATGTTGACCATTTGGCATGACTGACTTCCGGCCAACCCCTCGAAAACGGCTTCATCGTGGGGGTGCACTATCGGCGCATCGTAGAGCCGTGTACACCTTTATGTTTCGAAACCTTTTGCGGTGTTGACACCCAAGACATGCCACATTGCGTGGTATATTTGGTTTTGGGTCCCAGCCGTGTTTTGCCATCTAGCCATCAACCATCATGTTGACCATTTGGCGTGACTGACTTCCGGCCGGCCCCTCGAAAACGGCTGCGGGGTGGGGGTGCACTGTCGGCGCATCGTAGAGCCGTGTGCACCTTTATGTTTCCAATCCTTTTGCGGTGTTGACACCCAAGACATGCCACATCGCGTGGTATATTTGGTTTTCGGTCGCGACCGTGTCTTGCCATCTAGCCATCAACCATCATGTTGACCATTTGGCATGACTGACTTCCAGCCGGCCCCTCGAAAACGGCTGCAGTGTGGGGGTGCACTGTCGGCGCATCGTAGAGCCGTGTGCACCTTTATGTTTCGAATCCTTTTGCGGTGTTGACACCCAAGACATGCCACATCGCGTGGTATATTTGGTTTTGGGTCCCGGCCGTGTTTTGCCATCTAGCCATCAACCATCATGTTGACCATTTGGCATGACTGACTTCCGGCCAACCCCTCGAAAACGGCTTCATCGTGGGGGTGCACTATCGGCGCATCGTAGAGCCGTGTGCACCTTTATGTTTCGAAACCTTTTGCGGTGTTGACACCGAAGACATGCCACATTGCGTGGTATATTCGGTTTTGGGTCCCAGCCGTGTTTTGCCATCTAGCCATCAACCATCATGTTGACCATTTGGCGTGACCGACTTCCGGCCGGCCCCTCGAAAAGGGCTGCATCGTGGGGGTGCACCGTCGGCGCATCGTAAAGCCGTGTGCACCTTTATGTTTCGAATTCTTTTACGGTGTTGACACCCAAGACATGCCACATCGCGTGGTATATTTGGTTTTGGGTCCCGACTGTGTCTTGCCATCTAGCCTTCAACCATCATGTTGACCATTTGGCATGACTGACTTCCGGCCGGCCCCTCGAAAACGGCTGCAGTGTGGGGGTGCACTGTCGGCGCATCGTAGAGCCGTGTGCACCTTTATGTTTCGAATCCTTTTGCGGTGTTGACACCCAAGAGATGCCACATCGCGTGGTATATTTGGTTTTGGGTCCCGGCCGTGTTTTGCCATCTAGCCATCAACCATCATGTTGACCATTTGGCATGAATAACTTCCGGCCGGCCCCTGCAAAACGGCTGCATCGTGGGGGTGCACTGTCGGCGCATCGTAGAGCCGTGTGCACCTTTATGTTTCGAATCCTTTTGCGGTGTTGACACCCAAGACATGCCACATCGCGTGGTATATTTGGTTTTGGGTCCCGGCCGTGTTTTGCCATCTAGCCATCAACCATCATGTTGACCATTTGGCATGACTGACTTCCGGCCGGCCCCTCGAAAACGGCTGCGGTGTGGGGGTGCATTGTCGGCGCAGCGTAGAGCCGTGTGCACCTTTATGTTTCGAATCCTTTTGCGGTGTTGACACCCAAGACATGCCACATCGCCTGGTATATTTGGTTTTGGGTCCCGACGGTGTTTTGCCATCTGGCCATCAACCATCATGTTGACCATTTGGCATGACTGACTTCCGGCCGGCCCCTCGAAAACGGCTGCGGCGTGGGGGTGCACTGTCGGTGCAACGCAGAGCCGTGTGCACCTTTATGTTTTGAATCCTTTTACGGTGTTGACACCCAAGACATGCCACATCGTGTGGTATATTTGGTTTTGGGTCCCGACGTTGTTTTGCCATCCGACCGTCAACCATCATGTTGACCATTTGGCATGACAGACTTCCGGCCAGCCCCTCGAAAACGGCTGCGGAGTGGGGGTGCAATGTCGGCATAGCATAGAGCCGTGTGCACCTTTATGTTTCGAATCCGTTTACGGTGTTGACACCAAAGATATGCCACATCGCGTGGTATATTTAGTTTTGGGTCCTGACCGTGTTTTGCCATCTAGCCATCAACCATCATGCTGACCATTTGGCATGACTGACTTCCAGCCAGCCCCTCCACAACGGCTGCATCGTGGGGGTGCACTGTCAGCATAGCATAGAGCCGTGTGCACCTTTATGTTTCGAATCCTTTTGCGTTGTTGACACACAAGACATGCCACATCGCGTGGTATATTTGGTTTTGGGTCCCGGCGGTGTTTTGCCATCTAGCCATCAACCATCATGTTGACCATTTGGCATGACAGACTTCCGGCCGGCCCCTTGAAAACGGCTGCAGTGTGGGGGTGCACTGTCGGCGCATCGTAGAGCCGTGTGCACCTTTATGTTTCGAATTCTTTTGCGGTAGTGACACCCAAGACATGCCACATCGTGTGGTATATTTGGTTTTGGGTCCCGGCCGTGTTTTGCCATCTAGCCATCAACCATCATGTTGACCACTTGGCATGACTGACTTCCGGCCGGCCCCTCCAAAACGGCTGCATCGTGGGGGTGCAGTGTTGGCGCATCGTAGAGCGGTGTGCACCTTTATGTTTCCAATCCTTTTGCGGTGTTGACACCCAAGACATGCCACATCGCGTGGTATTTTTGGTTTTGGGTCCCGACGGTGTTTTGCCATCTGGCCATCAAACATCATGTTGACCATTTGGCATGACTGACTTCCGGCTGCCCCCTTGAAAATGGCTGCGGCGTGGGGGTGCACTGTCGGTGCAACGCAGAGCCGTGTGCACCTTTATGTTTTGAATCCTTCTACGGTGTTGACACCCAAGACATGCCACATCGCGTGGTACATTTGGTTTTGGGTCCCGACGTTGTTTTGCCATCTGACCATCAACCATCATGTTGACCATTTGGCATGACAGACTTCCGGCAAGCCCCTCGAAAACGGCTGCAGAGTGGGGCTGCACTGTCGGCATAGCATAGAGCCGTGTGCACCTTTATGTTTCGAATCCTTTTACGGTGTTGACACCCAAGACATGCCACATCACGTGGTATATTTGGTTTTGGGTCCCGACCGTGTCTTGCCATCTAGCCATCAACCATCATGTTGACCATTTGGCATGAGTGACTTCCGGCCGACCCCTCGAAAACGGCTGCAGTGTGGGGGTGCACTGTCGGCGCATCGTAAAGCCGTGTGCACCTTTATGTTTCGAATTCCTTTGCGGTGTTTACACCCAAGACATGCCACATCGCCTGGTCTATTTGGTTTCGGGTCCCGGCTGTGTTTTGCCATCTAGCCATCAACCATCATGTTGACCATTTGGCATGACTGACTTCCGGCCAGCCCCTCGAAAACGGCTGCGGTGTGGGGGTGCACTATCGGCGCATCGTAGAGCCGTGTGCACCTTTATGTTTCGAATTCTTTTACGGTGTTGACACCCAAGACATGCCACATCGCGTGGTATATTTGGTTTTGGGTCCGGACGGTGTTTTGCCATCTGGCCATCAACCATCATGTTGACCATTTGGCATGACTGACTTCCGGCTGCCCCCTTGAAAACGGCTGCGGCGTGGGGATGCATTGTCGGTGCAACGCAGAGGCGTGTGCACCTTTATGTTTTGAATCCTTTTACGGTGTTGACACCCAAGACATGCCACATCGCGTGGTATATTTGGTTTTGGGTCCCGACGTTGTTTTGCCATCTGACCATCAACCATCATGTTGACCATTTGGCATGACAGACTTCCGGCCAGCCCCTCGAAAACGGCTGCAGCGTGGGGGTGCACTGTCGGCATAGCATAGAGCCGTGTGCACCTTTATGTTTCGAATCCTTTTACGGTGTTGACACCCAAGACATGCCACATCGCGTGGTATATTTGGTTTTGGGTCCGGACCGTGTCTTGCCATCTACCCATCAACCATCATGTTGACCATTTGGCATGACTGACTTCCGGCCAGCCCCTCGAAACCGGTTGCTGCGTGGGGGTGCACTGTCGGCATAGCATAGAGCCGTGTGCACCTTTATGTTTCGAATCCTTTTACGGTGTTGACACCCAAGACATGCCACATCGCGTGGTATATTTGGTTTTGGGTCCCGACCGTGTCTTGCCATCTAGCCATCAACCATCATGTTGACCATTTGGCATGACTGACTTCCGGCCGGCCCCTCGAAAACGGTTGCAGTGTGGGCGTGCACTGTCGGCGCATCGTAAAGCCGTGTGCACCTTTATGTTTCGAATCGTTTTGCGGTGTTGACAGCCAAGACATGCCACATCGCGTGGTCTATTTGGTTTTGGGTCCCAGCCGTGTTTTGCCATCTAGCCATCAACCATCATGTCGACCATTTGGCATGACTGACTTCCGGCCGGCCCCTCCAAAACGGCTGCGGTGTGGGGGTGCACTATCGGCGCATCGTAGAGCCGTGTGCACCTTTATGTTTCGAATCCTTTTACGGTGTTGACACCCAAGACATGCCACATCGCGTGGTATATTTGGTTTTGGGTCCCGACGGTGTTTTGCCATCTGGCCATCAACCATCATGTTGACCATTTGGCATGACTGACCTCAGGCTGCCCCCTTGAAAACGGCTGCGGCGTGGGGGTGCACTGTCGGTGCAACGCAGAGCCGTGTGCACCTTTATGTTTTGACTCCTTTTACGGTGTTGACACCCAAGACATGCCACATCGCGTGGTATATTTGGTTTTGGGTCCCGACGTTGTTTTGCCATCTGACCATCAACCATCATGTTGACCATTTGGCATGACTGACTTCCGGCCAGCCCCTCGAAAACGGCTGCAGCGTGGGGGTGCACTGTCGGCATAGCATAGAGCCGTGTGCACCTTTATGTTTCGAATTGTTTTACGGTGTTGACACCCAAGACATGCCACATCGCGTGGTATATTTGGTTTTGGGTCCCGACTGTTTCTTGCCATCTAGCCATCAACCATCATGTTGACCATTTGGCATGACTGACTTCCGGCCAGCCCCTCGAAACCGGCTGCAGCGTGGGGGTGCACTGTCGGCATAGCATAGAGCCGTGTGCACCTTTATGTTTCGAATCCTTTTACGGTGTTGACACCCAAGACATGCCACATCGCGTGGTATATTTGGTTTTGGGTCCCGACCGTGTCTTGCCATCTAGCCATCAACCATCATGTTGACCATTTGGCATGAGCCACTTCTGGCCGGCCCCTCGAAAACGGCTGCAGTGTGGGGGTGCACTGTCGGCGCATCGTAGAGCCGTGTGCACCTTTATGTTTCGAATCTCTTTGCGGTGTTGACACTGAAGACATGCCACATCGCGTGGTATATTTGGTTTTGGGTCCCGGCCGTGTTTTGCCATCTAGCCATCAACCATCATGTTGACCATTTGGCATGGGAGATTTCCGGCCAGCCCCTCGAAAATGGCTGCCGTGTGGGGGTGCACTATCGGCGCATGGTAGAGCCGTGTGCACCTTTATGTTTTGAATTCTTTTGCGGTGTTGACACTGAAGACATGCCACATCGCGTGGTATATTTGGTTTTGGGTCCTGACGGTGTTTTGCCATCTGGCCATCAACCATCATGTTGACCATTTGGCATGACTGACTTCCGGCTGCCCCCTTGAAAACGGCTGCGGCGTGGGGGTGCACTGTCGGTGCAACGCGGAGCCATCTGCACCGTTATGTTTCGAATCCTTTTGCGGTGTTGACACCCAAGACATGCCACATCGCGTGGTATATTTGGTTTTGGGTCCCGACGTTGTTTTGCCATCGGACCATCAACCATCATGTTGACCATTTGGCATGACAGACTTCCGGCCAGCCCCTCGAAAACGGCTGCAGCGTGGGGGTGCACTGTCGGCATAGCATGTAAGCCGTGTGCACCTTTATATTTCGAATCCCTTTACGGTGTTGACACCCAAGACATGCCACATCGCGTGGTATATTTGGTTTTGGGTCCCGAACTTGTCTCGCCATCTAGCCATCAACCATCATGTTGACCATTTGGCATGACTGACTTCCGGCCGGCCCCTCGAAAACGGCTGCAGTGTGGGGGTGCACTGTCGGCGCATCGTAGAGCCGTGTGCACCTTTGTGTTTCGAATCCTTTTGCGGTGTTGACACCCAAGACATGTCACATCGCGTGGTCTATTTGGTTTTGGGTCCCGGCCGTGTTTTGCCATCTAGCCATCAACCATCATGTTGACCATTTGGCATGACTGACTTCCGGCCAGCCCCTCGAAAACGGCTGCAGTGTGGAGGTGCACTATCGGCGCATCGTAGAGCCGTGTGCACCTTTATGTTCCGAATCCTTTTGCGGTGTTGACACCCAAGACATGCCACATCGCGTGGTATATTTGGTTTTGGGTCCCGACGTTGTTTTGCCATCGGACCATCAACCATCATGTTGACCATTTGGCATGACAGACTTCCGGCCAGCCCCTCGAAAACGGCTGCAGCGTGGGGGTGCACTGTCGGCATAGCATGTAAGCCGTGTGCACCTTTATGTTTCGAATCCTTTTGCGGTGTTGACACCCAAGACATGCCACATCGCGTGGTATATTTGGTTTTGGGTCCCGACCGTGTCGTGCCATCTAGCCATCAACCATCATGTTGACCATTTGGCATGACTGACTTCCGGCCGGCCCCTCGAAAACGGCTGCAGTGTGGGGCCGCACTGTCGGCGCATCGTAGAGCCGTGTGCACCTTTGTGTTTCGAATCCTTTTGCGGTGTTGACACCCAAGACATGTCACATCGCGTGGTCTATTTGGTTTTGGGTCCCGGCCGTGTTTTGCCATCTAGCCATCAACCATCATGTTGACCATTTGGCATGACTGACTTCCGGCCAGCCCCTCGAAAACGGCTGCAGTGTGGAGGTGCACTATCGGCGCATCGTAGAGCCGTGTGCACCTTTATGTTTCGAATCCTTTTGCGGTGTTGACACCCAAGACATGCCACATCGCGTGGCATATTTGGTTTTGGGTCCCGACGTTGTTTTGCCATCTGACCATCAACCATCATGTTGACCATTTGGCATGACTGACTTCCGGCCAGCCCCTCGAAAACGGCTGCAGCGTGGGGGTGCATTGTCGGCATAGCATAGAGCCGTGTGCACCTTTATGTTTCGAATCCTTTTGCGGTGTTGACACCCAAGACATGCCACATCGCGTGGTATATTTGGTTTTGGGTCCCGACCCTGTCTTGCCATCTAGCCATCAACCATCATGTTGACCATTTGGCATGACTGACTTATGGCCGGCCCCTCAAAAACGGCTGCGGTGTGGGGGTGCACTGTCGGCGCATCGTAGAGCCCTGTGCACCTTTATGTTTCGAATCCTTTTGCGGTGTTGACACCCAAGACATGCCACATCGCGTGGTCTATTTGGTTTTGGGCCCCGGCCGTGTTTTGCCATCCAGCCATCAACCGTCATGTTGACCATTTGGCATGACTGACTTCCGGCCAGCCCCTCGAAAACGGCTGCAGTGTGGGTTTGCACTATCTGCGCATCGTAGAGCCGTGTGCACCTTTATGTTTCGAATCCTTTTGCGGTGTTGACACCCAAGACATGCCACATCGCGTGGTCTATTTGGTTTTGGCTCCCTACGTTGTTTTGCCATCTGACCATCAACCATCATGTTGACCATTTGGCATGACAGACTTCCGGCCAGCCCCTCGAAAACGGCTGCAGCGTGGGGGTGCACTGTCGGCATAGCATAGAGCCGTGTGCACCTTTATGTTTCGAATCCTTTTACGGTGTTGACACCCAAGACATGCCACATCGCGTGGTATATTTGGTTTTGGGTCCCGACCGTGTTTTGCCATCTCGCCATCAACCATCATGTTGACCATTTGGCATGACAGACTTCCGGCCAGCCCCTCGAAAACGGGTGCAGCGTGGGGGTGCAATGTCGGCATAGCATAGAGCCGTGTGCACCTTTATGTTTCGAATCCTTTTACGGTGTTGACACCCAAGACTTGCCACATTGCGTGGTATATTTGGTTTTGGGTCCCGACCGTGTTTTGCCATCTAGCCATCAACCATCATGTTGACCATTTGGCATGACTGACTTCCGGCCGGCCCCTCGAAAACGGCTGCAGTGTGGGGGTGCATCGTCGGCGCATCGTAGAGCCGTGTGCACCTTTATGTTTCGAATCCTTTTACGGTGTTGACACCCAAGATATGCCACATCGCATGGTCTATTTGGTTTTGGGTCGCGGCCGTGTTTTGCCATCTAGCCATCAACCATCATGTTGACCATTTGGCATGACTGACTTCCGGCCAGCCCCTCGAAAACGGCTGCGGTGTGGGGGTGCACTATTGGCGCATCGTAGAGCCGTGTGCACCTTTATGTTTCGAATCCTTTTGCGGTGTTGACACCCAAGACATGCCACATCGCGTGGTATATTTGGTTTTGGGTCCCGACGTTGTTTTGCCATCTGACCATCAACCATCATGTTGACCATTTGGCATGACAGACTTCCGGCCGGCCCCTCGAAAACGGCTGCAGCGTGGGGGTGCACTGTCGGCATAGCATAGAGCCGTGTGCACCTTTATGTTCCGAATCCTTTTACGGTGCTGACACCCAAGACATGCCACATTGCGTGGTATATTTGGTTTTGGGTCCCGACGTTGTTTTGCCATCTGACCATCAACCATCATGTTGACCATTTGGCATGACAGACTTCCGGCCGGCCCCTCGAAAACGGCTGCAGCGTGGGGGTGCACTGTCGGCATAGCATAGAGCCGTGTGCACCTTTATGTTTCGAATCCTTTTGCGGTGTTGACACCCAAGACATGCCACATCGCGTGGTATATTTGGTTTTGGGTCCCGACGTTGTTTTGCCATCTGACCATCAACCATCATGTTGACCATTTGGCACGACTGACTTCTGGCCGGCCCCTCGAAAACGGCTGCATCGTGGGGGTGCACTGTCGGCGCATCGTAGAGCCGTGTGCACCTTTATGTTTCGAATCCTTTTACGGTGTTGACACCCAAGACATGCCACATCGCGTGGTATTCTTGGTTTCGGGTCCCGACCGTGTTTTGCCATCTCGCCATCAACCATCATGTTGACCATTTGGCATGACAGACTTCCGGCCAGCCTCTCGAAAACGGCTGCAACGTGGGGGTGCACTGTCGGCATAGCATGGAGCCGTGTGCACCTTTATGTTTCGAATCCTTGCACGGTGATGACACCCAAGACATGCCACATTGCGTCGTATATTTGGTTTTGGGTCCCGACCGTGTTTTGCCATCTAGCCATCAACCATCATGTTGACCATTTGGCATGACAGACTTCCGGCCAGCCCCTCCACAACGGCTGCATCGTGGGGGTGCACCGTCGGCGCAACGCACAGCCGTGTGCACCTTTATGTTTCGAATCCTTTTACGGTGTTGACACCCAAGACATGCCACATCGCGTGGTATATTTGGTTTTGGGTCCCGACCGTGTTTTGCCATCTCGCCATCAACCATCATGTTGACCATTTGGCATGACAGACTTCCGGCCAGCCCCTCGAAAACGGCTGCAGCGTGGGGGTGCACTGTCGGCATAGCATAGAGCCGTGAGTACCTTTATGTTTCGAATCCTTGTACGGTGTTGACACCCAAGACATCCCACATTGCGTGGTATATTTGGTTTTGGGTCCCGACCGTGTTTTGCCATCTGGCCATCAACCATCATGTTGACCATTTGGCATGACTGACTTCCGGCCGGCCCCTCGAAAACGGCTGCAGTGTGGGGGTGCACCGTCGGCGCAACGCACAGCCGTGTGCACCTTTATGTTTCGAATCCTTTTACGGTGTTGACACCCAAGACATCCCACATTGCGTGGTATATTTGGTTTTGGGTCCCGACCGTGTTTTGCCATCTCGCCATCAACCATCATGTTGACCATTTGGCATGACTGACTTCCGGCCAGCCCCTCGAAAACGGCTGCAGCGTGGGGGTGCACTGTCGGCATAGCATAGAGCCGTGTGCACCTTTATGTTTCAAATCCTTTTACGGTGTTGACACCCAAGACATGCCACATTGCGTGGTATATTTGGTTTTCGGTCCTGACCGTGTTTTGCCATCTCGCCACCAACCATCATGTTGACCATTTGGCATGACAGACTTCCGGCCAGCCCCTCCACAACAGCTGCATCGTGGGGGTGCACCGTCGGCGCAACGCACAGCCGTGTGCACCTTTATGTTTCGAATCCTTTTACGGTGTTGACACCCAAGACATGCCAAATTGCGTGGTATATTTGGTTTTGGGTCCCGACCGTGTTTTGCCATCTCGCCATCAACCATCATGTTGACCATTTGGCATGACAGACTTCCGGCCAGCCCCTCGAAAACGGCTGCAGCGTGGGGGTGCACTGTCGGCATAGCATAGAGCCGTGTGCACCTTTATGTTTCGAATCCTTTTACGGTGTTGACACCCAAGACATGCCACATTGTGTCGTATATTTGGTTTTGGGTCCCGACCGTGTTTTGCCATCGAGCCATCAACCATCATGTTGACCATTTGGCATGACTGACTTCCGGCCAGCCCCTCCACAAACGGCTGCATCGTGGGGGTGCACTGTTGGCGCAGCGCAGAGCCGTGTGCACCTTTATGTTTCGAATCCTTTTACGGTGTTGACACCCAAAACATGCCACATCGCGTGGTATATTTGGTTTTAGGTCCTGACGTTGTTTTGCCATCGGGCCAATCAACCATCATGTTGACCATTTGGCATGACAGACTTCCGGCCAGCCCCTCCACAACGGCTGCATCGTGGGGGGGCACTGTCGGCATACCATAGAGCCGTGAGCACCTTTACGTTTCAAATCCTTTTACGGTGTTGACACCCAAGACATGCCACATCGCGTGGTATATTTGGCTTTGGGTCCCGACCGTGTTTTGCCATCTCGCCATCAACCATCATGTTGACCATTTGGCATGACAGACTTCCGGCCAGCCCCTCGAAAACGGGTGCAGCGTGGGGGTGCACTGTCGGCATAGCATAGAGCTGTGAGCACCTTTATGTTTCGAATCCTTTTACGGTGTTGACACCAAGAACATGCCACATCGCGTGGTATATTTGGTTTTGGGTCCCGACCGTGTTTTGCCATCTCGCCATCAACCATCATGTTGACCATTTGGCATGACAGACTTCCGGCCAGCCCTCGGAAAACGGCTGCAGCGTGGGGGTGCACTGTCGGCATAGCATAGAGCCGTGTGCACCTTTATGTTTCGAATCCTTTTACGGTGTTGACACCCAAGACATGCCACATCGCGTGGTACATTTGGTTTTGGGTCCCGACCGTGTTTTGCCATCTAGCCATCAACCATCATGTTGACCATTTGGCATGACTGACTTCCGGCCGGCCCCTCGAAAACGGCTGCGTTCTGGGGGTGCACTGTCGGCGCAGCGTAGAGCTGTGAGCACCTTCATGTTTCGAATCCTTTTACGGTGTTGACACCCAAGACATGCCACATCGCGTGGTATATTTGGTTTTGGGTCCCGACCGTGTTTTGCCATCTAGCCATCAACCATCATGTTGACCATTTGGCATGACTGACTTCCGGCCAGCCCCTCCACAACGGCTGCATCGTGGGGGTGCACTGTCGGCGCAGCGCAGAGCCGTGTGCACCTTTATGTTTCGAATCCTTTTACGGTGTTGACACCCAAGACATGCCACATCGCGTGGTATATTTGGTTTTGGGTCCCGACCGTGTCTTGCCATCTAGCCATCAACCATCATGTTGACCATTTGGCATGACTGACTTCTTGCCGGCCCCTCGAAAACGGCTGCAGTGTAGGGGTGCACTGTCGGCATAGCATAGAGCCGTGTGCACCTTTATGTTTCGAATCCTTTTACGGTGTTGACACCCAAGACATGCCACATTGCGTGGTATATTTGGTTTTCGGTCCCGACCGTGTTTTGCCATCTCGCCACCAACCATCATGTTGACCATTTGGCATGACAGACTTCCGGCCAGCCCCTCCACAACGGCTGCATCGTGGGGGTGCACCGTCGGCGCAACGCACAGCCGTGTGCACCTTTATGTTTCGAATCCTTTTACGGTGTTGACACCCAAGACATGCCACATTGCGTGGTATATTTGGTTTTGGGTCCCGACCGTGTTTTGCCATCTCGCCATCAACCATCATGTTGACCATTTGGCATGACAGACTTCCGGCCAGCCCCTCGAAAACGGCTGCAGCGTGGGGGTGCACTGTCGGCATAGCATAGAGCCGTGTGCACCTTTATGTTTCGAATCCTTTTACGGTGTTGACACCCAAGACATGCCACATTGCGTCGTATATTTGGTTTTGGGTCCCGACCGTGTTTTGCCATCGAGCCATCAACCATCATGTTGACCATTTGGCATGACTGACTTCCGGCCAGCCCCTCCACAAACGGCTGCATCGTGGGGGTGCACTGTTGGCGCAGCGCAGAGCCGTGTGCACCTTTATGTTTCGAATCCTTTTACGGTGTTGACACCCAAAACATGCCACATCGCGTGGTATATTTGGTTTTAGGTCCTGACGTTGTTTTGCCATCTAGCCATCAACCATCATGTTGACCATTTGGCATGACAGACTTCCGGCCAGCCCCTCCACAACGGCTGCATCGTGGGGGGGCACTGTCGGCATACCATAGAGCCGTGAGCACCTTTACGTTTCGAATCCTTTTACGGTGTTGACACCCAAGACATGCCACATCGCGTGGTATATTTGGCTTTGGGTCCCGACCGTGTTTTGCCATCTCGCCATCAACCATCATGTTGACCATTTGGCATGACAGACTTCCGGCCAGCCCCTCGAAAACGGGTGCAGCGTGGGGGTGCACTGTCGGCATAGCATAGAGCTGTGAGCACCTTTATGTTTCGAATCCTTTTACGGTGTTGACACCAAGAACATGCCACATCGCGTGGTATATTTGGTTTTGGGTCCCGACCGTGTTTTGCCATCTCGCCATCAACCATCATGTTGACCATTTGGCATGACAGACTTCCGGCCAGCCCTCGGAAAACGGCTGCAGCGTGGGGGTGCACTGTCGGCATAGCATAGAGCCGTGTGCACCTTTATGTTTCGAATCCTTTTACGGTGTTGACACCCAAGACATGCCACATCGCGTGGTACATTTGGTTTTGGGTCCCGACCGTGTTTTGCCATCTAGCCATCAACCATCATGTTGACCATTTGGCATGACTGACTTCCGGCCGGCCCCTCGAAAACGGCTGCGTTCTGGGGGTGCACTGTCGGCGCAGCGCAGAGCCGTGTGCACCTTTATGTTTCGAATCCTTTTACGGTGTTGACACCCAAGACATGCCACATCGCGTGGTATATTTGGTTTTGGGTCCCGACCGTGTCTTGCCATCTAGCCATCAACCATCATGTTGACCATTTGGCATGACTGACTTCTTGCCGGCCCCTCGAAAACGGCTGCAGTGTAGGGGTGCACTGTCGGCGCATCGTAGAGCCGTGTGCACCTTTATGTTTCGAATCCTTTTGCGGTGTTGACACCCAAGACATGCCACATCGCGCGGTATATTTGGTTTTGGGTCCCGACGGTGTTTTGCCATCTGGCCATCAACCATCATGTTGACCATTTGGCATAACTGACTTCCGGCCAGCCCCTCGAAAACGGCTGCGGTGTGGGGGTGCACTGTCGGCGCATCGTAGAGCCGTGTGCACCTTTATGTTTCGAATCCCTTTGCTCCGTTGACACCCAAGACATGCCACATCGCGTGGTATATTTCGTTTTCGGTCCGGACGGTGTTTTGCCATCTAGCCATCAACCATCATGTTGACCATTTGGCATGACTGACTTCCGGCTGCCCCCTTGAAAACGGCTGCGGCGTGGGGGTGCACTTTCGGTGCAATGCAGAGCCGTGTGCACCTTCTTGTTTTGAATCCTTTTACGGTGTTGACACCCAAGACATGCCACATCGCGTGGTATATTTGGTTTTGGGTCGCGACGTTGTTTTGCCATCTGACCATCAACCATCATGTTGACCATTTGGCATGACAAACTTCCGGCCAGCCCCTCGAAAACGGCTGCAGCGTGGGGGTGCACTGTCGGCAGAGCATAGAGCCGTGTGTACCTTTTTGTTTCGAATCCTTTTACGGTGTTGACACCCAAGACATGCCACATCGCGTGGTATATTTGGTTTTGGGTTCCGGCTGTTTTTTGCCATCTAGCCATCAACCATCATGTTGACCATTTGGCATGACTGACTTCCGGCCGGCCCCTCCAAAACGGCTGCGGTGTGGGGGTGCAGTGTCGGCGCATCGTAGAGCCGTGTGCACCTTTATGTTTGGAATCCTTTTGCGGTGTTGACACCCAAGACATGCCACATCGCGTGGTATATTTGGTTTTGGGTCCCGACGGTGTTTTGCCATCTCGCCATCAACCATCATGTTGACCATTTGGCATGACAGACTTCCGGCCAGCCCCTCGAAAACGGCTGCAGCGTGGGGGTGCACTGTCGGCATAGCATAGAGCCGTGTGCACCTTTATGTTTCGAATCCTTTTACGGTGTTGACACCCAAGACATGCCACATTGCGTCGTATATTTGGTTTTGGGTCCCGACCGTGTTTTGCCATCGAGCCATCAACCATCATGTTGACCATTTGGCATGACAGATTTCCGGCCAGCCCCTCGAAAACGGCTGCAGCGTGGGGGTGCACTGTCGGCATAGCATAGAGCCGTGTGCACCTTTATGTTTCGAATCCTTTTACGGTGTTGACACCCAAGACATGCCACATTGCGTCGTATATTTGGTTTTGGGTCCCGACCGTGTTTTGCCATCGAGCCATCAACCATCATGTTGACCATTTGGCATGACTGACTTCCGGCCAGCCCCTCCACAAACGGCTGCATCGTGGGGGTGCACTGTTGGCGCAGCGCAGAGCCGTGTGCACCTTTATGTTTCGAATCCTTTTACGGTGTTGACACCCAAAACATGCCACATCGCGTGGTATATTTGGTTTTAGGTCCTGACGTTGTTTTGCCATCTAGCCATCAACCATCATGTTGACCATTTGGCATGACAAACTTCCGGCCAGCCCCTCCACAACGGCTGCATCGTGGGGGGGCACTGTCGGCATACCATAGAGCCGTGAGCACCTTTACGTTTCGAATCCTTTTACGGTGTTGACACCCAAGACATGCCACATCGCGTGGTATATTTGGCTTTGGGTCCCGACCGTGTTTTGCCATCTCGCCATCAACCATCATGTTGACCATTTGGCATGACAGACTTCCGGCCAGCCCCTCGAAAACGGGTGCAGCGTGGGGGTGCACTGTCGGCATAGCATAGAGCTGTGAGCACCTTTATGTTTCGAATCCTTTTACGGTGTTGACACCAAGAACATGCCACATCGCGTGGTATATTTGGTTTTGGGTCCCGACCGTGTTTTGCCATCTCGCCATCAACCATCATGTTGACCATTTGGCATGACAGACTTCCGGCCAGCCCTCGGAAAACGGCTGCAGCGTGGGGGTGCACTGTCGGCATAGCATAGAGCCGTGTGTACCTTTATGTTTCGAATCCTTTTACGGTGTTGACACCCAAGACATGCCACATCGCGTGGTACATTTGGTTTTGGGTCCCGACCGTGTTTTGCCATCTAGCCATCAACCATCATGTTGACCATTTGGCATGACTGACTTCCGGCCAGCCCCTCGAAAACGGCTGCTTTCTGGGGGTGCACTGTCGGCGCAGCGTAGAGCTGTGAGCACCTTCATGTTTCGAATCCTTTTACGGTGTTGACACCCAAGACATGTCACATTGCGTGGTATATTTGGTTTTGGGTCCCGACCGTGTTTTGCCATCTAGCCATCAACCATCATGTTGACCATTTGGCATGACTGACTTCCGGCCAGCCCCTCCACAACGGCTGCATCGTGGGGGTGCACTGTCGGCGCAGCGCAGAGCCGTGTGCACCTTTATGTTTCGAATCCTTTTACGGTGTTGACACCCAAGACATGCCACATCGCGTGGTATATTTGGTTTTGGGTCCCGACCGTGTCTTGCCATCTAGCCATCAACCATCATGTTGACCATTTGGCATGACTGACTTCTTGCCGGCCCCTCGAAAACGGCTGCAGTGTAGGGGTGCACTGTCGGCGCATCGTAGAGCCGTGTGCACCTTTATGTTTCGAATCCTTTTGCGGTGTTGACACCCAAGACATGCCACATCGCGCGGTATATTTGGTTTTGGGTCCCGATGGTGTTTTGCCATCTGGCCATCAACCATCATGTTGACCATTTGGCATAACTGACTTCCGGCCAGCCCCTCGAAAACGCCTGCGGTGTGGGGGTGCACTGTCGGCGCATCGTAGAGCCGTGTGCACCTTTATGTTTCGAATCCTTTTGCGGTGTTGACACCCAAGACATGCCACATCGCGTGGTATATTTCGTTTTGGGTCCGGACGGTGTTTTGCCATCTAGCCATCAACCATCATGTTGACCATTTGGCATGACTGACTTCCGGCTGCCCCCTTGAAAACGGCTGCGGCGTGGGGGTGCACTTTCGGTGCAATGCAGAGCCGTGTGCACCTTCTTGTTTTGAATCCTTTTACGGTGTTGACACCCAAGACATGCCACATCGCGTGGTATATTTGGTTTTGGGTCGCGACGTTGTTTTGCCATCTGACCATCAACCATCATGTTGACCATTTGGCATGACAAACTTCCGGCCAGCCCCTCGAAAACGGCTGCAGCGTGGGGGTGCACTGTCGGCAGAGCATAGAGCCGTGTGTACCTTTTTGTTTCGAATCCTTTTACGGTGTTGACACCCAAGACATGCCACATCGCGTGGTATATTTGGTTTTGGGTTCCGGCCGTTTTTTGCCATCTAGCCATCAACCATCATGTTGACCATTTGGCATGACTGACTTCCGGCCGGCCCCTCGAAAACGGCTGCGGTGTGGGGGTGCAGTGTCGGCGTAGCATAGAGCCGTGTGCACCTTTATGTTTCGAATCCTTTTGCCGTGTTGACACCCAAGACATGCCACATCGCGTGGTATATTTGGTTTTGGGTCCCGACGGTGTTTTGCCATCTAGCCATCAACCATCATGTTGACCATTTGGCATGACTGACTTCCGGCCGGCCCCTCCAAAACGGCTGCGGTGTGGGGGTGCAGTGTCGGCGCATCGTAGAGCCGTGTGCACCTTTATGTTTGGAATCCTTTTGCGGTGTTGACACCCAAGACATGCCACATCGCGTGGTATATTTGGTTTTGGGTCCCGACGGTGTTTTGCCATCTGGCCATCAACCATCATGTTGACCATTTGGCATGACTGACTTCCGGCTGCCCCCTTGAAAACGGCTGCGGCGTGGGGGTGCATTGTCGGTGCAACGCAGAGCCGTGTGCACCTTTATGTTTCGAATCCTTTTACGGTGTTGACACCCAAGACATGCCACATCGCGTGGTATATTTGGTTTTGGGTCCCGGCTGTGTTTTGCCATCTAGCCATCAACCATCATGTTGACCATTTGGCATGAATGACTTCCGGCCAGCCCCTCCACAACGGCTGCATCGTGGGGGTGCACCGTCGGCGTAGCGCAGAGCCGTGTGCACCTTTATGTTTCGAATCCTTTTACGGTGTTGACACCCAAGACATGCCACATCGCGTGGTATATTTGGTTTTGGGTCCCGACCGTGTCTTGCCATCTAGCCATCAACCATCATGTTGACCATTTGGCATGACTGACTTCCGGCCAGCCCCTCGAAAACGGCTGCGGTGTGGGGATGCACTAACGGCGCATCGTAGAGCCGTGTGCACCTTTATGTTTCAAATCCTTTTGCGGTGTTGACACCCAAGACATGCCACATCGCGTGGTCTATTTGGTTTTGGGTCCCGGCTGTGTTTTGCCATCTAGCCATCAACCATCATGTTGACCATTTGGCATGACTGACTTCCGGCCAGCCCCTCGAAAACGGCTGCGGTGTAGGGGTGCAATGTCCGCGCATCGTAGAGCCGTGTGCACCTTTATGTTTTGAATCCTTTTGCGGTGTTGACACCCAAGACATGCCACATCGCGTGGTATATTTGGTTTTGGGTCCCGACGTTGTTTTGCCATCTGACCATCAACCATCATGTTGACCATTTAGCATGACAGACTTCCGGCCCGCCCCTCGAAAACGGCTGCAGAGTGGGGCCGCACTGTCGGCATAGCATAGAGCCGTGTGCACCTTTATGTTTCGAATCCTTTTACGGTGTTGACACCCAAGACATGCCACATCGCGTGGTATATTTGGTTTTGGGTCCCGACCGTGTCTTGCCATCTAGCCATCAACCATCATGTTGACCATTTGGCATGACTGACTTCCGGCCGGCCCCTCGAAAACGGTTGCAGTGTGGGCGTGCACTGTCGGCGCATCGTAAAGCCGTGTGCACCTTTATGTTTCGAATCGTCTTGCGGTGTTGACACCCAAGACATGCCACATCGCGTGGTCTATTTGGTTTTGGGTCCCGGCTGTGTTTTGCCATCTAGCCATCAACCATCATGTTGACCATTTGGCATGACTGACTTCCGGCCACCCCCTCGAAAACGGCTGCGGTGTAGGGGTGCACTGTCCGCGCATCGTAGAGCCGTGTGCACCTTTATGTTTTGAATCCTTTTGCGGTGTTGACACCCAAGACATGCCACATCGCGTGGTATATTTGGTTTTGGGTCCCGACGTTGTTTTGCCATCTGACCATCAACCATCATGTTGACCATTTAGCATGACAGACTTCCGGCCAGCCCCTCGAAAACGGCTGCAGAGTGGGGCTGCACTGTCGGCATAGCATAGAGCCGTGTGCACCTTTATGTTTCGAATCCTTTCACGGTGTTGACACCCAAGACATGCCACATCGCGTGGTATATTTGGTTTTGGGTCCCGACCGTGTCTTGCCATCTAGCCATCAACCATCATGTTGACCATTTGGCATGACTAACTTCCGGCCGGCCCCTCGAAAACGGTTGCGGTGTGGGCGTGCACTGTCGGCGCATCGTAAAGCCGTGTGCACCTTTATGTTTCGAATCGTTTTGCGGTGTTGACACCCGAGACATGCCACATCGCGTGGTCTATTTGGTTTTGAGTCCCGGCCGTGTTTTGCCATCTAGCCATCAACCATCATGTTGACCATTTGGCATGACTGACTTCCGGCCAGCCCCTCGAAAACGGCTGCGGTGTGGGGGTGCACTATCGGCGCATCGTAGAGCCGTGTGCACCTTTATGTTTCGAATCCTTTTACGGTGTTGACACCCAAGACATGCCACATCGCGTGGTATATTTGGTTTTGGGTCCCGACGGTGTTTTGCCATCTGGCCATTAACCATCATGTTGACCATTTGGCATGACTGACTTCCGGCTGCCCCATTGAAAACGGCTGCAGCGTGGGGGTGCACTGTCGGTGCAACGCAGAGCCGTGTGCACCTTTATGTTTTGACTCCTTTTACGGTGTTGACACCCAAGACATGCCACATCGCGTGCTATATTTGGTTTTGGGTCCCGACGTTGTTGTGCCATCTGACCATCAACCATCATGTTGACCATTTGGCATGACTGACTTCCGGCCAGCCCCTCGAAAACGGCTGCAGCGTGGGGGTGCACTGTCGGCATAGCATAGAGCCGTGTGCACCTTTATGTTTCGAATCCTTTTACGGTGTTGACACCCAAGACATGCCACATCGCGTGGTATATTTGGTTTTGGGTCCCGACCGTGTCTTGCCATCTAGCCACCAACCATCATGTTGACCATTTGGCATGACTGACTTCCGGCCGGCCCCTCGAAAACGGTTGCAGTGTGGGCGTGCACTGTCGGCGCATCGTAAAGCCGTGTGCACCTTTATGTTTCGAATCCTTTTGCGGTGTTGACACCCAAGACATGCCACATCGCGTGGTCTATTTGGTTTTGGGTCCCGGCCGTGTTTTGCCATCTAGCCATCAACCATCATGTTGACCATTTGGCATGACTGACTTCCGGCCAGCCCCTCGAAAACGGCTGCGGTGTGGGGGTGCACTATCGGCGCATCGTAGAGCCGTGTGCACCTTTATGTTTCGAATCCTTTTGCAGTGTTGACACCCAAGACATGCCACATCGCGTGGTATATTTGGTTTTGGGTCCCGACGGTGTTTTGCCATCTGGCCATCAACCATCATGTTGACCATTTGGCATGACTGACTTCCGGTTGCCCCCTTGAAAATGGCTGCGGCGTGGGGGTGCACTGTCGGTGCAACGCAGAGCCATGTGCACCTTTATGTTTTGAATCCTTTTACGGTGTTGACACGCAAGACATGCCACATCGCGTGGTATATTTGGTTTTGCGTCCCGACGTTGTTTGGCCATCTGACCATCAACCATCATGTTGACCATTTGGCATGACTGACTTCCGGCCAGCCCCTCGAAAACGGCTGCAGCGTGGGGGTGCACTATCGGCATGGCATAGAGCCGTGTGCACCTTTATGTTTCGAATCCTTTTACGGTGTTGACACCCAAGACATGCCACATCGCGTGGTATATTTGGTTTTGGGTCCCGACCGTGTCTTGCCATCTAGCCATCAACCATCATGTTGACCATTTGGCATGACTGACTTCCAGCCAGCCCCTCCACAACGGCTGCATCGTGGGGGTGCACCGTCGGCGTAGCGCAGAGCCGTGTGCACCTTTATGTTTCGAATCCTTTTACGGTGTTGACACCCAAGACATGCCACATCGCGTGGTATATTTGGTTTTGGGTCCCGACTGTGTCTTGCCATCTAGCCATCAACCATCATGTTGACCATTTGGCATGAGTGACTTCCGGCCGGCCGCTCGAAAACGGCTGCAGTGTGGGGGTGCACTGTCGGCGCATGGTAGAGCCGTGTGCACCTTTATGTTTCCAATCCTTTTGCGGTGTTGACACTGAAGACATGCCACATCGCGTGGTCTATTTGGTTTTGGGTCCCGGCCGTGTTTTGCCATCTAGCCATCAACCATCATGTTGACCATTTGGCATGACTGACTTCCGGCCAGCCCCTCGAAAACGGCTGCCGTGTGGGGGTGCACTATCAGCGCATCGTAGAGCCGTGTGCACCTTTATGTTTCGAATCCTGTTGCGGTGTTGACACCCAAGACATGACACATCGCGTGGTATATTTGGTTTTGGGTCCCGACGGTGTTTTGCCATCTGGCCATCAACCATCATGTTGACCATTTGGCATGACTGACTTCCGTCTGCCCCCTTGAAAAAAGCTGCGGCGTGGGGGTGCACTGTCGGTGCAACGCAAAGCCGTTTGCACCGTTATGTTTTGAATCCTTTTACGGTGTTGACACCCAAGACATGCCACATCGCGTGGTATATTTGGTTTTGGGTCCCGACGTTGTTTTGCCATCTGACCATCAACCATCATGTTGACCATTCGGCATGACAGACTTCCGGCCAGCCCCTCGAAAACGGCTGCCGCGTGGGGGTGCACTGTCGGCATAGCAGAGAGCCGTGTGCACCTTTATGTTTCGAAACCTTTTACGGTGTTGACACCCCAGACATGCCACATCGCGTGGTATATTTGGTTTTGGGTCCCGACCCTGTCTTGCCATCTAGCCAGCAACCATCATGTTGACCATTTGGCATGACTGACTTCCGGCCGGCCCCTCGAAAACGGCCACAGTGTGGGGGTGCACCATCGGCGCATCGTAGAGCCGTGTGCACCTTTATGTTTCGAATCCTTTTGCGGTGTTGACACCCAAGACATGTCACATCTCGTGGTCCATTTGGTTTTGGGTCCCGGCCGTGTTTTGCCATCTAGCCATCAACCATCATGTTGACCATTTGGCATGACTGACTTCCGGCCAGCCCCTCGAAAACGGCTGCAGTGTGGAGGTGCACTATCGGCGCATCGTAGAGCCGTGTGCACCTTTATGTTTCCAACCCTTTTGCGGTGTTGACACCCAAGACATGCCACATCGCGTGGTATATTTGGTTTTGGGTCCCGACGGTGTTTTGCCATCTTGCCATCAACCATCATGTTGACCATTTGGCATGACTGACTTCCGGCCAGCCCCTCGAAAACGGCTGCAGTGTGGGGGTGCACTATCGGCGCATCGTAGAGCCGTGTGCACCTTTATGTTTCGAATCCCTTTGCGGTGTTGACACCCAAGACATGCCACATCGCGTGGTATATTTGGTTTTGGGTCCCGACGTTGTTTTGCCATCTGACCATCAACCATCATGTTGACCATTTGCCATGACAGACATCCGGCCAGCCCCTCGAAAACGGCTGCAGCTTGGGGGTGCACTGTGGGCATAGCATAGAGCCGTGTGCACCTTTATGTTTCGAATCCTTTTACGGTGTTGACACCCAAGACATGCCACATCGTGTGGTATATTTGGTTTTGGGTCCGGACCGTGTTTTGCCATCTCGCCATCAACCATCATGTTGACCATTTGGCATGACAGACTTCCGGCCAGCCCCTCGAAAACGGCTGCAGCGTGGGGGTGCACTGTCGGCATAGCATAGAGCCGTGTGCACCTTTATGTTTCGAATCCTTTTACGGTGTTGACACCCAAGACATGCCACATTGCGTGGTATATTTGGTTTTGGGTCCCGACCGAGTTTTGCCATCTAGCCATCAACCATCATGTTGACCTTTTGGCATGACTGACTTCCGGCCGGCCCCTCGAAAACGGCTGCAGTGTGGGGGTGCACTGTCGGCGCATCGTAGAGCCGTGTGCACCTTTATGTTTCGAATCCTTTTGCGGTGTTGACACCCAAGACATGCCACATCGCGTGGTCTATTTGGTTTTGGGTCCCGGCCGTGTTTTGCCATCTAGCCATCAACCATCATGTTGACCATTTGGCATGACTGACTTCCGGCCAGCCCCTCGAAAACGTCTGCGGTGTGGGGGTGCACTATCGGCGCATCGTAGAGCCGTGTGCACCTTTATGTTTCGAATCCTTTTGCGGTGTTGACACCCAAGACATGCCACATCGCGTGGTATATTTGGTTTTGGGTCCCGACGGTGTTTTGCCATCTGACCATCAACCATCATGTTGACCATTTGGCATGACAGACTTCCGGCCGGCCCCTCGAAAACGGCTGCAGCGTCGGGGTGCACTGTCGGCATAGCATAGAGCCGTGTGCACCTTTATATTTCGAATCCTTTTACGGTGTTGACACCCAAGACATGCCACATCGCGTCGTATATTTGGTTTTGGGTCCCGACCGTGTTTTGCCATCTCCCCATCAACCATCATGTTGACCATTTGGCATGACAGACTTCCGGCCAGCCCCTCGAAAACGGCTGCAACGTGGGGGTGCACTGTCGGCATAGCATAGAGCCGTGTGCACCTTTATGTTTCGAATCCTTTTACGGTGTTGACACCCAAGACATGCCACATTGCGTCGTATATTTGGTTTCGGGTCCCGACCGTGTTTTGCCATCTAGCCATCAACCATCATGTTGACCATTTGGCATGACTGACTTCCGGCCAGCCCCTCCACAACGGCTGCAGTGTAGGGGTGCACTGTCGGCGCATCGTAGAGCCGTGTGCACCTTTATGTTTCGAATCTTTTTGCGGTGTTGACACCCAAGACATGCCACATCGCGCGGTATATTTGGTTTTGGGTCCCGACGGTGTTTTGCCATTTGGCCATCAACCATCATGTTGACCATTTGGCATAACTGACTTCCGGCCAGCCCCTCGAAAACGGCTGCGGTGTGGGGGTGCACTGTCGGCGCATCGTAGAGCCGTGTGCACCTTTATGTTTCGAATCCTTTTGCGGTGTTGACACCCAAGACATGCCACATCGCGTGGTATATTTGGTTTTGGGTCCCGACGTTGTTTTGCCATCTAGCCATCAACCATCATGTTGACCATTTGGCATGATTGACTTCCGGCTGCATCCTTGAAAACGGCTGCGGCGTGGGGGTGCACTTTCGGTGCAATGCAGAGCCGTGTGCACCTTTTTGTTTTGAATCCTTTTACGGTGTTGACACCCAAGACATGCCACATCGCGTGGTATATTTGGTTTTGGGTCGCGACGTTGTTTTGCCATCTGACCATCAACCATCATGTTGACCATTTGGCATGACAAACTTCCGGCCAGCCCCTCGAAAACGGCTGCAGCGTGGGGGTGCACTGTCGGCAGAGCATAGAGCCGTGTGTACCTTTTTGTTTCGAATCCTTTTACGGTGTTGACACCCAAGACATGCCACAGCGCGTGGTATATTTGGTTTTGGGTCCCGACCGTGTTCTGCCATCTCGCCATCAACCATCATGTTGACCATTTGGCATGACTGACTTCCGGCCCGCCCCTCCACAACGGCTGCATCGTGGGGGTGCACCGTCGGCGTAGCGCAGAGCCGTGTGCACCTTTATGTTTCAAATCCTTTCACGGTGTTGACACCCAAGACATGGCACATCGCGTGGTATATTTGGTTTTGGGTCCCGACGTTGTTTTGCCATCTAGCCATCAACCATCATGTTGACCATTTGGCATGACTGACTTCCGGCCAGCCCCTCGAAAACGGCTGCGGTGTCGGGGTGCACCGTCGGCGCATCATAGAGCCGTGTGCACCTTTATGTTTTGAATCCTTTTACGGTGTTGACACCCAAGACATGCCACATCGCGTGGTATATTTGGTTTTGGGTCCCGCCCGTGTTTTGCCATCTAGCCATCAACCATCATGTTGACCATTTGGCATGACTGACTTCCGGCCGGCCCCTCCAAAACGGCTGCATCGTGGGGGTGCACTGTCGGGGCATCGTAGAGCCGTGTGCACCTTTATGTTTCGAATCCTTTTGCGGTGTTGACACCCATGACATGCCACATCGCGTGGTATATTTGGTTTTGGGTCCCGACGGTGTTTTGCCATCTGGCCATCAACCATTATGTTGACCATTTGGCATGACTGACTTCCGGCTGCCCCCTTGAAAACGGCTGCGGTGTGAGGGTGCAGTGTCGGCGCATCCTAGAGCCGTGTGCACCTTTATGTTTGGAATCCTTTTGCGGTGTTGACACCCAAGACATGCCACATCGCGTGGTATATTTGGTTTTGGGTTCCGACGGTGTTTTGCCATCTAGCCATCAACCATCATGTTGACCATTTGGCATGACTGACTTCCGGCTAGCCCCTCGAAAACGGCTGCGGTGTGGGGGTGCAGTGTCGGCGTAGCATAGAGCCGTGTGCACCTTCATGTTTCGAATCCTTGTGCGGTGTTGACACCCAAGACATGCCACATCGCGTGGTATATTTGGTTTTGGGTCCCGACGGTGTTTTGCCATCTAGCCATCAACCATCATGTTGACCATTTGGCATGACTGACTTCCGGCCGGCCCCTCCAAAACGGCTGCGGTGTGGGGGTGCAGTGTCGGCGCATCAAAGAGCCGTGTGCACCTTTATGTTTCGAATCCTTTTGCGGTGTTGACACCCAAGACATGCCACATCGCGTGGTATATTTGGTTTTGGGTCCCGACGGTGTTTTGCCATCTGACCATCAACCATCATGTTGACCATTTGGCATGACAGACTTCCGGCCAGCCCCTCGAAAACGGCTGCAGAGTGGAGCCGCACTGTTGGCATAGCATAGAGCCGTGTGCACCTTTATGTTTCGAATCCTTTTACGGTGTTGACACCCAAGACATGCCACATCGCGTGGTATATTTGGTTTTGGGTCCCGGCCGTGTTTTGCCATCTACCCATCAACCATCATGTTGACCATTTGGCATGAATGACTTCCGGCCAGCCCCTCCACAACGGCTGCATCGGGGGGGTGCACCGTCGGCGTAGCGCAGAGCCGTGTGCACCTTTATGTTTCGAATCCTTTTACGGTGTTGACACCCAAGACATGCCGCATCGCGTGGTATATTTGGTTTTGGGTCGCGACGTTGTTTTGCCATCTGACCATCAACCATCATGTTGACCATTTGGCATGACAAACTTCCGGCCAGCCCCTCGAAAACGGCTGCAGCGTGGGGGTGCACTGTCGGCAGAGCATAGAGCCGTGTGTACCTTTTTGTTTCGAATCCTGTTACGGTGTTGACACCCAAGACATGCCACATCGCGTGGTATATTTGGTTTTGGGTCCCGACCGTGTTCTGCCATCTCGCCATCAACCATCATGTTGACCATTTGGCATGACTGACTTCCGGCCCGCCCCTCCACAACGGCTGCATCGTGGGGGTGCACCGTCGGCGTAGCGCAGAGCCGTGTGCACCTTTATGTTTCAAATCCTTTCACGGTGTTGACACCCAAGGCATGGCACATCGCGTGGTATATTTGGTTTTGGGTCCCGACGTTGTTTTGCCATCTAGCCATCAACCATCATGTTGACCATTTGGCATGACTGACTTCCGGCCAGCCCCTCGAAAACGGCTGCGGTGTCGGGGTGCACCGTCGGCGCATCATAGAGCCGTGTGCACCTTTATGTTTTGAATCCTTTTACGGTGTTGACACCCAAGACATGCCACATCGCGTGGTATATTTGGTTTTGGGTCCCGCCCGTGTTTTGCCATCTAGCCATCAACCATCATGTTGACCATTTGGCATGACTGACTTCCGGCCGGCCCCTCCAAAACGGCTGCATCGTGGGGGTGCACTGTCGGGGCATCGTAGAGCCGTGTGCACCTTTATGTTTCGAATCCTTTTGCGGTGTTGACACCCAAGACATGCCACATCGCGTGGTATATTTGGTTTTGGGTCCCGACGGTGTTTTGCCATCTGGCCATCAACCATTATGTTGACCATTTGGCATGACTGACTTCCGGCTGCCCCCTTGAAAACGGCTGCGGTGTGAGGGTGCAGTGTCGGCGCATCTCTGAGCCGTGTGCACCTTTATGTTTGGAATCCTTTTGCGGTGTTGACACCCAAGACATGCCACATCGCGTGGTATATTTGGTTTTGGGTTCCGACGGTGTTTTGCCATCTAGCCATCAACCATCATGTTGACCATTTGGCATGACTGACTTCCGGCTAGCCCCTCGAAAACGGCTGCGGTGTGGGGGTGCAGTGTCGGCGTAGCATAGAGCCGTGTGCACCTTCATGTTTCGAATCCTTTTGCGGTGTTGACACCCAAGACATGCCACATCGCGTGGTATATTTGGTTTTGGGTCCCGACGGTGTTTTGCCATCTAGCCATCAACCATCATGTTGACCATTTGGCATGACTGACTTCCGGCCGGCCCCTCCAAAACGGCTGCGGTGTGGGGGTGCAGTGTCGGCGCATCGTAGAGCCGTGTGCACCTTTATGTTTCGAATCCTTTTGCGGTGTTGACACCCAAGACATGCCACATCGCGTGGTATATTTGGTTTTGGGTCCCGACGGTGTTTTGCCATCTGGCCATCAACCATCATGTTGACCATTTGGCATGACTGACTTCCGGCTGCCCCCTTGAAAACGGCTGCGGCGTGGGGGTGCAATGTCGGTGCAACACAGAGCCGTGTGCACCTTTATGTTTTGAATCCTTTTACGGTGTTGACACCCAAGACATGCCACATCGCGTGGTATATTTGGTTTTGGGTCCCGACGTTGTTTTGCCATCTGACCATCAACCATCATGTTGACCATTTGGCATGACAGACTTCCGGCCAGCCCCTCGAAAACGGCTGCAGAGTGGAGCCGCACTGTTGGCATAGCATAGAGCCGTGTGCACCTTTATGTTTCGAATCCTTTTACGGTGTTGACACCCAAGACATGCCACATCGCGTGGTATATTTGGTTTTGGGTCCCGGCCGTGTTTTGCCATCTACCCATCAACCATCATGTTGACCATTTGGCATGAATGACTTCCGGCCAGCCCCTCCACAACGGCTGCATCGGGGGGGTGCACCGTCGGCGTAGCGCAGAGCCGTGTGCACCTTTATGTTTCGAATCCTTTTACGGTGTTGACACCCAAGACATGCCACATCGCGTGGTATATTTGGTTTTGGGTCCCGACCGTGTCTTGCCATCTAGCCATCAACCATCATGTTGACCATTTGGCATGACTGACTTCCGGCCAGCCCCTCGAAAACGGCTGCGGTGTGGGGGTGCACTAACGGCGCATCGTAGAGCCGTGTGCACCTTTATGTTTCAAATCCTTTTGCGGTGTTGACACCCAAGACATGCCACATCGCGTTGTCTATTTGGTTTTGGGTCCCGGCTGTGTTTTGCCATCTAGCCATCAACCATCATGTTGACCATTTGGCATGACTGACTTCCGGCCAGCCCCTCGAAAACGGCTGCGGTGTAGGGGGTGCACTGTCCGCGCATCGTAGAGCCGTGTGCACCTTTATGTTTTGAATCCTTTTGCGGTGTTGACACCCAAGACATGCCACATCGCGTGGTATATTTGGTTTTGGGTCCCGACGTTGTTTTGCCATCTTACCATCAACCATCATGTTGACCATTTAGCATGACAGACTTCCGGCCAGCCCCTCGAAAACGGCTGCAGAGTGGGGCCGCACTGTCGGCATAGCATAGAGCCGTGTGCACCTTTATGTTTCGAATCCTTTTACGGTGTTGACACCCAAGACATGCCACATCGCGTGGTATATTTGGTTTTGGGTCCCGACCGTGTCTTGCCATCTAGCCATCAACCATCATGTGGACCATTTGGCATGATTGACTTCCGGCCGGCCCCTCGAAAACGGTTGCAGTGTGGGCGTGCACTGTCGGCGCATCGTAAAGCCGTGTGCACCTTTATGTTTCGAATCGTTTTGCGGTGTTGACACCCAAGACATGCCACATCGCGTGGTCTATTTGGTTTTGGGTCCCGGCCGTGTTTTGCCATCTAGCCATCAACCATCATGTTGACCATTTGGCATGACTGACTTCCGGCCAGCCCCTCGAAAACGGCTGCGGTGTGGGGGTGCACTATCGGCGCATCGTAGAGCCGTGTGCACCTTTATGTTTCGAATCCTTTTACGGTGTTGACACCCAAGACATGCCACATCGCGTGGTATATTTGGTTTTGGGTCCCGACCGTGTCTTGCCATCTAGCCATCAACCATCATGTTGACCATTTGGCATGACTGACTTCCGGCCAGCCCCTCGAAAACGGCTGCGGTGTGGGGGTGCACTGACGGCGCATCGTAGAGCCGTGTGCACCTTTATGTTTCAAATCCTTTTGCGGTGTTGACACCCAAGACATGCCACATCGCGTGGTCTATTTGGTTTTGGGTCCCGGCTGTGTTTTGCCATCTAGCCATCAACCATCATGTTGACCATTTGGCATGACTGACTTCCGGCCAGCCCCTCGAAAACGGCTGCAGTGTGGGGGTGCACTGTCGGCGCATCGTAAAGCCGTGTGCACCTTTATGTTTCGAATCGTTTTGCGGTGTTGACACCCAAGACATGCCACATCGCGTGGTCTATTTGGTTTTGGGTCCCGGCCGTGTTTTGCCATCTAGCCATCAACCATCATGTTGACCATTTGGCATGACTGACTTCCGGCCAGCCCCTCGAAAACGGCTGCAGAGTGGAGCCGCACTGTTGGCATAGCATAGAGCCGTGTGCACCTTTATGTTTCGAATCCTTTTACGGTGTTGACACCCAAGACATGCCACATCGCGTGGTATATTTGGTTTTGGGTCCCGGCCGTGTTTTGCCATCTACCCATCAACCATCATGTTGACCATTTGGCATGAATGACTTCCGGCCAGCCCCTCCACAACGGCTGCATCGGGGGGGTGCACCGTCGGCGTAGCGCAGAGCCGTGTGCACCTTTATGTTTCGAATCCTTTTACGGTGTTGACACGCAAGACATGCCACATCGCGTGGTATATTTGGTTTTGGGTCCCGACCGTGTCTTGCCATCTAGCCATCAACCATCATGTTGACCATTTGGCATGACTGACTTCCGGCCAGCCCCTCGAAAACGGCTGCGGTGTGGGGGTGCACTAACGGCGCATCGTAGAGCCGTGTGCACCTTTATGTTTCAAATCCTTTTGCGGTGTTGACACCCAAGACATGCCACATCGCGTTGTCTATTTGGTTTTGGGTCCCGGCTGTGTTTTGCCATCTAGCCATCAACCATCATGTTGACCATTTGGCATGACTGACTTCGGGCCAGCCCCTCGAAAACGGCTGCGGTGTAGGGGTGCACTGTCCGCGCATCGTAGAGCCGTGTGCACCTTTATGTTTTGAATCCTTTTGCGGTGTTGACACCCAAGACATGCCACATCGCGTGGTATATTTGGTTTTGGGTCCCGACGTTGTTTTGCCATCTTACCATCAACCATCATGTTGACCATTTAGCATGACAGACTTCCGGCCAGCCCCTCGAAAACGGCTGCAGAGTGGGGCCGCACTGTCGGCATAGCATAGAGCCGTGTGCACCTTTATGTTTCGAATCCTTTTACGGTGTTGACACCCAAGACATGCCACATCGCGTGGTATATTTGGTTTTGGGTCCCGACCGTGTCTTGCCATCTAGCCATCAACCATCATGTGGACCATTTGGCATGATTGACTTCCGGCCGGCCCCTCGAAAACGGTTGCAGTGTGGGCGTGCACTGTCGGCGCATCGTAAAGCCGTGTGCACCTTTATGTTTCGAATCGTTTTGCGGTGTTGACACCCAAGACATGCCACATCGCGTGGTCTATTTGGTTTTGGGTCCCGGCCGTGTTTTGCCATCTAGCCATCAACCATCATGTTGACCATTTGGCATGACTGACTTCCGGCCAGCCCCTCGAAAACGGCTGCGGTGTGGGGGTGCACTATCGGCGCATCGTAGAGCCGTGTGCACCTTTATGTTTCGAATCCTTTTACGGTGTTGACACCCAAGACATGCCACATCGCGTGGTATATTTGGTTTTGGGTCCCGACCGTGTCTTGCCATCTAGCCATCAACCATCATGTTGACCATTTGGCATGACTGACTTCCGGCCAGCCCCTCGAAAACGGCTGCGGTGTGGGGGTGCACTGACGGCGCATCGTAGAGCCGTGTGCACCTTTATGTTTCAAATCCTTTTGCGGTGTTGACACCCAAGACATGCCACATCGCGTGGTCTATTTGGTTTTGGGTCCCGGCTGTGTTTTGCCATCTAGCCATCAACCATCATGTTGACCATTTGGCATGACTGACTTCCGGCCAGCCCCTCGAAAACGGCTGCAGTGTGGGGGTGCACTGTCGGCGCATCGTAAAGCCGTGTGCACCTTTATGTTTCGAATCGTTTTGCGGTGTTGACACCCAAGACATGCCACATCGCGTGGTCTATTTGGTTTTGGGTCCCGGCCGTGTTTTGCCATCTAGCCATCAACCATCATGTTGACCATTTGGCATGACTGACTTCCGGCCAGCCCCTCGAAAACGGCTGCGGCGTGGGGGTGCACTATCGGCGCATCGTAGAGCCGTGTGCACCTTTATGTTTCGAATCCTTTTACGGTGTTGACACCCAAGACATGCCACATCGCGTGGTATATTTGGTTTTGGGTCCCGACCGTGTCTTGCCATCTAGCCATCAACCATCATGTTGACCATTTGGCATGACTGACTTCCGGCCAGCCCCTCGAAAACGGCTGCGGTGTAGGGGTGCACTGTCCGCGCATTGTAGAGCCGTGTGCACCTTTATGTTTTGAATCCTTTTGCGGTGTTGACACCCAAGACATGCCACATCGCGTGGTATATTTGGTTTTGGGTCCCGACGTTGTTTTGCCATCTGGCCATCAACCATCATGTTGACCTTTTAGCATGACAGACTTCCGGCCAGCCCCTCGAAAACGGCTGCAGTGTGGGGGTGCACTGTCGGCATAGCATAGAGCCGTGTGCACCTTTATGTTTCGAATCCTTTCACGGTGTTGACACCCAAGACATGCCACATCGCGTGGTATATTTGGTTTTGGGTCCCGACCGTGTCTTGCCATCTAGCCATCAACCATCATGTTGACCATTTGGCATGACTAACTTCCGGCCGGCCCCTCGAAAACGGTTGCAGTGTGGGCGTGCACTGTCGGCGCATCGTAAAGCCGTGTGCACCTTTATGTTTCGAATCGTTTTGCGGTGTTGACACCCAAGACATGCCACATCGCGTGGTCTATTTGGTTTTGGGTCCCGGCCGTGTTTTGCCATCTAGCCATCAACCATCATGTTGACCATTTGGCATGACTGACTTCCGGCCAGCCCCTCGAAAACGGCTGCGGTGTGGGGGTGCACTATCGGCGCATCGTAGAGCCGTGTGCACCTTTATGTTTCGAATCCTTTTACGGTGTTGACACCCAAGACATGCCACATCGCGTGGTATATTTGGTTTTGGGTCCCGACGTTGTTTTGCCATCTGACCATCAACCATCATGTTGACCATTTAGCATGACAGACTTCCGGCCAGCCCCTCGAAAACGGCTGCAGAGTGGGGCTGCACTGTCGGCATAGCATAGAGCCGTGTGCACCTTTATGTTTCGAATCCTTTCACGGTGTTGACACCCAAGACATGCCACATCGCGTGGTATATTTGGTTTTGGGTCCCGACCGTGTCTTGCCATCTAGCCATCAACCATCATGTTGACCATTTGGCATGACTAACTTCCGGCCGGCCCCTCGAAAACGGTTGCAGTGTGGGCGTGCACTGTCGGCGCATCGTAAAGCCGTGTGCACCTTTATGTTTCGAATCGTTTTGCGGTGTTGACACCCAAGACACGCCACATCGCGTGGTCTATTTGGTTTTGGGTCTCGGCCGTGTTTTGCCATCTAGCCATCAACCATCATGTTGACCATTTGGCATGACAGAGTTCCGGCCAGCCCCTCGAAAACGGCTGCGGTGTGGGGGTGCACTATCGGCGCATCGTAGAGCCGTGTGCACCTTTATGTTTCGAATCCTTTTGCGGTGTTGACACCCAAGACATGCCACATCGCGTGGTATATTTGGTTTTGGGTCCCGACGGTGGTTTGCCATCTGGCCATCAACCATCATGTTGACCATTTGGCATGACTGACTTCCGGTTGCCCCCTTGAAAAAGGCTGCGGCGTGGGGGTGCACTGTCGGTGCAACGCAGAGCCATGTGCACCTTTATGTTTTGAATCCTTTTACGGTGTTGACACGCAAGACATGCCACATCGCGTGGTATATTTGGTTTTGGGTCCCCACGTTGTTTGGCCATCTGACCATCAACCATCATGTTGACCATTTGGCATGACTGACTTCCGGCCAGCCCCTCGAAAACGGCTGCAGCGTGGGGGTGCACTATCGGCATAGCATAGAGCCGTGTGCACCTTTATGTTTCGAATCCTTTTACGGTGTTGACACCCAAGACATGCCACATCGCGTGGTATATTTGGTTTTGGGTCCCGACCGTGTCTTGCCATCTAGCCATCAACCATCATGTTGACCATTTGGCATGACTGACTTCCGGCCGGCCCCTCGAAAACGGCTTCAGTGTGGGGGTGCACTATCGGCGCATCGTAGAGCCGTGTGCACCTTTATGTTTCGAATCCTTTTGCGGTGTTGACACCCAAGACATGTCCCATCGCGTGGTCCATTTGGTTTTGGGTCCCGGCCGTGTTTTGCCATCTAGCCATCAACCATCATGTTGACCATTTGGCATGACTGACTTCCGGCCAGCCCCTCGAAAACGGCTGCAGTGTGGAGGTGCACTATCGGCGCATCGTAGAGCCGTGTGCACCTTTATGTTTCGAACCCTTTTGCGGTGTTGACACCCAAGACATGCCACATCGCGTGGTATATTTGGTTTTGGGTCCCGACGGTGTTTTGCCATCTTGCCATCAACCATCATGTTGACCATTTGGCATGGATGACTTCCGGCCAGCCCCTCGAAAACGGCTGCAGTGTGGGGGTGCACTATCGGCGCATCGTAGAGCCGTGTGCACCTTTATGTTTCGAATCCCTTTGCGGTGTTGACACCCAAGACATGCCACATCGCGTGGTATATTTGGTTTTGGGTCCCGACGTTGTTTTGCCATCTGACCATCAACCATCATGTTGACCATTTGCCATGACAGACATCCGGCCAGCCCCTCGAAAACGGCTGCAGCTTGGGGGTGCACTGTGGGCATAGCATAGAGCCGTGTGCACCTTTATGTTTCGAATCCTTTTACGGTGTTGACACCCAAGACATGCCACATCGCGTGGTATATTTGGTTTTGGGTCCGGACCGTGTTTTGCCATCTCGCCATCAACCATCATGTTGACCATTTGGCATGACAGACTTCCGGCCAGCCCCTCGAAAACGGCTGCAGCGTGGGGGTGCACTGTCGGCATAGCATAGAGCCATGTGCACCTTTATGTTTCGAATCCTCTTACGGTGTTGACACCCAAGACATGCCACATTGCGTGGTATATTTGGTTTTGGGTCCCGACCGTGTTTTGCCATCTAGCCATCAACCATCATGTTGACCTTTTGGCATGACTGACTTCCGGCCGGCCCCTCGGAAACGGCTGCAGTGTGGGGGTGCACTGTCGGCGCATCGTAGAGCCGTGTGCACCTTTATGTTTCGAATCCTTTTGCGGTGTTGACACCCAAGACATGCCACATCGCGTGGTATATTTGGTTTTGGGTCCCGGCCGTGCTTTGCCATCTAGCCATCAACCATCATGTTGACCATTTGGCATGACTGACTTCCGGCCAGCCCCTCGAAAACGTCTGCGGTGTGGGGGTGCACTATCGGCGCATCGTAGAGCCGTGTGCACCTTTATGTTTCGAATCCTTTTGCGGTGTTGACACCCAAGACATGCCACATCGCGTGGTATATTTGGTTTTGGGTCCCGACGGTGTTTTGCCATCTGACCATCAACCATCATGTTGACCATTTGGCATGACAGACTTCCGGCCGGCCCCTCGAAAACGGCTGCAGCGTCGGGGTGCACTGTCGGCATAGCATAGAGCCGTGTGCACCTTTATATTTCGAATCCTTTTACGGTGTTGACACCCAAGACATGCCACATCGCGTCGTATATTTGGTTTTGGGTCCCGACCGTGTTTTGCCATCTCCCCATCAACCATCATGTTGACCATTTGGCATGACAGACTTCCGGCCAGCCCCTCGAAAACGGCTGCAACGTGGGGGTGCACTGTCGGCATAGCATAGAGCCGTGTGCACCTTTATGTTTCGAATCCTTTTACGGTGTTGACACCCAAGACATGCCACATTGCGTCGTATATTTGGTTTCGGGTCCCGACCGTGTTTGGCCATCTAGCAATCAACCATCATGTTGACCATTTGGCATGACTGACTTCCGGCCAGCCCCTCCACAACGGCTGCATCGTGTGGGTGCACCGTCGGCGCAACGCAGAGCCGTGTGCACCTTTATGTTTCGAATCCTTTAACGGTGTTGACACCCATGACATGCCACATCGCGTGGTATATTTGGTTTTGGGTCCCGACGTTGTTTTGCCATCTAGCCATCAACCATCATGTTGACCATTTGGCATGACAAACTTCCGGCCAGCCCCTCCACAACGGCTGCATCGTGGGGGGGCAGTGTCGGCATACCATAGAGCCGTGAGCACCTTTATGTTTCGAATCCTTTTACGGTGTTGACACCCAAGACATGCCACATCGCGTGGTATATTTGGTTTTGGGTCCCGACGTTGTTTTGCCATCTAGCCATCAACCATCATGTTGACCATTTGGCATGAAAGACTTCCGGCCAGCCCCTCCACAACGGCTACATCGTGGGGGGGCACTGTCGGCATACCATAGAGCCGTGAGCACCTTTATGTTTCGAATCCTTTTACGGTGTTGACACCCAAGACATGCCACATCGCGTGGTATATTTGGTTTTGGGTCCCGACCGTGTTTTGCCATCTCGCCATCAACCATCATGTTGACCATTTGGCATGACTGACTTCCGGCCAACCCCTCGAAAACGGCTGCAGCGTGGGGATGCACTGTCGGCATAGCATAGAGCTGTGAGCACCTTTATGTTTCGAATCCTTTTACGGTGTTGACACCCAAGACATGCCACATTGCGTGGTATATTTGGTTTTGGGTCCCGACCGTGTTTTGCCATCTCGCCACCAACCATCATGTTGACCATTTGGCATGACAGACTTCCGGCCAGCCCCTCGAAAACGGCTGCAGCGTGGGGGTGCACTGTCGGCATAGCATAGAGCCGTGTGCACCTTTATGTTTCGAATCCTTTTACGGTGTTGACACCCAAGACATGCCTCACCGCGTGGTATATTTGGTTTTGGGTCCCGACCGTGTTTTGCCATCTCGCCATCAACCATCATGTTGACCATTTGGCATGACAGACTTCCGGCCAGCCCCTCGAAAACGGCTGCAGCGTGGGGGTGCACTGTCGGCATAGCATAGAGCCGTGTGCACCTTTATGTTCCGAATCCTTTTACGGTGTTGACACCCAAGACATGCCACATTGCGTCGTATATTTGGTTTTGGGTCCCGACCGTGTTTTGCCATCTAGCCATCAACCATCATGTTGACCATTTGGCATGACAGACTTCCGGCCAGCCCCTCCACAACGGCTGCAGCGTGGGGGTGCACTGTCGGCATAGCATAGAGCCCTGTGCACCTTTATGTTCCGAATCCTTTTACGGTGTTGACACCCAAGACATGCCACATTGCGTCGTATATTTGGTTTTGGGTCCCGACCGTGTTTTGCCATCTCGCCACCAACCATCATGTTGACCATTTGGCATGACAGACTTCCGGCCAGCCCCTCCACAACGGCTGCATCGTGGGGGTGCACTGTCGGCGCATCGTAGAGCCGTGTGCACCTTTATGTTTCGAATCCTTTTACGGTGTTGACACCCAAGACATGCCACATCGCGTGGTATATTTGGTTTTGGGTCCCGACGTTGTTTTGCCATCTAGCCATCAACCATCATGTTGACCATTTGGCATGACAAACTTCCGGCCAGCCCCTCCACAACGGCTGCATCGTGGGGGGGCAGTGTCGGCATACCATAGAGCCGTGAGCACCTTTATGTTTCGAATCCTTTTACGGTGTTGACACCCAAGACATGCCACATCGCGTGGTATATTTGGTTTTGGGTCCCGACCGTGTTTTGCCATCTAGCCATCAACCATCATGTTGACCATTTGGCATGACAGACTTCCGGCCAGCCCCTGGAAAACGGCTGCAGCGTGGGGGTGCACTGTCGGCATAGCATAGAGCCGTGTGCACCTTTATGTTTCGAATCCTTTTACGGTGTTGACACCCAAGACATGCCACATCGCGTTGTATATTTGGTTTTGGGTCCCGACGGTGTTTTGCCATCTAGCCATCAACCATCATGTTGACCATTTGGCATGACTGACTTCCGGCCGGCCCCTCGAAAACGGCTGCGCTCTGGGGGTGCACTGTCGGCGCAGCGTAGAGCCGTGAGCACCTTTATGTTTCGAATCCTTTTACGGTGTTGACATCCAAGACATGCCACATTGCGTGGTATATTTGGTTTTGGGTCCCGACCGTGTTTTGCCATCTAGCCATCAACCATCATGTTGACCATTTGGCATGACTGACTTCCGGCCAGCCCCTCCACAACGGCTGCATCGTGGGGGTGCACTGTCGGCGCAGCGCAGAGCCGTGTGCACCTTTATGTTTCGAATCCCTGTACGGTGTTGACACCCAAGACATGCCACATCGCGTGGTATATTTGGTTTTGGGTCCCGACCGTGTCTTGCCATCTAGCCATCAACCATCATGTTGACCATTTGGCATGACTGACTTCCGGCCGGCCCCTCGAAAACGGCTGCAGTGTGGGGGTGCACTGTCGGCGCATCGTAGAGCCGTGTGCACCTTTATGTAGCGAATCCTTTTGCGGTGTTGACACCCAAGACATGCCACATCGCGTGGTATATTTGGTTCTTCGGTCCCGGTCGTGTTTGGCCATCTAGCCATCAACCATCATGTTGACCATTTGGCATGACTGACTTCCGGCTAGCCCCTCGATAACGGCTGCGGTGTGGGGGTGCACTTTCGGCGCATCGTAGAGCCGTGTGCACCTTTATGTTTCGAATCCTTTTGCGGTGTTGACACCCAAGACATGCCACATCGCGCGGTATATTTGGTTTTGGGTCCGGACGGTGTTTTGCCATCTGGCCATCAACCATCATGTTGACCATTTGGCATGACTGACTTCCGGCTGCCCCCTTGAAAACAGCTGCGGCGTGGGGGTGCACTGTCGGTGCAAAGCAGAGACGTGTGCACCTTTATATTTTGAATCCTTTTACGGTGTTGTCACGCAAGACATGCCACATTGCGTGGTATATTTGGTTTTGGGTCCCGACGTTGTTTTGCCATCTGACCATCAACCATCATGCTGACCATTTGGCATGACAGACTTCCGGCCAGCCCCTCGAAAACGGCTGCAGCGTGGGGGTGCACTATCGGCATAGCATAGAGCCGTGTGCACCTTTATGTTTCGAATCCTTTTACGGTGTTGACACCCAAGACATGCCACATCGCGTGGTATATTTGGTTTTGGGTCCGGACCGTGTTTTGCCATCTAGCCATCAACCATCATGTTGACCATTTGGCATGTCTGACTTCCGGCCGGCCCCTCGAAAACGGCTGCAGTGTGGGGGTGCACTGTCGGCGCATTGTAGAGCGGTGTGCACCTTTATGTTTCGAATCCTTTAGCGGTGTTGACACCCAAGATATGCCACATCGCGTGGTATATTTGGTTTTGGGTCCCGGCCGTGTTTTGCCATCTAGCCATCAACCATCATGTTGACCATTTGGCATGACTGACTTCCGGCCGGCCCCTCGAAAACGGCTGCGGTGTGGGGGTGCACTGTCGGCGCATCGTAGAGCCGTGTGCACCTTTATGTTTCGAATCCTTTTGCGGTGTTGACACGCAAGACATGCCACATCGCGTGGTATATTTCGTTTTCTGTCCGGACGGTGTTTTGCCATCTAGCCATCAACCATCATGTTGACCATTTGGCATGACTGACTTCCGGCTGCCCCCTTGAAAACGGCTGCGGCGTGGGGGTGCACTTTCGGTGCCACGCAGAGCCGTGTACACCTTTATGTTTTGAATCCTTTTACAGTGTTGACGTCCAAGACATGCCACATCGCGTGGTATATTTGGTTTTGGGTCCCGACGTTGTTTTGCCATCTGACCATCAACCATCATGTTGACCATTTGGCATGACAGACTTCCGGCCAGCCCCTCCACAACGGCTGCATCGTGGGGGTGCACCGTCGGCGTAGCGCAGGGCCGTGTGCACCTTTATGTTTCAAATCCTTTCACGGTGTTGACACCCAAGACATGCCACATCGCGTGGTATATTTGGTTTTGGGTCCCGACCGTGTTTTGCCATCTAGCCATCAACCATCATGTTGACCATTTGGCATGACTGACTTCCGGCCGGCCCCTCGAAAACGGCTACGGTGTCGGGGTGCACCGTCGGCGCATCGTAGAGCCGTGTGCACCTTTATGTTTTGAATCCTTTTACGGTGTTGACACCCAAGACATGCCACATCGCGTGGTATATTTGGTTTTGGGTCCCGACGGTGTTTTGCCATCTGGCCATCAACCAACATGTTGACCATTTGGCATGATTGACTTCCGGCTGCCCCCTTGAAAATGGCTGCGGCGTGGGGGTGCACTGTCGGCGCATCGTAGAGCCTTGTGCACCTTTATGTTTCGAATCCTTTTGCGGTGTTGACACCCAAGACATGCCACATCGTGTGGTATATTTGGTTTTGGGTCCCGGCCATGTTTTGCCATCTAGCCATCAACCATCATGTTGACCATTTGGCATGACTGACTTCCGGCCGGCCCCTCCAAAACGGCTGCATCGTGGGGGTGCACTGTCGGGGCATCGTAGAGCCGTGTGCACCTTTATGTTTCGAATCCTTTTGCGGTGTTGACACCCAAGACATGCCACATCGCGTGGTATATTTGGTTTTGGGTCCCGACCGTGTTTTGCCATCTGGCCATCAACCAACATGTTGACCATTTGGCATGATTGACTTCCGGCTGCCCCCTTGAAAATGGCTGCGGCGTGGGGGTGCACTGTCGGCGCATCGTAGAGCCTTGTGCACCTTTATGTTTCGAATCCTTTTGCGGTGTTGACACCCAAGACATGCCACATCGCGTGGTATATTTGGTTTTGGGTTCCGGCCGTGTTTTGCCATCTAGCCATCAACCATCATGTTGACCATTTGGCATGACTGACTTCCGGCCGGCCCCTCGAAAACGGCTGCGGTGTGGGGGTGCAGTGTTGGCGCATCGTAGAGCCGTGTGCACCTTTATGTTTCAAATCCTTTTGCGGTGTTGACACCCAAGACATGCCACATCGCGTGGTATATTTGGTTTTGGGTCCCGACGGTGTTTTGCCATCTAGCCATCAACCATCATGTTGACCATTTGGCATGACTGACTTCCGGCTGCCCCCTTGAAAACGGCTGCGGCGTGGGGGTGCACTGTCGGTGCAACGCAGAGCCGTGTGCACCTTTATGTTTTGAATCCTTTTACGGTGTTGACACCCAAGACATGCCACATCGGGTGGTATATTTGGTTTTGGGTCCCGACGTTGTTTTGCCATCTGACCATCAACCATCATGTTGACCATTTGGCATGACAGACTTCCGGCCAGCCCCTCGAAAACGGGTGCAGGGTGGGGGTGCACTGTCGGCATAGCATAGAGCCGTGAGCACCTTTATGTTTCGAATCCTCTTACGGTGTTGACACCCAAGACATGCCACATCGCGTGGTATATTTGGTTTTGGACCCCGACCGTGTTTTGCCATCTCGCCATCAACCAAAATGTTGACCATTTGGCATGACTGACTTCCGGCCAGCCCCTCGAAAACGGCTGCAGCGTGGGGGTGCACCGTCGGCATAGCATAGAGCCGTGTGCACCTTTATGTTTCGAATCCTTTTACGGTGTTGACACCCAAAACATGCCACATCGCGTGGTATATTTGGTTTTGGGTCCCGACCGTGTTTTGCCATCTCGCCATCAACCATCATGTTGACCATTTGGCATGACTGACTTCCGGCCAGCCCCTAGAAAACGGCTGCAGCGTGGGGGTGCACTGTCGGCATAGCATAGAGCCGTGTGCACCTTGATGTTTCGAATCCTTTTACGGTGTTGACACCCAAGACATGCCACATTGCGTCGTATATTTGGTTTTGGGTCCCGATTGTGTCTTGCCATCTAGCCATCAACCATCATGTTGACCATTTGGCATGACTGCCTTCCTGCCGGCCCCTCGAAAACGGCTGCAGTGTGGGGGTGCACCGTCGGCGCATCGTAGAGCCGTGTGCACCTTTATGTTTCGAATCGTTTTGCGGTGTTGACACCCAAGACATGCCACATCGCGTGGTATATTTGGTTTTGGGTCCCGGCCGTGTTTTGCCATCTAGCCATCAACCATCATGTTGACCATTTGGCATGACTGACTTCCGGCCGGCCCCCCGAAAACGGCTGCGGTGTGGGGGTGCACTGTCGGTGCAAAGCAGAGACGTGTGCACCTTTATATTTTGAATTCTTTTACAGTGTTGACACGCAAGACATGCCACATCGCGTGGTATATTTGGTTTTGGGTCCCGACGTTGTTTTGCCATCTGACCATCAACCATCATGCTGACCATTTGGCATGACAGACTTCCGGCCAGCCCCTCGAAAACGGCTGCAGCGTGGGGGTGCACTGTCGGCATAGCATAGAGCCGTGTGCACCTTTATGTTTCGAATCCTTTTACGGTGTTGACACCCAAGACATGCCACATCGCGTGGTATATTTGGTTTTGGGTCCCGGCCGTGTTTTGCCATCTAGCCATCAACCATCATGTTGACCATTTGGCATGACTGACTTCCGGCCGGCCCCCCGAAAACGGCTGCGGTGTGGGGGTGCACTGTCGGCGCATCGTAGAGCCGTGTGCACCTTTATGTTTCGAATCCTTTTGCGGTGTTGATACCCAAGATATGCCACATTGCGTGGTATATTTGGTTTTGGGTCCCGACCGTGTTTTGCCATCTAGCCATCAACCATCATGTTGACCATTTGGCATGACAGACTTCCGGCCAGCCCCTCCACAACGGCTGCAGCGTGGGGGTGCACTGTCGGCATAGCATAGAGCCCTGTGCACCTTTATGTTCCGAATCCTTTTACGGTGTTGACACCCAAGACATGCCACATTGCGTCGTATATTTGGTTTTGGGTCCCGACCGTGTTTTGCCATCTCGCCACCAACCATCATGTTGACCATTTGGCATGACAGACTTCCGGCCAGCCCCTCCACAACGGCTGCATCGTGGGGGTGCACTGTCGGCGCATCGTAGAGCCGTGTGCACCTTTATGTTTCGAATCCTTTTACGGTGTTGACACCCAAGACATGCCACATCGCGTGGTATATTTGGTTTTGGGTCCCGACGTTGTTTTGCCATCTAGCCATCAACCATCATGTTGACCATTTGGCATGACAAACTTCCGGCCAGCCCCTCCACAACGGCTGCATCGTGGGGGGGCAGTGTCGGCATACCATAGAGCCGTGAGCACCTTTATGTTTCGAATCCTTTTACGGTGTTGACACCCAAGACATGCCACATCGCGTGGTATATTTGGTTTTGGGTCCCGACCGTGTTTTGCCATCTAGCCATCAACCATCATGTTGACCATTTGGCATGACAGACTTCCGGCCAGCCCCTGGAAAACGGCTGCAGCGTGGGGGTGCACTGTCGGCATAGCATAGAGCCGTGTGCACCTTTATGTTTCGAATCCTTTTACGGTGTTGACACCCAAGACATGCCACATCGCGTTGTATATTTGGTTTTGGGTCCCGACGGTGTTTTGCCATCTAGCCATCAACCATCATGTTGACCATTTGGCATGACTGACTTCCGGCCGGCCCCTCGAAAACGGCTGCGCTCTGGGGGTGCACTGTCGGCGCAGCGTAGAGCCGTGAGCACCTTTATGTTTCGAATCCTTTTACGGTGTTGACATCCAAGACATGCCACATTGCGTGGTATATTTGGTTTTGGGTCCCGACCGTGTTTTGCCATCTAGCCATCAACCATCATGTTGACCATTTGGCATGACTGACTTCCGGCCAGCCCCTCCACAACGGCTGCATCGTGGGGGTGCACTGTCGGCGCAGCGCAGAGCCGTGTGCACCTTTATGTTTCGAATCCCTGTACGGTGTTGACACCCAAGACATGCCACATCGCGTGGTATATTTGGTTTTGGGTCCCGACCGTGTCTTGCCATCTAGCCATCAACCATCATGTTGACCATTTGGCATGACTGACTTCCGGCCGGCCCCTCGAAAACGGCTGCAGTGTGGGGGTGCACTGTCGGCGCATCGTAGAGCCGTGTGCACCTTTATGTAGCGAATCCTTTTGCGGTGTTGACACCCAAGACATGCCACATCGCGTGGTATATTTGGTTCTTCGGTCCCGGTCGTGTTTGGCCATCTAGCCATCAACCATCATGTTGACCATTTGGCATGACTGACTTCCGGCTAGCCCCTCGATAACGGCTGCGGTGTGGGGGTGCACTTTCGGCGCATCGTAGAGCCGTGTGCACCTTTATGTTTCGAATCCTTTTGCGGTGTTGACACCCAAGACATGCCACATCGCGCGGTATATTTGGTTTTGGGTCCGGACGGTGTTTTGCCATCTGGCCATCAACCATCATGTTGACCATTTGGCATGACTGACTTCCGGCTGCCCCCTTGAAAACGGCTGCGGCGTGGGGGTGCACTGTCGGTGCAAAGCAGAGACGTGTGCACCTTTATATTTTGAATCCTTTTACGGTGTTGTCACGCAAGACATGCCACATTGCGTGGTATATTTGGTTTTGGGTCCCGACGTTGTTTTGCCATCTGACCATCAACCATCATGCTGACCATTTGGCATGACAGACTTCCGGCCAGCCCCTCGAAAACGGCTGCAGCGTGGGGGTGCACTATCGGCATAGCATAGAGCCGTGTGCACCTTTATGTTTCGAATCCTTTTACGGTGTTGACACCCAAGACATGCCACATCGCGTGGTATATTTGGTTTTGGGTCCGGACCGTGTTTTGCCATCTAGCCATCAACCATCATGTTGACCATTTGGCATGTCTGACTTCCGGCCGGCCCCTCGAAAACGGCTGCAGTGTGGGGGTGCACTGTCGGCGCATTGTAGAGCGGTGTGCACCTTTATGTTTCGAATCCTTTAGCGGTGTTGACACCCAAGATATGCCACATCGCGTGGTATATTTGGTTTTGGGTCCCGGCCGTGTTTTGCCATCTAGCCATCAACCATCATGTTGACCATTTGGCATGACTGACTTCCGGCCGGCCCCTCGAAAACGGCTGCGGTGTGGGGGTGCACTGTCGGCGCATCGTAGAGCCGTGTGCACCTTTATGTTTCGAATCCTTTTGCGGTGTTGACACGCAAGACATGCCACATCGCGTGGTATATTTCGTTTTCTGTCCGGACGGTGTTTTGCCATCTAGCCATCAACCATCATGTTGACCATTTGGCATGACTGACTTCCGGCTGCCCCCTTGAAAACGGCTGCGGCGTGGGGGTGCACTTTCGGTGCCACGCAGAGCCGTGTACACCTTTATGTTTTGAATCCTTTTACAGTGTTGACGCCCAAGACATGCCACATCGCGTGGTATATTTGGTTTTGGGTCCCGACGTTGTTTTGCCATCTGACCATCAACCATCATGTTGACCATTTGGCATGACAGACTTCCGGCCAGCCCCTCCACAACGGCTGCATCGTGGGGGTGCACCGTCGGCGTAGCGCAGGGCCGTGTGCACCTTTATGTTTCAAATCCTTTCACGGTGTTGACACCCAAGACATGCCACATCGCGTGGTATATTTGGTTTTGGGTCCCGACCGTGTTTTGCCATCTAGCCATCAACCATCATGTTGACCATTTGGCATGACTGACTTCCGGCCGGCCCCTCGAAAACGGCTACGGTGTCGGGGTGCACCGTCGGCGCATCGTAGAGCCGTGTGCACCTTTATGTTTTGAATCCTTTTACGGTGTTGACACCCAAGACATGCCACATCGCGTGGTATATTTGGTTTTGGGTCCCGACGGTGTTTTGCCATCTGGCCATCAACCAACATGTTGACCATTTGGCATGATTGACTTCCGGCTGCCCCCTTGAAAATGGCTGCGGCGTGGGGGTGCACTGTCGGCGCATCGTAGAGCCTTGTGCACCTTTATGTTTCGAATCCTTTTGCGGTGTTGACACCCAAGACATGCCACATCGTGTGGTATATTTGGTTTTGGGTCCCGGCCATGTTTTGCCATCTAGCCATCAACCATCATGTTGACCATTTGGCATGACTGACTTCCGGCCGGCCCCTCCAAAACGGCTGCATCGTGGGGGTGCACTGTCGGGGCATCGTAGAGCCGTGTGCACCTTTATGTTTCGAATCCTTTTGCGGTGTTGACACCCAAGACATGCCACATCGCGTGGTATATTTGGTTTTGGGTCCCGACCGTGTTTTGCCATCTGGCCATCAACCAACATGTTGACCATTTGGCATGATTGACTTCCGGCTGCCCCCTTGAAAATGGCTGCGGCGTGGGGGTGCACTGTCGGCGCATCGTAGAGCCTTGTGCACCTTTATGTTTCGAATCCTTTTGCGGTGTTGACACCCAAGACATGCCACATCGCGTGGTATATTTGGTTTTGGGTTCCGGCCGTGTTTTGCCATCTAGCCATCAACCATCATGTTGACCATTTGGCATGACTGACTTCCGGCCGGCCCCTCGAAAACGGCTGCGGTGTGGGGGTGCAGTGTTGGCGCATCGTAGAGCCGTGTGCACCTTTATGTTTCAAATCCTTTTGCGGTGTTGACACCCAAGACATGCCACATCGCGTGGTATATTTGGTTTTGGGTCCCGACGGTGTTTTGCCATCTAGCCATCAACCATCATGTTGACCATTTGGCATGACTGACTTCCGGCTGCCCCCTTGAAAACGGCTGCGGCGTGGGGGTGCACTGTCGGTGCAACGCAGAGCCGTGTGCACCTTTATGTTTTGAATCCTTTTACGGTGTTGACACCCAAGACATGCCACATCGGGTGGTATATTTGGTTTTGGGTCCCGACGTTGTTTTGCCATCTGACCATCAACCATCATGTTGACCATTTGGCATGACAGACTTCCGGCCAGCCCCTCGAAAACGGGTGCAGGGTGGGGGTGCACTGTCGGCATAGCATAGAGCCGTGAGCACCTTTATGTTTCGAATCCTCTTACGGTGTTGACACCCAAGACATGCCACATCGCGTGGTATATTTGGTTTTGGACCCCGACCGTGTTTTGCCATCTCGCCATCAACCAAAATGTTGACCATTTGGCATGACTGACTTCCGGCCAGCCCCTCGAAAACGGCTGCAGCGTGGGGGTGCACCGTCGGCATAGCATAGAGCCGTGTGCACCTTTATGTTTCGAATCCTTTTACGGTGTTGACACCCAAAACATGCCACATCGCGTGGTATATTTGGTTTTGGGTCCCGACCGTGTTTTGCCATCTCGCCATCAACCATCATGTTGACCATTTGGCATGACTGACTTCCGGCCAGCCCCTAGAAAACGGCTGCAGCGTGGGGGTGCACTGTCGGCATAGCATAGAGCCGTGTGCACCTTGATGTTTCGAATCCTTTTACGGTGTTGACACCCAAGACATGCCACATTGCGTCGTATATTTGGTTTTGGGTCCCGATTGTGTCTTGCCATCTAGCCATCAACCATCATGTTGACCATTTGGCATGACTGCCTTCCTGCCGGCCCCTCGAAAACGGCTGCAGTGTGGGGGTGCACCGTCGGCGCATCGTAGAGCCGTGTGCACCTTTATGTTTCGAATCGTTTTGCGGTGTTGACACCCAAGACATGCCACATCGCGTGGTATATTTGGTTTTGGGTCCCGGCCGTGTTTTGCCATCTAGCCATCAACCATCATGTTGACCATTTGGCATGACTGACTTCCGGCCGGCCCCCCGAAAACGGCTGCGGTGTGGGGGTGCACTGTCGGTGCAAAGCAGAGACGTGTGCACCTTTATATTTTGAATTCTTTTACAGTGTTGACACGCAAGACATGCCACATCGCGTGGTATATTTGGTTTTGGGTCCCGACGTTGTTTTGCCATCTGACCATCAACCATCATGCTGACCATTTGGCATGACAGACTTCCGGCCAGCCCCTCGAAAACGGCTGCAGCGTGGGGGTGCACTGTCGGCATAGCATAGAGCCGTGTGCACCTTTATGTTTCGAATCCTTTTACGGTGTTGACACCCAAGACATGCCACATCGCGTGGTATATTTGGTTTTGGGTCCCGGCCGTGTTTTGCCATCTAGCCATCAACCATCATGTTGACCATTTGGCATGACTGACTTCCGGCCGGCCCCCCGAAAACGGCTGCGGTGTGGGGGTGCACTGTCGGCGCATCGTAGAGCCGTGTGCACCTTTATGTTTCGAATCCTTTTGCGGTGTTGATACCCAAGATATGCCACATTGCGTGGTATATTTGGTTTTGGGTCCCGACGGTGTTTTGCCATCTAGCCATCAACCATCATGTTGACCATTTGGCATGACTGACTTCCGGCTGCCCCCTTGAAAACGGCTGCGGCGTGGGGGTGCACTGTCGGTGCAACGCAGAGCCGTGTGCACCTTTATGTTTTGAATCCTTTTACGGTGTTGACACCCAAGACATGCCACATCGGGTGGTATATTTGGTTTTGGGTCCCGACGTTGTTTTGCCATCTGACCATCAACCATCATGTTGACCATTTGGCATGACAGACTTCCGGCCAGCCCCTCGAAAACGGGTGCAGGGTGGGGGTGCACTGTCGGCATAGCATAGAGCCGTGAGCACCTTTATGTTTCGAATCCTCTTACGGTGTTGACACCCAAGACATGCCACATCGCGTGGTATATTTGGTTTTGGACCCCGACCGTGTTTTGCCATCTCGCCATCAACCAAAATGTTGACCATTTGGCATGACTGACTTCCGGCCAGCCCCTCGAAAACGGCTGCAGCGTGGGGGTGCACCGTCGGCATAGCATAGAGCCGTGTGCACCTTTATGTTTCGAATCCTTTTACGGTGTTGACACCCAAAACATGCCACATCGCGTGGTATATTTGGTTTTGGGTCCCGACCGTGTTTTGCCATCTCGCCATCAACCATCATGTTGACCATTTGGCATGACTGACTTCCGGCCAGCCCCTAGAAAACGGCTGCAGCGTGGGGGTGCACTGTCGGCATAGCATAGAGCCGTGTGCACCTTGATGTTTCGAATCCTTTTACGGTGTTGACACCCAAGACATGCCACATCGCGTGGTATATTTGGTTTTGGGTCCCGATTGTGTCTTGCCATCTAGCCATCAACCATCATGTTGACCATTTGGCATGACTGCCTTCCTGCCGGCCCCTCGAAAACGGCTGCAGTGTGGGGGTGCACCGTCGGCTCATCGTAGAGCCGTGTGCACCTTTATGTTTCGAATCGTTTTGCGGTGTTGACACCCAAGACATGCCACATCGCGTGGTATATTTGGTTTTGGGTCCCGGCCGTGTTTTGCCATCTAGCCATCAACCATCATGTTGACCATTTGGCATGACTGACTTCCGGCCGGCCCCCCGAAAACGGCTGCGGTGTGGGGGTGCACTGTCGGTGCAAAGCAGAGACGTGTGCACCTTTATATTTTGAATCCTTTTACAGTGTTGACACGCAAGACATGCCACATCGCGTGGTATATTTGGTTTTGGGTCCCGACGTTGTTTTGCCATCTGACCATCAACCATCATGCTGACCATTTGGCATGACAGACTTCCGGCCAGCCCCTCGAAAACGGCTGCAGCGTGGGGGTGCACTGTCGGCATAGCATAGAGCCGTGTGCACCTTTATGTTTCGAATCCTTTTACGGTGTTGACACCCAAGACATGCCACATCGCGTGGTATATTTGGTTTTGGGTCCCGGCCGTGTTTTGCCATCTAGCCATCAACCATCATGTTGACCATTTGGCATGACTGACTTCCGGCCAGCCCCCCGAAAACGGCTGCGGTGTGGGGGTGCACTGTCGGCGCATCGTAGAGCCGTGTGCACCTTTATGTTTCGAATCCTTTTGCGGTGTTGATACCCAAGATATGCCACATTGCGTGGTATATTTGGTTTTGGGTCCCGACGGTGTTTTGCCATCTAGCCATCAACCATCATGTTGACCATTTGGCATGACTGACTTCCGGCTGCCCCCTTGAAAACGGCTGCGGCGTGGGGGTGCACTGTCGGTGCAACGCAGAGCCGTGTGCACCTTTATGTTTTGAATCCTTTTACGGTGTTGACACCCAAGACATGCCACATCGGGTGGTATATTTGGTTTTGGGTCCCGACGTTGTTTTGCCATCTGACCATCAACCATCATGTTGACCATTTGGCATGACAGACTTCCGGCCAGCCCCTCGAAAACGGGTGCAGGGTGGGGGTGCACTGTCGGCATAGCATAGAGCCGTGAGCACCTTTATGTTTCGAATCCTCTTACGGTGTTGACACCCAAGACATGCCACATCGCGTGGTATATTTGGTTTTGGACCCCGACCGTGTTTTGCCATCTCGCCATCAACCAAAATGTTGACCATTTGGCATGACTGACTTCCGGCCAGCCCCTCGAAAACGGCTGCAGCGTGGGGGTGCACTGTCGGCATAGCATAGAGCCGTGTGCACCTTTATGTTTCGAATCCTTTTACGGTGTTGACACCCAAAACATGCCACATCGCGTGGTATATTTGGTTTTGGGTCCCGACCGTGTTTTGCCATCTCGCCATCAACCATCATGTTGACCATTTGGCATGACTGACTTCCGGCCAGCCCCTAGAAAACGGCTGCAGCGTGGGGGTGCACTGTCGGCATAGCATAGAGCCGTGTGCACCTTGATGTTTCGAATCCTTTTACGGTGTTGACACCCAAGACATGCCACATCGCGTGGTATATTTGGTTTTGGGTCCCGATTGTGTCTTGCCATCTTCCCATCAACCATCATGTTGACCATTTGGCATGACTGCCTTCCTGCCGGCCCCTCGAAAACGGCTGCAGTGTGGGGGTGCACTGTCGGCGCATCGTAGAGCCGTGTGCACCTTTATGTTTCGAATCGTTTTGCGGTGTTGACACCCAAGAGATGCCACATCGCGCGGTATATTTGGTTTTGGGTCCAGACGGTGTTTTGCCATCTGGCCATCAACCATCATGTTGACCATTTGGCATAACTGACTTCCGGCTGCCCCCTTGAAAACGGCTGCGGCGTGGGGGTGCACTGTCGGTGCAAAGCAGAGACGTGTGCACCTTTATATTTTGAATCCTTTTACAGTGTTGACACGCAAGACATGCCACATCGCGTGGTATATTTGGTTTTGGGTCCCGACGTTGTTTTGCCATCTGACCATCAACCATCATGCTGACCATTTGGCATGACAGACTTCCGGCCAGCCCCTCGAAAACGGCTGCAGCGTGGGGGTGCACTGTCGGCACATCGTAGAGCCGTGTGCACCTTTATGTTTCGAATCCTTTTACGGTGTTGACACCCAAGACATGCCACATCGCGTGGTATATTTGGTTTTGGGTCCCGACCGTGTTTTGCCATCTAGCCATCAACCATCATGTTGACCATTTGGCATGACTGACTTCCGGCCGGCCCCCCGAAAACGGCTGCGGTGTGGGGGTGCACTGTCGGCGCATCGTAGAGCCGTGTGCACCTTTATGTTTCGAATCCTTTTGCGGTGTTGATACCCAAGATATGCCACATTGCGTGGTATATTTGGTTTTGGGCCCCGACCGTGTTTTGCCATCTCGCCATCAACCATCATGTTGATCATTTGGCATGACTGACTTCCGGCCCGCCCCTCCACAACGGCTGCATCGTGGGGGTGCACCGTCGGCGTAGCGCAGAGCCGTGTGCACCTTTATGTTTCAAACTCTTTCACGGTGTTGACACCCAAGACATGCCACATCGCGTGGTATATTTGGTTTTGGGTCCCGACCGTGTTTTGCCATCTAGCCATCAACCATCATGTTGACCATTTGGCATGACTGACTTCCGGCCAGCCCCTCGAAAACGGCTGCGGTGTCGGGGTGCACCGTCGGCGCATCGTAGAGCCGTGTGCACCTTTATGTTTTGAATCCTTTTACGGTGTTGACACCCAAGACATGCCACATCGCGTGGTATTTTTGGTTTTGGGTCCCGCCCGTGTTTTGCCATCTAGCCATCAACCATCATGTTGACCATTTGGCATGACTGACTTCCGGCCGGCCCCTCCAAAACGGCTGCATCGTGGGGGTGCACTGTCAAGGCATCGTAGAGCCGTGTGCATCTTTATGTTTCGAATCCTTTTGCGGTAGTGACACCCAAGACATGCCACATCGCGTGGTATATTTTGTTTTGGGTTCCGGCCGTGTTTTGCCATCTAGCCATCAACCATCATGTTGACCATTTGGCATGACTGACTTCCGGCCGGCCCCTCGAAAACGGCTGCGGTGTGGGGGTGCAGTGTCGGCGCATTGTAGAGGCGTGTGCACCTTTATGTTTCGAATCCTTTTGCGGTGTTGACAACCAAGACATGCCACATCGCGTGGTATATTTGGTTTTGGGTCCCGACGGTGTTTTGCCATCTAGCCATCAACCATCATGTTGACCATTTGGCATGACTGACTTCCGGCTGCCCCCTTGAAAACGGCTGCGGTGTGGGGGTGCACTGTCGGTGCAATGCAGAGCCGTGTGCACCTTTATGTTTTGAATGCTTGTACGGTGTTGACACCCAAGACATGCCACATCGCGTGGTAGATTGGTTTTGGGTCCCGACGTTGTTTTGTCATCTGACCATCAACCATCATGTTGACCATTTGGCATGACAGACTTCCGGCCAGCCCCTCGAAAACGGCTGCGGTGTGGGGGTGCAGTGTCGGCGCATCGTAGAGCCGTGTGCACCTTTATGTTTCGAATCCTTTTGCGGTGTTGACACCCAAGACATGCCACATCGCGTGGTATATTTGGTTTTGGGTCCCGACGGTGTTTTGCCATCTAGCCATCAACCATCATGTTGACCATTTGGCATGACTGACTTCCGGCTGCCCCCTTGAAAACTGCTGCGGTGTGGGGGTGCACTGTCGGTGCAATGCAGAGCCGTGTGCACCTTTATGTTTTGAATGCTTGTACGGTGTTGACACCCAAGACATGCCACATCGCGTGGTATATTTGGTTTTGGGTCCCGACGTTGTTTTGCCATCTGACCATCAACCATCATGTTGACCATTTGGCATGACAGACTTCCGGCCAGCCCCTCGAAAACGGCTGCAGAGTGGGGCCGCACTGTCGGCATAGCATAGAGCCGTGTTCGAATCCTTTTACGGTGTTGACACCCAAGACATGCCACATCGCGTGGTATATTTGGTTTTGGGTCCCGGCCGTGTTTTGCCATCTAGCCATCAACCATCATGTTGACCATTTGGCATGACAGACTTCCGGCCAGCCCCTGGAAAACGGCTGCAGAGTGGGGCCGCACTGTCGGCATAGCATAGAGCCGTGTGCACCTTTATGTTTCGAATCCTTTCACGGTGTTGACACCCAAGACATGCCACATCGCGTGGTATATTTGGTTTTGGGTCCCGACCGTGTCTTGCCATCTAGCCATCAGCCATCATGTTGACCATTTGGCATGACTGACTTCCGGCTGGCCCCGGGAAAACAGTTGCAGTGTGGGGCTGCACTGTCGGCGCATCGTAAAGCCGTGTGCACCTTTATGTTTCGAATCGTTTTGCGGTGTTGACACCCAAGACATGCCACATCGCGTGGTCTATTTGGTTTTGGGTCCCGGCCGTGTTTTGCCATCTAGCCATCAACCATCATGTTGACCATTTGGCATGACTGACTTCCGGCCAGCCCCTCAAAAACGGCTGCGGTGTGGGGGTGCACCATCGGCGCATCGTAGAGCCGTGTGCACCTTTATGTTTCAAATCCTTTTACGGTGTTGACACCCAAGACATGCCACATCGTGTGGTATATTTGGTTTTGGGTCCCGACGGTGTTTTGCCATCTGGCCATCAACCATCATGTTGACCATTTGGCATGACTGACTTCCGGCTGCCCCATTGAAAACGGCTGCGGCGTGGGGGTGCACTGTCGGTGCAACGCAGAGCCGTGTGCACCTTTATGTTTTGAATCCTTTTACGGTGTTTACACCCAAGACATGCCACATCGCGTGGTATATTTTCTTTTGGGTCCCGACGTTGTTTTGCCATCTGACCATCAACCATCATGTTGACCATTTGGCATGACTGACTTCCGGCCAGCCCCTCGAAAACGGCTGCAGCGTGGGGGTGCACTGTCGGCATAGCACAGAGCCGTGTGCACCTTTATGTTTCGAATCCTTTTACGGTGTTGACACCCAAGACATGCCACATCGCGTGGTATATTTGGTTTTGGGTCCCGACCGTGTCTTGCCATCTAGCCATCAACCATCATGTTGACCATTTGGCATGACTGACTTCCGGCCAGCCCCTCGAAACCGGCTGCAGCGTGGGGGTGCACTGTCGGCATAGCATAGAGCCGTGTGCACCTTTATGTTTCGAATCCTTTTACGGTGTTGACACCCAGGACATGCCACATCGCGTGGTATATTTGGTTTTGGGTCCCGACCGTGTCTTGCCATCTAGCCATCAACCATCATGTTGACCATTTGCCATGACGGACTTCCGGCCGGCCCCTCGAAAACGGTTGCAGTGTGGGCGTGCACTGTCGGCGCATCGTAAAGCTGTGTGCACCTTTATGTTTCGAATCGTTTTGCGGTGTTGACACCCAAGACATGCCACATCGCGTGGTATATTTGGTTTTGGGTCCCGACGGTGTTTTGCCATCTGGCCATCAACCATCATGTTGACCATTTGGCATGACTGACTTCCGGCTGCCCCATTGAAAACGGCTGCGGCGTGGGGGTGCACTGTCGGTGCAACGCAGAGCCGTGTGCACCTTTATGTTTTGAATCCTTTTACGGTGTTGACACCCAAGACATGCCACATCGCGTGGTATATTTGGTTTTGGGTCCCGACGTTGTTTTGCCATCTGACCATCAACCATCATGTTGACCATTTGGCATGACTGACTTCCGGCCAGCCCCTCGAAAACGGCTGCAGCGTGGGGGTGCACTGTCGGCATAGCATAGAGCCGTGTGCACCTTTATGTTTCGAATCCTTTTACGGTGTTGACACCCAAGACATGCCACATCGCGTGGTATATTTGGTTTTGGGTCCCGACTGTGTCTTGCCATCTAGCCATCAACCATCATGTTGACCATTTGGCATGACTGACTTCCGGCCAGCCCCTCGAAAACGGCTGCAGCGTGGGGGTGCACTGTCGGCATAGCATAGAGCCGTGTGCACCTTTATGTTTCGAATCCTTTTACGGTGTTGACACCCAAGACATGCCACATCGCGTGGTATATTTGGTTTTGGGTCCCGACCGTGTTTTGCCATCTCGCCATCAACCATCATGTTGACCATTTGGCATGACGGACTTCCGGCCGGCCCCTCGAAAACGGTTGCAGTGTGGGCGTGCACTGTCGGCGCATCGTAAAGCCGTGTGCACCTTTATGTTTCGAATCGTTTTGCGGTGTTTACACCCAAGACATGCCACATCGCGTGGTCTATTTGGTTTTGGGTCCCGACGGTGTTTTGCCATTTGGCCATCAACCATCATGTTGACCATTTGGCATGACTGACTTCCGGTTGCCCCCTTGAAAAAGGCTGCGGCGTGGGGGTGCACCGTCGGTGCAACGCAGAGCCGTGTGCACCTTTATGTTTTGAATCCTTTTACGGTGTTGACACGCAAGACATGCCACATCGCGTGGTATATTTGGTTTTGGGTCCCGACGTTGTTTTGCCATCTGACCATCAACCATCATGTTGACCATTTGGCATGACTGACTTCCGGCCAGCCCCTCGAAAATAGCTGCAACGTGAGGGTGCACTATCGGCATAGCATAGAGCCGTGTGCACCTTTATGTTTCGAATCCTTTTACGGTGTTGACACCCAAGACATGCCACATCGCGTGGTATATTTGGTTTTGGGTCCCGACCGTGTCTTGCCATCTAGCCATCAACCATCATGTTGACCATTTGGCATGACTGACTTCCGGCCAGCCCCTCCACAACGGCTGCATCGTGGGGGTGCACCGTCGGCGTAGCGTAGAGCCGTGTGCACCTTTATGTTTCGAATCCCTTTACGGTGTTGACACCCAAGACATGCCACATCGCGTGGTATATTTGGTTTTGGGTCCCGACCGTGTCTTGCCATCTAGCCATCAACCATCATGTTGACCATTTGGCATGAGCCACTTCCGGCCGGCCCCTCGAAAACGGCTGCAGTGTGGGGGTGCACTGTCGGCGCATCGTAGAGCCGTGTGCACCTTTATGTTTCGAATCGTTTTGCGGTGTTGACACTGAAGGCATGCCACATCGCGTGGTATATTTGGTTTTGGGTCCCGAGGGTGTTTTGCCATCTGGCCATCAACCATCATGTTGACCATTTGGCATGACTGACTTCCGGCTGCCCCCCTGAAAACGGCTGCGGCGTGGGGGCGCATAGTCGGTGCAACGCAGAGCCGTCTGCACCGTTATGTTTTGAATCCTTTTGCGGTGTTGACACCCAAGACATGCCACATCGCGTGGTATATTTGGTTTTGGGTCCCGACGGTGTTTTGCCATCGGACCGTCAACCATCATGTTGACCATTTGGCATGACAGACTTCCGGCCAGCCCCTCGAAAACGGCTGCAGCGTGGGGGTGCACTGTCGGCATAGCATGTAAGCCGTGTGCACCTTTATGTTTCCAATCCTTTTACGGTGTTGACACCCAAGACATGCCACATCGCCTGTGGCATATTTGGTTTTGGGTCCCGACCGTGTCTTGCCATCTAGCCATCAACCATCATGTTGACCATTTGGCATGACTGACTTCCGGCCGGCCCCTCGAAAACGGCTGCAGTGTGGGGGTGCACTGTCGGCGCATCGTAGAGCCGTGTGCACCTTTATGTTTCGAATCCTTTTGCGGTGTTGACACCCAAGACATGCCACATCGCGTGGTATATTTGGTTTTGGGTCCCGACGGTGTTTTGCCATCTGGCCATCAACCATCATGTTGACCATTTGGCATGACTGACTTCCGGCTGCCCCCTTGAAAACGGCTGCGGCGTGGGGGTGCACTGTCGGTGCAACGCAGAGCCGTGTGCACCTTTATGTTTTGAATCCTTTTACGGTGTTGACACGCAAGACATGCCACATCGCGTGGTACCTTTGGTTTTGGGTCCCGACGTTGTTTTGCCATCTGACCATCAACCATCATGTTGACCATTTGGCATGACTGACTTCCGGCCAGCCCCTCGAAAACGGCTGCAGCGTGGGGGTGCATTGTCGGCATAGCATAGAGCCGTGTGCACCTTTATGTTTCGAATCCTTTTGCGGTGTTGACACCCAAGACATGCCACATCGCGTGGTATATTTGGTTTTGGGTCCCGACCCTGTCTTGCCATCTGGCCATCAACCATCATGTTGACCATTTGGCATGACTGACTTCCTGCCGGCCCCTCGAAAACGGCTGCGGCGTGGGGGTGCACTGTCAGCGCATCGTAGAGCCCTGTGCACCTTTATGTTTCGAATCGTTTTGCGGTGTTGACACCCAAGACATGCCACATCGCGTGGTCTCTTTGGTTTTGGGTCCCGGCCGTGTTTTGCCATCTAGCCATCAACCGTCATGTTGACCATTTGGCATGACTGACTTCCGGCCAGCCCCTCGAAAACGGCTGCAGCGTGGGGGTGCATTGTTGGCATAGCATAGAGCCGTGTGCACCTTTATGTTTCGAATCCTTTTGCGGTGTTGACACCCAAGACATGCCACATCGCGTGGTATATTTGGTGTTGGGTCCCGACCCTGTCTTGCCATCTCGCCATCAACCATCATGTTGACCATTTGGCATGACTGACTTCCTGCCGGCCCCTCGAAAACGGCTGCAGTGTGGGGGTGCACTGTCAGCGCATCGTAGAGCCCTGTGCACCTTTATGTTTCGAATCGTTTTGCGGTGTTGACACCCAAGACATGCCACATCGCGTGGTCCATTTGGTTTTGGGTCCCGGCCGTGTTTTGCCATCTAGCCATCAACCGTCATGTTGACCATTTGGCATGACTGACTTCCGGCCAGCCCCTCGAAAACGGCTGCAGCGTGGGGGTGCATTGTTGGCATAGCATAGAGCCGTGTGCACCTTTATGTTTCGAATCCTTTTGCGCCGTTGACACCCAAGACATGCCACATCGCGTGGTATATTTGGTTTTGGGTCCCGACCCTGTCTTGCCATCTCGCCATCAACCATCATGTTGACCATTTGGCATGACTGACTTCCTGCCGGCCCCTCGAAAACGGCTGCAGTGTGGGGGTGCACTGTCGGCGCATCGTAGAGCCCTGTGCACCTTTATGTTTCGAATCCTTTTGCGGTGTTGACACCCAAGACATGCCACATCGCGTGGTATATTTGGTTTTGGGTCCCGGCCGTGTTTTGCCATCTAGCCATCAACCGTCATGTTGACCATTTGGCATGACTGACTTCCGGCCAGCCCCTCGAAAACAGCTGCAGTGTGGGTTTGCACTATCGGCGCATCGTAGAGCCGTGTGCACCTTTACGTTTCGAATCCTTTTGCGGTGTTGACACCCAAGACATGCCACATCGCGTGGTATATTTGGTTTTGGGTCCCGACCCTGTCTTGCCATCTCGCCATCAACCATCGTGTTGACCATTTGGCATGACTGACTTCCTGCCGGCCCCTCGAAAACGGCTGCAGTGTGGGGGTGCACTGTCGGCGCATCGTAGAGCCGTGTGCACCTTTATGTTTCGAATCGTTTTGCGGTGTTGACACCCAAGACATGCCACATCGCGTGGTCTATTTGGTTTTGGGTCCCGGCCGTGTTTTGCCATCTAGCCATCAACCGTCATGTTGACCATTTGGCATGACTGACTTCCGGCCAGCCCCTCGAAAACAGCTGCAGTGTGGGTTTGCACTATCGGCGCATCGTAGAGCCGTGTGCACCTTTACGTTTCGAATCCTTTTGCGGTGTTGACACCCAAGACATGCCACATCGCGTGGTCGACTTGGTTTTGGGTCCCGGCCGTGTTTTGCCATCTAGTCATCAACCATCATGTTGACCATTTGGCATGACTGACTTCCGGCCAGCCCCTCCACAACGGCTGCATCGTGGGGGTGCACTGTCGGCGCAGCGCAGAGCCGTGTGCACCTTTATGTTTCGAATCCTTTTACGGTGTTGACACCCAAAACATGCCACATCGCGTGGTATATTTGGTTTTGGGTCCCGACGTTGTTTTGCCATCTAGCCATCAACCATCATGTTGACCATTTGGCATGACAGACTTCCGGCCAGCCCCTCCACAACGGCTGCATCGTGGGGGGGCACTGTCGGCGCAGCGCAGAGCCGTGTGCACCTTTATGTTTCGGATCCTTTTACGGTGTTGACACCCAAGACATGCCACATCGCGTGGTATATTTGGTTTTAGGTCCCGACCGTGTTTTGCCATCTAGCCATCAACCGTCATGTTGACCATTTGGCATGACTGACTTCCCGCCCGCCCCTCGAAAACAGCTGCAGTGTGGGGGTGCACTGTCGGGGCATCGTAGAGCCGTGTGCACCTTTATGTTTCGAATCCTTTTGCGGTGTTGACACCCAAGACATGCCACATCGCGTGATCCATTTGGTTTTGGGTCCCGGCCGTGTTTTGCCATCTAGCCATCAACCGTCATGTTGACCATTTGGCATGACTGACTTCCGGCCAGCCCCTCGAAAACGGCTGCAGTGTGGGTTTGCACTATCGGCGCATCGTAGAGCCGTGTGCACCTTTATGTTTCGAATCCTTTTGCGGTGTTGACACCCAAGACATGCCACATCGCGTGGTATATTTGGTTTCGGGTCCCGACGGTGTTTTGCCATCTGGCCATCAACCAACATGTTGACCATTTGGCATGACAGACTTCTGGCCAGCCCCTCGAAAACGGCTGCAGCGTGGGGGTGCACTGTCGGCATAGCATAGAGCCGTGTGAACCTTTATGTTTCGAATCCTTTTACGGTGTTGACACCCAAGACATGCCACATCGCGTGGTATATTTGGTTTTGGGTCCCGACCGTGTTTTGCCATCTCGCCATCAACCATCATGTTGACCATTTGGCATGACAAACTTCCGGCCAGCCCCTCGAAAACGGCTGCAGCGTGGGGGTGCACCGTCGGCATAGCATAGAGCCGTGTGCACCTTTATGTTTCGAATCGTTTTGCGGTGTTGACACCCAAGACATGCCACATCGCGTGGTATATTTGGTTTTGGGTCCCAACCGTGTTTTGCCATCTCGCCATCAACCATCATGTTGACCATTTGGCATGACAAACTTCCGGCCAGCCCCTCGAAAACGGCTGCAGCGTGGGGGTGCACTGCCGGCATAGCATAGAGCCGTGTGCACCTTTATGTTTCGAATCGTTTTGCGGTGTTGACACCCAAGACATTCCACATCGCGTGGTATATTTGGTTTTGGGTCCCGACCGTGTTTTGCCATCTAGCCATCAACCATCATGTTGACCATTTGGCATGACTGACTTCCGGCCGGCCCCTCGAAAACGGCTGCAGTGTGGGGGTGCACTGTCGGCGCATCGTAGAGCCGTGTGCACCTTTATGTTTCGAATCCTTTTGCGGTGTTAACACCCAAGACATGCCACATCGCGTGGTCTATTTGGTTTTCGGTCCCGGCCGTGTTTTGCCATCTAGCCATCAACCATCATGTTGACCATTTGGCATGACTCACTTCCGGCCAGCCCCTCGAAAACGGCTGCGGTGTGGGGGTGCACTATCGGCGCATCGTAGAGCCGTTCGCACCTTTATGTTTCGAATCCTTTTGCGGTGTTGACACCCAAGACATGCCACATCGCGTGGTATATTTGGTTTTGGGTCCCGACGTTGTTTTGCCATCTGACCATCAACCATCATGTTGACCATTTGGCATGACAGACTTCCGGCCGGCCCCTCGAAAACGGCTGCAGCGTGGGGGTGCACTGTCGGCATAGCATAGAGCCGTGTGCACCTTTATGTTTCGAATCCTTTTACGGTGTTGACACCCAAGACATGCCACATCGCGTGGCATATTTGGTTTTGGGTCCCGACCGTGTTTTGCCATCTCGCTATCAACCATCATGTTGACCATTTGGCATGACAGACTTCCGGCCAGCCTCTCGAAAACGGCTGCAGCGTGGGGGTGCACTGTCGGCATAGCATAGAGCCGTGTGCACCTTTATGTTTCGAATCCTCTTACGGTGTTGACACCCAAGACATGCCACATTGCGTCGTATATTTGGTTTTGGGTCCCGACCGTGTTTTGCCATCTAGCCATCAACCATCATGTTGACCAGTTGGCATGACTGACTTCCGGCCAGCCCCTCCACAACGGCTGCATCGTGGGGGTGCACCGTCGGCGCAGCGCACAGCCGTGTGCACCTTTATGTTTTGAGTCCTTTTACGGTGTTGACACCCAAGACATGCCACATCGCGTGGTATATTTGGTTTTGGGTCCCGACCGTGTTTTGCCATCTCGCCATCAACCATCATGTTGACCATTTGGCATGACAGACTTCCGGCCAGCCCCTGGAAAACGGCTGCAGCGTGGGGGTGCACTGTCGGCATAGCATAGAGCCGTGAGCACCTTTATGTTTCGAATCCTTTTACGGTGTTGACACCCAAGACATGCCACATTGCGTGGTATATTTGGTTTTGGGTCCCAACCGTGTTTTGCCATCTCGCCACCAACCATCATGTTGACCATTTGGCATGACAGACTTCCGGCCAGCCCCTCGAAAACGGCTGCATCGTGGGGGTGCACTGTCGGCATAGCATAGAGCCGTGTGCACCTTTATGTTTCGAATCCTTTTACGGTGTTGACACCCAAGACATGCCACATCGCATGGTATATTTGGTTTTGGGTCCCGACCGTGTTTTGCCATCTCGCCATCAACCATCATGTTGACCATTTGGCATGACAGACTTCCGGCCAGCCCCCGGAAAACGGCTGCAGCGTGGGGGTGCACTCTCGGCATAGCATAGAGCCGTGTGCACCTTTATGTTTCGAATCCTTTTACGGTGTTGACACCCAAGACATGCCACATTGCGTCGTATATTTGGTTTTGGGTCCCGACCGTGTTTTGCCATCTAGTCATCAACCATCATGTTGACCATTTGGCATGACTGACTTCCGGCCAGCCCCTCCACAACGGCTGCATCGTGGGGGTGCACTGTCGGCGCAGCGCAGAGCCGTGTGCACCTTTATGTTTCGAATCCTTTTACGGTGTTGACACCCAAAACATGCCACATCGCGTGGTATATTTGGTTTTGGGTCCCGACGTTGTTTTGCCATCTAGCCATCAACCATCATGTTGACCATTTGGCATGACAGACTTCCGGCCAGCCCCTCCACAACGGCTGCATCGTGGGGGGGCACTGTCGGCATACCATAGAGCCGTGAGCACCTTTATGTTTCGAATCCTTTTACGGTGTTGACACCCAAGACATGCCACATCGCGTGGTATATTTGGTTTTGGGTCCCGACCGTGTTTTGCCATCTCGCCATCAACCATCATGTTGACCATTTGCCATGACAGACTTCCGGCCAGCCCCTCGAAAACGGGTGCAGCGTGGGGGTGCACTGTCGGCATAGCATAGAGCCGTGAGCACCTTTATGTTTCGAATCCTTTTACGGTGTTGACAACCAAGACATGCCACATCGCGTGGTATATTTGGTTTTGGGTCCCGACCGTGTTTTGCCATCTCGCCATCAACCATCATGTTGACCATTTGGCATGACATACTTCCAGCCAGCCCCTCGAAAACGGCTGCATCGTGTGGGATGCAGCGTTCTAGGGCGTGGTGCGGAACCCCTAGTTAGAACGCAATTTCTGGAACACCCACCTACCCTCAATTTTGGGGCAAACCACCTAAAAAAATGGATTCAGCACCCTCAAAAACCCCCCATCCCCTTTCTTTCCCCACATAACCCGCATCATGGGGGTGGTTTTTGGGGGGGGGGGTCAAAGAGTTAGAGCACAGTTAGAACAGAGTTAGAACGCAGTTAGAGCACCTTGCTCTAACTAGTTATCGCGCTAGTTATCGCGCGATAACTCAGTTATCGCGCAGTTATCGCGGGTAGTTATCGCGCACCCCTCCTCCCTCCCTCCCTAGGACAAACAACACAAAACACTTGGCACAAAGCATCTGTGGTCGTTTTTCATACAAAGTCATCAATGTCTGAGGCCTTGGCTGCCTCCAGTCCCAAAAGCCCTTGCTCCAGGGCGTTCATGGACATGCAATGGTGCATGTGGCAGAGGGACATACTTGGCCTCACCAAAGACCAACCCTTAAAACAATTTTTGAGCCTCCTCTTGTAAGGCCCATGCCGATACTCCGTTGGGATGGAGGAAAACTGAAAAATGTTCCTCCATTTCTCGGCAAAAAAGGTGGAATGTGCCAAGCACCAATGGATCCACCTGGTGGGGGACCAACCTGAGTGTCCCCACGCTTTTGAAAATTTTGTGGTCAACGCACGGTGGCGTTCCACTTGGGTTAGGGTGTACAACTCCCTCACCCTCCAAAGCTCATACAAACCCTCAATGCATTTCACCATGACATGCACAACAACCCATAACATAGGTCCCCCAGGGGTCCTCACTGTGGGGACATGCTCTTTGAGGCATTCCACAAATTGCCTTTGGAAGGGGGGGGAGGTTAGGAAAACTTTGGTGCTGGTTAGATCGAAATCTTTTTCTGTGGCCCTCGAGGCCGAAGGGAGGCGTTCCCTAAGAGGGATGCCTGCGGTCTCATCCTTGAGGGCTTGTTTGAAGGCCTGCAAAGCTGCAAGAGCTTGGGCCTTACCAGGGGTACTAGGGGGGAGGGCCTGGAGGGTGGTCTCAATGCGCTTTGCAATGCCGTTTAGGATGCGGCATGCTGCATGTTGGTAGTCCCCCGGCCGCCTATCAGGGGTCACACTTCTCAAGAATGACCCCCATCTTGAGGTGGACTCCACCCCCATTTGCTCAACAATCCCATTGGGGTCTTTGCACAACCAACACTTAGACCCAGCCCCCCCCATTGCTTGCATCCCCTTCCCATCCCCTGTCAAAATGACAGTGCAAGTCAAAAATTGGTTTTGAAAGAGGACAACGTCCTCTTCCACATCCCTCACCTCTTGGTTGAGGTTGGCGGAGATGTCAAGGCTTCTCAAAAAAGCCTGTTCATCCCCGCCATCCATGCAAAACCATGAGGCCCATAGCTTCACCTTCGAAGCATATTTTGCCCCCCCCCATACATTAACCCATACATCCGCACGGGTGGAGGATGCCTTCCACAAGGAAGTCGCATCAACTGAAATAACAATAATGGCAACGCCACTAGGGGGGGGTTTCCCAATAACTCGGGCCATAGATATTGCATTTTGCACAATTGATTGCAAAGGCACATGGGCAGCTGCCCTATTGCGGCCTCTGGTAGACTTTACAATGGTGGTTTGGGGAAAGTAGGGCATGATCCGTTGCCGAACGGTCCTTAGGTCCCGTTGTGTGCAACGGCGGGGCATTCGCAAAAGGGCCCGTTGGGAGAGATGCATGCTGCATGCCATGCGTAGCATGCTCAGGGCCTCATGCTCCTGAGCTGTTAATGCAAGATGGCCGCCAAGTGGGCCAGACAGGGCAGTGCACGCCCCACCACTTAAACAAACTTCGCCTTTGGTGTTGGTGCCACACACGACGTCTGGGTCACCCAATAGAACTCGCACCAGCCGCTGAACCGCCTTCAAACGCCGCCGCCGGGCCTTGGGGCACTGCAGATCGGTGTACCGCCGCAGGTTGGCTGTGTTGAGAGCCCGCAGGGCCTCATTGACAGCATTGTCCATGAAGAATAAGAGGACCTGGGCGCGAAATGAGGGAGGGTTTTGAAGCAAGGGCCCAAAAAACACACGCGATAACCCACGCGATAACCCCCGCGATAACTAGGTTATCACGCGATAACCCCCGCGATAACCCCCCGCGATAACTAGTTAGAGCGCGATAACCCCCCGCGATAACTAGTTAGAGCACCCAGTTAGAGCGCGATAACCCCCGCGATAACTAGTTAGAGCAGGGGTTAGTGCGCACTAACTGGTGGTGTTAGAGCAAGCGTTGGGCACCCTAAAACCTTCACAAACGTTGATTTTGCACCCAGGAAACCTTGGAGATGTCAACAATGTGCAGGCACGGGGTACATGGCGCCACAATCAGAAATTCAAATCAGTCACACAGTCTTTTGGATGATTTGGATAGGGTGCCTCTCAAATCAGTCAAATGGACATGTTCCGGGCTAGACAGTAATAGAAATAGTGAACAATAATCGAATCAGCTGGAGGGGTTAGAGGACCCTAAAACCCATGGACAGCAGCTGCTGCCGCCACACAGGCGTGCAGTGCAGAACCCCCCCCGCACTATAAAAAATCACGCTCCATCGCTCGCCCTCCCATGGCAATGGAGCGTGTAGTGCCCTGGTGTTGAACAACACCGGGGCTTGGGGGGTGGCGGTGCATGGCCAACCCTCCACCGCCCTACCCTTGCACACACGGGTGTGCCGCTTTTTTTCCCTCAAGGAGGGATTCAGCAGGCCACCACTCTCCACCCAAAACTCACCCCCCGTGAAAGACCCCACACACACAATAAGCGCCATGGGCGCCCCATCCCGCAAATGGGAGTGGAGGCCCATGGTGTCCGTCCCTTTGGGGCGAACAATTTGGATGCTACACCATGTGAACCATGGTGGAGCATTGGAGGTGCAATACCCATTGAGGTCTGCTACCAAGGGGGTGAGGGCAGGCCTGAGGGTAGCAGCGGCCATGTGGGTCGCCCTAAAATTAGAGGGGTTGGGGTTTCCACTTCCCACGAGGCCAAAGTGGCACATGTCCACTTGGGCCCCATATCGCTCCTCCCCACGAAAAATGCCCTTGGGCAACCCCCTGAGCAAATCCACTAGTCATTGGCTCCCACTCCTACTCCCGCTACCCTGACTCTGCAACCCTTGCGGCGCCAGCCCCTGCTGGGCCTGCTGCGCCCCGAAGGAGGCACAGAGGGTGGAGGTGAGGCTGCGCACCTGCGCCTCAGCCACCCCCAAGCGCTGCCCAAGGTCATCCCCCCTCCTCCGCTGCCCCTCCACCTCCACCCTAAGCTGGGCCACCTCCACCTCCGCCTTCCGCCTCCCCTCCTGGGCCTCCCTCAGGGCCTCCCTCATCGCCTCCACCTCCTCCCCCCTCTTGGCGGCCAGGTTGAGGGCCTGGTCCAGGGCACGCTGGGTGTTGCCCTGGGCCTTTTCGGCCTTTGCCAAGGCCGACCTGTGGTCGGCCGACCGACCCTTGGCCAGTGCGGCCTCGACCCCCGTGGCGGCCGCCTGCTCCACCAAAACCTGGCAAGCGTCCGTCACGTGGGTGGCCACACTGGCCCCCAAGGCCTCCACGTCCAGGGCCTCATGGGGGGGCTGGGCTGCCGCCACCTTTGCCACCTTCGATGGCTTGGGGGAGGGCTTGGGGGCGGGGGTTTGGCCCTTACCCCTAAGGGGGGGGGGGGCATCCGGCTCAACCACCACCACGTCTGGTCCCCGCTTCGTCTGGCCTTTTCCCGGCCTTCCCCCCTTGGGTGCATACTGCCGAATCCATTCGGCAGTGGCGTCCGCCACAGAAGGGGGGGGGTCATACCCACCAACCTGGTGGATGTCCCCCCCCCTGTGCAGCTTCTGCCACACTTCCCTCCCCGTATACTCCCCCTCCCACAAAAAACACACCCTCAAAAGGAAATAAGATTTCCTTTGGGGGGGGTCGCTCATCCCAAACAAACACAAAAAAGCCGCAACCGTTTCCCCCTCTGCGGCTTGCGGCCACTTGGCCGTTTCCCCCCCAACCCACACATAGGAGGGGAGGGTGAGGTTGGTCTTCCTCTCCACGCCCCCCTCCTTCTCTGTGATGGTGACCTGCCGGTACCATCCCGTCCCCCCCATCCTGCAGGCCTCATCCCCAGGCTCCCCAAACCGCCACGACGCCCCCTCCGGCAGCCTCTTCTCCCCCTCCAGCTCCAACCGGGCCGCCACCGGCTTGGCGGGCCGTGCCCCCGCTGCTGCTGCCGCTCCGCCCGCTGCGTCGGCTGCCTGGGCGTCGTCCTTGACGAAGATGCGGGGCAGCTGCAAGATGGTGGCCTGAAAAAAACAAAAGAAACAAAAAAAAAAACACGCGATAACCCGCGCGATAACCCCCGCGATAACTAGGTTATCGCGCGATAACCCCCGCGATAACCCCCCGCGATAACCCCGCGATAACTAGTTAGAACGCGATAACCTAGCGCGATAACTAGTTAGAGCACCTAGTTAGAACGCGATAACCTAGCGCGATAACTAGTTAGAGCAGGGGTTAGAGCAGGGTGTTGTGGGAGGTTTTCACACCTGGTGACATGGACACATGCCTTGGCCCTCCTTCTTGGCGTCGTCCAGCACCAGGCCCAGCCTCCGCAGCCACACGAAGTCCGTGACGGCCGCATACTCCCCCACCTGCCGCCACTCCACCACCTGGGCCACCCCCTCCGCCTCAGGGGCCACCCTTGCCACTCCCCCATACAACCCCCTCCTCACCACCAAAATGGTGCCCGCCGGCACCTTCATCCAGACATGCCCTTGCAGGGTGGGCCAGGGCAGTGCCTCCCCATGGCACACCTTGGCCAAGGGGCACTGATCGGGGTGGCCTGCGACCGCCCCCGCCTCCTCATTAGTGAGGGGGGCAATCACCTCCCTCCCAACCCCCCACCCCGACAACAAAAAATGCCCTGTGGTTGTTCCCACCGGGAGCAAGCACTGAGCAGATTGCTCAATGCTGACCCCATTGGGGTCCACCACCACCTCCTCCTCCTCCCCCCCCTCCACCTCCTCCCCCTCCTGGCATGGCACACAAAGGCCATCTTTGTGGGCGGTGCACAAAATCAGCCGATTGCATCCGTAGCAATTGGCTACCACCTTCCCCCTACACCTAACCGCCCCATCACACTGGACTGTCCTGGCCACCCGGCCACCAGGTGCCCCCAGCTGGGGCCTCTTAATGGACTGGGTCACGTGCAGGTTGGGGAATCGAAGATTCCCCCCCACGGTAAGCTCAATGGCAAAAAATGCCATGAGGCGGGGGTGGGACACCCCCGTGGGGGAGGCCTTGGGAATCCCCGACCCCCTGTGGACATCAAGGGCATTAAAAAAAAAGGCAGTGCCCCTCTTGAATGGCACAGCCCTCTCCACCCAAGGGTCAGGGAACCCCGAACTGCTGGAGGGCACAAAAAGAAAATGTGACCCATCCTCCTCCTCATGATTATGGGTTAGCATAATAAGGCAATTGACAATCAATGTGCCTTCAGGAATGGTGTAGGGGGGGGCGTCGCGATGGAGGTGCTGGGGGGTGTGGTCATAGCTCGAAATTTCGGCCATGTCAAGGATGGTGCAGCTCCATCCAACCCCCCCCAACACAGCCTTCTTCGCCGTCTCAAGCACACGATCTGCCACCCTTTTGAGGACTGGCAGATCATGGAGCTTGTGGGGGTTGTGCCTGTGGTGGTTGGCACCCCCATAGTTGCCGTACAATGTACGGCGGGTCCCAGAATCTTGGGGCCTGCCGACAATGGGGGGGTTGTCATTGAAAATGGGTGCCTTCTCTGAGAGAGGCACCCTATCCAAATCATCCAAAAGACTTTGGAGCTGCACAGCACTCAAAAAATCGTGCTCCAGGAGGTGGTTGACCACCAGCTTCCCCCCCACCGTGAGCACAAGGTCATTGGGGTCCCTATTAAAGGCCCCCAAGGGCTCGGCGGCAACCACCTCCTCCGCCTCCCCAATAAGGGGGGGTGTTGCCCCAAATGGAAAAAGAATCACCCCCTGCCCCGAAACAATGTTGGGAGTGGTGACCCCATACCACTCACGCTCCCACTCCCTTGTGGGGCAAAGGGAGTGCATGGGGAGCTTGTTTTCGGGGTCGTCAGTGCAGACCCGGCGGGTGTTGTGGGTGAGGGGTTGGGGGAACCAACCATCCGACTGCCCCTTCCCCTTACCCGGTCGGATCCTTACCTTCTGGACACTAATCATGAGGGGGTTGTGGGGCTTCTCCTTCCTCCCCCCAGCCCCCACCCCCCCCGCATCCTCCTCCTCCTCCTCCACTTCCTCCACTTCCTCCTCCTCCTGACCCACATAGAGGGTCGTCTTCGTCCCCGCACCCTTCTCGGCATGGGCGGTGACGGACTCCACCACCGCGTCCACATCGTCCGGATGAAGCTGGATCAAAAATCCAGCAACCCCTGGATTTACCTCTAGCAACTCGAAGATGTAGTTTTCAGTTGCTGAGAACCAGGGGGTCTCGGTCGTCCGCCATGAAGGGGGACTTATGGACAAGGAGTCCAAAGTCCACACCATGTTCAAAGCGGGTCGCCACAGGGCGCCTCACATTGGCATCACCCATCGTAAACCCCTCAGGACCGCCAAGGCGACGGACCCCAAGGAGCTTTTGATGGTGCTCGCACCAAGCGTGGGCAGCAGCAAGGGCCATTATCAAAGAATACGAAGGCTTTGAGAGCTAAAGCGAAAAGGGGAAACATAAAATGAAGCGCGATAACCCACGCGATAACCCACGTGATAACTAGTTATCGCGCGATAACCCCCGCGATAACCCCCGCGATAACTAGGTTATCGCGCGATAACCCACGCGATAACTAGTGCTCTAACCCCGTTCTAACCCCGCGATAACTAGTTAGAGCACACAAAGATCAAATCGCAAAAAGTGCAAAACGGGCAATATCGAGCAAACGAAACATGGAAGGCACATTGTTGCATCATAGTGCACCCTTGTAACATGTGAAATTCCGGGTTCCAACCATATTAACAACACCCAAAATTGGGGGGGTTCCGCACCACGCCCTAGAACGCTGCATCCCATGGGGGTGCACTGTCGGCATAGCATAGAGCCGTGAGCACCTTCATGTTTCGAATCCTTTTACGGTGTTGACACCCAAGACATGCCACATCGCGTGGTATATTTGGTTTCGGGTCCCGACCGTGTTTTGCCATCTCGCCATCCACCATCATGTTGACCATTTGGCATGACAGACTTCCGGCCAGCCCCTGGAAAACGGTTGTAGCGTGCGGGTGCACTGTCGGCATAGCATAGAGCCGTGTGCACCTTTATGTTTCGAATCCTTTTACGGTGTTGACACCCAAGACATGCCACATCGCGTGGTATATTTGGTTTTGGGTCCCGACCGTGTTTTGCCATCTAGCCATCAACCATCATGTTGACCATTTGGCATGAGCCACTTCCGGCCGGCCCCTCGAAAACGGTTGCAGTGTGGGTGTGCACTGTCGGCGCATCGTAAAGCCGTGTGCACCTTTATGTTTCGAATCATTTTGCGGTGTTGACACCCAAGACATGCCACATCGCGTGGTCTATTTGGTTTTGGGTCCCGGCCGTGTTTTGCCATCTAGCCATCAACCATCATGTTGACCATTTGGCATGAGTGACTTCCGGCCAGCCCCTCGAAAACGGCTGCGGTGTGGGGGTGCACTATCGGCGCATCGTAGAGCCGTGTGCACCTTTATGTTTCGAATCCTTTTACGGTGTTGACACCCAAGACATGCCACATCGCGTGGTCTATTTGGTTTTGGGTCCCGACGTTGTTTTGCCATCTGACCATCAACCATCATGTTGACCATTTAGCATGACAGACTTCCGGCCAGCCCCTCGAAAACGGCTGCGGTGTGGGGGTGCACTGTCCGCGCATCGTAGAGCCGTGTGCACCTTTATGTTTCGAATCCTTTTGCGGTGTTGACACCCAAGACATGCCACATCGCGTGGTATATTTGGTTTTGGGTCCCGACGTTGTTTTGCCATCTGACCATCAACCATCATGTTGACCATTTAGCATGACAGACTTCCGGCCAGCCCCTCGAAAACGGCTCCAGAGTGGGGCCGCACTGTCGGCATAGCATAGAGCCGTGTGCACCTTTATGTTTTGAATCCTTTTACGGTGTTGACACCCAAGACATGCCACACTGCGTGGTATATTTGGTTTTGGGTCCCGACCGTGTCTTGCCATCTAGCCATCAACCATCATGTTGACCATTTGGCATGACTGACTTCCGGCCGGCCCCTCGAAAACGGCTGCAGTGTGGGGGTGCACTGTCGGCGCATCGTAAAGCCGTTTGCACCTTTATGTTTCGAATCGTTTTGCGGTGTTGACACCCAAGGCATGCCACATCGCGTGGTCTATTTGGTTTTGGGTCCCGGCCGTGTTTTGCCATCTAGCCATCAACCATCATGTTGACCATTTGGCATGAGTGACTTCCGGCCAGCCCCTCGAAAACGGCTGCGGTGTGGGGGTGCACTGACGGCGCATTGTAGAGCCGTGTGCTCCTTTATGTTTCAAATCCTTTTGCGGTGTTGACACCCAAGACATGCCACATCGCGTGGTCTATTTGGTTTTGGGTACCGGCTGTGTTTTGCCATCTAGCCATCAACCATCATGTTGACCATTTGGCATGACTGACTTCCGGCCAGCCCCTCGAAAACGGCTGCGGTGTAGGGGTGCACTGTCCGCGCATCGTAGAGCCGTGTGCACCTTTATGTTTTGAATCCTTTTGCGGTGTTGACACCCAAGACATGCCACATCGCGTGGTATATTTGGTTTTGGGTCCCGACGTTGTTTTGCCATCTGACCATCAACCATCATGTTGACCATTTAGCATGACAGACTTCCGGCCAGCCCCTCGAAAACGGCTGCAGAGTGGGGCCGCACTGTCGGCATAGCATAGAGCCGTGTGCACCTTTATGTTTCGAATCCTCAACCGGTGTTGACACCCAAGACATGCCACATCGCGTGGTACATTTGGTTTTAGGTCCCGACCGTGTCTTGCCATCTAGCCATCAACCATCATGTTGACCATTTGGCATGACTGACTTCCGGCCGGCCCCTCGAAAACGGTTGCAGTATGGGCGTGCACTGTCGGCGCATCGTAAAGCCGTGTGCACCTTTATGTTTCGAATTGTTTTGCGGTGTTGACACCCAAGACATGCCACATCGCCTGGTCTATTTGGTTTTGGGTCCCGGCCGTGTCTTGCCATCTAGCCATCAACCATCATGTTGACCATTTGGCATGACTGACTTCCGGCCAGCCCCTCGAAACCGGCTGCAGCGTGGGGGTGCACTATCGGCATAGCATAGAGCCATGTGCACCTTTATGTTTCGAATTCATTTACGGTGTTGACACCCAAGACATGCCACATCGCGTGGTATATTTGGTTTTGGGTCCCGACGGTGTTTTGCCATCTGGCCATTAACCATCATGTTGACCATTTGGCATGACTGACTTCCGGCTGCCCCATTGAAAACGGCTGCGGCGTGGGGGTGCACCGTCGGTGCAACGCAGAGCCGTGTGCACCTTTATGTTTTGAATCCTTTTACGGTGTTGACACCCAAGACATGCCACATCGCGTGGTATATTTGGTTTTGGGTCCCTACGTTGTTTTGCCATCTGACCATCAACCATCATGTTGACCATTTGGCATGACTGACTTCCGGCCAGCCCCTCGAAAACGGCTGCAGCGTGGGGGTGCACCGTCGGCATAGCATAGGGCCGTGTGCACCTTTATGTTTCGAATCCTTTTGCGGTGTTGACACCCAAGACATGCCACATCGCGTGGTATATTTGGTTTTGGGTCCCGACTGTGTCTTGCCATCTAGCCATCAACCATCATGTTGACCATTTGGCATGACTGACTTCCGGCCAGCCCCTCGAAACCGGCTGCAGCGTGGGGGTGCACTATCGGCATAGCATAGAGCCGTGTGCACCTTTATGTTTCGAAACCTCTTACGGTGTTAACACCCAAGACATGCCACATCGCGTGGTATATTTGGTTTTGGGTCCCGACCGTGTTTTGCCATCTCGCCATCAACCATCATGTTGACCATTTGGCATAACAGACTTCCGGCCAGCCCCTCGAAAAAGGCTGCAGCGTGGGGGTGCACTGTCGGCATAGCATAGAGCCGTGTGCACCTTTATGTCTCGAATCCTTTTACGGTGTTGACACCCAAGACATGCCACATCGCGTGGTATATTTGTTTTTGGGTCCCGACCGTGTTTTGCCATCTAGCCATCAACCATCATGTTGACCATTTGCAATGACGGACTTCCGGCCGGCCCCTCGAAAACGGTTGCAGTGTGGGCGTGCACTGTCGGCGCATCGTAAAGCCGTGTGCACCTTTATGTTTCGAATCGTTTTGCGGTGTTGACACCTAAGACATGCCACATCGCGTGGTCTATTTGGATTTGTGTCCCGACGTTGTTTTGCCATCTAGCCATCAACCATCATGTTGACCATTTGGCATGACTGACTTCCGGCGAGCCCCTCGAAAACGGCTGCGGTGTGGGGGTGCACTATCGGCGCATCGTAGAGCCGTGTGCACCTTTATGTTTCGAAGCCTTTTGCGGTGTTGACACCCGAGACATGCCACATCGCGTGGTATATTTGGTTTTGGGTCCCGACGGTGTTTTGCCATCTGGCTATCAACCATCATGTTGACCATTTGGCATGACTGACTTCCGGTTGCCCCCTTGAAAACGGCTGCAGTGTGGGGGTGCACTGTCGGTGCAACGCAGAGCCGTGTGCACCTTTATGTTGTGAATCCTTTTACGGTGTTGACACCCAAGACATGCCACATCGCGTGGTATATTTTGTTTTGGGTCCCGACCCTGTCTTGCCATCTCGCCATCAACCATCATGTTGACCATTTGGCATGACTGACTTCTTGCCGGCCCCTCGAAAACGGCTACAGTGTGGGGGTGCACTGTCGGCGCATCGTAGAGCCCTGTGCACCTTTATGTTTCGAATCCCTTTGCGGTGTTGACACCCAAGACATGCCACATCGCGTGGTCTATTTGGTTTTGGGTCCCGGCCGTGTTTTGCCATCTAGCCATCAACCGTCATGTTGACCATTTGGCATGACTGACTTCCGGCCAGCCCCTCGAAAACGGCTGCAGTGTGGGTTTGCACTATCGGCGCATCGTAGAGCCGTGTGCACCTTTATGTTTCGAATCCTTTTGCGGTGTTGACACCCAAGACATGCCACATCGCGTGGTCTATTTGGTTTTGGGTCCCAGCCGTGTTTTGCCATCCAGCCATCAACCGTCATGTTGACCATTTGGCATGACAGACTTCCGGCCAGCCCCTCGAAAACGGCTGCAGCGTGGGGGTGCACTCTCGGCATAGCATAGAGCCGTGTGCACCTTTATGTTTCGAATCCTTTTACGGTGTTGACACCCAAGACATGCCACATCGCGTGGTATATTTGTTTTTGGGTCCCGACCGTGTTTTGCCATCTCGCCATCAACCATCATGTTGACCATTTGGCATAACAGACTTCCGGCCAGCCCCTCGAAAAAGGCTGCAGCGTGGGGGTGCACTGTCGGCATAGCATAGAGCCGTGTGCACCTTTATGTCTCGAATTCTTTTACGGTGTTGACACCCAAGACATGCCACATCGCGTGGTATATTTGGTTTTGGGTCCCGACCGTGTTTTGCCATCTCGCCATCAACCATCATGTTGACCATTTGGCATGACTGACTTCCGGCCAGCCCCTCGAAAACGGCTGCAGCGTGGGGGTGCACTGTCGGCATACCATAGAGCCGTGAGCACCTTTATGTTTCGAACCCTTTTACGGTGTTCACACCCAAGACATGCCACATCGCGTGGTATATTTGGTTTTGGGTCCCGACCGTGTTTTGCCATCTAGCCATCAACCGTCATGTTGACCATTTGGCAGGACTGACTTCCTGTCGGCCCCTCGAAAACGGCTGCAGTGTGGGGGTGCACTGTCGGCGCATCGTAGAGCCCTGTGCACCTTTATGTTTCGAATCCTTTTGCGGTGTTGACACCCAAGACATGCCACATCGCGTGGTCTATTTGGTTTTGGGTCCCGGCCGTGTTTTGCCATCTAGCCATCAACCGTCATGTTGACCATTTGGCATGACTGACTTCCGGCCAGCCCCTCGAAAACGGCTGCAGTGTGGGTTTGCACTATCGGCGCATCGTAGAGCCGTGTGCACCTTTATGTTTCGAATCCTTTTGCGGTGTTGACACCCAAGACATGCCACATCGCGTGGTATATTTGGTTTTGGGACCCGACGGTGTTTTGCCATCTGGCCATCAACCAACATGTTGACCATTTGGCATGACAGACTTCCGGCCAGCCCCTCGAAAACGGCTGCAGCGTGGGGGTGCACTGTCGGCATAGCATAGAGCCGTGTGCACCTTTATGTTTCGAATCGTTTTACGGTGTTGACACCCAAGACATGCCACATCGCGTGGTATATTTGTTTTTGGGTCCCGACCGTGTTTTGCCATCTCGCCATCAACCATCATGTTGACCATTTGGCATGACTGACTTCCGGCCAGCCCCTCGAAAACGGCTGCAACGTGGGGGTGCACTGTCGGCATAGCATAGAGCCGTGTGCACCTTTATGTTTCGAATCCTTTTACGGTGTTGACACCCAAGACATGCCACATCGCGTGGTATATTTGGTTTTGGGTCCCGACCGTGTTTTGCCATCTCGCCATCAACCATCATGTTGACCATTTGGCATGACAGACTTCCGGCCAGCCCCTCGAAAACGGCTGCAGCGTGGGGGTGCACTGTCGGCATACCATAGAGCCGTGAGCACCTTTATGTTTCGAACCCCTTTACGGTGTTGACACCCAAGACATGCCACATCGCGTGGTATATTTGGTTTTGGGTCCCGACCGTGTTTTGCCATCTAGCCATCAACCGTCATGTTGACCATTTGGCAGGACTGACTTCCTGTCGGCCCCTCGAAAACGGCTGCAGTGTGGGGGTGCACTGTGGGCGCATCGTAGAGCCCTGTGCACCTTTATGTTTGGAATCCTTTTGCGGTGTTGACCCCAAGACATGCCACATCGCGTGGTCTATTTGGTTTTGGGTCCCGGCCGTGTCTTGCCATCTAGCCATCAACCGTCATGTTGACCATTTGGCATGACAGACTTCCGGCCAGCCCCTCGAAAACGGCTGCAGCGTGGGGGTGCACTGTCGGCATAGCATAGAGCCGTGTGCACCTTTATGTTTCGAATCAATTTACGGTGTTGACACCCAAGACATGCCACATCGCGTGGTATATTTGTTTTTGGGTCCCGACCGTGTTTTGCCATCTCGCCATCAACCATCATGTTGACCATTTGGCATGACTGACTTCCGGCCAGCCCCTCGAAAACGGCTGCAACGTGGGGGTGCACTGTCGGCATAGCATAGAGCCGTGTGCACCTTTATGTTTCGAATCCTTTTACGGTGTTGACACCCAAGACATGCCACATCGCGTGGTATATTTGGTTTTGGGTCCCGACCGTGTTTTGCCATCTCGCCATCAACCATCATGTTGACCATTTGGCATGACAGACTTCCGGCCAGCCCCTCGAAAACGGCTGCAGCGTGGGGGTGCACTGTCGGCATAGCATAGAGCCGTGTGCACCTTCATGTTTCGAATCCTTTTACGGTGTTGACACCCAAGACATGCCACATTGCGTGGTATATTTGGTTTTGGGTCCCGACCGTGTTTTGCCATCTAGCCATCAACCATCATGTTGACCATTTGGCATGACTGACTTCCGGCCGGCCCCTCGAAAACGGCTGCAGTGTGGGGGTGCACTATCTGCGCATCGTAGAGCTGTCTGCACCTTTATGTTTCGAATTCTTTTGCGGTGTTGACACCCAAGACATGCCACATCGCGTGGTCTATTTGGTTTTGGGTCCCGGCCGTGTTTTGCCATCTAGCCATCAACCATCATGTTGACCATTTGGCATGACTGACTTCCGGCCAGCCCCTCGAAAACGGCTGCGGTGTGGGGGTGCACTATCGGCGCATCGTAGAGCCGTGTGCACCTTTATGTTTCGAATCTGTTTGCGGTGTTGACACCCAAGACATGCCACATCGCGTGGTATATTTGGTTTTGGGTCCCGACGTTGTTTTGCCATCTGACCATCAACCATCATGTTGACCATTTGGCATGACAGACTTCCGGCCGGCCCCTCGAAAACGGCTGCAGCGTGGGGGTGCACTGTCGGCATAGCATAGAGCCGTGTGCACCTTTATGTCTCGAATCCTTTTACGGTGTTGACACCCAAGACATGCCACATCGCGTGGCATATTTGGTTTTGGGTCCCGACCGTGTTTTGCCATCTCGCCATCAACCATCATGTTGACCATTTGGCATGACAGACTTCCGGCCGGCCCCTCGAAAACGGCTGCAGCGTGGGGGTGCACTGTCGGCATAGCATAGAGCCGTGAGCACCTTTATGTTTCGAATCCTTGTACGGTGTTGACACCCAAGACATGCCACATTGCGTGGTATATTTGGTTTTGGGTCCCGACCGTGTTTTGCCATCTCGCCATCAACCATCATGTTGACCATTTGGCATGACAGACTTCCGGCCAGCCCCTGGAAAACGGCTGCAGCGTGGGGGTGCACCGTCGGCATAGCATAGAGCCGTGAGGACCTTTATGTTTCGAATCCTTTTACGGTGTTGACACCCAAGACATGCCACATTGCGTGGTATATTTGGTTTTGGGTCCCGACCGTGTTTTGCCATCTCGCCACCAACCATCATGTTGACCATTTGGCATGACAGACTTCCGGCCAGCCCCTCGAAAACGGCTGCAGCGTGGGGGTGCACTGTCGGCATAGCATAGAGCCGTGTGCACCTTTATGTTTCGAATCCTCTTACGGTGTTGACACCCAAGACATGCCACATCGCGTGGTATATTTGGTTTTGGGTCCCGACCGTGTTTTGCCATCTCGCCATCAACCATCATGTTGACCATTTGGCATGACAGACTTCCGGCCAGCCCCTGGAAAACGGCTGCAGCGTGGGGGTGCACTCTCGGCATAGCATAGAGCCGTGTGCACCTTTATGTTTCGAATCCTTTTACGGTGTTGACACCCAAGACATGCCACATTGCGTCGTATATTTGGTTTTGGGTCCCGACCGTGTTTTGCCATCTAGTCATCAACCATCACGTTGACCATTTGGCATGACTGACTTCCGGCCAGCCCCTGCACAACGGCTGCATCGTGGGGGTGCACTGTCGGCGCAGCGCACAGCCTTGTGCACCTTTATGTTTCGAATCCTTTTACGGTGTTGACACCCAAAACATGTCACATCGCGTGGTATATTTGGTTTTGGGTCCCGACATTGTTTTGCCATCTAGCCATCAACCATCATGTTGACCATTTGGCATGACAGAGTTCCGGCCAGCCCCTCCACAACGGCTGCATCGTGGGGGGGCACTGTCGGCATACCATAGAGCCGTGAGCACCTTTATGTTTCGAATCCTTTTACGGTGTTGACACCCAAGACATGCCACAATGCGTGGTATATTTGGTTTTGGGTCCCGACCGTGTTTTGCCATCTAGCCATCAACCATCATGTTGACCATTTGGCATGACTGACTTCCGGCCGGCCCCTCGAAAACGGCTGCAGTGTGGGGGTGCACTGTCGGCGCATCGTAGAGCCGTGTGCACCTTTATGTTTCGAATGCTTTTGCGGTGTTGACACCCAAGACATGCCACATCGCGTGGTCTATTTGGTTTTGGGTCCCGGCCGTGTTTTGCCATCTAGCCATCAACCATCATGTTGACCATTTGGCATGACTGACTTCCGTCCAGCCCCTCGAAAACGGGTGCAGCGTGGGGGTGCACTATCGGCGCATCGTAGAGCCGTGTGCACCTTTATGTTTCGAATCCGTTCGCCCTGTTGACACCCAAGACATGCCACATCGCGTGGTATATTTGGTTTTGGGTCCCGACGTTGTTTTGCCATCTGACCATCAACCATCATGTTGACCATTTGGCATGACAGACTTCCGGCCGGCCCCTCGAAAACGGCTGCAGCGTGGGGGTGCACTGTCGGCATAGCATAGAGCCGTGTGCACCTTTATGATTCGAATTCTTTTACGGTGTTGACACCCAAGACATGCCACATCGCGTGGCATATTTGGGTTTGGGTCCCGACCGTGTCTTGCCATCTCGCCATCAACCATCATGTTGACCATTTGGCATGACAGACTTCCGGCCGGCCCCTCGAAAACGGCTGCAGCGTGGGGGTGCACTGTCGGCATAGCATAGAGCCGTGAGCACCTTTATGTTTCGAATCCTTGTACGGTGTTGACACCCAAGACATGCCACATTGCGTGGTATATTTGGTTTTGGGTCCCGACCGTGTTTTGCCATCTCGCCACCAACCATCATGTTGGGCATTTGGCATGACTAACTTCCGGCCAGCCCCTCGAAAACGGCTGCAGCGTGGGGGTGCGCTGTCGGCATAGCATAGAGCCGTGTGCACCTTTATGTTTCGAATCCTTTTACGGTGTTGACACCCAAGACATGCCACATTGCGTCGTATATTTGGTTTTGGGTCCCGACCGTGTTTTGCCATCTAGTCATCAACCATCACGTTGACCATTTGGCATGACTGACTTCCGGCCAGCCCCTCCACAACGGCTGCATCGTGGGGGTGCACTGTCGGCGCAGCGCAGAGCCTTGTGCACCTTTATGTTTCGAATCCTTTTACGGTGTTGACACCCAAAACATGTCACATCGCGTGGTATATTTGGTTTTGGGTCCCGACGTTGTTTTGCCATCTAGCCATCAACCATCATGTTGACCATTTGGCATGACAGAGTTCCGGCCAGCCCCTCCACAACGGCTGCATCGTGGGGGGGCACTGTCGGCATACCATAGAGCCGTGAGCACCTTTATGTTTCGAATCCTTTTACGGTGTTGACACCCAAGACATGCCACATCGCGTGGTATATTTGGTTTTGGGTCCCGACCGTGTTTTGCCATCTCGCCATCAACCATCATGTTGACCATTTGGCATGACAGACTTCCGGCCAGCCCCTCGAAAACGGGTGCAGCGTGGGGGTGCACTGTCGGCATGGCATAGAGCCGTGAGCACCTTTATGTTTCGAATCGTTTTACGGTGTTGACACCCAAGACATGCCATATCGCGTGGTATATTTGGTTTTGGGTCCCGACAGTGTTTTGCCATCTCGCCATCAACCATCATGTTGACCATTTGTCATGACAGACTTCTGGCCAGCCCCTCGAAAACGGCTGCATCGTGGGGGTGCACTGTCGGCATAGCATAGAGCCGTGTGCACCTTTATGTTTGGAATTTTTTTACGGTGTTGACACCCAAGACGGGCCACATCGCGTGGTATATTTGGTTTTGGCTCCCGACGTTGTTTTGCCACCTGACCATCAACCATCATGTTGACCATTTGGCATGACAGACTTCCGGCCAGCCTCTCGAAAACGGCTGCAGAGTGGGGCCGCACTTTCGGCATAGCATAGAGCCGTGAGCACCTTTATGTCTCGAATCGTTTTACGGTGTTGACACCCAAGACATGCCATATCGCGTGGTATATTTGGTTTTGGGTCCCGACCGTGTTTTGCCATCTTGCCATCAACCATCATGTTGACCATTTAGCATGACAGACTTCCGGCCAGCCCCTCGAAAACGGCTGCAGAGTGGGGCCGCACTTTCGGCATAGCATAGAGCCGTGTGCACCTTTATGTTTCGAATCCTTTTACGGTGTTGACACCCAAGACATGCCACATCGCGTGGTATATTTGGTTTTGGGTCCCGACCGTGTCTTGCCATCTAGCCATCAACCATCATGTTGACCATTTGGCATGACTGACTTCCGGCCAGCCCCTCGCAAACGGCTGCGGTGTGGGGGTGCACTGTCCGCGCATCGTAGAGCCGTGTGCACCTTTATGTTTTGAATCCTTTTGCGGTGTTGACACCCAAGACATGCCACATCGCGTGGTATATTTGGTTTTGGGTCCCGGCCGTGTTTTGCCATCTAGCCATGAACCATCATGTTGACCATTTGGCATGACTGACTTCCAGCCAGCCCCTCCACAACGGCTGCATCGTGGGGTTGCACCGTCGGCGTAGCGCAGAGCCGTGTGCACCTTTATGTTTCAAATCCTTTCGCGGTGTTGACACCCAAGACATGCCACATCGCGTGGTCTATTTGGTTTTGGGTGCCGGCCGTGTTTTGCCATCTAGCCATCAACCATCATGTTGACCATTTGGCATGACTGACTTCCGGCCGGCCCCTCGAAAACGGTTGCAGTGTGGGCGTGCACTGTCGGCGCATCGTAAAGCCGTGTGCACCTTTATGTTTCGAATCATTTCGCGGTGTTGACACCCAAGACATGCCACATCGCGTGGTCTATTTGGTTTTGGGTCCCGGCCGTGTTTTGCCATCTAGCCATCAACCATCATGTTGACCATTTGGCATGAGTGACTTCCGGCCAGCCCCTCGGAAACGGCTGCGGTGTGGGGGTGCACTATCGGCGCATCGTAGAGCCGTGTGCACCTTTATGTTTCGAATCCTTTTACGGTGTTGACACCCAAGACATGCCACATCGCGTGGTATATTTGGTTTTGGGTCCCGACGTTGTTTTGCCATCTGACCATCAACCATCATGTTGACCATTTAGCATGACAGACTTCCGGCCAGCCCCTGGAAAACGGCTGCGGTGTGGGGGTGCACTGTCCGCGCATCGTAGAGCCGTGTGCACCTTTATGTTTCGAATCCTTTTGCGGTGTTGACACCCAAGACATGCCACATCGCGTGGTATATTTGGTTTTGGGTCCGGACGTTGTTTTGCCATCTGACCATCAACCATCATGTTGACCATTCGGCATGACAGACTTCCGGCCAGCCCCTCGAAAACGGCTGCAGAGTGGGGCCGCACTGTCGGCATAGCATAGAGCCGTGTGCACCTTTATGTTTTGAATCCTTTTACGGTGTTGACACCCAAGACATGCCACATCGCGTGGTATATTTGGTTTTGGGTCCCGACCGTGTCTTGCCATCTAGCCATCAACCATCATGTTGACCATTTGGCATGACTGACTTCCGGCCGGCCCCTCGAAAATGGTTGCAGTGTGGGCGTGCACTGTCGGCGCATCGTAAAGCCGTGTGCACCTTTATGTTTCGAATCGTTATGCGGTGTTGACACCCAAGACATGCCACATCGCGTGGTCTATTTGGTTTTGGGTCCCGGCCGTGTTTTGCCATCTAGCCATCAACCATCATGTTGACCATTTGGCATGAGTGACTTCCGGCCAGCCCCTCGAAAACGGCTGCGGTGTGGGGGTGCACTATCGGCGCATCGTAGAGCCGTGTGCACCTTTATGTTTCGAATCCTCTTACGGTGTTGACACCCAAGACATGCCACATCGCGTGGTATATTTGGTTTTGGTTCCCGACGGTTTGAGGTTTGAGGTTTGATTTTGCGGGTACTAGACGCCTTTCGGCCCCGGGGGGCCACTTGGTCGGGCCAGGTGATATCCTCCCCACCGGGTCCTAGTGGGGGGCCCTCCAAGACGCAACTCCTGCCTGGTGGCGGAGTCCCCCGGGTTCACAGAGCTCGGAGCCCCGTCCTTCCCCGGCGTCCCCGTTTCGCCACTCCCCGGTCAGTGCATCAATTCGTAGCCGTGGCTGCGGGCGCTTACCCACTGCGTCGCCCCGCTAATGCGTGGTCGCCCGGGGCGCCGGCGCTGCCGGGCCCGTGCTACTGGCTTGTTGCCAGTGGGACCCCCTTGGGCTGGCGCGGAGGCTGCCTAGCCTAGGGGTTGGGGCGTGGCGCTATGCGCCACTACTGCCTTGGCGGGCGCAGTGCCCCGTCTGTGTGTGCGCGGCGCTCGCGGGCGGTTCGGGGGGGTTCGGGCCGGCACCTGGCGTCGTGTCTCTTTCGTTTCCCCCCCCCCGCCCCGCGTGTTCCGCGCTGCGTGTGGCGGGCCGTCCCGTCCGGGTGTCCCTTACCCTCGCTCGCTGGTACGCCTTTCCATGCGGTCTGTGCGTTCCGCGCGCTCGGTCCGGTTGCCCTTCCGGTAGTCCCCGCGTGTCCCTTTCGTGTGTGTGCGCTCGCGCTCTCGCGGTGTCCGCTCCCCCCCCGGCTGGGTGGTGTGGCGCGCGCATCTCGCGTGGTCCCGGCACTGGGCGCGTGGTAGGGCCGTTCCACGTGGTCCGTGCCCCTCCGCGTGTCCTGCCCCGGTCCCTTGCTCCGTCTGGCGTGCTTGGGGGGGGGGCGGTCCGGTCCCGGTTCCCCCCTACTTGGCTTGGGGTTGTGGGGGCGGCGGTAGGGCGTCCCCGGGGGGGGTGCCTTCGACCGTTGCGTGGGGCGTCTGGGGTCTTGCGCTCCTCCTCCCCCGACTGCCCGTCCACTGGGTGGGCTGTCAGGTCCGCGTTGTGGGCGCGGGCGTGCGGGTGTGGGGGCCCTGCTCTGTCCCTGTGGGGGCTGCGCGCCGCGGGGCTGGTCCATGGCGTTCTTATGCTGGGGGGCGGGCTGGGGGGGGGGGGGGGGCGTGCGCCGTTTCCTCCGGCTGTGCGGCCGGGGCGGGGCCTGTAGGGCGGGGGGTCGCTCTGCCTCGTTCCGTCCCTCTGCCTTCCCTGGGCAGGCAACAAAGCGGGCGTCACTGGTGTTGTGCTGTCCATGGGGGGCGTGGCCCCCCATACCACTCCGGTTCGTGCTCACCCAGCTTCTCTGGGTACGATCTGTGCGGCGTCCCGGTGCGCAGGCGTGGGCCCGCTTGTTCTTCGGGGCCTGCATGTGAGCCGGCGGCTGGGGCGGGGGGGCGGGTCACACTCCGGCTCCCCTCTCGGGCGGGGGGGGCCCATCCCCCCTGCCTTGGGGGGTGGGGGCTGGGGCCCCCGCGGCTGGCGGGCTGGTGGGGGGGCGGGGGGGGGGGCTGTCGCGCCGCGGCCTCCCTGCTCTCGCTCCGGGCGGCGGCCTGCGGTACTTCTTTCTGGCCCTCTCCGTGTCGCCGGCGCGCTCCCTTCCGGCGCGCGCGTGCGGTCGGGGCTGAAGTGCCGCCCCGGGGTGGGGGGGGGCGAGGGGCGGCCCGTGGACCGCCCCCCCGGGGGCCCCAGCTGACCTGAACCCCCCCTCTGTCACCTCGGAGTGGGCTGTGGTTACAGGAGGGTCATGTGGGGCGTGGCCTCCGTCCCGTTCCGTTGTGCGCGTTGCTCCTGCACGCCGGTGTGGGTTCGCGGGAGCGGGCCCAGCCGCCGTTGCCCTTACCGCGTCGCCGTTCCTCCTGAGGGGGGGGGTGCCCCCCCGGCCCTGGGGGGGCGGAGGTCCGCGCCCGTGGCTCCCCAGCTGAGGTGGGTGCGGGGGGGGGGTGGGGGGGCCGCCCCCCCGCCCGCTCTCGGGCCTGTGTGGGAGGGGGGGGGGGAGGGGGGGCGCACGATGGATGTATGCTGGGGTTGCGTGGCTGAAACCCAAAGGCTTTGCAAAACCCTGGGTGCACGGGCTGCCACTGGGTATGGGTTGGTGGTCCAGGGGGATTATGGCAGCGATCAAAAAAAAGCCAGGGTGGGGGCCAGTGAGTGTGCTCCTCAGGGTCAATTAAGTGTAAGGAAGAAGCATGGGTATCTCACAGGGCTAGCATGGGTCAGGGGGGCTAGAGTGGCAATCCAGAGTCTCCTGTCTTATCCAGGGTGGGTGGTGTGGGAGTGCGTGCCATAAAAGCTGAGTGAGGGGGCTGGGGAGGGGGGGGGTTTTGGCTTGACGCCATGGTGTGATGATCTCGTCTGCAGCTGGCGGCGCCTACTGGCCGATCGCCATTCGCCGCCCTTCCCTTGGACCCTTCCCCTCCATAGGCGGTGGTGCCCATCAGCTTCTCACCACCCTTTGACCTTCCTCTTCCTCCTTGCCCTAACCTTCCCTCTCCACTTCCCTTTCCCTTCCCTTGGCCTTTCCCTCTGTAGGCCACCGTGCCCATCGGCCTCACCACACTCCTTCCCTTCCCTGTCCCTTGGTCGGTTGTGCCAACGGACCAAGGGGGGGGGGGGGGCTGGGGGGGGGCCTTTGGTCCCCTGGCGATGCCTCCTGTCGGCCGGGGGGGGGGGGGCGGCATGGCAGTCCTGGCCCCGGGGGCCAGCCATCGGCCGGGGGGTCGCGCCCTTTCCCCGCCCCCCTCTACCGAGAGCCGGATTCTCGCGCAGGCCCTCGCTGGGGCCCCTCATCCCCCGGCCGTTGTCGCGCGGCGCCGGCCGGTCGAGGGTGGCTGTGAGGGTTAGCGGTCAGTGGTTAGCGGGCTGCGGGGCAGCAGGTTCCCCCCCGCGCTCGTTGCCTCCGCACTCCCTCCCGCGGGAGGTGGCGCGCCCTCTTGCGTCGTGCCGTACCGTCGGGGGGGCGTGGGCCGGGGGGCCCAGCCCCCCCCCCCCCAGCTCTCCCGTACCCGCCGTTTGGGCCTTCACCTGCGCCGCCGCTTGTGTGGGGGCTGGGGCTGCGGCGGCGGCGGGTTGTGCCGGTGGTAGCGCCAGTGGGCGAGGGCGCTGCGCAAAGCCCGGGGGAGCCAATTGTTGGCGTCCGCATCCGTGATGCGGAGCACCGCTCCCCCTTCCAGGAAGGCCGGCCACGTCGGCTCCCTGTCGGGCCACGCCGCCGGCATCACTGACCTGAGGACCCTCTCATGGTCCTCTGGGGCTGCCCACCCCCCCTGGGGTACCTCTCGGTTTCCTCCGTCCCTCCGGAGGAGCACGGCATCGAAGGGCCGGTTCCTCGATCTCCTGGAGGTCCCCTGGCTGGCCCAGCACAACCACCTGTACACCTCCCCCACCAAGGGGAGGGTCTCCTCCCCCAGAGGGTCCGGGACCGCGCCCCAGTCCCGGTCCCATGGCCGGCCCTCCTCCGCCCCCCGTGCCGGCCCCCCTCGCTGCCCCTGCGCCTGCGGCGCCGATGCCGCGCCCCGTCCCCCCTCCGCCGAGGCCATCCGCGCCGGCTCCGCCCTCGGCGCGGGGGGGGCGTGATGGTGCTGGTGTCGCGGGGGTTGGGGGGGGACGAGCTCGCCGGCGTCAGGGTCGATGTTGTAGAGGTGGTGGTGGTGGTGGTGATGGTGGTGGTTGGTGTGGTGTGCCGGCATCTGTTGGATGCCGGGGGGGATGCACCTCACCGGCTGCACGTCCGGCTGCGGGGGCGCCCCGCCCTCTGCCCCCGTCCCTTCGCCCCGTCCTCCCCCCTGGGCTCCCATGCCCCGTCCCGCCTGTCCCTTGGGGCCCGCGGCGCCCTTGCCCTTGCCCTTGGGCCCCTTTCCAGCCCCCTGCCCGTGTCGCGGGTCCCGCCTCCCGTCCCCCACGCCCTGGCCCGCTCGCTCTCCCACCTCCCCTCGCCCTGCCCCCTGCACCTTGGTTTTGGGTCCCGACGGTGTTTTTCCATCTGGCCATCAACCATCATGTTGACCATTTGGCATGACTGACTTCCGGCTGCCCCATTGAAAACGGCTGCAGCGTGGGGGTGCATTGTCGGTGCAACGCAGAGCCGTGTGCACCTTTATGTTTTGAATCCTTTTACGGTGTTGACACCCAAGACATGCCACATCGCGTGGTATATTTGGTTTTGGGTCCCGACGTTGTTTTGCCATCTGACCATCAACCATCATGTTGACCATTTGGCATGACTGACTTCCGGCCAGCCCCTCGAAAACGGCTGCGGTGTGGGGGTGCACTGACGGCGCATTGTAGAGCCGTGTGCACCTTTATGTTTCAAATCCTTTTGCGGTGTTGACACCCAAGACATGCCACATCGCGTGGTCTATTTGGTTTTGGGTCCCGGCTGTGTTTTGCCATCTAGCCATCAACCATCATGTTGACCATTTGGCATGACTGACTTCCGGCCAGCCCCTCGAAAACGGCTGCGGTGTAGGGGTGCACTGTCCGCGCATCGTAGAGCCGTGTGCACCTTTATGTTTTAAATCTTTTTGCGGTGTTGACACCCAAGACATGCCACATCGCGTGGTATACTTGGTTTTGGGTCCCGACGTTGTTTTGCCATCTGACCATCAACCATCATGTTGACCATTTAGCATGACAGACTTCCGGCCAGCCCCTCGAAAACGGCTGCAGAGTGGGGCCGCACTGTCGGCATAGCATAGAGCCGTGTGCACCTTTATGTTTCGAATCCTTTACCGGTGTTGACACCCAAGACATGCCACATCGCGTGGTACATTTGGCTTTTGGTCCCGACCGTGTCTTGCCATCTAGCCATCAACCATCATGTTGACCATTTGGCATGACTGACTTCCGGCCGGCCCCTCGAAAACGGTTGCAGTATGGGCGTGCACTGTCGGCGCATCGTAAAGCTGCGTGCACCTTTATGTTTCGAATCGTTTTGCGGTGTTGACACCCAAGACATGCCACATCGCGTGGTCTATTTGGTTTTGGGTCCCGGCCGTGTCTTGCCATCTAGCCATCAACCATCATGTTGACCATTTGGCATGACTGACTTCCGGCCAGCCCCTCGAAACCGGCTGCAGCGTGGGGGTGCACTATCGGCATAGCATAGAGCCGTGTGCACCTTTATGTTTCGAATCCTCTTACGGTGTTGACACCCAAGACATGCCACATCGCGTGGTATATTTGGTTTTGGGTCCCTACGTTGTTTTGCCATCTGACCATCAACCATCATGTTGACCATTTGGCATGACTCACTTCCGGCCAGCCCCTCGAAAACGGCTGCAGCGTGGGGGTGCACCGTCGGCATAGCATAGAGCAGTGTGCACCTTTATGTTTTGAATCCTTTTACGGTGTTGACACCCAAGACATGCCACATCGCGTGGTATATTTGGTTTTGGGTCCCGACTGTGTCTTGCCATCTAGCCATCAACCATCATGTTGACCATTTGGCATGGCTGACTTCCGGCCAGCCCCTCGAAACCGGCTGCAGCGTGGGGGTGCACTATCGGCATAGCATAGAGCCGTGTGCACCTTTATGTTTCGAATCCTATTACGGTGTTGACACCCAAGACATGCCACATCGCGTGGTCTATTTGGTTTTGGGTCCCGACCGTGTCTTGCCATCTAGCCATCAACCATCATGTTGACCATTTGGCATGACGGACTTCCGGCCGGCCCCTCGAAAACGGTTGCAGTGTGGGCGTGCACTGTCGGCGCATCGTAAAGGCGTGTGCACCTTTATGTTCCGAATCGTTTTGCGGTGTTGACACCCAAGACATGCCACATCGCGTGGTCTATTTGGATTTGTGTCCCGACGTTGTTTTGCCATCTAGCCATCAACCATCATGTTGAACATTTGGCATGACTGACTTCCGGCCAGCCCCTCGAAAACGGCTGCGGTGTGGGGGTGCACTATCGGCGCATCGTAGAGCCGTGTGCACCTTTATGTTTCGAATCCTTTTGCGGTGTTGACACCCGAGACATGCCACATCGCGTGGTATATTTGGTTTTGGGTCCCGACGGTGTTTTGCCATCTGGCTATCAACCATCATGTTGACCATTTGGCATGACTGACTTCCGGTTGCCCCCTTGAAAACGGCAGCGGCGTGGGGGTGCACTGTCGGTGCAACGCAGAGCCGTGTGCACCTTTATGTTGTGAATCCTTTTACGGTGTTGACACCCAAGACATGCCACATCGCGTGGTATATTTGGTTTTGGGTCCCGACCCTGTCTTGCCATCTGGCCATCAACCATCATGTTGACCATTTGGCATGACTGACTTCCTGCCGGCCCCTCGAAAACGGCTGCAGTGTGGGGGTGCACTGTCGGCGCATCGTAGAGCCCTGTGCACCTTTATGTTTCGAACCTCTTTGCGGTGTTGACACCCAAGACATGCCACATCGCGTGGTCTATTTGGTTTTGGGTCCCGGCCGTGTTTTGCCATCTAGCCATCAACCGTCATGTTGACCATTTGGCATGACTGACTTCCGGCCAGCCCCTCGAAAACGGCTGCAGTGTGGGTTTGCACTATCGGCGCATCGTAGAGCCGTGTGCACCTTTATGTTTCGAATCCTTTTGCGGTGTTGACACCCAAGACATGCCACATCGCGTGGTCTATTTGGTTTTGGGTCCCAGCCGTGTTTTGCCATCTAGCCATCAACCGTCATGTTGACCATTTGGCATGACTGACTTCCGGCCAGCCCCTCGAAAACGGCTGCAGTGTGGGTTTGCACTATCGGCGCATCGTAGAGCCGTGTGCACCTTTATGTTTCGAATCCTCTTACGGTGTTGACACCCAAGACATGCCACATTGCGTCGTATATTTGGTTTTGGGTCCCGACCGTGTTTGGCCATCTAGTCCTCAACCATCATGTTGACCATTTGGCATGACTGACTTCCGGCCAGCCCCTCCACAACGGCTACATCGTGGGCGTGCACTGTCGGCGCATCGTAAAGCCGTGTGCACCTTTATGTTTCGAATCCTTTTACGGTGTTGACACCCAAGACATGCCACATCGCGTGGTATATTTGGTTTTGGGTCCCGACCGTGTTTTGCCATCTAGCCATCAACCGTCATGTTGACCATTTGGCATGACTGACTTCCGGCCAGCCCGTCGAAAACGGCTGCAGTGTGGGGGTGCACTGTCGGCGCATCGTAGAGCCCTGTGCTCCTTTATGTTTCGAATTCTTTTGCGGTGTTGACACCCAAGACATGCCACATCGCATGGTCTATTTGGTTTTGGGTCCCGGCCGTGTTTTGCCATCTAGCCATCAACCGTCATGTTGACCATTTGGCATGACTGACTTCCGGCCAGCCCCTCGAAAACGGCTGCAGTGTGGGTTTGCACTTTCGGCGCATCGTAGAGCCGTGTGCACCTTTATGTTTCGAATCCTTTTGCGGTGTTGACACCCAAGACATGCCACATCGCGTGGTATATTTGGTTTTGGGTCCCGACGTTGTTTTGCCATCTGACCATCAACCATCATGTTGACCATTTGGCATGACACACTTCCGGCCGGCCCCTCGAAAACGGCTGCAGCGTGGGGGTGCACTGTCGGCATAGCATAGAGCCGTGTGCACCTTTATGATTCGAATCCTTTTACGGTGTTGACACCCAAGACATGCCACATCCCGTGGCATATTTGGTTTTGGGTCCCGACCGTGTTTTGCCATCTCGCCATCAACCATCATGTTGACCATTTGGCATGACAGACTTCCGGCCGGCCCCTCGAAAACGGCTGCAGCGTGGGGGTGCACTGTCGGCATAGCATAGAGCCGTGAGCACCTTTATGTTTCGAATCCTTTTACGGTGTTGACACCCAAGACATGCCACATCGCGTGGTATATTTGGTTTTGGGTCCCGACGTTGTTTTGCCATCTGACCATCAACCATCATGTTGACCATTTGGCATGACACACTTCCGGCCGGCCCCTCGAAAACGGCTGCAGCGTGGGGGTGCACTGTCGGCATAGCATAGAGCCGTGTGCACCTTTATGATTCGAATCCTTTTACGGTGTTGACACCCAAGACATGCCACATCCCGTGGCATATTTGGTTTTGGGTCCCGACCGTGTTTTGCCATCTCGCCATCAACCATCATGTTGACCATTTGGCATGACAGACTTCCGGCCGGCCCCTCGAAAACGGCTGCAGCGTGGGGGTGCACTGTCGGCATAGCATAGAGCCGTGAGCACCTTTATGTTTCGAATCCTTTTACGGTGTTAACACCCAAGAAATGCCACATTGCGTGGTATATTTGGTTTTGGGTCCCGACCGTGTTTTGCCATCTCGCCATCAACCATCATGTTGACCTTTTGGCATGACAGACTTCCGGCCAGCCCCTGGAAAACGGCTGCGGCGTGGGGGTGCACTGTCGGCATAGCATAGAGCCGTGAGCACCTTTATGTTTCGAATCCTTTTACGGTGTTGACACCCAAGACATGCCACATTGCCGGGTATATTTGGGTTTGGGTCCCGACCGTGTTTTGCCATCTCGCCACCAACCATCATGTTGACCATTTGGCATGACAGACTTCCGGCCAGCCCCTCGAAAACGGCTGCAGCGTGGGGGTGCACTGTCGGCATAGCATAGAGCCGTGTGCACCTTTATGTTTCGAATCCTTTTACGGTGTTGACACCCAAGACATGCCACATCGCGTGGTATATTTGGTTTTGGGTCCCGACCGTGTTTTGCCATCTCGCCATCAACCATCATGTTGACCATTTGGCATGACAGACTTCCGGCCAGCCCCTGGAAAACGGCTGCAGCGTGGGGGTGCACTCTCGGCATAGCATAGAGCCGTTTGCACCTTTATGTTTCGAATCTCTTTACGGTGTTGACACCCAAGACATGCCACATTGCGTCGTATATTTGGTTTTGGGTCCCGACCGTGTTTTGCCATCTAGTCATCAACCATCACGTTGACCATTTGGCATGACTGACTTCCGGCCAGCCCCTCCACAACGGCTGCATCGTGGGGGTGCACTGTCGGCGCAGCGCAGAGCCTTGTGCACCTTTATGTTTCGAATCCTTTTACGGTGTTGACACCCAAAACATGTCACATCGCGTGGTATATTTGGTTTTGGGTCCCGACGTTGTTTTGCCATCTAGCCATCAACCATCATGTTGACCATTTGGCATGACAGAGTTCCGGCCAGCCCCTCCACAACGGCTGCATCGTGGGGGGGCACTGTCGGCATACCATAGAGCCGTGAGCACCTTTATGTTTCGAATCCTTTTACGGTGTTGACACCAAAGACATGCCACATCGCGTGGTATATTTGGTTTTGGGTCCCGACCGTGTTTTGCCATCTCGCCATCAACCATCATGTTGACCATTTGGCATGACAGACTTCCGGCCAGCCCCTCCAAAACGGGTGCAGCGTGGGGGTGCACTGTCGGCATAGCATAGAGCCGTGAGCACCTTTATGTTTCGAATCGTTTTACGGTGTTGACACCCAAGACATGCCATATCGCGTGGTATATTTGGTTTTGGGTCCCGACCGTGTTTTGCCATCTCGCCATCAACCATCATGTTGACCATTTGGCATGACAGACTTCCGGCCAGCCCCTCGAAAACGGCTGCATCGTGGGGGTGCACTGTCGGCATAGCATAGAGCCGTGAGCACCTTTATGTTTCGAATCCTTTTACGGTGTTGACACCCAAGACATGCCACATCGCGTGGTATATTTGGTTTTGGGTCCCGACCGTGTTTTGCCATCTCGCCATCAACCATCATGTTGACCATTTGGCATGACAGACTTCCGGCCAGCCCCTGGAAAACGGCTGTAGCGTGGGGGTGCACTGTCGGCATAGCATAGAGCCGTGTGCACCTTTATGTTTCGAATCTCTTTACGGTGTTGACACCCAAGACATGCCACATCGCGTGGTATATTTGGTTTTGGGTCCCGACCGTGTTTTGCCATCTAGCCATCAACCATCATGTTGACCATTTGGCATGACTGACTTCCGGCCGGCCCCTCGAAAACGGCTGCAGCGTGGGGGTGCACTGTCGGCGCATCGTAGAGCCGTGTGCACCTTTATACTTTGAATCCTTTTACGGTGTTGACACCCAAGACATGCCACATCGCGCGGTATATTTGGTTTTGGGTCCGGACGCTGTTTTGCCATCTGGCCATCAACCATCATGTTGACCATTTGGCATAACTAACTTCCGGCTGCCCCCTTGAAAACGGCTGCGGCATGGGGGTGCACTGTCGGTGCAAAGCGGAGACGTGTGCACCTTTATATTTTGAATCGTTTTACGGTGTTGACACCCAAGACATGCCACATCACGTGGTATATTTGGTTTTGGGTCCCGACGTTGTTTTGCCATCTGACCATCAACCATCATGCTGACCATTTGGCATGACAGACTTCCGGCCAGCCCCTCGAAAACGGCTGCAGTGTGGGGGTGCACTGTCGGCATAGCATAGAGCCGTGTGCACCTTTATGTTTCGAATACTCTTACGGTGGTGACACCCAAGACATGCCACATCGCGTGGCATATTTGGTTTTGGGTCCCGACCGTGTTTTGCCATCTAGCCATCAACCATCATGTTGACCATTTGGCATGACTGACTTCCGGCCGGCCCCTCGAAAACGGCTGCGGTGTGGGGGTGCACTGTCGGCGCATCGTAGAGCCGTGTGCACCTTTATGTTTCGAATCCTTTTGCGGTGTTGACACCCAAGACATGCCACATCGCGTGGTATATTTCGTTTTCGGTCCGGACGGTGTTTTGCCATCTAGCCATCAACCAACATGTTGACTATTTGGCATGACTGACTTCCGGCTGCCCCCTTGAAAACGGCTGCGGCGTGGGGGTGCACTTTCGGTGCAACGCAGAGCCGTGTGCATCTTTTTGTTTTGAATCCTTTTATGGTGTTGACACCCAAGACATGCCACATCGCGTGGTATATTTGGTTTTGGGTCCCGACGTTGTTTTGCCATTTGACCATCAACCATCATGTTGACCATTTGGCATGACAGACTTCCGGCCAGCCCCTCGAAAACGGCTGCAGCGTGGGGGTGCACTGTCGGCGCATCGTAGAGCCGTGTGCACCTTTATGTTTCGAATCCTTTTACGGTGTTGACACCCAAGACATGCCACATCGCGTGGTATATTTGGTTTTGGGTCCCGACCGTGTTTTGCCATCTCGCCATCAACCATCATGTTGACCATTTGGCATGACTGACTTCCGGCCCGCCCCTCCACAACGGTTGCATCGTGGGGGTGCACCGTCGGCGTAGCGCAGAGCCGTGAGCACCTTTGTGTTTCAAATCCCTTCACGGTGTTGACACCCAAGACATGCCACATCGCGTGGTATATTTGGTTTTGGGTCCCGACCGTGTTTTGCCATCTAGCCATCAACCATCATGTTGACCATTTGGCATGACTGACTTCCGGCCAGCCCCTCGAAAACGGCTGCGGTGTCGGGGTGCACCGTCGGCGCATCGTAGAGCCGTGTGCACCTTTATGTTTTGAATCCTTTTACGGTGTTGACACCCAAGACATGCCACATCGCGTGGTATATTTGGTTTTGGGTCCCGACGGTGTTTTGCCATCTGGCCATCAACCAACATGTTGACCATTTGGCATGACTGACTTCCGGCTGCCCCCTTGAAAATGGCTGCGGCGTGGGGGTGCACTGTCGGCGCATCGTAGAGCCTTGTGCACCTTCATGTTTTGAATCCTTTTGCGGTGTTGACACCCAAGACATGCCACATCGCGTGGTATATTTGGTTTTGGGTCCCGCCCGTATTTTGCCATCTAGCCATCAACCATCATGTTGACCATTTGGCATGACTGACTTCCGGCCGGCCCCTCCAAAACGGCTGCATCGTGGGGGTGCACTGTCGGGGCATCGTAGAGCCGTGTGCACCTTTATGTTTCGAATCCTTTTGCGGTGTTGACACCCAAGACATGCCACATCGCGTGGTATATTTGGTTTTGGGTCCCGACCGTGTCTTGCCATCTAGCCATCAACCATCATGTTGACCATTTGGCATGACTGACTTCCGGCCGGCCCCTCGAAAACGGCTGCGGTGTGGGGGTGCAGTGTCGGCGCATCGTAGAGCCGTGTGCACCTTTATGTTTCGAATCCTTTTGCGGTGTTGACACCCAAGACATGCCACACCGCGTGGTATATTTGGTTTTCGGTCCCGACGGTGTTTTGCCATCTGGCCATCAACCATCATGTTGACCATTTGGCATGACTGACTTCCGGCCGGCCCCTCGAAAACGGCTGCGATGTGGGGGTGCAGTGTCGGCGCATCGTAGAGCCGTGTGCACCTTTATGTTTCGAATCCTTTTGCGGTGTTGACACCCAAGACATGCCACATTGCGTGGTATATTTGGTTTTGGGTTCCGGCCGTGTTTTGCCATCTAGCCATCAACCATCATGTTGACCATTTGGCATGACTGACTTCCGGCCGGCCCCTCGAAAACGGCTGCGGTGTGGGGGTGCAGTGTCGGCGCATCGTAGAGCCGTGTGCACCTTTATGTTTCGAATCCCTTTGCGGTGTTGAGACCCAAGACATGCCAGATCGCGTGGTATATTTGGTTTTGTGTCCCGGCGGTGTTTTGCCATCTGGCCATCAACCATCATGCTGACCATTTGGCATGACTAACTTCCGGCTGCCCCCTTGAAAACGGCTGCGGCGTGGGGGTGCACTGTCGGTGCAACGCAGAGCCGTGTGCACCTTTATGTTTTGAATCCTTTTACGGTGTTGACACCCAAGACATGCCACATCGCGTGGTATATTTGGTTTTGGGACCCGACGTTGTTTTGCCACCTGACCATCAACCATCATGTTGACCATTTGTCATGACTGACTTCCGGCTAGCCCCTCCACAACGGCTGCATCGTGGGGGTGCACCGTCGGCGTAGCGCAGAGCCGTGTGCACCTTTATGTTTCGAATCCTTTTACGGTGTTGACACGCAAGACATGCCACATCGCGTGGTATATTTGGTTTTGGGTCCCGACCGTGTCTTGCCATCTAGCCATCAACCATCATGTTGACCATTTGGCATGACTGATTTCCGGCCAGCCCCTCGAAAACGGCTGCGGTGTGGGGGTGCACTGTCCGCGCATCGTAGAGCCGTGTGCACCTTTATGTTTTGAATCCTTTTGCGGTGTTGACACCCAAGACATGCCACATCGCGTGGTATATTTGGTTTTGGGTCCCGGCCGTGTTTTCCCATCTAGCCATCAACCATCATGTTGACCATTTGGCATGACTCACTTCCGGCCAACCCCTCCACAACGGCTGCATCGTGGGGGTGCACCGTCGGCGTAGCACAGAGCCGTGTGCACCTTTATGTTTCAAATCCTCTTACGGTGTTGACACCCAAGACATGCCAGATCGCGTGGTATATTTGGTTTTGTGTCCCGGCGGTGTTTTGCCATCTAGCCATCAACCATCATGTTGACCATTTGGCATGACTGACTTCCGGCCAGCCCCTCGAAAACGGTTGCAGTGTGGGCGTGCACTGTCGGCGCATCGTAAAGCCGTGTGCACCTTTATGTTTCGAATCCTTTCGCGGTGTTGACACCCAAGACATGCCACATCGCGTGGTTTATTTGGTTTTGGGTCCCGGCCGTGTTTTGCCATCTAGCCATCAACCATCATGTTGACCATTTGGCATGAGTGACTTCCGGCCAGCCCCTCGAAAACGGCTGCGGTATGGGGGTGCACTATCGGCGCATCGTAGAGCCGTGTGCACCTTTATGTTTCGAATCCTTTTACGGTGTTGACACCCAAGACATGCCACATCGCGTGGTATATTTGGTTTTGGGTCCCGACGGTTTGAGGTTTGAGGTTTGATTTTGCGGGTACTAGACGCCTTTCGGCCCCGGGGGGCCACCTGGTCGGGCCAGGTGATATCCTCCCCACCGGGTCCTGGTGGGGGGCCCTCCAAGACGCACTTCCTGCCTGGTGGCGGAGTCCCCCGGGTTCACAGAGCTCGGAGCCCCGTCCTTCCCCGGCGTCCCCGTTTCGCCACTCCCCGGTCAGTGCATCAATTCGCAGCCGTGGCTGCGGGCGCTTACCCACTGCGTCGCCCCCCTAATGCGTGGTCGCCCGGGGCGCCGGCGCCGCCGGGCCCGTGCTACTGGCTTGTCGCCAGTGGGACCCCCTTGGGCTGGCGCGGAGGCTGCCTAGCCTAGGGGTTGGGGCGTGGCGCTGTGCGCCACTACTGCCTTGGCGGGCGCAGTGCCCCGTCTGTGTGTGCGCGGCGCTCGCGGCCGGTTCGGGGGGGTTCGGGCCGGCACCTGGCGTCGTGTCTCTTTCGTTTCCCCCTCCCCGCCCCGCCTGTTCCGCGCTGCGTGTGGCGGGCCGTCCCGTCCGGGTGTCCCTTACCCTCGCTCGCTGGTACGCCATTCCATGCGGTCTGTGCGTTCCGCGCGCTCAGTCCGGTTGCCCTTCCGGTAGTCCCCGCGTGTCCCTTTCGTGTGTGTGCGCTCGCGCTCTCGCGGTGTCCGCTCCCCCCCCGGCTTGATGGTGTCGCGCGTGCATCTCGCGTGGTCCCGGCACTGGGCGCTGGTAGGGCCGTTCCACGTGGTCCGTGCCCGTCCGCGTGTCCTGCCCCGGTCCCTTGCTCCGTCTGGCGTGCTTGGGGGGGGGGCGGTCCGGTCCCGGTTCCCCCCTACTTGGCTTGGGGTTGTGGGGGCGGCGGTAGGGCGTCCCCGGGGGGGTGCCTTCGACCGTTGCGTGGGGCGTCTGGGGTCTTGCGCTCCTCCTCCCCCGACTGCCCGTCCACTGGGTGGTCTGTCGGGGTCCGCGTTGTGGGCGCGGGCGTGCGGGTGTGGGGGCCCTGCTCTGTCCCTGTGGGGGCTGCGCGCCGCGGGGCGGGTCCATGGCGTTCTTATGCTGGGGGGCGGGCTGGGGGGGGGGGGGGGGCGTGCGCCGTTTCCTCCGGCTGTGCGGCCGGGGCGGGGCCTGTAGGGCGGGGGGTCGCTCTGCCTCGTTCCGTCCCTCTGCCTTCCCTGGGCAGGCAACAAAGCGGGCGTCACTGGTGTTGTGCTGTCCATGGGGGGCGTGGCCCCTCATACCACTCCGGTTCGTGCTCACCCAGCTTCTCTGGGTACGATCTGCGCGGCGTCCCGGTGCGCAGGCGTGGGCCCGCTTGTTCTTCGCGGCCCCCATGTGAGCCGGCGGCTGGGGCGGGGGGGCGGGTCACACTCCGGCTCCCCTCTCGGGCGGGGGGGGGCCATCCCCCCTGCCTTGGGGGGTGGGGGCCGGGGCCCCCGCGGCTGGCGGCCTGGTGGGGGGGCGGGGGGGGGGGGTGTCGCGCCGCGGCCTCCCTGCTCTCGCTCCGGGCGGCGGCCTGCGGTACTTCTTTCTGGCCCTCTCCGTGTCGCCGGCGCGCTCCCTTCCGGCGCGCGCGTGCGGTCGGGGCTGAAGTGCCGCCCCGGGGTGGGGGGGGGTGAGGGGCGGCCCGTGGACCGCCCCCCCGGGGGCCCCAGCTGACCTGAACCCCCCCTCTGTCACCTCGGAGTGGGCTGTGGTTACGGGAGGGTCATGTGGGGCGCGGCCTCCATCCCGTTCCGTTGTGCGCGTTGCTCCTGCACGCCGGTGTGGGTTCGCGGGAGCAGGCCCAGCCGCCGTTGCCCTTACCGCGTCGCCGTTCCTCCTCAGGGGGGGGGTGCCCCCCCCGGCCCTGGGGGGGCGGAGGGCCGCGCCCGTGGCTCCCCAGCTGAGGTGGGTGCGGGGGGGGGGGTGGGGGGGCCGCCCCCCCGCCCGCTCTCGGGCCTGTGTGGGAGGGGGGGGGGGGGCGCACGATGGATGTGTGCTGGGGTTGCGTGGCTGAAACCCAAAGGCTTTGCAAAACCCTGGGTGCACGGGCTGCCACTGGGTATGGGTTGGTGGTCCAGGGGGATTATGGCAGCGATAAAAAAAAAGCCAGGGTGGGGGCCAGTGAGTGTGTTCCTCAGGGTCAATTAAGTGTAAGGAAGAAGCATGGGTATCTCACAGGGCTAGCATGGGTCAGGGGGGCCAGGGTGGCAATCCAGAGTCTCCTGTCTTACCCAGGGTGGGTGGTGTGGGAGTGCGTGCCATAAAAGCTGAGTGAGGGGGCTGGGGAGGGGGGGGGGTTTGGCTTGACGCCAGGGTGTGATGATCTCGTCTGCAGCTGGCGGCGCCTACTGGCCGATCGCCATTCGCCGCCCTTCCCTTGGACCCTTCCCCTCCATAGGCGGTGGTGCCCATCAGCTTCTCACCACCCTTTGACCTTCCTCTTCCTCCTTGCCCTAACCTTCCCTCTCCCCTCCCCTTTCCCTTCCCTTGGCCTTTCCCTCTGTAGGCCACCGTGCCCATCGGCCTCACCACACTCCTTCCCTTCCCTGTCCCTTGGTCGGTTGTGCCAACGGACCAAGGGGGGGGGGGGGGGAGTGGGGGGCGCCCTTTGGTCCCCTGGCGATGCCTCCTGTCGGCCGGGGGGGGGGGGGCGGCATGGCAGTCCTGGCCCCGGGGGCCAGCCATCGGCCGGGGGGTCGCGCCCTTTCCCCGCCCCCCTCTACCGAGACCGGATTCTCGCGCAGGCCCTCGCTGGGGCCCCTCATCCCCCGGCCGTTGTCGCGCGGCGCCGGCCGGTCGGGGGTGGCCGTGAGGGTTAGCGGTCAGTGGTTAGCGGGCTGCGGGGCAGCAGGTTCCCCCCCGCGCTCGTTGTCTCCGCACTCCCTCCCGCGGGAGGTGGCCCCCCCTCTTGCGTCGTTCCGTACCGTGGGGGGGGCGTGGGCCGGGGGGCCCAGCCCCCCCCCCCGGCTCTCCCGTACCCGCCGTTTGGGCCTTCACCTGCGCCGCCGCTTGTGTGGGGGCTGGGGCTGCGGCGGCGGCGGGTTGTGCCGGCGGTAGCGCCAGTGGGCGAGGGCGCTGCGCAAAACCCGGGGGAGCCAATTGTTGGCGTCCGCATCCGTGATGCGGAGCACCGCTCCCCCTTCCAGGAAGGCCGGCCACGTCGGCTCCCTGTCGGGCCACGCCGCCCGCATCACTGACCTGAGGACCCTCTCATGGTCCTCTGGGGCTGCCCACCCCCCCGGGGGTACCTCTCGGTTTCCTCCGTCCCTCCGGAGGAGCACGGCATCGAAGGGCCGGTTCCTCGACCTCCTGGAGGTCCCCTGGTTGGCCCAGCACAACACCCCGTACACCTCCCCCACCAGGGGGAGGGTCTCCTCCCCCAGAGGGTCCGGGACCGCGCCCCAGTCCCGGACCCATGGCCGGCCCTCCTCCGGCCCCCGTGCCGGCCCCCCTCGCTGCCCCTGCGCCTGCGGCGCCGATGCCGCGCCCCGTCCCCCCTCCGCCGAGGCCATCCGCGCCGGCTCCAGCCTCGGCGCGGGGGGGGCGTGATGGTGCTGGTGTCGCGGGGGTTGGGGGGGGGACGAGCTCGCCGGCGTCAGGGTCGATGTTGTAGAGGTGGTGGTGGTGGTGGTGGTGGTGGTGGTGGGTGTGGTGTGCCGGCATCTGTTGGATGCCGGGGGTGATGCACCTCACCGGCTGCACGTCCGGCTGCGGGGGCGCCCCGCCCTCTGCCCCCCTCCCTTCGCCCCGTCCTCCCCCCTGGGCTCCCATGCCCCGTCCCGCCTGTCCCTTGGGGCCCGCGTCGCCCTTGCCCTTGCCCTTGGGCCCCTTTCCAGCCCCCTGCCCGTGTCGCGGGTCCCGCCTCCCGTCCCCCACGACCTGTCCCGCTCGCTCTCCCACCTCTCCTCGCCCTGCCCCCTGCACCTTGGTTTTGGGTCCCGACGGTGTTTTGCCATCTGGCCATCAACCATCATGTTGACCATTTGGCATGACTGACTTCCGGCTGCCCCATTGAAAATGGCTGCGGCGTGGGGGTGCACTGTCGGTGCAACGCAGAGCCGTGTGCACCTTTATGTTTTGAATCCTTTTACGGTGTTGACACCCAAGACATGCCACATCGCGTGGTATATTTGGTTTTGGGTCCCGACGTTGTTTTGCCATCTCACCATCAACCATCATGTTGACCATTTGGCATGACTGACTTCCCGCCAGCCCCTCGAAAACGGCTGCGGTGTAGGGGTGCACCGTCGGCGTAGCGCAGAGCCGTGTGCACCTTTATGTTTTGAATCCTTTTGCGGTGTTGACACCCAAGACATGCCACATCGCGTGGTATATTTGGTTTTGGGTCCCGACGTTGTTTTGCCATCTGACCATCAACCATCATGTTGACCATTTAGCATGACAGACTTCCGGCCAGCCCCTCGAAAACGGCTGCAGAGTGGGGCCGCACTGTCGGCATAGCATAGAGCCGTGTGCACCTTTATGTTTCGAATCCTTTTACGGTGTTGACACCCAAGACATGCCACATCGCGTGGTATATTTGGTTTTGGGTCCCGACGGTGTCTTGCCATCTAGCCATCAACCATCATGTTGACCATTTGGCATGACTGACTTCCGGCCGGCCCCTCGAAAACGGTTGCAGTGTGGGCGTGCACTGTCGGCGCATCGTAAAGCCGTGTGCACCTTTATGTTTCGAATCCTTTCACGGTGTTGACACCCAAGACATGCCACATCGCCTGGTCTATTTGGTTTTGGGTCCCGGCCGTGTTTTGCCATCTAGCCATCAACCATCATGTTGACCATTTGGCATGACTGACTTCCGGTTGCCCCCTTGAAAAAGGCTGCGGCGTGGGGGTGCACTGTCGGTGCAACGCAGAGCCGTGTGCACCTTTATGTTGTGAATCCGTTTACGGTGTTGACATGCAAGACATGCCACATCGCGTGGTATATTTGGTTTTGGGTCCCGACGTTGTTTTGCCATCTGACCATCAACCATCATGTTGACCATTTGGCACGACTGACTTCCGGCCAGCCCCTCGAAAACGGCTGCAGCGTGGGGGTGCACTATCGGCATAGCATAGAGCCGTGTGCACCTTTATGTTTCGAATCCTTTTACGGTGTTGACACCCAAGACATGCCACATCGCCTGGTATATTTGGTTTTGGGTCCCGACCGTGTCTTGCCATCTAGCCATCAACCATCATGTTGACCATTTGGCATGAGTGACTTCCGGCCGGCCCCTCGACAACGGCTGCAGTGTGGGGGTGCACTGTCGGCGCATCGTAGAGCCGTGTACACCTTTATGTTTCTAATCCTTTTGCGGTGTTGACACTGAAGACATGCCACATCGCGTGGTATATTTGGTTTTGGGTCCCGGGCGTCTTTTGCCATCTAGCCATCAACCATCATGTTGACCATTTGGCATGACTGACTTCCGGCCAGCCCCTCGAAAATGGCTGCCGTGTGGGGGTGCACTATCGGCGCATCGTAGAGCCGTGTGCACGTTTATGTTTCGAATCCTTTTGCGGTGTTGACACCCAAGACATGCCACATCGCGTGGTATATTTGGTTTTGGGTCCCGACGGTGTTTTGCCATCTGGCCATCAACCATCATGTTGACCATTTGGCATGACTGACTTCCGGCTGCCCCCTTGAAAACGGCTGCGGCGTGGGGGTGCACTATCGGCGCATCGTAGAGCCGTGTGCACCTTTATGTTTCGAATCCCTTTGCGGTGTTGACACCCAGGACATGCCACATCGCGTGGTATATTTGGTTTTGGGTCCCGACGGTGTTTTGCCATCTGACCATCAACCATCATGTTGACCATTTGGCATGACTGACTTCCGGCTGCCCCCTTGAAAACGGCTGCGGCGTGGGGGTGCACTGTCGGTGCAACGCAGAGCCGTGTGCACCGTTATGTTTTGAATCCTTTTGCGGTGTTGACACCCAAGACATGCCACATCGCGTGGTATATTTGGTTTTGGGTCCCGACGTTGTTTTGCCATCGGACCATCAACCATCATGTTGACCATTTGGCATGACAGACTTCCGGCCAGCCCCTCGAAAACGGCTGCAGCGTGGGGGTGCACTGTCGGCATAGCATAGAGCCGTGTGCACCTTTATGTTTCGAATCCTTTTACGGTGTTGACACCCAAGACATGCCACATTGCGTGGTATATTTGGTTTTGGGTCCCGACCGTGTCTTGCCATCTAGCCATCAACCATCATGTTGACCATTTGGCATGACTGACTTCCGGCCGGCCCCTCGAAAACGGCTGCAGTGTGGGGGTGCACTGTCGGCGCATCGTAGAGCCGTGTGCACCTTTATGTTTCGAATCCCTTTGCGGTGTTGCCACCCAAAACATGTCACATCGCGTGGTCTATTTGGTTTTGGGTCCGGGCCGTGTTTTGCCATCTAGCCATCAACCATCATGTTGACCATTTGGCATGACTGACTTCCGGCCAGCCCCTAGAAAACGGTTGCAGTGTGGAGGTGCACTATCGGCGCATCGTAGAGCCGTGTGCACCTTCATGTTTCGAATCCTTTTGCGGTGTTGACACCCAAGACATGCCACATCGCGTGGTATATTTGGTTTTGGGTCCCGACGGTGTTTTGCCATCTGGCCATCAACCATCATGTTGACCATTTGGCATGACTGACTTCCGGCTGCCCCCTTGAAAACGGCTGCGGCGTGGGGGTGCACTGTCGGTGCAACGCAGAGCCGTGTGCACCTTTATGTTTTGAATCCTTTTATGGTGTTGACACCCAAGACATGCCACATCGCGTGGTATATTTGGTTTTGGGTCCCGACGTTGTTTTGCCATCTGACCATCAACCATCATGTTGACCATTTGGCATGACTGACTTCCGGCCAGCCCCTCGAAAACGGCTGCAGCGTGGGGGTGCATTGTCGGCATAGCATAGAGCCGTGTGCACCTTTATGTTCCGATTCCTTTTGCGGTGTTGACACCCAAGACATGCCACATTGCGTGGTATATTTGGTTTTGGGTCCTGACCCTGTCTTGCCATCTAGCCATCAACCATCATGTTGACCATTTGGCATGACTGACTTCCGGCTGGCCCCTCGAAAACGGCTGCAGTGTGCGGGTGCACTGTCGGCGCATCGTAGAGCCCTGTGCACCTTCATGTCTCGAATCCTTTTGCGGTGTTGACACCCAAGACATGCCACATCGCGTGGTCTATTTGGTTTTCGGTCCCGGCCGTGTTTTGCCATCTAGCCATCAACCATCATGTTGACCATTTGGCATGACTGACTTCCGGCCAGCCCCTCGAAAACGGCTGCAGTGTGGGGGTGCACTATCGGCGCATCGTAGAGCCGTGTGCACCTTTATGTTTCGAATCCTTTTGCGGTGTTGACACCCAAAACATGCCACATCGCGTGCTATATTTGGTTTTGGGTCCCGACGTTGTTTTGCCATCTGACCATCAACCATCATGTTGACCATTTGGCATGACAGACTTCCGGCCAGCCCCTCGAAAACGGCTGCAGCGTGGGGGTGCATTGTCGGCATAGCATAGAGCCGTGTGCACCTTTATGTTTCGAATCCTTTTACGGTGTTGACACCCAAGACATGCCACATCGCGTGGTATATTTGGTTTTGGGTCCCGACCGTGTTTTGCCATCTCGCCATCAACCATCATGTTGACCATTTGGCATGACAGACTTCCGGCCAGCCCCTCGAAAACGGCTGCAGCGTGGGGGTGCACTGTCGGCATAGCATAGAGCCGTGAGCACCTTTATGTTTCGAATCCTTTTACGGTGTTGACACCCAAGACATGCCACATTGCGTGGTATATTTGGTTTTGGGTCCCGACCGTGTTTTTCCATCTAGCCATCAACCATCATGTTGACCATTTGGCATGACTGACTTCCGGCCGGCCCCTCGAAAACGGCTGCAGTGTGGGGGTGCACTGTCGGCGCATCCTAGAGCCGTGTGCACCTTTATGTTTCGAATCCTTTTGCGGTGTTGACACCCAAGACATGCCACATCGCGTGGTCTATTTGGTTTTGGGTCCCGGCCGTGATTTGCCATCTAGCCATCAACCATCATGTTGACCATTTGGCATGACTGACTTCCGGCCAGCCCCTCGAAAACGGCTGCGGTGTGGGGGTGCACTATCGGCGCAACGTAGAGCCGTGTGCACCTTTATGTTTCGAATCCTTTTGCGGTGTTGACACCCAAGACATGCCACATCGCGTGGTATATTTGGTTTTGGGTCCCGACGTTGTTTTGCCATCTGACCATCAACCATCATGTTGACCATTTGGCATGACAGACTTCCGGCCGGCCGCTCGAAAACGGCTGTAGCGTGGGGGTGCACTGTCGGCATAGCATAGAGCCGTGTGCACCTTTATGTTTCGAATCCTTTTACGGTGTTGACACCCAAGACATGCCACATCGCGTGGTATATTTGGTTTTGGGTCCCGACCGTGTTTTGCCATCTCGCCATCAACCATCATGTTGACCATTTGGCATGACAGACTTCCGGCCAGCCCGTCGAAAACGGCTTCAACGTGGGGGTGCACTGTCGGCATAGCATAGAGCCGTGTGCACCTTTATGTTTCGAATCCTTTTACGGTGTGGACACCCAAGACATGCCACATTGCGTCGTATATTTGGTTTTGGGTCCCGACCGTGTTTTGCCATCTAGCCATCAACCATCATGTTGTCCATATCTGCATGACTGACTTCCGGCCAGCCCCTCCACAACGGCTGCATCGTGGGGGTGCACCGTCGGCGCAGCGCAGAGCCGTGTGCACCTTTATGTTTCGAATCCTTTTACGGTGTTGACACCCAAGACATGCGACATCGCGTGGTATATTTGGTTTTGGGTCCCGACCGTATTTTGCCATCTCGCCATCAACCATCATGTTGACCATTTGGCATGACAGACTTCCGGCCAGCCCCTCGGAAACGGCTGCAACGTGGGGGTGCACTGTCGGCATAGCATAGAGCCGTGAGCACCTTTATGTTTCGAATCCTTGTACCGTGTTGACACCCAAGACATGCCACATTGCGTGGTATATTTGCTTTTGGGTCCCGACAGTGTTTTGCCATCTCGCCATCAACCATCATGTTGACCATTTGGCATGACTGACTTCCGGCCAGCCCCTCCACCACAGCTACATCGTGGGGGGGCACTGTTGGCATACCATAGAGCCGTGAGCACCTTTATGTTTCGAATCCTTTTACGGTGTTGACACCCAAAACATGCCACATCGCGTGGTATATTTGGTTTTGGGTCCCGACCGTGTTTTGCCATCTCGCCATCAACCATCATGTTGACCATTTGGCATGACAGACTTCCGGCCAGCCCCTCGAAAACGGCTGCAGCGTGGGGGTGCACTGTCGGCATAGCATAGAGCCGTGAGCACCTTTATGTTTCGAATCCTTGTACCGTGTTGACACCCAAGACATGCCACATTGCGTGGTATATTTGGTTTTGGGTCCCGACAGTGTTTTGCCATCTCGCCATCAACCATCATGTTGACCATTTGGCATGACAGACTTCCGGCCAGCCCCTCGAAAACGGCTGCAGCGTGGGGATGCACTGTCGGCATAGCATAGAGCCGTGAGCACCTTTATTTTTCGAATCCTTTTACGGTGTTGACACCCAAGACATGCCACATTGCGTGGTATATTTGTTTTTGGGTCCCGACCGTGTTTTGCCATCTCGCCACCAACCATCATGTTGACCATTTGGCATGACAGACTTCCGGCCAGCCCCTCGAAAAGGGCTGCAGCGTGGGGGTGCACTGTCGGCATAGCATAGAGCCATGTGCACCTTTATGTTTCGAATCCTTTTACGGTGTTGACACCCAAGACATGCCACATCGCGTGGTATATTTGGTTTTGGGTCCCGACCGTGTTTTGCCATCTCGCCATCAACCATCATGTTGACCATTTGGCATGACAGACTTCCGGCCAGCCCCTCGAAAACGGCTGCAGCGTGGGGGTGCACTGTCGGCATAGCATAGAGCCGTGTGCACCTTTATGTTTCGAATCCTTTTGCGGTGTTGACACCCAAGACATGCCACATGGCGTCGTATATTTGGTTTTGGCTCCCGACCGTGTTTTGCCATCTAGCCATCAACCATCATGTTGACCATTTGGCATGACTGACTTCCGGCCAGCCCCTCAACAACGGCTGCATCGTGGGGATGCACTGTCGGCGCAGCGCAGAGCCGTGTGCACCTTTATGTTTCGAATCCTTTTACAGTGTTGACACCCAAAACATGCCACATCGCGTGGTATATTTGGTTTTGGGTCCCGACGTTGTTTTGCCATCTAGCCATCAACCATCATGTTGACCATTTGGCATGACAGACTTCCGGCCAGCCCCTCCACAACGGCTGCATCGTGGGGGGGCACTGTCGGCATACCAAAGAGCCGTGAGCACCTTTATGTTTCGAATCCTTTTACGGTCTTGACACCCAAGACATGCCACATCGCGTGGTATATTTGGTTTTGGGTCCCGATCGTGTTTTGCCATCTCGCCATCAACCATCATGTTGACCATTTGGCATGACAGACTTCCGGCCAGCCCCTCGAAAACGGGTGCAGCGTGGGGGTGCACTGTCGGCATAGCATAGAGCCGTGAGCACCTTTATGTTTCGAATCCTTTCACGGTGTTGACATTCAAGACATGCCACATCGCGTGGTATATTTGGTTTTGGGTCCCGACCGTGTTTTGCCATCTCGCCATCAACCATCATGTTGACCATTTGGCATGACTTACTTCCGGCCAGCCCCTCGCAAACGGCTGCAGCGTGGGGGTGCACTGTCAGCATAGCATAGAGCCGTGTGCACCTTTATGTTTCGAATCCTTTTACGGTGTTGACACCGAAGACATGCCACATCGCGTGGTATATTTGGTTTTGGGTCCCGACCGTGTTTTGCCATCTCGCCATCAACCATCATGTTGACCATTTGGCATGACAAACTTCCGGCCAGCCCCTGGAAAACGGCTGCAGCGTGGGGGTGCACTGTGGGCATAGCATAGAGCCGTGTGCACCTTTATGTTTCGAATCCTTTTACGGTGTTGACACCCAAGACATGCCACATTGCGTGGTATATTTGGTTTTGGGTCCCGACCGTGTTTTGCCATCTAGCCATCAACCATCATGTTGACCATTTGGCATGACTGACTTCCGGCCAGCCCCTCCACAACGGCTGCATCGTGGGGGTGCACTGTCGGCGCAGCGCAGAGCCGTGTGCACCTTTATGTTTCGAATCCTTTTACGGTGTTGACACCCAAGACATGCCACATCGCGTGGTATATTTGGTTTTGGGTCCCGACCGTGTCTTGCCATCTAGCCATCAACCATCATGTTGACCATTTGGCATGACTGACTTCTGGCCGGCCCCTCGAAAACGGCTGCAGTGTGGGGGTGCACTGTCGGCGCATCGTAGAGCCGTGTGCACCTTTATGTTTCGAATCCTTTTGCGGTGTTGACGCCCAAGACATGCCACATCGCGTGGTATATTTGGTTCTTCGGTCCCGGTCGTGTTTGGCCATCTAGCCATCAACCATCATGTTGACCATTTGGCATGACTGACTTCCGGCCAGCCCCTCGATAACGGCTGCGGTGTGGGGGTGCACTGTCGGCGCATCGTAGGGCCGTGTGCACCTTTATGTTTCGAATCCTGTTGCGGTGTTGACACCCAAGACATGCCACATCGCGCGGTATATTTGGTTTTGGGTCCGGACGGTGTTTTGCCATCTGGCCATCAACCATCATGTTGACCATTTGGCATGACTGACTTCCGGCTGCCCCCTTGAAAACGGCTGCGGCGTGGGGGTGCACTGTCGGTGCAAAGCAGAGACGTGTGCACCTTTATATTTCGAATCCTTTTACGGTGTTGTCACGCAAGACATGCCACATCGCGTGGTATATTTGGTTCTTCGGTCCCGGTCGTGTTTTGCCATCTGACCATCAACCATCATGCTGACCATTTGGCATGACAGACTTCCGGCCAGCCCCTCGAAAACGGGTGCAGCGTGGGGGTGCACTGTCGGCATAGCATAGAGCCGTGAGCACCTTTATGTTTCGAATCCTTTTACGGTGTTGACACCCAAGACATGCCACATCGTGTGGTACATTTGGTTTTGGGTCCCGACCGTGTTTTGCCATCTCGCCATCAACCATCATGTTGACCATTTGGCATGACAGACTTCCGGCCAGCCCCTCGAAAACGGCTGCATCGTAGGGGGGCACTGTCGGCATAGCATAGAGCCGTGAGCACTTTTATGTTTCGAATCCTTTTACGGTGTTGACACCGAAGACATGCCACATCGCGTGGTATATTTGGTTTTGGGTCCCGACCGTGTTTTGCCATCTCGCCATCAACCATCATGTTGACCATTTGGCATGACAGACTTCCGGCCAGCCCCTGGAAAACGGCTGCAGCGTGGGGGTGCACTGTCGGCATAGCATAGAGCCGTGAGCACCTTTATGTTTCGGATCCTTTTACGGTGTTGACACCCAAGACATGCCAGATCGCGTGGTATATTTGGTTTTGGGTCCCGACCGTGTTTTGCCATCCAGCCATCAACTATCATGTTGACCATTTGGCATGACTGACTTCCGGCCAGCCCCTCAACAACGGCTGCATCGTGGGGATGCACTGTCGGCGCAGCGCAGAGCCGTGTGCACCTTTATGTTTCGAATCCTGTTACGGTGTTGACACCCAAAACATGCCACATCGCGTGGTATATTTGGTTTTGGGTCCCGACCGTGTTTTGCCATCTTGCCATCAACCATCATGTTGACCATTTGGCATGACAGACTTCCGGCCAGCCCCTCGCAAACGGCTGCAGCGTGGGGGTGCACTGTCGGCATAGCATAGAGCCGTGAGCACCTTTATGTTTCGAATCCTTTTACAGTGTTGACACCGAAGACATGCCACATCGCGTGGTATATTTGGTTTTGGGTCCCGACCGTGTTTTGCCATCTCGCCATCAGCCATCATGTTGACCATTTGGCATGACAAACTTCCGGCCAGCCCCTAGAAAACGGCTGCAGCGTGGGGGTGCACTGTCGGCATAGCATAGAGCCGTGTGCACCTTTATGTTTCGAATCCTTTTACGGTGTTGACACCCAAGACATGCCACATTGCGTGGTATATTTGGTTTTGGGTCCCGACCGTGTTTTGCCATCTAGCCATCAACCATCATGTTGACCATTTGGCATGACTGACTTCCGGCCAGCCCCTCCACAACGGCTGCATCGTGGGGGTGCACTGTCGGCGCTGCGCAGAGCCGTGTGCACCTTTATGTTTCGAATCCTTTTACGGTGTTGACATGCAAGACATGCCACATCGCGTGGTATATTTGGTTTTGGGTCCCGACCGTGTCTTGCCATCTAGCCATCAACCATCATGTTGACCATTTGGCATGACTGACTTCCGGCCGGCCCTTCGAAAACGGCTGCGGTGTGGGGGTGCACTGTCGGCGCATCGTAGAGCCGTGTGCACCTTTATGTTTCGAATCCTTTTGCGGTGTTGACACCCAAGACATGCCACATCGCGCGGTATATTTCGTTTTGGGTCCGGACGGTGTTTTGCCATCTGGCCATCAACCATCATGTTGACCATTTGGCATGACTGACTTCCGGCTGCCCCCTTGAAAACGGCTGCGGCGTGGGGGTGCACTGTCGGTGCAAAGCAGAGACGTGTGCACCTTTATATTTCGAATCCTTTTACGGTGTTGTCACGCAAGACATGCCACATCGCGTGGTATATTTGGTTCTTCGGTCCCGGTCGTGTTTTGCCATCTGACCATCAACCATCATGCTGACCATTTGGCATGACAGACTTCCGGCCAGCCCCTCGAAAACGGGTGCAGCGTTGGGGTGCACTGTCGGCATAGCATAGAGCCGTGAGCACCTTTATGTTTCGAATCCTTTTACGGTGTTGACACCCAAGACATGCCACATCGCGTGGTATATTTGGTTTTGGGTCCCGACCGTGTTTTGCCATCTCGCCATCAAGCATCATGTTGACCATTTGGCATGACAGACTTCCGGCCAGCCCCTCGAAAACGGCTGCATCGTGGGGGGGCACTGTCGGCATAGCATAGAGCCGTGAGCAGTTTTATGTTTCGAATCCTTTTACGGTGTTGACACCGAAGACATGCCACATCGCGTGGTATATTTGGTTTTGGGTCCCGACCGTGTTTTGCCATCTCGCCATCAGCCATCATGTTGACCATTTGGCATGACAAACTTCCGGCCAGCCCCTAGAAAACGGCTGCAGCGTGGGGGTGCACTGTCGGCATAGCATAGAGCCGTGTGCACCTTTATGTTTCGAATCCTTTTACGGTGTTGACACCCAAGACATGCCACATTGCGTGGTATATTTGGTTTTGGGTCCCGACCGTGTTTTGCCATCTAGCCATCAACCATCATGTTGACCATTTGGCATGACTGACTTCCGGCCAGCCCCTCCACAACGGCTGCATCGTGGGGGTGCACTGTCGGCGCTGCGCAGAGCCGTGTGCACCTTTATGTTTCGAATCCTTTTACGGTGTTGACATGCAAGACATGCCACATCGCGTGGTATATTTGGTTTTGGGTCCCGACCGTGTCTTGCCATCTAGCCATCAACCATCATGTTGACCATTTGGCATGACTGACTTCCGGCCGGCCCTTCGAAAACGGCTGCGGTGTGGGGGTGCACTGTCGGCGCATCGTAGAGCCGTGTGCACCTTTATGTTTCGAATCCTTTTGCGGTGTTGACACCCAAGACATGCCACATCGCGGGGTATATTTCGTTTTGGGTCCGGACGGTGTTTTGCCATCTGGCCATCAACCATCATGTTGACCATTTGGCATGACTGACTTCCGGCTGCCCCCTTGAAAACGGCTGCGGCGTGGGGGTGCACTGTCGGTGCAAAGCAAAGACGTGTGCACCTTTATATTTCGAATCCTTTTACGGTGTTGTCACGCAAGACATGCCACATCGCGTGGTATATTTGGTTCTTCGGTCCCGGTCGTGTTTTGCCATCTGACCATCAACCATCATGCTGACCATTTGGCATGACAGACTTCCGGCCAGCCCCTCGAAAACGGGTGCAGCGTTGGGGTGCACTGTCGGCATAGCATAGAGCCGTGAGCACCTTTATGTTTCGAATCCTTTTACGGTGTTGACACCCAAGACATGCCACATTGCGTGGTATATTTGGTTTTGGGTCCCGACCGTGTTTTGCCATCTCGCCATCAAGCATCATGTTGACCATTTGGCATGACAGACTTCCGGCCAGCCCCTCGAAAACGGCTGCATCGTGGGGGGGCACTGTCGGCATAGCATAGAGCCGTGAGCAGTTTTATGTTTCGAATCCTTTTACGGTGTTGACACCGAAGACATGCCACATCGCGTGGTATATTTGGTTTTGGGTCCCGACCGTGTTTTGCCATCTCGCCATCAACCATCATGTTGACCATTTGGCATGACTGACTTCCGGCCGGCCCCTCGAAAACGGCTGCGTTCTGGGGGTGCACTGTCGGCATAGCATAGAGCCCTGAGCACCTTTATGTTTCGAATCCTTTTACGGTGTTGACACCCAAGACATGCCACATTGCGTGGTATATTTGGTTTTGGGTCCCGACCGTGTTTTGCCGTCTAGCCATCAAACATCATGTTGACCATTTGGCATGACTGACTTCCGGCCAGCCCCTCCACAACGGCTGCATCGTGGGGGTGCACTGTCGGCGCAGCGCAGAGCCGTGTGCACCTTTATGTTTCGAATCCTTTTACGGTGTTGACACCCAAGACATGCCACATCGCGTGGTATATTTGGTTTTGGGTCCCGACCGTGTCTTGCCATCTAGCCATCAACCATCATGTTGACCATTTGGCATGACAGACTTCCGGCCGGCCCCTCGAAAACGGCTGCAGTGTGGGGGTGCACTGTCGGCGCATCGTAGAGCCGTGTGCACCTTTATGTTTCGAATCCTTTTGCGGTGTTGACACCCAAGACATGCCACATCGCGTGGTATATTTGGTTCTTCGGTCCCGGTCGTGTTTGGCCATCTAGCCATTAACCATCATGTTGACCATTTGGCATGACTGACTTCCGGCCAGCCCCTCGATAACGGCTGCGGTGTGGGGGTGCACTGTCGGTGCAACGTAGAGCCGTGCGCACCTTTATGTTTCGAATCCTTTTGCGGTGTTGACACCCAAGACCTGCCACATTCCGCGGTATATTTGGTTTTGGGTCTGGACGGTGTTTTGCCATCTGGCCATCAACCATCATGTTGACCATTTGGCATGACTGACTTCCGGCTGCCCCCTTGAAAACGGCTGCGGCGTGGGGGTGCACTGTCGGTGCAAAGCAGAGACGTGTGCACCTTTATATTTCGAATCCTTTTACGGTGTTGTCACGCAAGACATGCCACATCGCGTGGTATATTTAATTCTTCGGTCCCGGTCGTGTTTTGCCATCTGACCATCAACCATCATGCTGACCATTTGGCATGACAGACTTCCGGCCAGCCCCTCGAAAACGGGTGCAGCGTGGGGGTGCACTGTCGGCATAGCATAGAGCCGTGAGCACCTTTATGTTTCGAAACCTTTTACGGTGTTGACACCCAAGACATGCCACATCGCGTGGTATATTTGGTTTTGGGTCCCGACCGTGTTTTGCCATCTCGCCATCAACCATCATGTTGACCATTTGGCATGACAGACTTCCGGCCAGCCCCTCGAAAACGGCTGCAGCGTGGGGGTGCATCGTCGGCATAGCATAGAGCTGTGAGCACCTTTATGTTTCGAATCTCTTTACGGTGTTGACACCGAAGACATGCCACATCGCGTGGTATATTTGGTTTTGGGTCCCGGCCGTGTTTTGCCATCTCGCCATCAACCATCATGTTGACCATTTGGCATGACAGACTTCCGGCCAGCCCCTGGAAAACGGCTGCAGCGTGGGGGTGCACTGTCGGCATAGCATAGAGCCGTGAGCACCTTTATGTTTCGAATCCTTTTACGGTGTTCACACCCAAGACATGCCACATCGCGTGGTATATTTGGTTTTGGGTCCCGACCGTGTTTTGTCATCTAGCAATCAACCATCATGTTGACCATTTAACATGACTGACTTCCGGCCGGCCCCTCGAAAACGGCTGCGTTCTGGGGGTGCACTGTCGGCGCAGCGTAGAGCCGTGAGCACCTTTATGTTTCGAATCTATTTACGGTGTTGACACCCAAGACATGCCACATTGCGTGGTATATTTGGTTTTGGGTCCCGACCGTGTTTTGCCATCTAGCCATCAACCATCATGTTGACCATTTGGCATGACTGACTTCCGGCCAGCCCCTCCACAACGGCTGCATCGTGGGGGTGCACCGTCGGCGCAGCGCAGAGCCGTGTGCACCTTTATGTTTCGAATCCTTTTACGGTGTTGACACCCAAGACATGCCACATCGCGTGGTATATTTGGTTCTTTGGTCCCGGTCGTGTTTGGCCATCTAGCCATCAACCATCATGTTGACCATTTGGCATGACAGACTTCCGGCCAGCCCCTCGAAAACGGCTGCGTTCTGGGGGTGCACTGTCGGCGCAGCGCAGAGCCGTGTGCACCTTTATGTTTCGAATCCTTTTACGGTGTTGACACCCAAGACATGCGACATCGCTTGGTATATTTGGTTTTGGGTCCCGACCGTGTTTTGCCATCTCGCCATCAACCATCATGTTGACCATTTGGCATGACAGACTTCCGGCCAGCCCCTCGGAAACGGCTGCAACATGGGGGTGCACTGTCGCCATAGCATAGAGCTGTGTGCACCTTTATGTTTCGAATCCTTTTACGGTGTTGACACCCAAGACATGCCACATTGCGTCGTATATTTGGTTTTGGGTCCCGACCGTGTTTTGCCATCTTGCCATCAACCATCATGTTGACCATTTGGCATGACTGACTTCCGGCCAGCCCCTCCACAACGGCTGCATCGTGGGGGTGCACCGTCGGCGCAATGCAGAGCCGTGTGCACCTTTATGTTTCGAATCCTTTAACGGTGTTGACACCCAAGACATGCCACATCACGTGGTATATTTGGTTTTGGGTCCCGACGACGTTTTGCCATCTAGCCATCAACCATCATGTTGACCATTTGGCATGACAGACTTCCGGCCAGCCCCTCCACCACAGCTACATCGTGGGGGGGCACTGTTGGCATACCATAGAGCCGGGAGCACCTTTATGTTTCGAATCCTTTTACGGTGTTGACACCCAAAACATGCCACATCGCGTGGTATATTTGGTTTTGGGTCCCAACCGTGTTTTGCCATCTGGCCATCAACCATCATGTTGACCATTTGGCATGACAGACTTCCGGCCAGCCCCTCGAAAACGGCTGCAGCGTGGGGGTGCACTGTCGGCATAGCATAGAGCCGTGAGCACCTTATTGTTTCGAATCCTTGTACCGTGTTGACACCCAAGACATGCCACATTACGTGGTATATTTGGTTTTGGGTCCCGACAGTGTTTTGCCATCTCGCCATCAACCATCATGTTGACCATTTGGCATGACAGACTTCCGGCCAGCCCCTCGAAAACGGCTGCAGCGTGGGGATGCACTGTCGGCATAGCATAGAGCCGTGAGCACCTTTATGTTTCGAATCCTTTTACGGTGTTGACACCCAAGACATGCCACATTGCGTGGTATATTTGTTTTTGGGTCCCGACCGTGTTTTGCCATCTCGCCACCAACCATCATGTTGACCATTTGGCATGACAGACTTCCGGCCAGCCCCTCGAAAAGGGCTGCAGCGTGGGGGTGCACTGTCGGCATAGCATAGAGCCATGTGCACCTTTATGTTTCGAATCCTTTTACGGTGTTGACACCCAAGACATGCCACATCGCGTGGTATATTTGGTTTTGGGTCCCGACCGTGTTTTGCCATCTCGCCATCAACCATCATGTTGACCATTTGGCATGACAAACTTCCGGCCAGCCCCTCGAAAACGGCTGCAGCGTGGGGGTGCACTGTTGGCATAGCATAGAGCCGTGTGCACCTTTATGTTTCGAATCCTTTTGCGGTGTTGACACCCAAGACATGCCACATTGCGTCGTATATTTGGTTTTGGCTCCCGACCGTGTTTTGCCATCTAGCCATCAACCATCATGTTGACCATTTGGCATGACTGACTTCCGGCCAGCCCCTCAACAACGGCTGCATCGTGGGGATGCACTGTCGGCGCAGCGCAGAGCCGTGTGCACCTTTATGTTTCGAATCCTTTTACGGTGTTGACACCCAAAACATGCCACATCGCGTGGTATATTTGGTTTTGGGTCCCGACGTTGTTTTGCCATCTAGCCATCAACCATCATGTTGACCATTTGGCATGACAGACTTCCGGCCAGCCCCTCCACAACGGCTGCATCGTGGGGGGGCACTGTCGGCATACCATAGAGCCGTGAGCACCTTTATGTTTCGAATCTCTTTACGGTCTTGACACCCAAGACATGCCACATCGCGTGGTATATTTGGTTTTGGGTCCCGACGACATTTTGCCATCTAGCCATCAACCATCATGTTGACCATTTGGCATGACAGACTTCCGGCCAGCCCCTCCACCACAGCTACATCGTGGGGGGGCACTGTTGGCATACCATAGAGCCGGGAGCACCTTTATGTTTCGAATCCTTTTACGGTGTTGACACCCAAAACATGCCACATCGCGTGGTATATTTGGTTTTGGGTCCCGACCGTGTTTTGCCATCTCGCCATCAACCATCATGTTGACCATTTGGCATGACAGACTTCCGGCCAGCCCCTCGAAAACGGCTGCAGCGTGGGGGTGCACTGTCGGCATAGCATAGAGCCGTGAGCACCTTATTGTTTCGAATCGTTGTACCGTGTTGACACCCAAGACATGCCACATTGCGTGGTATATTTGGTTTTGGGTCCCGACAGTGTTTTGCCATCTCGCCATCAACCATCATGTTGACCATTTGGCATGACAGACTTCCGGCCAGCCCCTCGAAAACGGCTGCAGCGTGGGGATGCACTGTCGGCATAGCATAGAGCCGTGAGCACCTTTATGTTTCGAATCCTTTTACGGTGTTGACACCCAAGACATGCCACATTGCGTGGTATATTTGGTTTTGGGTCCCGACCGTGTTTTGCCATCTCGCCACCAACCATCATGTTGACCATTTGGCATGACAGACTTCCGGCCAGCCCCTGGAAAAGGGCTGCAGCGTGGGGGTGCACTGTCGGCATAGCATAGAGCCATGTGCACCTTTATGTTTCGAATCCTTTTACGGTGTTGACACCCAAGACATGCCACATCGCGTGGTACATTTGGTTTTGGGTCCCGACCGTGTTTTGCCATCTCGCCATCAACCATCATGTTGACCATTTGGCATGACAGACTTCCGGCCAGCCCCTCGAAAACGGCTGCAGCGTGGGGGTGCACTGTTGGCATAGCATAGAGCCGTGTGCACCTTTATGTTTCGAATCCTTTTGCGGTGTTGACACCCAAGACATGCCACATTGCGTCGTATATTTGGTTTTGGCTCCCGACCGTGTTTTGCCATCTAGCCATCAACCATCATGTTGACCATTTGGCATGACTGACTTCCGGCCAGCCCCTCAACAACGGCTGCATCGTGGGGATGCACTGTCGGCGCAGCGCAGAGCCGTGTGCACCTTTATGTTTCGAATCCTTTTACGGTGTTGACACCCAAAACATGCCACATCGCGTGGTATATTTGGTTTTGGGTCCCGACGTTGTTTTGCCATCTAGCCATCAACCATCATGTTGACCATTTGGCATGACAGACTTCCGGCCAGCCCCTCCACAACGGCTGCATCGTGGGTGGGCACTGTCGGCATACCAGAGAGCCGTGAGCACCTTTATGTTTCGAATCCTTTTACGGTCTTGACACCCAAGACATGCCACATCGCGTGGTATATTTGGTTTTGGGTCCCGACCGTGTTTTGCCATCTCGCCATCAACCATCATGTTGACCATTTGGCATGACAGACTTCCGGCCAGCCCCTCGAAAACGGGTGCAGCGTGGGGGTGCACTGTCGGCATAGCATAGAGCCGTGAGCAGCCTTATGTTTCGAATCCTTTCACGGTGTTGACATTCAAGACATGCCACATCGCGTGGTATATTTGGTTTTGGGTCCCGACCGTGTTTTGCCATCTCGCCATCAACCATCATGTTGACCATTTGGCATGACAGACTTCCGGCCAGCCCCTCGCAAACGGCTGCAGCGTGGGGGTGCACTGTCGGCATAGCATAGAGCCGTGAGCACCTTTATGTTTCGAATCCTTTTACGGTGTTGACACCGAAGACATGCCACATCGCTTGGTATATTTGGTTTTGGGTCCCGACCGTGTTTTGCCATCTCGCCATCAACCATCATGTTGACCATTTGGCATGACAAACTTCCGGCCAGCCCCTGGAAAACGGCTGCAGCGTGGGGGTGCACTGTCGGCATAGCATAGAGCCGTGTGCACCTTTATGTTTCGAATCCTTTTACGGTGTTGACACCCAAGACATGCCACATTGCGTGGTATATTTGGTTTTGGGTCCCGACCGTGTTTTGCCATCTAGCCATCAACCATCATGTTGACCATTTGGCATGACTGACTTCCGGCCAGCCCCTCCACAACGGCTGCATCGTGGGGGTGCACTGTCGGCGCAGCGCAGAGCCGTGTGCACCTTTATGTTTCGAATCCTTTTACGGTGTTGACATGCAAGACATGCCACATCGCGTGGTATATTTGGTTTTGGGTCCCGACCGTGTCTTGCCATCTAGCCATCAACCATCATGTTGACCATTTGGCATGACTGACTTCTGGCCGGCCCCTCGAAAACGGCTGCAGTGTGGGGGTGCACTGTCGGCGCATCGTAGAGCCGTGTGCACCTTTATGTTTCGAATCCTTTTGCGGTGATGACGCCCAAGACATGCCACATCGCGTGGTATATTTGGTTCTTCGGTCCCGGTCGTGTTTGGCCATCTAGCCATCAACCATCATGTTGACCATTTGGCATGACTGACTTCCGGCCAGCCCCTCGATAACGGCTGCGGTGTGGGGGTGCACTGTCGGCGCATCGTAGAGCCGTGTGCACCTTTATGTTTCGAATCGTTTTGCGGTGTTGACACCCAAGACATGCCACATCGCGCGGTATATTTGGCTTTGGGTCCGGACGGTGTTTTGCCATCTGGCCATCAACCATCATGTTGACCATTTGGCATGACAGACTTCCGGCTGCCCCCTTGAAAACGGCTGCGGCGTGGGGGTGCACTGTCGGTGCAAAGCAGAGACGTGTGCACCTTTATATTTCGAATCCTTTTACGGTGTTGTCACGCAAGACATGCCACATCGCGTGGTATATTTGGTTCTTCGGTCCCGGTCGTGTTTTGCCATCTGACCATCAACCATCATGCTGACCATTTGGCATGACAGACTTCCGGCCAGCCCCTCGAAAACGGGTGCAGCGTGGGGGTGCACTGTCGGCATAGCATAGAGCCGTGAGCACCTTCATGTTTCGAATCCTTTTACGGTGTTGACACCCAAGACATGCCACATCGTGTGGTACATTTGGTTTTGGGTCCCGACCGTGTTTTGCCATCTCGCCATCAACCATCATGATGACCATTTGGCATGACAGACTTCCGGCCAGCCCCTCGAAAACGGCTGCATCGTGGGGGGGCACTGTCGGCATAGCATAGAGCCGTGAGCACTTTTATGTTTCGAATCCTTTTACGGTGTTGACACCCAAGACATGCCACATCGCGTGGTATATTTGGTTTTGGGTCCCGACCGTGTTTTGCCATCTCGCCATCAACCATCATGTTGACCATTTGGCATGACAGACTTCCGGCCAGCCCCCGGAAAACGGCTGCAGCGTGGGGGTGCACTGTCGGCATAGCATAGAGCCGTGTGCACCTTTATGTTTCGAATCCCTTTACGGTGTTGACACCCAAGACATGCCAGATCGCGTGGTATATTTGGTTTTGGGTCCCGACCGTGTTTTGCCATCTAGCCATCAACTATCATGTTGACCATTTGGCATGACTGACTTCCGGCCAGCCCCTCAACAACGGCTGCATCGTGGGGATGCACTGTCGGCGCAGCGCAGAGCCGTGTGCACCTTTATGTTTCGAATCCTGTTACCGTGTTGACACCCAAAACATGCCACATCGCGTGGTATATTTGGTTTTGGGTCCCGACGTTGTTTTGCCATCTAGCCATCAACCATCATGGTGACCATTTGGCATGACAGACTTCCGGCCAGCCCCTCCACAACGGCTGCATCGTGGGGGGGCACTGTCGGCATACCATAGAGCCGTGAGCACCCTTATGTTTCGAATCCTTTTACGGTGTTGACACCCAAGACATGCCACATCGCGTGGTATATTTGGTTTTGGGTCCCGACCGTGTTTTGCCATCTCGCCATCAACCATCATGTTGACCATTTGGCATGACAGACTTCCGGCCAGCCCCTCGCAAACGGCTGCAGCGTGGGGGTGCACTGTCGGCATAGCATAGAGCCGTGAGCACCTTTATGTTTCGAATCCTTTTACGGTGTTGACACCGAAGACATGCCACATCGCGTGGTATATTTGGTTTTGGGTCCCGACCGTGTTTTGCCATCTCGCCATCAGCCATCATGTTGACCATTTGGCATGACAAACTTCCGGCCAGCCCCTGGAAAACGGCTGCAGCGTGGGGGTGCACTGTCGGCATAGCATAGAGCCGTGTGCACCTTTATGTTTCGAATCCTTTTACGGTGTTGACACCCAAGACATGCCACATTGCGTGGTATATTTGGTTTTGGGTCCCGACCGTGTTTTGCCATCTAGCCATCAACCATCATGTTGACCATTTGGCATGACTGACTTCCGGCCAGCCCCTCCACAACGGCTGCATCGTGGGGGTGCACTGTCGGCGCTGCGCAGAGCCGTGTGCACCTTTATGTTTCGAATCCTTTTACGGTGTTGACATGCAAGACATGCCACATCGCGTGGTATATTTGGTTTTGGGTCCCGACCGTGTCTTGCCATCTAGCCATCAACCATCATGTTGACCATTTGGCATGACTGACTTCCGGCCGGCCCTTCGAAAACGGCTGCGGTGTGGGGGTGCACTGTCGGCGCATCGTAGAGCCGTGTGCACCTTTATGTTTCGAATCCTTTTGCGGTGTTGACACCCAAGACATGCCACATCGCGCGGTATATTTCGTTTTGGGTCCGGACGGTGTTTTGCCATCTGGCCATCAACCATCATGTTGACCATTTGGCATGACTGACTTCCGGCTGCCCCCTTGAAAACGGCTGCGGCGTGGGGGTGCACTGTCGGTGCAAAGCAGAGACGTGTGCACCTTTATATTTCGAATCCTTTTACGGTGTTGTCACGCAAGACATGCCACATCGCGTGGTATATTTGGTTCTTCGGTCCCGGTCGTGTTTTGCCATCTGACCATCAACCATCATGCTGACCATTTGGCATGACAGACTTCCGGCCAGCCCCTCGAAAACGGGTGCAGCGTGGGGGTGCACTGTCGGCATAGCATAGAGCCGTGAGCACCTTTATGTTTCGAATCCTTTTACGGTGTTGACACCCAAGACATGCCACATTGCGTGGTATATTTGGTTTTGGGTCCCGACCGTGTTTTGCCATCTCGCCATCAACCATCATGTTGACCATTTGGCATGACAGACTTCCGGCCAGCCCCTCGAAAACGGCTGCATCGTGGGGGGGCACTGTCGGCATAGCATAGAGCCGTGAGCAGTTTTATGTTTCGAATCCTTTTACGGTGTTGACACCGAAGACATGCCACATCGCGTGGTATATTTGGTTTTGGGTCCCGACCGTGTTTTGCCATCTCGCCATCAACCATCATGTTGACCATTTGGCATGACTGACTTCCGGCCGGCCCCTCGAAAACGGCTGCGTTCTGGGGGTGCACTGTCGGCATAGCATAGAGCCGTGAGCACCTTTATGTTTCGAATCCTTTTACGGTGTTGACACCCAAGACATGCCACATTGCAAGGTATATTTGGTTTTGGGTCCCGACCGTGGTTTGCCGTCTAGCCATCAAACATCATGTTGACCATTTGGCATGACTGACTTCCGGCCAGCCCCTCCACAACGGCTGCATCGTTGGGGTGCACTGTCGGCGCAGCGCAGAGCCGTGTGCACCTTTATGTTTCGAATCTCTTTACGGTGTTGACACCCAAGACATGCCACATCGCGTGGTATATTTGGTTTTGGGTCCCGACCGTGTCTTGCCATCTAGCCATCAACCATCATGTTGACCATTTGGCATGACAGACTTCCGGCCGGCCCCTCGAAAACGGTTGCAGTGTGGGGGTGCACTGTCGGCGCATCGTAGAGCCGTGTGCACCTTTATGTTTCGAATCCTTTTGCGGTGTTGACACCCAAGACATGCCACATCGCGTGGTATATTTGGTTCTTCGGTCCCGGTCGTGTTTGGCCATCTAGCCATTAACCATCATGTTGACCATTTGGCATGACTGACTTCCGGCCGGCCCCTCGATAACGGCTGCGGTGTGGGGGTGCACTGTCGGTGCAACGTAGAGCCGTGCGCACCTTTATGTTTCGAATCCTTTTGCGGTGTTGACACCCAAGACATGCCACATTCCGCGGTATATTTGGTTTTGGGTCCGGACGGTGTTTTGCCATCTGGCCATCAACCATCATGTTGACCATTTGGCATGACTGACTTCCGGCTGCCCCCTTGAAAACGGCTGCGGCGTGGGGGTGCACTGTCGGTGCAAAGCAGAGACGTGTGCACCTTTATATTTCGAATCCTTTTACAGTGTTGTCACGCAAGACATGCCACATCGCGTGGTATATTTAATTCTTCGGTCCCGGTCGTGTTTTGCCATCTGACCATCAACCATCATGCTGACCATTTGGCATGACAGACTTCCGGCCAGCCCCTCGAAAACGGGTGCAGCGTGGGGGTGCACTGTCGGCATAGCATAGAGCCGTGAGCACCTTTATGTTTCGAATCCTTTTACGGTGTTGACACCCAAGACATGCCACATCGCGTGGTATATTTGGTTTTGGGTCCCGACCGTGTTTTGCCATCTCGCCATCAACCATCATGTTGACCATTTGGCATGACAGACTTCCGGCCAGCCCCTCGAAAACGGCTGCAGCGTGGGGGTGCACTGTCGGCATAGCATAGAGCTGTGAGCACCTTTATGTTTCGAATCCTTTTACGGTGTTGACACCGAAGACATGCCACATCGCGTGGTATATTTGGTTTTGGGTCTGGACGGTGTTTTGCCATCTGGCCATCAACCATCATGTTGACCATTTGGCATGACTGACTTCCGGCTGCCCCCTTGAAAACGGCTGCGGCGTGGGGGTGCACTGTCGGTGCAAAGCAGAGACGTGTGCACCTTTATATTTCGAATCCTTTTACGGTGTTGTCACGCAAGACATGCCACATCGCGTGGTATATTTAATTCTTCGGTCCCGGTCTTGTTTTGCCATCTGACCATCAACCATCATGCTGACCATTTGGCATGACAGACTTCCGGCCAGCCCCTCGAAAACGGGTGCAGCGTGGGGGTGCACTGTCGGCATAGCATAGAGCCGTGAGCACCTTTATGTTTCGAATCCTTTTACGGTGTTGACACCCAAGACATGCCACATCGCATGGTATATTTGGTTTTGGGTCCCGACCGTGTTTTGCCATCTCGCCATCAACCATCATGTTGACCATTTGGCATGACAGACTTCCGGCCAGCCCCTCGAAAACGGCTGCAGCGTGGGTGTGCACTGTCGGCATAGCATAGAGCTGTGAGCACCTTTATGTTTCGAATCCTTTTACGGTGTTGACACCGAAGACATGCCACATCGCGTGGTATATTTGGTTTTGGGTCCCGGCCGTGTTTTGCCATCTCGCCATCAACCATCATGTTGACCATTTGGCATGACAGACTTCCGGCCAGCCCCTGGAAAACGGCTGCAGCGTGGGGGTGCACTGTCGGCATAGCATAGAGCCGTGAGCACCTTTATGTTTCGAATCCTTTTACGGTGTTCACACCCAAGACATGCCACATCGCGTGGTATATTTGGTTTTGGGTCCCGACCGTGTTTTGCCATCTAGCCATCAACTATCATGTTGACCATTTGGCATGACTGACTTCCGGCCGGCCCCTCGAAAACGGCTGCGTTCTGGGGGTGCACTGTCGGCGCAGCGTAGAGCCGTGAGCACCTTTATGTTTCGAATCTATTTACGGTGTTGACACCCAAGACATGCCACATTGCGTGGTATATTTGGTTTTGGGTCCCGACCGTGTTTTGCCATCTAGCCATCAACCATCATGTTGACCATTTGGCATGACTGACTTCCGGCCAGCCCCTCCACAACGGCTGCATCGTGGGGGTGCACTGTCGGCGCAGCGCAGAGCCGTGTGCACCTTTATGTTTCGAATCCTTTTACGGTGTTGACACCCAAGACATGCCACATCGCGTGGTATATTTGGTTCTGGGTCCCGACCGTGTCTTGCCATCTAGCCATCAACCATCATGTTGACCATTTGGCATGACAGACTTCCGGCCGGCCCCTTGAAAACGGCTGCAGTGTGGGGGTGCATTGTCGGCGCATCGTAGAGCTGTGTGCACCTTTATGTTTCGAATCCTTTTGCGGTGTTGACACCCAAGACATGCCACATTGCGTGGTATATTTGGTTTTGGGTCCCGAACGTGTTTGGCCATCTAGCCATCAACCATCATGTTGACCATTTGGCATGACTGACTTCCGGCCAGCCCCTCGATAACGGCTGCGGTGGGGGGGTGCACTGTCGGCGCATCGTAGAGCCGTGTGCACCTTTATGTTTCGAATCCTTTTGCGGTGTTGACACCCAAGACATGCCACATCGCGCGGTATATTTGGTTTTGGGTCCGGACGGTGTTTTGCCATCTGGCCATCAACCATCATGTTGACCATTTGGCATGACTGACTTCCGGCTGCCCCCTTGAAAACGGCTGCGGCGTGGGGGTGCACTGTCGGCATAGCATAGAGCCGTGTGCACCTTTATGTTTCGAATCCTTTTACGGTGTTGACACCCAAGACATGCCACATCGCGTGGTATATTTGGTTTTGGGTCCGGACCGTGTTTTGCCATCTAGCCATCAACCATCATGTTGACCATTTGGCATGACTGACTTCCTGCCGGCCCCTCGAAAACGGATGCAGTGTGGGGGTGCACTGTCGGCGCATTGTAGAGCCGTGTGCACCTTAATGTTTCGAATCCTTTAGCGGTGTTGACACCCAAGATATGCCACATCGCGTGGTATATTTGGTTTTGGGTCCCGGCCATGTTTTGCCATCTAGCCATCAACCATCATGTTGACCATTTGGCATGACTGACTTCCGGCCAGCCCCTCGAAAACGGCTGCGGTGTGGGGGTGCACTTTCGGCGCATCGTAGAGCCGTGTGCACCTTTATGTTTCGAATCCTTTTGCGGTGTTGACACCCAAGACATGCCACATCGCGTGGTATACTTCGTTTTCGGTCCAGACGGTGTTTTGCCATCTAGCCATCAACCATCATGTTGATTATTTGGCATGACTGACTTCCGGCTGCCCCCTTGAAAACGGCTGCGGCGTGGGGTGCACTTTCGGTGCAACGCACAGCCGTGTGCACCTTTATGTTTTGAATCCTTTTACGGTGTTGACACCCAAGACATGCCACATCGCGTGGTATATTTGGTTTTGGGTCCCGACGTTGTTTTGCCATCTGACCATCAACCATCATGTTGACGATTTGGCATGACAGACTTCCGGCCAGCCCCTCGAAAACGGCTGCAGCGTGGGGGTGCACTGTCGGCATAGCATAGAGCCGTGTGTACCTTTATGTTTCGAATCCTTTTACGGTGTTGACACCCAAGACATGCCACATCGCGTGGTATATTTGGTTTTGGGGGGCGACCGTGTTTTGCCATCTCGCCATCAACCATCATGTTGAGCATTTGGCATGACTGACTTCCGGCCCGCCCCTCCACAACGGCTGCATCGTGGGGGTGCACCGTCGGCGTAGCGCAGAGCCGTGTGCACCTTTATGTTTCAAATCCTTTCACGGTGTTGACACCCAAGACATGCCACATCGCGGAGTATATTTGGTTTTGGGTCCCAACCGTGTTTTGCCATCTAGCCATCAACCATCAATTTGACCATTTGGCATGACTGACTTCCGGCCGGCCCCTCGAAAGCGGCTGCGGTGTTGGGGTGCACCGTCGGCGCATCGTAGAGCCGTGTGCACCTTTATGTTTTGAATCCTTTTACGGTGTTGACACCCAAGACATGCCACATCGCGTGGTATGGTTGGTTTTGGGTCCCGACGGTGTTTTGCCATCTGGCCATCAACCAACATGTTGACCATTTGGCATGATTGACTTCCGGCTGGCCCCTTGAAAATGGCTGCGGCGTGGGGGTGCACTGTCGGCGCATCGTAGAGCCTTGTGCACCTTGGTGTTTCGAATCTCTTTGCGGTGTTGACACCCAAGACATGCCACATCGCGTGGTATATTTGGTTTTGGGTCCCGGCCGTGTTTTGCCATCTAGCCATCAACCATCATGTTGACCATTTGGCATGACAGACTTCCGGCCGGCCCCTCGAAAACGGCTGCAGTGTCGGGGTGCACAGTCGGGGCATCGTAGAGCCGTGTGCACCTTTATGTTTCGAATCCTATTGCGGTGTTGACACCCAAGACATGCCACATCGCGTGGTATATTTGGTTTTGCGTCCCGACGGTGTTTTGCCATCTAGCCATCAACCATCATGTTGACCATTTGGCATGACTGACTTCCGGCCGGCCCCTCGAAAACGGCTGCAGTGTGAGGGTGCACTGTCGGCGCATCCTAGAGCCGTGTGCACCTTTATGTTTCGAATCCTTTTGCGGTGTTGACACCAAAGACATGCCACATCGCGTGGTATATTTGGTTTTGGGTTCCGGCCGTGTTTTGCCATCTAGCCATCAACCATCATGTTGACCATTTGGCATGACTGACTTCCGGCCGGCCCCTGGAAAACGGCTGCGGTGTGGGGGTGCACTATCGGCGCATCGTAGAGCCGTGTGCACCTTTATGTTTCGAATCCTTTTGCGGTGTTGACACCCAAGATATGCCACATCGCGTGATATATTTGGTTTTGGGTCCCGACGCTGTTTTGCCATCTGGCCATCAACCATCATGTTGACCATTTGGCATGACAGACTTCCGGCCAGCCCCTCGAAAACGGCTGCAGAGTGGGGCCGCACTGTCGGCATAGCATAGAGCCGTGTGCAGCTTTATGTTTTGAATCCTTTTACGGTGTTCACACCCACGACATGCCACATCGCGTGGTATATTTGGTTTTGGGTCCCGGCCGTGTTTTGCCATCTAGCCATCAACCATCATGTTGACCATTTGGCATGACTGACTTCCGGCTAGCCCCTCCACAACGGCTGCATCGTGGGGGTGCACTGTCGGCGCAGCGCAGAGCCGTGTGCACCTTTATGTTTCGAATCCTTTTACGGTGTTGACACCCAAAACATGCCACATCGCCTGGTATATTTGGTTTTGGGTCCCGACGTTGTTTTGCCATCTAGCCATCAACCATCATGTTGACCATTTGGCATGACAGACTTCCGGCCAGCCCCTCCACAACGGCTGCATCGTGGGGGGGCACTGTCGGCATAGCATAGAGCCGTGAGCACCTTCATGTTTCGAATCCTTTTACGGTGTTGACATCCAAGACATGCCACATCGCGTGGTATATTTGGTTTTGGGTCCCGACCGTGTTTTGCCATCTGGCCATCAACCATCATGTTGACCATTTGGCATGACAGACTTCCGGCCAGCCCCTCGAAAACGGCTGCAGAGTGGGGCCGCACTGTCGGCATAGCATAGAGCTGTGTGCAGCTTTATGTTTTGAATCCTTTTACGGTGTTCACACCCACGACATGCCACATCGCGTGGTATATTTGGTTTTGGGTCCCGGCCGTGTTTTGCCATCTAGCCATCAACCATCATGTTGACCATTTGGCATGACTGACTTCCGGCTAGCCCCTCCACAACGGCTGCATCGTGGGGGTGCACTGTCGGCGCAGCGCAGAGCCGTGTGCACCTTTATGTTTCGAATCTTTTTACGGTGTTGACACCCAAAACATGCCACATCGCCTGGTGTATTTGGTTTTGGGTCCCGACGTTGTTTTGCCATCTAGCCATCAACCATCATGTTGACCATTTGGCATGACAGACTTCCGGCCAGCCCCTCCACAACGGCTGCATCGTGGGGGGGCACTGTCGGCATACCATAGAGCCGTGAGCACCTTTATGTTTCGAATTCTTTTAGGGTGTTGACACCCAAGACATACCACATCGCGTGGTATATTTGGTTTTGGGTCCCGACCGTGTTTTGCCATCTCGCCATCAACCATCATGTTGACCATTTGGCATGACAGACTTCCGGCCAGCCCCTCGAAAACGGGTGCAGCGTGGGGGTGCACTGTCGGCATAGCATAGAGCCGTGAGCACCTTGATGTTTCGAATCCTTTTACGGTGTTGACATCCAAGACATGCCACATCGCGTGGTATATTTGGTTTTGGGTCCCGACCGTGTTTTGCCATCTCGCCATCAACCATCATGTTGACCATTTGGCATGACACACTTCCGGCCAGCCCCTCGAAAACGGCGGCAGCGTGGGGGTGCACTGTCGGCATAGCATAGAGCCGTGAGCACCTTTATCTTTGGAATCCTTTTACGGTGTTGACACCCAAGACATGCCACATCGCGTGGTATATTTGGTTTTGGGTCCCGACCGTGTTTTGCCATCTCGCCACCAACCATCATGTTGACCATTTGGCATGACAGACTTCCGGCCAGCCCCTGGAAAACGGGTGCAGCGTGGGGGTGCACTGTCGGCATAGCATAGAGCCGTGTGCACCTTTATGTTTCGAATCCTTTTACGGTGTTGACACCCAAGACATGCCACATCGGGTGGTATATTTGGTTTTGGATCCCGACCGTGTTTTGCCATCTAGCCATCAACCATCATGTTGACCATTTGGCATGACTGACTTCCGGCCGGCCCCTCGAAAACGGCTGCATCGTGGGGGTGCACTGTCGGGGCATCGTAGAGCCGTGTGCACCTTTATGTTTCGAATCCTTTTGCGGTGTTGACACCCAAGACATGCCACATCGCGTGGTATATTTGGTTTTGGGTCCCGACGGTGTTTTGCCATCTGGCCATCAACCATTATGTTGACCATTTGGCATGACTGACTTCCGGCTGCCCCCTTGAAAACGGCTGCGGTGTGAGGGTGCACTGTCGGCGCATCGTAGAGCCTTGTGCACCTTTATGTTTCGAATCCTTTTGCGGTGTTGACACCCAAGACATGCCACAACGCGTGATATATTTGGTTTTGGGTTCCGGCCGTGTTTTGCCATCTAGCCATCAACCATCATGTTGACCATTTGGCATGACTGACTTCCGGCCGGCCCCTCCAAAACGGCTGCATCGTGGGGGTGCACTGTCGGGGCATCGTAGAGCCGTGTGCACCTTTATGTTTCGAATCCTTTTGCGGTGTTGACACCCAAGACATGCCACATCGCGTGGTATATTTGGTTTTGGGTTCCGGCCGTGTTTTGCCATCTAGCCATCAACTATCATGTTGACCATTTGGCATGACTGACTTCCGGCCGGCCCCTCGAAAACGGCTGCGGTGTGGGGGTGCACTATCGGCGCATCGTAGAGCCGTGTGCACCTTTATGTTTCGAATCCTTTTGCGGTGTTGACAGCCAAGACATGCCACATCGCGTGGTATATTTGGTTTTGGGTCCCGACGGTGTTTTGCCATCTGGCCATCAACCATCATGTTGACCATTTGGCATGACTGACTTCCGGCTGCCCCCTTGAAAACGGCTGCGGCGTGGGGGTGCACTGTCGGTGCAACGCAGAGCCGTGTGCACCTTTATGTTTTGAATCCTTTTACGGTGTTGACACCCAAGACATGCCACATCGCGTGGTATATTTGGTTTTGGGTCCCGACGTTGTTTTGCCATCTGACCATCAACCATCATGTTGACCATTTGGCATGACAGACTTCCGGCCAGCCCCTCGAAAACGGCTGCAGAAGGGGGGTGCACTGTCGGCATAGCATAGAGCCGTGTGCAGCTTTATGTTTTGAATCCTTTTACGGTGTTGACACCCACGACATGCCACATCGCGTGGTATATTTGGTTTTGGGTCCCGGCCGTGTTTTGCCATCTAGCCATCAACCATCATGTTGACCATTTGGGATGATTGACTTCCGGCTAGCCCCTCCACAACGGCTGCATCGTGGGGGTGCACTGTCGGCGCAGCGCAGAGCCGTGTGCACCTTTATGTTTCGAATCCTTTTACGGTGTTGACACCCAAAACATGCCACATCGCGTGGTATATTTGGTTTTGGGTCCCGACGTTGTTTTGCCATCTAGCCATCAACCATCATGTTGACCATTTGGCATGACAGACTTCCGGCCAGCCCCTCCACAACGGCTGCATCGTGGGGGGGGACTGTCGGCATACCATAGAGCCGTGAGCACCTTTATGTTTCGAATCCTTTTACGGTGTTGACACCCAAGACATGCCAAATCGCGTGGTATATTTGGTTTTGGGTCCCGACCGTGTTTTGCCATCTCGCCATCAACCATCATGTTGACCATTTGGCATGACAGACTTCCGGCCAGCCCCTCGAAAACGGGTGCAGCGTGGGGGTGCACTGTCGGCATGACATAGAGCCGTGAGCACCTTTATGTTTCGAATCCTTTTACGGTGTTGACACCCAAGACATGCCACATCGCGTGGTATATTTGGTTTTGGGTCCCGACCGTGTTTTGCCATCTCGCCATCAACCATCATCTTGACCATTTGGCATGACACACTTCCGGCCAGCCCCTCGAAAACGGCTGCAGCGTGAAGTGCACTGTCGGCATAGCATAGAGCCGTGAGCACCTTTATGTTTTCGAATCCTTTTACGGTGTTGACACCCAAGACATGCCACATCGCGTGGTATATTTGGTTTTGGGTCCCGACCGTGTTTTGCCATCTCGCCATCAACCTTCATGTTGACCATTTGGCATGACAGACTTCCGGCCAGCCCCTGGAAAACGGGTGCAGCGTGGAGGTGCACTGTCGGCATAGCATAGAGCCGTGTGCACCTTTATGTTTCGAATCCTTTTACGGTGTTGACACCCAAGACATGCCACATCGCGTGGTATATTTGGTTTTGTATCCCGACCGTGTTTTGCCATCTAGCCATCAACCATCATGTTGACCATTTGGCATGACTGACTTCCGGCCAGCCCCTCGAAAACGGCTGCAGCGTGGGGGTGCACTGTCGGCGCAACGTAGAGCCGTGAGCACCTTTCTGTTTTGAATCCTTTTACGGTGTTGACACCCAAGACATGCCACATTGCGTGGTATATTTGGTTTTGGGTCCCGACCGTGTTTTGCCATCTAGCCATCAACCATCATGTTGACCATTTGGCATGACTGACTTCCGGCGGGCCCCTCCACAAGGGCTGCATTGTGGGGGTGCACTGTCGGCGCAGCGCAGAGCCGTGTGCACCTCTCTGTTTCGAATCCTTTTACGGTGTTGACACCCAAGACAGCCACATCGCGTGGTATATTTGGTTTTGGGTCCCGACCGTGTCTTGCCATCTAGCCATCAACCATCATGTTGACCATTTGGCATGACTGACTTCCTGCCGGCCCCTCGAAAACGGCTGCAGTGTGGGGGTGCACTGTCGGCGCATCGTAGAGCCGTGTGCACCTTTATGTTTCGAATCCTTTTGCGGTGTTGACACTCAAGACATGCCACATCGCGCGGTATATTTGGTTTTGGGTCTGGACGGTGTTTTGCCATCTGGCCATCAACCATCATGTTGACCATTTGGCATAACTGACTTCCGGCTGCCCCCTTGAAAACGGCTGCGGCGTGGGGGTGCACTGTCGGTGCAAAGCAGAGACGTGTGCACCTTCATATTTGGAATCCTTTTACGGTGTTGACACGCAAGACATGCCACATCGCGTGGTATATTTGGTTTTGGGTCCCGACGTTGTTTTGCCATCTGACCATCAACCATCATGTTGACCATTTGGCATGACAGACTTCCGGCCAGCCCCTCGAAAACGGCTGCAGCGTGGGGGTGAAACCAGACCGGGTGGTCAGGAGCAGAGGTCGCAGTGGCATGGGCAGCAACATTGCTTGGCACCGAAGACATAACGATAGTGTTGACTGAATAGTATCCTGCAAACAGATATGGTACACATAGCCAATGAAATACCTGATATGCACATATGAGAAATCCACCCTATCATCCACTAATTGATATAACTACTAAACATCCATGATTGCCTTATCTATCCCACATCCTATATTCCTAACAAGGAAATGGAATATGATATACCCTATCCCACATATATCCCATATATAGGGCCAAATAATGCTCCCTTAGGGGTAAAATGCCAGGGTAGGGTTGTGACCTGCTTCACCCCCCCACTTAAAACGACTGCCACGGGCAGGAAGTACATGCCCAAGAGGAACGTAGCAGTCACAAACAGCAGCAAATCACAGGTGAGATTCCCTCCAACAGGGAATCGAACCTACGCAGGCAATCTCGAAGCCGGCCGCACGACCGCTGAAGTAGCTCCGATCGGTGGGAATCGAACCACCGCCAGAATACACAAATTGACGGACGGGATCCCGCAGGTCCCGCAATAAGTAGTAGGCAAAATCGCGAGCTGCGGCGCGTAGAGTCTGGTCCCTGCGTGTCGCATGAGGCATGTGGGGTCCAGCAGGTAAGGGCAGGTAGTTTTTCAAAGAATTAAAACTAAAGGCAAAGTAAAATCACACTTTTAAACAAAACTGAAGGTAACGATACATGCGAAGCGGTGCGACGCGACAGTGCCAAAATTTTACTTTTGACAAAGAAAAGCCAGCAACAGGGACAGGAGACACTGACAGCAACTTAGGACTGTGCCTGCAGCAGGGAGCATGTGGGGAAACAAAGGTAGAGGTCAGGAATGCATGACTGACTTGTGCTCGCCACTGTCTTGTGCATGCTTAGGCCACTTAACAAACACGGCCACGATGGCCCACCGTGCGCGCGGTAGCTCACTAATTAGAGGAAAGAGGTCACGATGGCCTCAGGGTAAAAGAACCGCTTAAAACACTAGGCACAAAGAGGAACACGGGTACGATGCCCACACCTTCCACCTTCGTGCTTTAGACAATTTATGAGGGCTTGATGTGCTTGATGTTCTTGATGTGCTTGATTTAACACTTGCATTAACGAGTGAGTTCTTGCTTGTAAGATGTAAGCTTGCTTGCTCACTTGCTTGTAAATTCCCAGACAAGGCCTAGCCAAAGGCCCACTTGTCAAACTGACCCGACACACAACAAAAATGAAACGAAGGCCGGTGCGCCTTGTGTGTGGATTGCCGGAAACCAGCCACGGCTGTGGCTAAATGCTACGGGCACGGCTCATCCAAGGGCCGTGTCCGTGTGGATGCTTAATTTAGCATGTGTGTCACACGTGATGCACCACGTAGAGGGTAAAGGAGGAGGTACGGAGATGGGATGAGGGTGTGAGTAGACACACTTAAATAGACAAACCTCATAACCATGTAATAATAACCTGACCTCACTGCTAACCCCTCACCTAGGAGCCATACTACGTATATATATCACATATACACATAATAGAGCGATGCACACCGACAAACACAAGACACACTTGTGCGCGCACACCCATTGGCAGGGCCCGGGGGCACACACTCGCCCGGAGGGCATCACAGAGTGTGGGTCTCGCGGTGGCGGCCTTGGGGCACGTGATGGGGGCACTCCACACATACGGCACGTGCAAGAGTCTCCACAAACTACTCACGTACACACAACAAACAGTAAGCATATCCACAATAGAACACGTGTATAGATACGCCACCTTGTTGCTTGGTGTTCATGTGTGTCTTGGGGGCGTGCGTATAAACACTTAGGTTAGCTTGCGTGTTACCTTTGTCGGTGGGTGTGCAACCGGCGGGCCGTAGCGCAGGGGGTCACCTCCAGGTCGCAAATTGGGGAGGTCGCCCGTACGGTCCCGCTGGTGAATCAGCCCACCCTACTCCCCGGGGGCACGATTGACACGCCCCGAAGGAGTTTTACTCCCCCAACCCCTCTACACCGTGTATGACGGATTCATGTTTACACCTCCGTGTGTAAACTTGGGCCGGTGTACACGGCTACAAAACCCCAAAGGTAGGTGTCAACCTAGGTCTTGCTTGTTCGGGGGGCGGGTGATAACCAACGTAATAGGCAACCATATAATCCCGTAACTAAATTAATGGCATGCGCACACACACGCTACCATTGGCCACGGGCACACCCGGTTTTGGTGTGTCTCGGACAGAGAGACTCGTGTGTGTTGTAGAAATCCAAGTCCACGCACGGGTCTCTATAAAGAAAAACGCCACGCCCATATCCCAACCCATTTGGTTGGGTGTTGGGATAGAGGACCCCTCGGGTGTTGTGGAAATCCAAGTCCACTCGTGGGGAACTCTGGAGAAAACATTAATATACATATTCTCTCATAAACAGATGCATGTGCACACTCGCCCTTTTCATCATATTGTTTGTTCCCTCTCGTTGCAGGCAGGAACTCCCCCGCGAAATTCATCAAGGACATGAAGAGCACACCCAGCCAGCATGCGGCCCCATGCAATGGCAATGGAGGGTACCCACTCCCAACCCGGGCACGCATAGCGACCGGGGACGAATACCCAGGCGGCGGAGACGGCCCAAATCCGCAACGCCACTCTTTGCCTTTGAAGACCCCACCCACTCATAGAGTGACGGGGCAAAGGCACCCATTGCAATTCATATTAGAATACTTGTATTGTAGAGGACGACCCCTCCCTCTAGGCTTAAGTCCTCGCCGTATGTAGTGGCAATTTTGCACGCCACGAAATTTTTTTCCACGTAATGTGAGCCACACGAGTACTCCGTACTTTGTATACCTACCCTCGTGTGGACAAGGGCAAATCGGTGGAAAACCATCACGCCCAACACAAAAAGGGAAAATGGGTTGTACCCGCCAACCCAACGAAGTTTTCAAGCCTTCGCCATTTTGAGCAAATGATTTAGCTCGTTGGCTTGGGTCACGGGTCAGGGACGGTCGTGGGGTCGTGGTTTCGGTACGGGGCGGCACTCCGAAACCTTGCAAACACCACCATGCGCACAACCCGGCAGAGTCTTCGGGAAGTGCTTGCCACGTTGTTAGCACCCTTGACAGGGGGCGTCATCGTGGGCAGGACTGACGGCAGTAGTCCTGGTGGTGGTAGGAGTGCTCCAGTAAGACCCAAGGATAGGGGTTTGAATGGCATTAAGACCCCCGAAAGAACACGTCCCACTTCCGCCCCAGGCTATATGCCACGCCACCCCACCCCAAGGACTCTCAAGCCTTTAGCGGTGAGAGAGGTAGACGGTGGGGTAAACCTGCGGTATCCACCGCCCTGCTCCGGTGGGGATTTTTGTAACCGAGGTGCGCGCCGTGCATGCACATCTTCTTTCCTGTCTCCCACCGCTTCTCGCTCTCTCCTCCCTTCCCCAAACAATAATATATCCATATTGGTTAGGGTTTTCTTTTCGTGGCACGCTCATGAGAGCGGTCCACCAAGGTGGGCAAGGATGTCAACGGTTTGGGTGAGATTCTGTTTCTGCAAGTAATCTCTCCAAACTTTGTTGTAGGACGGTAAGAAGGTTTCAACGGGTTCCTCGGTATCCCAATCTTTGGTATAACCCTCCCACCGCACCTTGAAGAGAAGTCTCTTGCGGTAAGTACGGTGACTTAATATTTTCTTGACATTATGGGTGTCCTCCTCAAACTGGGAGGGCACCCTAGCAACCTCCTCCGTGTAATTTAGAGGCACGGGGGAGCGAGGGGAGTTGACCGTTTTCATTAAACAATCAATTTGGACGTCAACTAACCTCCGTTGGTCCACTTGAATAACATAGAGGTCGTGCGCCTTCTTGGCCACAACCTCATAGGGCCCATCCCAATAGGGACAAGTCTTATCGCCAAGATTTTTGCGTTGGCGACGGACCCATACGCGGTCCCCTTTTGAGAAATTGGGGGACATCCTCCTACTCTTATTATACTTACGAGCCATTGTCTCTTGCACTTGAATCATAGCCCTCCGTGCAAGAGCAATAAGCTCCTCACGCCGTTGGAAGTAGTGAGCGGCGTCTTGGGCCACCCCCTTAGGCTCAGCAAGAGGAGGCCCCTTAGTACGGTTGTGTTTACCAAACACAATCTCGTTAGGTGTATAACCTGAAGGACCTGTAGTCTCATGCCACGCTCGTACAACGGCGGGCAAAACCTCTACCCAATTAGTCTTCTTTTTCTTCAAGGTAATGGCTTTAGCAACGGCACGCCTTAGCTGCTTGCCAGTATTTTCGGCCTTGCCATTACCTTGGTGCCTACCCGCGAGACACATAGTCGAGCGGGCACCAATCTTAGAACAAAGGGTTTGGAAATATTGGCTCACAAATTGTGGCCCACGGTCGGAGCATATTTCACGAGGGGCTCCGAACCTATCCACCCAGCGCTCCATTACCAAATGGGCCGCTCTTCTCCCCGTTAGCCCTTCATCCTTGTCTCCATGACGGGGTTTAGGAATAGGGATCGCGATGAGGTAGCCGGAAAGCCGGCATACACATAGGAGCATTCGGTCATACACCTCTCCATCGTGGGAGGTGGAAGGGTAGTGAAACACATCAAGCGCTATGGAGTCCATGGGCTCCACAGGTATAGGCATAGGGGTCATGTACCCTTGCTTGCGCTTGGTGTCATGCGTGTGAATGGCACATGAGGGACACGTTTGACATTGCAGTTCCACTGCTTTGTACAACCCCTCACCTTCCACGCCATGGTTAATTTCCTTCCAGTGTTTTTCCACACTGGAGGTAGTTAAGTGAAATGCATCATGGTATTCGGCTACCAAACGATGCACTAGCGGCGTAGGAACACACCACCGTCCATTACGGACGAGCTTGTTATCCACCAACCTCACTCCATCTTGGAAACTCCCATTCAAGGCATCTTGCCACATTTGTTTGTAGCGTTGACAATTTGGGTAGTGTTTAGCCCAATTTATCTCAAAAACATTGGGAGCATCCTCCCCATGTATAGGAGTTGCTTTCTTGTGGGACTTCCAAGATTTTTTTATCTTGACAATTCGCTCCAGTCTCCGAAGCTTTCTCTTTTGCTTCGTCCCCCCCCCCACTGGAGGCGAAGCCAGAGGGGGTGGATCACACGCGGGTGCCCCTTGAGCCCGAGGCGCCGCTCTAGACCTAGTAACAACGGGCGCCACAACCGCCCTAAATACAAGGGGGCGGGCGAGAAGTTCCTCCTTCTCGGCCGCCATCATGTCCCGCAGATCCCCGGCCGCTTGGGCCGTCCCATGTATGGACACATCACCCAACGCCGGGTTAGCAGGGTAAGCCCAACGGGACAAGAAATCACCCACGGGGTTCACTGGCCCCGGAGTGTAAACCACATGGAGGTCGAATTTAGAGAACAATTCATGCCAACGTGCTTGGCGTGGAGAGGGACCCCCCACGGTTTTGAGGTCCTCCGTAGCCCAATTTTCAAGGCTACGGTGGTCCGTACGGACCTCCACGCGCTTGTTCCCCAGCCAACCATGCCATTTTAAGAGCGCCGCCACTATGGCGTAGCATTCTTTCTCCCGAGGGCTCCAATTCAATTGGCTGCCTGACAATTTGCGGGAGAAAAAGGCAAGGGGGCGTAGGGCACCATCGGGACCTTCCTGTTGTAGGGCCGCCCCCACCGCCCAATTACTAGCGTCCGGGGTGAGGACAAAGTCCTTATCCCAATCGGCTAGTTGGAGGGGAACAATATCCGTAATAGCACGCTTGAGCTTCAAAAAGGCCTCGTTAGCCGAAGCATTCCATGTTAGGCCTATCTTTTTGCCATTCTTATGCTTAGGCAAATCCTTCAACATATTAATCAAAGGGGTAGCTATGGAGGCGTAGTGTTGGACATAGCCCGAATAATAGTTGGCGAGCCCCAAGAACCCCCGGAGCTCCCGAACATTATCCGGTTTGTCCCAACGCTCAAGCGCCAACATTTTCCCTGGCGCCGGCCGACGTGTGCCATTTTCCAACACATGGCCACAAAACTCAACCGAACGAACAAAGAAATCGGTTTTGCTAACCGAAGCAACCAACTCCTCTTTTCGTAGCCTATCCAACACGGCACGCACGTCGCGGTCGTGGTTAGCCAATAGCTCCTCCTCCGTCGCACCGGAGGAACCAATAAAAATATCATCAATATATACGTCCGCACAATCCAAACCCTGCAAAACATGGTCCATGACCCGTTGAAAAATAGCGGGCCCATTCTTGATACCCATAGGCATAACACGCCATTGGTATCGCTTACCCGCCAAATTCATGGCGGTCTTAGCCCGGGATTCAGGGTGAAGGGGAATTTGATGAAACCCTTTACTCAAGTCCACAATAGTGAAAATCTTGTGTTTGGATTGATTTTCCAACATGTTTTCTATGAGGGGGAGGGGGTGTGCGTCGGGCAAGGTAGCCTCATTAAGTTGGCGGTAGTCCACCACGAGGCGCCATTTTCCCTTCTCTTTCTTGGGCACAACGAAACCGTTGGACGCCCATTCGGAGGCAGGGCACGGCTCAATCCAGCCACGAGCCAAAAAGTCCTCCACTATTTCTTGCTCCGCCGCGGCACGCTCCCCCACCAACCGTATAGGTTTTACGGACTTGGGTTTGGCGTTCGGGTATAGGTCAAGTTTAGCAAAACCCAACCGCTCCGTACCACGGACCTTAGGGTGTTCCTGGTCCGGACGGAGACGAACCTCCCCACTAAAAACATCCCGCTCGTAGTCCGCGAGGATGCGTCTCCTCATGAGCTCCACCTCCGGAGACACAATAGGCTCTTGGGTGGTGACAACGCCACCCACACGAGAAGCCGCCAACAATCGTGTGGCGCCTTTACGTTTTCGGTAACGCTTAACGGTAGTGGCCCCCCCACCCAATAACTCTCGTTCAATTTTCGCAATGCGTGAACGCACGCATTCTTGTGCCTCCAAATCTTCGGGGGTAGGATCAAGAGTAACGGGTGCGAGGAGTTTTTTATGGGTCGCCTGATACGTGAGGGTGCGCACCGAAGCCAAATGGTTAGGCACCCTTTCATCCTCCGACTCTTCCTCCGAGGTCATGCCCGGCTCGCCATCCGTGTTGGGGTTAGAGACGGCCGGTGCCAAAACGGAGGCCACATGACATTTAGTGGCCGCCAAATTTTCCTCCGCAATACCACCGTCCACGTATAGCGCCACCGTGGACCAACCCCGTTGAGGAAGGGGCGTGAGGTGGTCATTCTGATAGAGACAGGCTTTAGTCTCTGGCCCAGGAAGGTGGTACCCTTGCAAAGTAATTTCCATAAGAAGTTTCCACCACTCCCTATGTGTCCACTTCGGCCCTACGACGATGGCTCGTAGTTTTTCTTGCCGAATTTTCCGAACACAATCGGAAAACCGATGATAGGGAGGGCACATCCAATACAATTTGGAGGGGTCCGCGGGAGTGGAAAAGAAATCTTCAAGCAGCGAAACCCAACGGGTAGCCTGAGCCATACCCGGGACCCTATTGAAGGCGTCCACGTCGGGGTTTTTGCCAAATTGTTTTTTGACACGTGCGGCCCAATATGGCGTGAGGCCATAGTCAGACTGGGTCCACATGGACCCATCACGCCGCGTAGGTAGAACATCACGGGCAAGGGCTTCGGGAGCAAATTCAACGAGCTCCAAAGCACAAGCCCGGTCCTGTACGGGGGCCACGGAGGAAGCGGTCAAGGCATAGGATATGTGTTTCTCGGCCTCAACACGGTTAGGCGGTTCGCCACCAGGGGGCGTAACCACAATGGCCGGGGCAGGGTGCGTAGGAGCGACCGCCCCAATGACTGGAACGGTTAGGCCCCACACGGACTGACGTGACACCTTACCATGAATGGGTTTCACCAAAAATGGTTTGCCGGTTCGTGGGGCCTCACGGAAGTCCTCAATCCAAAAACGGGAGTGCAATGGATGGTGAGAGTACAAACAATTGAAACGGGCAAAATGGCTCACACAATGTTCGTAACCCCATGGGTGCCCCAAAACCATATCCCAAGGTAAATTCGGGACAAGGTACGGGGACACGCCATACTGGGCAACACGAGGAAGTGAAACACTACCATCCACAACCCCCGTAAATTGAATTTTGACGTCTATTTGCTCGTCCCCCCCTGGCAAAGGCGTCTCATTATCTGCTTGGAGTAGGCGCCTCCGTTGAGGGGATTCATATTTTTCGGAGAGTTGGTCTCCAAAAACATTGGGGTTGGCCAAAGCGACCGCTTGGCACCCAAAATCCACCAAAACACGGAGGGCCTTGCGTTCTCCATTGGGCAAAACAACCTGAACGGAAAGTTCGGTTTGAATCTCACTAGTCACTATATGCCCCTTCATGACTCTCGATGGAACGAGAGCCACGGTAGTGTCACAGGGGTGCCCGAGGTTTTCTTCTTTCGAAGGGGGCGCCTCTGGGCACCTCTACCAACGTCCGCGCCCGTTCGGCGCTCCCTTGCCTCCTTTATCGCCTTTGCCGCCGCCACCCTTATAACCACCACCACCCTTATCACCACCGCCACCCTTATCGCCACCCTTAGGCTTACCACCTTTAGACTTACCCGCAATGTTCCAATGAGTGTCATTGCACGGAGAATTAGGCTTACACGTCCAAAGGGTGGTATTGGTGGCACCCCAATCAATCCAAGACATGTCCATATCCGTTTGTTTACGTGTTTTCCAATGTTTGGAACACGGAACCCAAAAGGTAGGTGGCGGTTTAGCCCCGGGGTCGACGGGTTTCTTCGCCGGAGGTTTAGAGTGACCCACGGCGTTGACGGAGGTGTCAGCGGGTTCGGAGGTGTCAGGGTCCGCCGTAGCCTCCGCATTAACCGCATGCACCGCGGTTTTATTGTGAGAAGGGCGATGAGTGTACGTCACCGTCGTCTTGTCTCCTTTATTGAGGCGTTCGAGAGCTTCCCTCTCCGACACGCTTTTATGGGCAAGGGCGTAGATTTCCGCAGGCTTCAAACGAGGCCTACGTTGCTCCACTTTCATAGTGTAGCCGCGTGTGTGAGGTGTGTTGTTGAGCTTCAAGATCCACTCCTGGAGAGCCGGGTCTTTGCAGTCAACTATCACCCCCGGCCCCGAATAGGAAACAATCTCAGGAATCGTAGTGCAAGCTTGAGCGCTATATTTCCTGAGTTCTTTTTCGAATGGGGCGCGACCCGGCGAAGGGTCAAGGCCACTAAAATCCACCACATAGCTGTCTGGGCTATTCTTAGCCTCTTGCTTGACGACCTTCTCCTTGATCCACGGGAGCTTGCTTAGGAGCTGCTCCCGGATCACGTGGGGACGAGTCTCATTGCTCAGAGGCAACAAACGTTGCCAACGAGCATAGAAATCTTCAAGGTCGATGAGGGTTATTTGCCCTCTAACCACCCTGGGGGTGAGGGCTCGCCACCTTTCATCAGCCCTTGAGGGGTCATACTCGTGGAAACGTTGTTCCAAAAAGTCCCACAACTCTTTGAGGGTGGGGGCCGTGCGTGTGTGGTGGGTGGCCTCGGCAACCCGGGCGTTGATGATCGCCTTTAGCCATGGGGGCAAGGTACTCAAAATCATTTTTGCCTCGTTGGCCTTTCGGTACATGGTATCACACCCCCCCAACCATTGTTGAAGCTTCTCCACCCACTCGTCGTAGCACTCTAGCTGCCCATTAAATTGCGGTTTAGGCATATCACTATCCTCCACCGCTTTGGTGTAACTATTTTGCACCATAGGCATTTGGTACGGGTGGTAAGCAGGGGGAGCCATGGTTGGGGGTGCACCTCCACTTGCACTTGGTGCAACTTTCACTGGAGAGACTGTACACGTATCCGTAGGATGAGAGGGCGTGTACGAAGGTTTCCCAGGGGAAGTGAAAACATTTTTCGTGAGGGGATTAATGTTCCCCAACGAAGAGGTGTTCTCCTCTTCATTGGCCCACGGGGCCGTAGGCTCCGTGGGGTGCTCTTCGCCCTTAGGCGTCGCCCTCCACTCGGGAACAGCACGTTCCTTCTGCTTTTCGGCGATTCCCCTCCACGATGTAGGTTCTTGGGGGTGGGGGTGTTCGTGGTGTTCTTCCCCCCCCCTCGGCCACCCCGAATCCGGACAAGCGTTCGGATGGTAGATGCAATCGTGGGATGGGTGGACGGAGAAAGGAAGGACACACCCACCACCGGATGAACCGGATGGCGCGCCCATGGGCGCCGTAGGCGCCGCCGGTGTAGGATCAGGAACGGGCGGAGGCGCCGATGGCGGGGGTGGGACCACCGTAACGGGTTCCGCAGGCGTGGAGTACCAGTGGTCCCACGCATCGATCCTAGATGCAACGGCGGCGTAACGTGTAGCGAGCGACTCCACTGCGCTAAAGCACTTAGCCGTGTTGCCGTTGGACATCTTAAGATGATCTGCCACGCTAGCCTCCACCACCCTAGAATCCCGTTGGTATGCCTGAACCACCGCGTCAAACTTAGCCAATGTAGACAAGATTTGGGTCATCCGGTCCCCGTAGGACTGACTGATGCCCACAGTAGAGGCTACTGCCTGAGAAAGTTCCTGATGGGATCGCTGCAACTCCAGATTCTGATTTCGCAGGTCCCTCACCTGTGCCATCAGAGATTGGATGCACGTTTCGTAGTGCACCACACACCGGGGACAGTCACAGGTGTGCTGTAGGTTGTCCTCCCCCCGTGCAGGAGTGGGGCCCCCAGAATGTCGAAAAGATGGACCCCCCCCTCCACGAGGAGGAGATGACCCACCACCGCCCCCCCCAGCAGCCCCCCCTGCCACGGAGGGACCAGAGGGCCCCCCCGCAGGGCGAGAAGGGGGTGTGGGGCGCGCAGCAACAGGCGCTGGCGCCCCCCCACTAGAGGGATGCCCCCCCCCCGAACCCCCACCACTAGATGGCCGAACCAGGTGCGGGATTCCTTGCACGTGCTCGATGTAAGCCACCTGGCGGTGGCGGGGTGACGGCGGAGGGGGAACATGACCAACAGTATTCGGTCGCGGCGGTGGGGGCGGGGAATCGTCCACCACAATATACTGTGGTGACTCATGAACCACCATAGGTGGTCGAGTTCTCGGATGGGAAGCAAAAACAGGCTCCGATCCCGTTGCAACCGCTGGATCCCCCCCCCAATTGGGCAGTTGGGGGTCCTCCGTAGGAGATGTATTTGTGGGGGGAGAGACCAAATTTATTGGGAGGGCTGCTGAACCTCCCTCCACCTGATTCCCTCCCCCCCAGCACAGATTGTTGACCTTCGGCATTGCCGGAGAATCATCCACTAGGGATGGACGATCTTTCGTGCCACTCATAGGCACGAAAGATGTAATACCGGCCCGGTCCTCCGTAGGCTCCGGAGATTCCACGACAAGACACGGGCGGTTTTTGACGCCGCTCATAGGCACCGGGGACTCTTCCACAGCAATGAACTGAGGGGCCAGAGAGTCCTCCACCGTGATGTAGTGGGGGGCCGGGGATTCTTCTACAGCATGGGGCGATCCCTGGTCCCTGACATAGGTTCAAGAGGTGCAGGCGACGAGGCAACGGAAATAGGGGAATGATGGAGTTCATGACGTTCCAACACTCCAATCTCCTCCTCCTCATCGTCGTTCCACTGCTCCACCGCCAGGGGGAACCACTGGTCACACTCATCCCCCTCGATTTGCGTGGGGGATTCCTCGATGATCGTAGGATTTAGCCTGGATCCGCTCGGGGGATTGGGATACGCTCCCAAGGCAGGAGATTCCTCCACCAGGGAGGGAAACCGCCGCGATCCACTCATTGGAGTGGGCGACGATTCCACCACAGTGGGGTTCTGCTTAGTCCCCGACAGGGCTTGCTGGATCAGGGCCACGGCCTCTCGAGCCGGACCCAGATGGCCATGGGGATCAGGCGTGAGCGCGAGGACTCGACGGTTTTCAGCGTCGAGTTGGTCAACGATGGGGCTGATGGGCCCTGCCGCAAACAGGTTTTTTCTGACCTGAGGCTCTGGCAACCCCCCTAGCGACGGAGGAGTGCCAGAGTCGACCACGATAGGCCCCATTGGCGAAGCCATCGTACCCCAGTCGGCAGCGCGTGAGGGCGCAGCGTTCGTACGCTCGATCACCCCAGTAGACAGGTCGATTACTGCCCGATTCTCGGCGCTAGTAACGGTTCCCGAGCCCATAATAGGCGATTGTGGTCCTCTTATCGCTCCCTGAGGGTGGCCGTCTATTTCCCCCCCAACCATCCCAGGTACACCAGCTGGATTTCGAGGATGGGGGGCCCCGATGGGAACATTCGGGGATTTCGGAAACTTAGGGTTCGTAGCCACTTGGGGCTTGGCCCGTTTTTGCGGCCCCTGCCCGGTCGATGGGGTCAGGGCCGAGGAGGTCCTGAGAGTGGGGACCTGGACACCCTCAGCTATCCCTCCCGGGGAAGAGATTTTAACTTGAATTTGGTCCATGATGTCTTGGACCGATCGCTTTCCGCGATGCCAAACGCCCAACAGAGACGAAAAATTTTCGCCTCTGCTACCATGAAACCAGACCGGGTGGTCAGGAGCAGAGGTCGCAGTGGCATGGGCAGCAACATTGCTTGGCACCGAAGACATAACGATAGTGTTGACTGAATAGTATCCTGCAAACAGATATGGTACACATAGCCAATGAAATACCTGATATGCACATATGAGAAATCCACCCTATCATCCACTAATTGATATAACTACTAAACATCCATGATTGCCTTATCTATCCCACATCCTATATTCCTAACAAGGAAATGGAATATGATATACCCTATCCCACATATATCCCATATATAGGGCCAAATAATGCTCCCTTAGGGGTAAAATGCCAGGGTAGGGTTGTGACCTGCTTCAGGGGTGCACTGTCGGCATAGCATAGAGCCGTGTGCACCTTTATGTTTCGAATCCTTTTACGGTGTTGACACCCAAGACATGCCACATCGCGTGGTATATTTGGTTTTGGGTCCCGGCCGTGTTTTGCCATCTAGCCATCAACCATCATGTTGACCATTTGGCATGACTGACTTCCGGCCGGCCCCTCGAAAACGGCTGCGGTGTGGGGGTGCACTGTCGGCGCATCGTAGAGCCGTGTGCACCTTTATGTTTCGAATCCTTTTGCGGTGTTGACACCCAAGACATGCCACATCGCGTGGTATATTTCGTTTTCGGTCTGGACGGTGTTTTGCCATCTAGCCATCAACCATCATGTTGACCATTTGGCATGACTGACTTCCGGCTTCCCCCTTGAAAACGGCTGCGGCGTGGGGGTGCACTTTCGGTGCAACGCACAGCCGTGTGCACCTTTTTGTTTTGAATCCTTTTACGGTGTTGACACCCAAGACATGCCACATCGCGTGGTATATTTGGTTTTGGGTCCCGACGTTGTTTTGCCATCTGACCATCAACCATCATGTTGACCATTTGGCATGACAGACTTCCGGACCAGCCCCTCGAAAACGGCTGCAGCGTGGGGGTGCACTGTCGGCATAGCATAGAGCCGTATGCACCTTTATGTTTCGAATCCCTTTGCGGTGTTGACACCCAAGACATGCCACATCGCGTGGTATATTTCGTTTTCGGTCTGGACGGTGTTTTGCCATCTAGCCATCAATCATCAAGTTGACCATTTGGCATGACTGACTTCCGGCTTCCCCCTTGAAAACGGCTGCATCGTGGGCATGCACCGTCGGCGTAGCGCAAAGCCGTGTGCAACTTAATGTTTCAAATCCTTTTACGGTGTTGACACCCAGGACATGGCACATCGCGTGGTATATTTGGTTTTGGGTCCCGACCGTGTTTTGCCATCTAGCCATCAACCATCATGTTGACCATTTGGCATGACTGACTTCCGGCCAGCCCCTCGAAAACGGCTGCGGTGTCGGGGTGCACCGTCGGCGCATCGTAGAGCCGTGTGCACCTTTATGTTTTGAATCCTTTTACGGTGTTGACACCCAGAACATGCCACATCGCGTGGTATATTTGGTTTTGGGCCCCGACCGTGTTTTGCCATCTGGCCATCAACCAACATGTTGACCATTTGGCATGACTGACTTCCGGCTGCCCCCTTGAAAATGGCTGCGGCGTGGGGGTGCACTGTCGGCGCCTCGTAGAGCCTTGTGCACCTTTATGTTTCGAATCCTTTTGCGGTGCTGACACCCAAGACATGCCACATCGCGTGGTATATTTGGTTTTGGGTCCCGCCCGTGTTTTCCATCTAGCCATCAACCATCATGTTGACCATTTGGCATGACTGACTTCCGGCCGGCCCCTCCAAAACGGCTGCATCGTGGGGGTGCACTGTCGGGGCATCGTAGAGCCGTGTGCACCTTTATGTTTCGAATTCTTTTGCGGTGTTGACACCCAAGACATGCCACATCGCGTGGTATATTTGGTTTTGGATCCCGACGGTGTTTTGCCATCTGGCCATCAACCATTATGTTGACCATTTGGCATGACTGACTTCCGGCTGCCCCCTTGAAAACGGCTGCGGTGTGAGGGTGCACAGTCGGCGCATCGTAGAGCCTTGTGCACCTTTATGTTTTGAATCCTTTTGCGGTGTTGACACCCAAGACATGCCACATCGCGTGGTATATTTGGTTTTTGGTCCCGGCCGTGTTTTGCCATCTAGCCATCAACCATCATGTTGACCATTTGGCATGACTGACTTCCGGCCGGCCCCTCCAAAACGGCTGCATCGTGGGGGTGCACTGTCGGGGCATGGTAGAGCCGTGTGCACCTTTATGTTTCGAATTTTTTTGCGGTGTTGACACCCAAGACATGCCACATCGCGTGGTATATTTGGTTTTGGGTCCCGACGGTGTTTTGCCATCTGGCCATCAACCATCATGTTGACCATTTGGCATGACTGACTTCCGGCTTCCCCCTTGAAAACGGCTGCGGCGTGGGGGTGCACTTTCGGTGCAACGCAGAGCTGTGTGCACCTTTTTGTTTTGAATCCTTTTACGGTGTTGACACCCAAGACATGCCACATCGCGTGGTATATTTGGTTTTGGGTCCCGACCGTGTTTTGCCATCTCGCCATCAACCATCATGTTGACCATTTGGCATGACTGAATTCCGGCCCACCCCTCCACAACGGATGCATCGTGGGGGTGCACTGTCGGCGTAGCGCAAAGCCGTGTGCAACTTTATGTTTCAAATCCTTTTACGGTGTTGACACCCAAGACATGGCACATCGCGTGGTATATTTGGTTTTGGGTCCCGGCCGTGTTTTGCCATCTAGCCATCAACCATCATGTTGACCATTTGGCATGACTGACTTCCGGCCGGCCCCTCGAAAACGGCTGCGGTGTGGGGGTGCACTGTCGGCGCATCGTAGAGCCGTGTGCACCTTTATGTTTCGAATCCTTTTGCGGTGTTGACACCCAAGACATGCCACATCGCGTGGTATATTTCGTTTTCGGTCTGGACGGTGTTTTGCCATCTAGCCATCAACCATCATGTTGACCATTTGGCATGACTGACTTCCGGCTTCCCCCTTGAAAACGGCTGCGGCGTGGGGGTGCACTTTCGGTGCAACGCACAGCCGTGTGCACCTTTTTGTTTTGAATCCTTTTACGGTGTTGACACCCAAGACATGCCACATCGCGTGGTATATTTGGTTTTGGGTCCCGACGTTGTTTTGCCATCTGACCATCAACCATCATGTTGACCATTTGGCATGACAGACTTCCGGACCAGCCCCTCGAAAACGGCTGCAGCGTGGGGGTGCACTGTCGGCATAGCATAGAGCCGTATGCACCTTTATGTTTCGAATCCCTTTGCGGTGTTGACACCCAAGACATGCCACATCGCGTGGTATATTTCGTTTTCGGTCTGGACGGTGTTTTGCCATCTAGCCATCAATCATCAAGTTGACCATTTGGCATGACTGACTTCCGGCTTCCCCCTTGAAAACGGCTGCATCGTGGGCATGCACCGTCGGCGTAGCGCAAAGCCGTGTGCAACTTAATGTTTCAAATCCTTTTACGGTGTTGACACCCAAGACATGGCACATCGCGTGGTATATTTGGTTTTGGGTCCCGACCGTGTTTTGCCATCTGGCGATCAACCAACATGTTGACCATTTGGCATGACTGACTTCCGGCTGCCCCCTTGAAAATGGCTGCGGCGTGGGGGTGCACTGTCGGCGCCTCGTGGAGCCTTGTGCACCTTTATGTTTCGAATCCTTTTGCGGTGCTGACACCCAAGACATGCCACATCGCGTGGTATATTTGGTTTTGGGTCCCGCCCGTGTTTTGCCATCTAGCCATCAACCATCATGTTGACCATTTGGCATGACTGACTTCCGGCCGGCCCCTCCAAAACGGCTGCATCGTGGGGGTGCACTGTCGGGGCATCGTAGAGCCGTGTGCACCTTTATGTTTCGAATCCTTTTGCGGTGTTGACACCCAAGACATGCCACATCGCGTGGTATATTTGGTTCTGGATCCCGACGGTGTTTTGCCATCTGGCCATCAACCATTATGTTGACCATTTGGCATGACTGACTTCCGGCTGCCCCCTTGAAAACGGCTGCGGTGTGAGGGTGCACTGTCGGCGCATCGTAGAGCCTTGTGCACCTTTATGTTTTGAATCCTTTTGCGGTGTTGACACCCAAGACATGCCACATCGCGTGGTATATTTGGTTTTGGGTCCCGACGGTGTTTTGCCATCTGGCCATCAACCATCATGTTGACCATTTGGCATGACTGACTTCCGGCTTCCCCCTTGAAAACGGCTGCGGCGTGGGGGTGCACTTTCGGTGCAACGCAGAGCCGTGTGCACCTTTTTGTTTTGAATCCTTTTACGGTGTTGACACCCAAGACATGCCACATCGCGTGGTATATTTGGTTTTGGGTCCCGACCGTGTTTTGCCATCTCGCCATCAACCATCATGTTGACCATTTGGCATGACTGAATTCCGGCCCGCCCCTCCACAACGGATGCATCGTGGGGGTGCACTGTCGGCGTAGCGCAAAGCCGTGTGCAACTTTATGTTTCAAATCCTTTTACGGTGTTGACACCCAAGACATGGCACATCGCGTGGTATATTTGGTTTTGGGTCCCGACCGTGTTTTGCCATCTAGCCATGAACCATCATGTTGACCATTTGGCATGACTGACTTCCGGCCAGCCCCTCGAAAACGGCTGCGGTGTCGGGCTGCACCGTCGGCGCATCGTAGAGCCGTGTGCACCTTTATGTTTCGAATCCTCTTACGGTGTTGACACCCAAGACATGCCACATCGCGTGGTATATTTGGTTTTGGGTCCCGACCGTGTTTTGCCATCTGGCCATCAACCAACATGTTGACCATTTGGCATGACTGACTTCCGGCTGCCCCCTTGAAAATGGCTGCGGCGTGGGGGTGCACTGTCGGCGCCTCGTAGAGCCTTGTGCACCTTTATGTTTCGAATCCCTTTGCGGTGTTGACACCCAAGACATGCCACATCGCGTGGTATATTTGGTTTTGGGTCCCGCCCGTGTTTTGCCATCTAGCCATCAACCATCATGTTGACCATTTGGCATGACTGACTTCCGGCCGGCCCCTCCAAAACGGCTGCATCGTGGGGGTGCACTGTCGGGGCATCGTAGAGCCGTGTGCACCTTTATGTTTCGAATCTCTTTGCGGTGTTGACACCCAAGACATGCCACATCGCGTGGTGTATTTGGTTTTGGATCCCGACGGTGATTTGCCATCTGGCCATCAACCATTATGTTGACCATTTGGCATGACTGACTTCCGGCTGCCCCCTTGAAAACGGCTGCGGTGTGAGGGTGCACTGTCGGCGCATCGTAGAGCCTTGTGCACCTTTATGTTTTGAATCCTTTTGCGGTGTTGACACCCAAGACATGCCACATCGCGTGGTATATTTGGTTTTTGGTCCCGGCCGTGTTTTGCCATCTAGCCATCAACCATCATGTTGACCATTTGGCATGACTGACTTCCGGCCGGCCCCTCCAAAACGGCTGCATCGTGGGGGTGCACTGTCGGGGCATCGTAGAGCCGTGTGCACCTTCATGTTTCGAATCCCTTTGCGGTGTTGACACCCAAGACATGCCACATCGCGTGGTATATTTGGTTTTGGGTCCCGACAGTGTTTTGCCATCTGGCCATCAACCATCATGTTGACCATTTGGCATGACTGACTTCCGGCCGGCCCCTCGAAAACGGCTGTGGTGTGGGGGTGCAATGTCGGCGCATCGTAGAGCGGTGTGCACCTTTATGTTTCGAATCCTTTTGCGGTGTTGACACCCAAGACATGCCACATCGCGTGCTATATTTGGTTTTGGGTCCCGGCCGTGTTTTGCCATCTGGCCATCAACCATCATGTTGACCATTTGGCATGACAGACTTCCGGCCAGCCCCTCGAAAACGGCTGCAGAGTGGGGCCGCACTGTCGGCATAGCATAGAGCCGTGTGCACCTTTATGTTTCGAATCCTTTTACGGTGTTGACACCCAAGACATGCCACATCGCGTGGTATATTTGGTTTTGGGTCCCGGTCGTGTTTTGCCATCTAGCCATCAACCGTCATGTTGACCATTGGGCATGACTGACTTCCGGCCAGCCCCTCGAAAACGGCTGCAGAGTGGGGCCGCACTGTCGGCATAGAATAGAGCCGTGTGCACCTTTATGTTGGGAATCCTTTTACGGTGTTGACACCCAAGACATGCCACATCGCGTGGTATATTTGGTTTTGGGTCCCGGCCGTGTTTTGCCATCTAGCCATCAACCATCATGTTGACCATTTGGCATGACTGACTTCCGGCCAGCCCCTCCACAACGGCTGCATCGTGGGGGTGCCCCGTCGGCGTAGCACAGAGCCGTGTGCACCTTTAGGTTCCAAATCTTTTTACGGTGTTGACACCCAGGACATGGCACATCGCGTGGTATATTTGGTTTTGGGTCCCGACCGTGTCTTGCCATCTAGCCATCAACCATCATGTTGACCATTTGGCATGACTGACTTCCGGCCAGCCCCTCGAAAACGGCTGCGGTGTGGGGGTGCACTGACGGCGCATCGTAGAGCCGTGTGCAGCTTTATGTTTCAAATCCTTTTGCGGTGTTGACACCCAAGACATGCCACATCGCGTGGTATATTTGGTTTGGGGTCCCGGCCGTGTTTTGCCATCTTGCCATCAACCATCATGTTGACCATTTGGCATGACTGACTTCCGGCCAGCCCCTCGAAAACGGCTGCGGTGTAGGGGTGCACTGTCCGCGCATCGTAGAGCCGTGTGCACCTTTATGTTTTGAATCCTTTTACGGTGTTGACACCCAAGACATGCCACATCGCGTGGTATATTTGGTTTTGGGTCCCGACCGTGTCTTGCCATCTAGCCATCAACCATCATGTTGACCATTTGGCATGACTGACTTCCGGCCGGCCCCTCGAAAACGGTTGCAGTGTGGGCGTGCACTGTCGGGGCATCGTAAAGCCGTGTGCACCTTTATGTTTCGGATCGTTTTGCGGTGTTGACACCCAAGACATGCCACATCGCGTGGTCTATTTGGTTTTGGGTCCCGGCCGTGTTTTGCCATCTAGCCATCAACCATCATGTTGACCATTTGGCATGACTGACTTCCGGCCAGCCCCTCGAAAACGGCTGCGGTGTGGGGGTGCACTATCGGCGCATCGTAGAGCCGTGTGCACCTTTATGTTTCGAATCCTTTTACGGTGTTGACACCCAAGACATGCCACATCGCGTGGTATATTTGGTTTTGGGTCCCGACCGTGTTGTGCCATCTCGCCATCAACCATCATGTTGACCATTTGGCATGACCGCCTTCCGGCCAGCCCCTCGAAAACGGCTGCAGCGTGGGGGTGCACTGTCGGCATAGCATAGAGCCGTGAGCACCTTTATGTTTCGAATCCTTTTACGGTGTTGACACGCAAGACATGCCACATCGCGTGGTATATTTGGTTTTGGGTCCCGACGTTGTTTTGCCATCTGAGCATCAACCATCATGTTGACCATTTGGCATGACAGACTTCCGGCCAGCCCCTCGAAAACGGCTGCAGCGTGGGGGTGCACTGTCGGCATAGCATAGAGCCGTGTGCACCTTTATGTTTCGAATCGGTTTACGGTGTTGACACCCAGGACTTGCCACATCGCGTGGTATATTTGGTTTTGGGTCCCGGCCGTGTTTTGCCATCTAGCCATCAACCATCATGTTGACCATTTGGCATGACTGACTTCCGGCCGGCCCCTCGAAAACGGCTGCGGTGTGGGGGTGCACTGTCGGCGCATCGTAGAGCCGTGTGCACCTTTATGTTTCGAATCCTTTTGCGGTGTTGACACCCAAGACATGCCACATCGCGTGGTATATTTCGTTTTCGGTCTGGACGGTGTTTTGCCATCTAGCCATCAACCATCATGTTGACCATTTGGCATGACTGACTTCCGGCTGCCCCCTTGAAAACGGCTGCGGCGTGGGGGTGCACTTTCGGTGCAACGCAGAGCCGTGTGCACCTTTTTGTTTTGAATCCTTTTACGGTGTTGACACCCAAGACATGCCACATCGCGTGGTATATTTGGTTTTGGGTCCCGACGTTGTTTTGCCATCTGACCATCAACCATCATGTTGACCATTTGGCATGACAGACTTCCCGACCAGCCCCTCGAAAACGGCTGCAGCGTGGGGGTGCACTGTCGGCATGGCATAGAGCCGTGTGTACCTTTATGTTTCGAATCCTTTTACGGTGTTGACACCCAAGACATGCCACATCGCGTGGTATATTTGGTTTTGGGTCCCGACCGTGTTTTGCCATCTCGCCATCAACCATCATGTTGACCATTTGGCATGACTGACTTCCGGCCCGCCCCTCCACAACGGCTGCATCGTGGGGGTGCACCGTCGGCGTAGCGCAGAGCCGTGTGCAACTTTATGTTTCAAATCCTTTCACGGTGTTGACACCCAAGACATGGCACATCGCGTGGTATATTTGGTTTTTGGGTCCCGACCGTGTTTTGCCGTCTAGCCATCAACCATCATGTTGACCATTTGGCATGACTGACTTCCGGCCAGCCCCTCGAAAACGGCTGCGGTGTCGGGGTGCACCGTCGGCGCATCGTAGAGCCGTGTGCGCCTTTATGTTTTGAATCCTTTTACGGTGTTGACACCCAAGACATGCCACATCGCGTGGTATATTTGGTTTTGGGTCCCGACGGTGTTTTGCCATCTGGCCATCAACCAACATGTTGACTATTTGGCATGACTGACTTGCGGCTGCCCCCTTGAAAATGGCTGCGGCGTGGGGGTGCACTGTCGGCGCCTCGTAGAGCCTTGTGCACCTTTATGTTTCGAATTCTTTTGTGGTGTTGACACCCAAGACATGTCACATCGTGTGGTATATTTGGTTTTGGGTCCCGCCCGTGTTTTGCCATCTAGCCATCAACCATCATGTTGACCATTTGGCATGACTGACTTCCGGCCGGCCCCTCCAAAACGGCTGCATCGTGGGGGTGCACTGTCGGGGCATCGTAGAGCCGTGTGCACCTTTATGTTCCAAATCTTTTTGCGGTGTTGACACCCAAGACATGCCACATCGCGTGGTATATTTGGTTTTGGGTCCCGACGGTGTTTTGCCATCTGGCCATCAACCATTATGTTGACCATTTGGCATGACTGACTTCCGGCTGCCCCCTTGAAAACGGCTGCGGTGTGAGGGTGCAGTGTCGGCCCATCCTAGAGCCGTGTGCACCGTTATGTTTTGAATCCTTTTGCGGTGTTGACACCCAAGACATGCCACATCGCGTGGTATATTTCGTTTTCGGTCTGGACGGTGTTTTGCCATCTAGCCATCAACCATCATGTTGACCATTTGGCATGACTGACTTCCGGCTGCCCCCTTGAAAACGGCTGCGGCGTGGGGGTGCACTTTCGGTGCAACGCAGAGCCGTGTGCACCTTTTTGTTTTGAATCCTTTTACGGTGTTGACACCCAAGACATGCCACATCGCGTGGTATATTTGGTTTTGGGTCCCGACGTTGTTTTGCCATCTGACCATCAACCATCATGTTGACCATTTGGCATGACAGACTTCCGGACCAGCCCCTCGAAAACGGCTGCAGCGTGGGGGTGCACTGTCGGCATAGCATAGAGCCGTGTGTACCTTTATGTTTCGAATCCTTTTACGGTGTTGACACCCAAGACATGCCACATCGCGTGGTATATTTGGTTTTGGGTCCCGACCGTGTTTTGCCATCTCGCCATCAACCATCATGTTGACCATTTGGCATGACTGACTTCCGGCCCGCCCCTCCACAACGGCTGCATCGTGGGGGTGCACCGTCGGCGTAGCGCACAGCCGTCTGCAACTTTATGTTTCAAATCTCTTCACGGTGTTGACACCCAAGACATGGCACATCGCGTGGTATATTTGGTTTTGGGTCCCGACCGTGTTTTGGCATCTAGCCATCAACCATCATGTTGACCATTTGGCATGACTGACTTCCGGCCAGCCCCTCGAAAACGGCTGCGGTGTCGGGGTGCGCCGTCGGCGCATCGTAGAGCCGTGTGCACCTTTCTGTTTTGAATCCTTTTACGGTGTTGACACCCAAGACATGCCACATCGCGTGGTATATTTGGTTTTGGGTCCCGACGGTGTTTTGCCATCTGGCCATCAACCAACATGTTGACCATTTGGCATGACTGACTTGCGGCTGCCCCCTTGAAAATGGCTGCGGCGTGGGGGTGCACTGTCGGCGCCTCGTAGAGCCTTGTGCACCTTCATGTTTCGAATCCCTTTGCGGTGTTGACACCCAAGACATGCCACATCGCGTGGTATATTTGGTTTTGGGTCCCTCCCGTGTTTTGCCATCTAGCCATCAACCATCATGTTGACCATTTGGCATGACTGACTTCCGGCCGGCCCCTCCAAAACGGCTGCATCGTGGGGGTGCACTGTCGGGGCATCGTAGAGCCGTGTGCACCTTTATGTTCCAAATCTTTTTGCGGTGTTGACACCCAAGACATGCCACATCGCGTGGTATATTTGGTTTTGGGTCCCGACGGTGTTTTGCCATCTGGCCATCAACCAACATGTTGACCATTTGGCATGACTGACTTGCGGCTGCCCCCTTGAAAATGGCTGCGGCGTGGGGGTGCACTGTCGGCGCCTCGTAGAGCCTTGTGCACCTTCATGTTTCGAATCCCTTTGCGGTGTTGACACCCAAGACATGCCACATCGCGTGGTATATTTGGTTTTGGGTCCCTCCCGTGTTTTGCCATCTGGCCATCAACCATTATGTTGACCATTTGGCATGACTGACTTCCGGCTGCCCCCTTGAAAACGGCTGCGGTGTGAGGGTGCAGTGTCGGCGCATCCTAGAGCCGTGTGCACCGTTATAATTTGAATCCTTTTGCGGTGTTGACACCCAAGACATGCCACATCGCGTGGTATATTTCGTTTTCGGTCTGGACGGTGTTTTGCCATCTAGCCATCAACCATCATGTTGACCATTTGGCATGACTGACTTCCGGCTGCCCCCTTGAAAACGGCTGCGGCGTGGGGGTGCACTTTCGGTGCAACGCAGAGCCGTGTGCACCTTTTTGTTTTGAATCCTTTTACGGTGTTGACACCCAAGACATGCCACATCGCGTGGTATATTTGGTTTTGGGTCCCGACGTTGTTTTGCCATCTGACCATCAACCATCATGTTGACCATTTGGCATGACAGACTTCCGGACCAGCCCCTCGAAAACGGCTGGAGCGTGGGGGTGCACTGTCGGCATAGCATAGAGCCGTGTGTACCTTTATGTTTCGAATCCTTTTACGGTGTTGACACCCAAGTCATGCCACATCGCGTGGTATATTTGGTTTTGGGTCCCGACCGTGTTTTGCCATCTCGCCATCAACCATCATGTTGACCATTTGGCATGACTGACTTCCGGCCCGCCCCTCCACAACGGCTGCATCGTGGGGGTGCACCGTCGGCGTAGCGCACAGCCGTCTGCAACTTTATGTTTCAAATCATTTCACGGTGTTGACACCCAAGACATGGCACATCGCGTGGTATATTTGGTTTTGGGTCCCGACCGTGTTTTGCCATCTAGCCATCAACCATCATGTTGACCATTTGGCATGACTGACTTCCGGCCAGCCCCTCGAAAACGGCTGCGGTGTCGGGGTGCGCCGTCGGCGCATCGTAGAGCCGTGTGCACCTTTCTGTTTTGAATCCTTTTACGGTGTTGACACCCAAGACATGCCACATTGCGTGGTATATTTGGTTTTGGGTCCCGACGGTGTTTTGCCATCTGGCCATCAACCAACATGTTGACCATTTGGCATGACTGACTTGCGGCTGCCCCCTTGAAAATGGCTGCGGCGTGGGGGTGCACTGTCGGCGCCTCGTAGAGCCTTGTGCACCTTTATGTTTCGAATCCTTTTGCGGTGTTGACACCCAAGACATGCCACATCGCGTGGTATATTTGGTTTTGGGTCCCGCCCGTGTTTTGCCATCTAGCCATCAACCATCATGTTGACCATTTGGCATGACTGACTTCCGGCCGGCCCCTCCAAAACGGCTGCATCGTGGGGGTGCACTGTCGGGGCATCGTAGAGCCGTGTGCACCTTTATGTTTCGAATCCTTTTGCGGTGTTGACACCCAAGACATGCCACATCGCGTGGTATATTTGGTTTTGGGTCCCGACGGTGTTTTGCCATCTGGCCATCAACCATCATGTTGACCATTTGGCATGACTGACTTCCGGCTGCCCCCTTGAAAACGGCTGCGGTGTGAGGGTGCAGTGTCGGCGCATCCTAGAGCCGTGTGCACCTTTATGTTTCGAATCATTTTGCGGTGTTGACACCCAAGACATGCCACATCGCGTGGTATATTTCGTTTTCGGTCTGGACGGTGTTTTGCCATCTAGCCATCAACCATCATGTTGACCATTTGGCATGACTGACTTCCGGCTGCCCCCTTGAAAACGGCTGCGGCGTGGGGGTGCACTTTCGGTGCAACGCAGAGCCGTGTGCACCTTTTTGTCTTGAATCCTTTTACGGTGTTGACACCCAAGACATGCCACATCGCGTGGTATATTTGGTTTTGGGTCCCGACGTTGTTTTGCCATCTGACCATCAACCATCATGTTGACCATTTGGCATGACAGACTTCCGGACCAGCCCCTCGAAAACGGCTGCAGCGTGGGGGTGCACTGTCGGCATAGCATAGAGCCGTGTGTACCTTTATGTTTCGAATCCTTTTACGGTGTTGACACCCAAGACATGCCACATCGCGTGGTATATTTGGTTTTGGGTCCCGACCGTGTTTTGCCATCTCGCCATCAACCATCATGTTGACCATTTGGCATGACTAACTTCCGGCCCGCCCCTCCACAACGGCTGCATCGTGGGGGTGCACCGTCGGCGTAGCGCAGAGCCGTGTGCAACTTTATGTTTCAAATCATTTCACGGTGTTGACACCCAAGACATGGCACATCGCGTGGTATATTTGGTTTTGGGTCCCGACCGTGTTTTTGCCATCTAGCCATCAACCATCATGTTGACCATTTGGCATGACTGACTTCCGGCCAGCCCCTCGAAAACGGCTGCGGTGTCGGGGTGCACCGTCGGCGCATCGTAGAGCCGTGTGCACCTTTATGTTTTGAATCCTTTTACGGTGTTGACACCCAAGACATGCCACATCGCGTGGTATATTTGGTTTTGGGTCCCGACGGTGTTTTGCCATCTGGCCATCAACCAACATGTTGACCATTTGGCATGACTGACTTCCGGCTGCCCCCTTGAAAATGGCTGCGGCGTGGGGGTGCACTGTCGGCGCCTCGTAGAGCCTTGTGCACCTTCATGTTTCGAATCCTTTTACGGTGTTGACACCCAAGACATGCCACATCGCGTGGTATATTTGGTTTTGGGTCCCGCCCGTGTTTTGCCATCTAGCCATCAACCATCATGTTGACCATTTGGCATGACTGACTTCCGGCCGGCCCCTCCAAAACGGCTGCATCGTGGGGGTGCACTGTCGGGGCATCGTAGAGCCGTGTGCACCTTTATGTTTCGAATCCTTTTGCGGTGTTGACACCCAAGACATGCCACATCGCGTGGTATATTTGGTTTTGGGTCCCGACGGTGTCTTGCCATCTGGCCATCAACCATTATGTTGACCATTTGGCATGACTGACTTCCGGCCAGCCCCTCGAAAGTGGCTGCAGAGTGGGGCCGCACTGTCGGCATAGCATAGAGCCGTGTGCACCTTTATGTTTCGAATCCTTTTACGGTGTTGACACCCAAGACATGCCACATCGCGTGGTATATTTGGTTTTGGGTCCCGGCCGTGTTTTGCCATCTAGCGATCAACCATCATGTTGACCATTTGGCATGACTGACTTCCGGCCAGCCCCTCCACAACGGCTGCATCGTGGGGGTGCACCGTCGGCGTAGCACAGAGCCGTGTGCACCTTTATGTTTCGAATCCTTTTACGGTGTTGACACCCAAGACATGCCACATCGCGTGGTATATTTGGTTTTGGCTCCCGACCGTGTCTTGCCATCTAGCCATCAACCATCATGTTGACCATTTGGCATGACTGACTTCCGGCCAGCCCCTCGAAAACGGCTGCGGTGTGGGGGTGCACTGACGGCGCATCGTAGAGCCGTGTGCACCTTTATGTTTCTAATCCTTTTGCGGTGTTGACACCCAAGACATGCCACATCGCGTGGTATATTTGGTTTTGGGTCCCGACCGTGTCTTGCCATCTAGCCATCAACCATCATGTTGACCATTTGGCATGACTGACTTCCGGCCAGCCCCTCGAAAACGGCTGCGGTGTGGGGGTGCACTATCGGCGCCTCGTAGAGCCGTGTGCACCTTTATGTTTCGAATCCTTTTACGGTGTTGACACCCATGACATGCCACATCGCGTGGTATATTTGGTTTTGGGTCCCGACCGTGTTTTGCCATCTCGCCATCAACCATCATGTTGACCATTTGGCATGACAGACTTCCGGCCAGCCCCTCGAAAACGGCTGCAGCGTGGGGGTGCATTGTCGGCATAGCATAGCGCCGTGAGCACCTTTATGTTTCGAATCCTTTTGCGGTGTTGACACCCAAGACATGCCACATCGCGTGGTATATTTGGTTTTGGGTCCCGACCGTGTTTTTGCCATCTAGCCATCAACCATCATGTTGACCATTTGGCATGACTGACTTCCGGCCAGCCCCTCGAAAACGGCTGCGGTGTCGGGGTGCACCGTCGGCGCATCGTAGAGCCGTGTGCACCTTTATGTTTTGAATCCTTTTACGGTGTTGACACCCAAGACATGCCACATCGCGTGGTATATTTGGTTTTGGGTCCCGACGGTGTTTTGCCATCTGGCCATCAACCAACATGTTGACCATTTGGCATGACTGACTTCCGGCTGCCCCCTTGAAAATGGCTGCGGCGTGGGGGTGCACTGTCGGCGCCTCGTAGAGCCTTGTGCACCTTCATGTTTCGAATCCTTTTACGGTGTTGACACCCAAGACATGCCACATCGCGTGGTATATTTGGTTTTGGGTCCCGCCCGTGTTTTGCCATCTAGCCATCAACCATCATGTTGACCATTTGGCATGACTGACTTCCGGCCGGCCCCTCCAAAACGGCTGCATCGTGGGGGTGCACTGTCGGGGCATCGTAGAGCCGTGTGCACCTTTATGTTTCGAATCCTTTTGCGGTGTTGACACCCAAGACATGCCACATCGCGTGGTATATTTGGTTTTGGGTCCCGACGGTGTCTTGCCATCTGGCCATCAACCATTATGTTGACCATTTGGCATGACTGACTTCCGGCCAGCCCCTCGAAAGTGGCTGCAGAGTGGGGCCGCACTGTCGGCATAGCATAGAGCCGTGTGCACCTTTATGTTTCGAATCCTTTTACGGTGTTGACACCCAAGACATGCCACATCGCGTGGTATATTTGGTTTTGGGTCCCGGCCGTGTTTTGCCATCTAGCGATCAACCATCATGTTGACCATTTGGCATGACTGACTTCCGGCCAGCCCCTCCACAACGGCTGCATCGTGGGGGTGCAAAGTTTATAGTGTTTTCAGCACTGTGTTTTTGCTTCTCCTGCTGCTTGTTGTTGCTATAGGGTGTCCTGCTGCTGGTTTTGGATGATGAAAAGCTTTTGTTTGTTGAAATACAGTAAAGCCAACTCAATCCAGGATAGCCCAAGCCAACAGTATGCAAAGAGAAGGTGATTCAGGATCAAAGCATGAAGGGCTGCAGTGTAAACAGTGAAAGATGATTAGATATTCACAGAAACTGCAACTCAGGATACAAATGAATGCATATTCACAGAGATAGCTGAAATGTTTTGGGAAAAGAGTTAGAAAACTGCCTCAGGATCACTCTCTCTCCATAGTGCCATCTTAGGAGATGTGCACTCTTTGTTTTGGGTCCCATATGTGCTGAGGTGGCATGGTATGTGGCGATGAGGTCACTGCCATGTCACATGGGATCTTCCTACTTAGTTAGGCTGACCAGGAATTGAACCCAGGACCTCTCAAAAAGAGGTGCCTAACCCCCTAGGGTGCATACCACTAGGGCAGATAAGTATTCATGGAAAAACATAGATAAATTCATAGGTTCTACCTTAGGTATGTCAGTGCTCAGTCAACTCAGGAAAAGATGTTTTACTTCTGATTGAAAGGGGATTAAGGGGTCCACTCCATATCCTGATTGGGTGTTTGGTTCCATAGGTCAAAATGTGTTCTCACCACTTTTGGCTGGACCAATACTAAGATAAAAATGCATGGATGCTCAGTGCATCTCTAATACAACTAGAGTATGTCCCAAAGCAATGGAAAAGCACTTTTTCTTACTCCCCCCTTGTGCTGTGGTGGCCACCACTGTCGCATTTTAGGAAAAAGGGAATTTTTCTTGGCCTTTCCTTGGTTTCCACATCTACTTTAAAATACCTACAGTCTCCCTCACACTGGAAAAATGGGTGCTCACCATGGCTGGCGCCCTTTTGCTGCTCTGATTGTACAGTTTCCTACAGAAGACTCAGCGCTCTTGGCGCTGCCGGGGCTCCTGTGGCTTGGTTGGGTTAGATTGGGAGCATGCCAAACATGTGCATATGCATCCCTCCCTCCAAGACGCAGCGTCGACATAACCCAAACGCAAGACACATTATACACACTCGCATGGGTTCTCGTAAACCTGCTGGCGACCTGTGACCTGTCTTAGGGCGTAGGGAGTCGAGAAAGAAATTAATTTGCCCCTTGGTGGGGTCTTGGTTCTGCTCAGTCTCTCCAGGCACCTGCGTTTCGGCCCGAACACGGCCTACTCAGCGAGGCTGCGCGTGGGTATCTGCAGAGGCAGGAATGGGAGAATTATGGACGAATCCACGCAAAAACGAAGCGACGACACCAAAATCCGTCAAATGACGGCGTAGAATTTTTCTGAAACGACACACCTGAGCAGAATCCAATTGTGCATCAGAAGCACATTTTTATAGAAATTATAGTCATCTTTGGATTTTTTAAATCCAAAAATTCATACGTCCAAAATGGTGGCGCGCAGGAGCGGCTCCTAGCGAAGCGCCGGAAAATGGAAAAATAATGGAATTATAAACGTATGTATCACGTAGTCTTGAAAATGACGAGACACACATTAATAAACAAACATACAGATTCCACCCACACTAATAGAAGCTTCAAAAATTCAAGAATTCGAAAATCAATTGAAGAGACTTCAATGAATCAGGTATAAACTACAGGTATGCTCGTCTTGCATGCCGCATACACATTGCTCGTCTCGTGTCTCCGTGAACGAGTCGTGTAGCAGCGTTAACAACGATAACCACGATAGGACGCGGTAGAGGGATTGATTAGAAAGATTGCAGATGATTAGCGGTCAGATCAGGGTGATTAGTCATACACACAAGTGCATAGCAACGTTCTTCGCGTGCGTCCCTTTTGTCCTCTCTCCTTGCTTCACTTCCCAGCGGTAGGTAAGGTAGGTACGCCCAGGCGGGGCCACCCCCTGGTGGAGTCAAGATCGTGGTGGAGATGGGCAGGTTTGCCCACGTGATCGTGCATAGTCGTGCATGCACACACGCATTAAAGGGTAGGCCACGCGAAGTGCGCACGGTAAACCTTGTTTAGGCTACCCAGGGGCTCCTCGGTACGTTCTTTAAGAGAACCTGAGGAGTCCCTTAACGCTTGCTTGCTTGATAAGGGTAGCTGCTCCATGCAGCGTGTTTGCGGACAGCGTATTATAGGGCACACTGAGAAGGGTATAATACCTGGAGTGTGTCTTGGTTCCTCCGCCGCAAACGCCCTTTCATTTGCCTTTGCTTTACAGGTGGGCAGGTAGGGTGAGTGGTGCAGCAGCATTTTTTTTTTTTATGCCCTGCTAAACAGGGGCGCAGATCACACAAACAAGGAACTCCGCTCCGCCTGTGGCAGAGCAGGGAGTCCGACTTCATCGACATCTGCGCCTTGCACACGAGAGCACTCCTTCCCTCCAAGCCCTTGCAGGGGAAACGCGTTGTGGCGTCCCCTGTGAGGCCACAGTTGCTTAGCAGCGCTGTGTTCTCTTGTCATTTCACAGGTGGGTCGCTAGGACCCTCGAGAACCTCCTCTTCGCAACGCCAAGTAGAGTGTGCGTGTAGGCGTGGTAGTCCTGCGTGGGGGCTAGAGCCAGTTGCCCAGCGCTCGCCCACCAGGATGGTGCCACTGTAGGGTGTGTAGGACCTGTAGGGGGCGTGTCACCGTCCCACCCTTTTCCTGCAATTTTAGCTGGGTTGGTGGGCTGTGACAGTGGGTTAGGTTAGTGTTTTTCGCCACATAGCAAACAGGCGTTTTGCATGCCTTCATAGCTTTTGGCCACCCCTCCCTTTAGTAGTCAGGTAGGTAGGGAAAACAATACCTGGACTAACACTCTGGGTATTCCCCCAAGGTTTTGCGCCAGCACAGAAATTGGGCGCATAGGGGAGGGGAGACCCGGGGCGTACCCCGTGGCATCAATAAGCCAACCCTCCAGGTTCAGCAAGGGCGCAGACTTGGGTATAATTAGGACACCACTTCTGCGGCTTGCTCTCAGGACCTTAGGACTAGCACATTCACACATACGCTTTGGCAGGTAAGGGTAAGGTTCAGTCCCTAGCTTTATTCTTGGAGGCAAGCGTCTCGGCGAGCCTCAACAACTCACCAAGGTTGTTCTGGGACAAGTAGTCAACCAGAACTGAGTTTAGGCGTCCCTCAGGTAGAACAAATGCAGAGAAGGGCTCCCAGGTGGCCTCTTCGACTCCAAACCCTTCCCAGAGGGTGAGGAAGCGCCAACCCTGGCGATAGCGGTGGCGTAGGACAGACTTCACCAGGTAGAAGCCCTCCTTAGCCATCTCCTCGGCGTTCATGTCGGGGAGTTCACCTTCAACTTCCATAGGGCTGGCAGCCCCTTGTAGGTCCAGAGCGGCGATTTCCTCGTCGTTCAGCTCCCACTCCTCCCCACAGAGGTCTTCAGGATCATGGTAGCGCTTCAGGTGTTGAGCGGCGCACACCAGGGTCCCCCCTAGACGGGGAGAACACCGCACCGTGATACGGTGACCATCCACAGATAGAATCTTGTACGGCCCGAAGTATGGGTCATCGCTGGTAGAGCGAGGCCAGGCGGGTAGTCGGCTGTGGTGCACCAGCACCCAGTCCCCCTCTTGGTAGGTGGCCGGTACTCGGTGCTTGTTCTTCTTGTTCCACTGACGCTCCCTCACTCTCTGGAGCATAGCCTTGGCCTTGTCCACCTTCGCTTGTTGCTCTTGGACCCACTCACCCACAGAAGAATGGGTGTCCTCTGGATAGGGGGCATGTAGGAACCACGCCGGGCGCCCCATGAATAGCTCATGTGGCGAGTAGCCAGTAGCTGAACTCTCTTGGGAGTTCATCATCAAGGATATGACGGGGAGTAGTCTCACCCAGTCTCTGGTGCGTTCAGTTTTGCACCATATCCTGACGTTCTCCTTCAGGACACGAATCTGTCGCTCACATAGGGGGTTGCTCGTGTGAGAGTAGGGAATCCCCGTAGACACCTGGACATTGAGGGACCTCAGGACCCTCTTGTACCAGCCAGTATCTGAGCGTACTCGTACGTCCTCATCGGAGTTGATCTCCTTGGGCGCCCCATAGACACAGAACCACTCCTCCAGGAGTATCTTGATAGTCTCCTCTCCGGTAATGTGCTTGGTACATGGGAACACCCTGGTAAACCTGGTCAACCCACAGGTTACCACGAGGGCGAAGTCATAGCCCCTCAACTTCGGCATCTCCGTGTAGTCCACGTATAGAACACTGTTAGCACAGTGAGGGATGGGCAGGGTCGAGTAGAGACCTCTGTCCCTGATATCCCCTGGTTTACAGGACCTGCACGGGCACTTGTCCACGATAGGCAGGAGCGTCTTCCGCAGCTGGTCGTCAGTCCACGTAGTGTGGAACCACTGCTTGAACAGCCTCAGGGTACGGTCAGCACCCACATGACCACTGGACTCATGGGTCCACTTCAGCAGCGCTGGGACTCGGTCACTAGGCACCACGATGCGGTCCTCTTGCCAGAGGTAGCTCTTGTCCCGCTTCCACTGGTCTTGGTTGACCAGGAGGGGTTCAAGGCGTTTCTCCAGGCGCCGGTAGATATCCCCAAACTCCTGTAGGTACTCCGATTGTTGGAGTCCATCCAGGGGGCGTATCATGGTCATGTTCAGGTCCAGGTGTACGTCCATACGGCTGAACGCTTCCTTAGCCAGCGCTTCAGACCGGGCACCAATCAGGGCGTCGAAGTTGTTGCGGCTGATGTAGTCAGCACACTCGTTCTTCACTCCCTGGATATGGTGTACCGTCAGCCGTAGTTGACTGAGGTAGGTCCACCAGCGACGTAGCTTGGCCTTCTCAGGTGGGGGGCCCTTCTGGAAACTGCGGACCGGTTCTTGGTCGCATAGCCAGACCACAGGGTTACTCCCCAACAGTCGTGCTTGTGAGGATAGCACCAGCATACCCGCGAGCAGTTCCTGCTCATAGGTGGAGTAGTTCCCCCTGGCCTGGTTCCACTTCCAGTTCCAATGGCCCAGAGGTACTAGGACTCACTTGTCGTCAGGGTAGCTGTGCTTGAGGGTTCCATCTCGGTTGAGACCTTCCGTCCCCCATTGGGAAATGGCCGAGTCGAACTCCTCCTTCTCTAGTGCTTGCCACTGGAACAACGTTCCACCACCGCCCACATTGCTGGCGTCGGTCACCAGGATAATCTCCCCTTGTGCCCTAGGCACGCCCAAGCACTTAGCGTTGGCTACCTTGTCCTTGAGCTCGTCAAACGCTTGTTGCTCTTGTGGGCCCCAGCGCCAAGTAGTACTCTTCTTGATCAAGTCAGTCAGTACTGCGCTGGTGTAGGTGAAGTTTTTGATGTGGCGGCGATAGAAGTTGCACGCCCCAATGAAACTGCGTACATCATGAAGTCCTTTCTTGGGGTCTTCGTGTCGTACCTTGGCATCCATCAGGGGTTTGGCCTTAGAGGCCGCTGGGGTCCACCACCCATAGCCAACGTCAAACCCCAGGTACTGCATGGTCTCCTGCATGAACTCACACTTCTCCAGCTTGAGTCGTGTGTGGTTCTCCTGGCAGACCGCAAAGAACTCACCCAAGAGGATTAGGTGATCCTCCTGGGTATTGGTCCCGAGGCATACATCGTCGATGTGAGCCTCCATCTGGGCCCCACGGGATATGAGCTCCTGCACCTTAGGTCTCCTTCGTAGGATGGACAAGATCTTGTTCATCAGCTCTTGGAACAGAGCGGGGGCGTTAGCCACGCCGAAGGGCATGACCTTCCACTTGAAAACCCTCCCCTGAGGGGTGATGAAGGCCAGTAGTTCCTGCGCGTTGGGCGTCAGGTCCACTTGCCAGAATCCACTTCGCTTGTCCATCTTGGTCTTGTAGCGACAGGAGGCTATCTTCTCCAGGGTAGACTCCATATTGGGAATGGACCCTGAGTGGTTCAACGTCTTCTTGTTCAGCTCTCCATAGTCCACTACCAGCCGTTTGGCTGTAGACCCAGGTTTAGCCACCAGGAAACAGGGGCTGCAGTGTAGGGGGTAGTCCCCATCCTTGTACTCCAGGACTAGGCCAGCGTCGATACATTCTTGTATCTGTCGCTCAATCTCGTCGGCCTGCTCTTTAGGAGCTGGATAGGGTCTCCTCCGGATCTTGTGACCCACGAACTCGGGTTTCAGCTTGAGGTCCATCTGTACCAGCGTGTCGCATGAGGCTGGAGGGGGTAGTTCTCCGAACACCTCCAGATAGGTCCTTATCAGCTTTTGTACCCGCGGGTCCAGTACCTTGATCTTGTCCTCCATGTCCTCGTCGGAGTGTAAGTTGCTTGCCCCTTGAATAGACGTCGGGAGGTGGTCCTCCACCGACTCTTCGCCCGCGGTCGCATCCTTCAGCCCTTGGTAGGCATACAGAAGGTCTTGCTCAACCATCTCCGGTGGACGATGGCAACATAGGCACGCTTTAGGGGGTTCACATACACATTCCTCCGAGAGGTCGTCCTCCTCTGGGGTCCTCACATGGGCACCCCACACGCTCTTCATGAGCTTGAGATCTACCTCCCTTTGCCAGGTGGTGATCTTCTGTTCGAGGTCCTCCTTCAATTGGGAGAGGTCTCCCATACGTCCTTGCTTCAGTGGCCACGAGCTGCGGGTAGGCTTCGCGTAGCATAGCTTTTTCGCCACCAACTTCCTCTTGGAATCTACATACTCCCTGAGCCTGGATCGAGGGTCCAGCTCTTCATCCACGGGGTCTTCCACCCTCATGGAGAATAGGGGTTTTAGTGGGGCGACGTACTCGGCGTTCTCCACTTCTTCCACCGCAGTCTGCACGAAGAAGGCGTCGTGCTCAGTTTCGTCGTCTGAGTGGATAGAGCTAGGTAGCTCAGATAGTCCACACTCAGAGACTCCATCAGGAACAGGTACATGACAGGGAGAGTTGGGGGCGTTGGTGTCAGTCACGACGTACTCATCTCCTCCGGGTGTAGTTTCAACAGCATCTTGAGGTCGTAGGCGATCCTTCAAGTCACCCAAGGCGAGTCCATCGCTTTCTCGTTGTATAGCCTGGACCAGAGTAGGGTCCAGGTCTTCCCAGGGGATGGTGGTTAGACTCCCGTCCACCACGCTGAGCATACTCCCCCATCCAGGCTTCCCAATGGGCGTCTTGCGTCCCAGAGGCACGTAGATGGCCTCATCAGGCAACCGCACGGAGCTGATAGTCAGCTTGTCAAGGAGGGTTCGCCAGTACTCGTTGCCCCCATGGGCTCCCCAATCGGGGGAACACAGGACCATACGGGAACGTTCCAAGGCCACCTTGGTCAGCACCTTCCCCAGTTCACTGAATCTGGGGTTCCCGTAGGCCATCCCGAAAGAGGGCCAGTAAAATTTGTAGCTGCAGTTCTTCCCCTTGCTGCAGTATAGGTCCAGTACATGCTGCTTGTCGCTGGCGAACAGTTCCACACTTAGGTCTTCTCGAGAGTAACCCAACTCTTTCAGACCTTGGTCTAGGACTTCCCCCAATAATTGGTAGTCCTCAGTTTTGGAGGCCGCCATCATGTTCGAGGGCTCCTCCTTCGATAGTCTCAGGTAACTCGAGGTATGTTCCGACTGCTCCAGTGGCACAGACTCTCTGCCACTGCCGTGGTCCACGTACAGGAGGTAGGGCGCTTGCAGCGTCAGGGATTGTATCTGGGAGTGCTGCACGAAGAAGTCAGTCCCCAGTACAAAGTCGAAGGCATCAGTATCCATCACATAGAACCGATGGGCGATAGTCCTGGAGCCCATAGGTACCTCCACTTCGCAGTCCCCGCAGCTGTGCACCACATGTCCATCTCCCATCCGTATAGCGGCGGTGGTCATGGTGTTCTTCAGGCTCCCACAAGGTAAAATTTTCTTGGCCACTATCGATATTGTGGCTCCAGTATCCAGTACCCCCAGGTACTCACGTCCCCCTAGTCGGATACGTACCCAAAACACCAGGTCTTGGGTGCCACCAGAGCGTCCCCGTCAGAATTCCGCGGGACAGGTCACCTCGAACCCCTTGTTCCGCAATTTGCGGGCCATCCTCATGAAACGGCTTCTCTTCTTGGCGTTGCCGTCGTCACCACCTTCATGCTCACGCTTGGCTCCTTGTTCTTGCTGGGCCTGCGTCTGTGAGCGTGTGGTAGGTCCAGACTGCCCTCCAGAGGGCTCGGAGTTCCCCCCTGGATTAGGGTTGGGGTTACCTCCGTTCTTGTCCTTGTTCTTGTTGTCGTTCTGGCGATTAGCGCCTCCTCCTCGTCCGCCTTGACCCTTGTCTTGACCACCTTGACCACGTCCTTTCGACTTGCCCTTGCCGGAGTCGTTGCCTTTGGACTTGCCTCCACCTTTGCCTGAGCTTTTGCCAGGATCTTCCCCCTTAAGCTTCGCCGATAGGCGTTGCTTATGGTAGCACTCGTCCTCATAGTGCTTCCGCTTACCGCAGAATGCACACGTGATGGTGCAGCGGTAATGATCCGGCAGCTTCACCTTGGCGCCGGTGATCTTTTCCTGCTGCTTCCCCTGGACAACAAAGCAGTCTCGCTGCTCGCAGTCGGAGGCATGCTGCAGGTGGCCCTGTTCATCTCTGGCATCACACCAGAATAGCTCCTTCACGTTCTCCATTAGGCGGGCGTGGGCGTGTTTGGGGGTAGTCCCCTGCCCAGGTCGGGACCCTTGGTACCCTTTGCCTCCAGAACCTCCACCACCAGGACGGTAGTGGTTCAGGTGTTGGTCGCTCTCCTTCTCCAGCGCCATCTCCAGGAGCAGCACGCATAGATCCTCGTAGCGGAGGGATCTAGCCTTGCGCTCGGCCGTCAGACGGCACTCGTCCCATAGCTCACGGGGGAGCTTGGAGCACAACCAAAACAGCAGGTCGTCGCTGCTGTAGGAACCGGGCGTCAGTCGTCCAGCCCAGTGGTCCAGGTCCGCCAACAGCTCGGAGACTCTGCCGGGTTTAGGGTTGTTCGGCAGCACGGGCAGGTTCTGGATCTCGGCCCTGATGGAGAGGTCGGTCTCGTAGGTTGGGTACTGCCTCTCCAGGGCAACCAACACGTCGGCAAAGGTGGCGGAGTTGGTGACGATCTGCCTGACCTGCTTCTCCAGGTACTTCGTCTTGCAGCACTGCAGGAGCAGGTCGCACTTCACTCGCCCACTCGCGTGGGTTTGGCCGGTCAGTCGTAGGAACCGGCCAAAGTTCTCAGCGAACTCGCTGAGGTCCTTGCCTGTGAATTCAGGCAGGTTTACCACTATCTTGGAGGTGGCAATAGCCTTCGCCTCCTGAGCTCGGCGTCCTTCAGGGCGTCGGGTCTTCTTCTTCTTCTTCTTCTTCTTCTTACCCTTGGGGTCCTCGGGGTCCTCAGGGTCTTCGTCATCCGATGGCGAAGAAGAAATCATCGAAGGCGGCCCATCATCGGAGGGGTCTCCGCCTAGATCACTGGAGCCATAAGGCTCCACGTCCACCATAGCCCTTAGGGCTGTCAGCCCCAGCTGGTCCAGCTCGGCCCTCGTCGAGTTCGTCACGTGACTGTAGGGCGGCTGGGCTGTCCTCGGGACGAATGGGCTTCTTGGTACTGCTGCAGGAGTCGGCATCGGTCGGCTCCTCAGGCTCCCCAGGGTATTCGTCAACCCTGCCGCCAGGTGGTTAGCCTGTACTCGGTGGGGTGACATTCCCACTGTCGTAGGTGACGCATGGGACGGGATCATCAGGGGCTGCAGTTTCTCCCTGATCTCTTGCGTGAGGTCGCTCACGATTTGCGAAGTGGCTCCTCGGAGCACCTCATCGATCTCCGACCGCGTCAGGGACCTGTTGGAGGATCTTCCCGATCCTCTACTCCTGCCTCCCAGAGACTCTGGTCCTCTCCTCAACCCACTCAGGGGTGCATACCCAGGTGCACACCCAGGAGCATACCCAGGAACTTCCATGTAGGTTCCAGTGGCGTGGAGTGGATGGGGATGGTCAGCCGCATACCAACGCGGCGCAGAGCTAGAAGCCACCGGCTCACTGGCAGTAGTTGCCTCAAGGAGCGCAGTGGTAGGTGGGCCCATGCCATAGGCGGGGTAGTGAGGCATGCCAGTAAAGCCTGTGCCCTCTGCCATAGGCTGGTTGGTTGTGGAAGTGGATGTAGCGGCGGCTGGGTGTGTGGTGGTTATGGGAGAGGGTGATGCTTGGAGGCCAGAAGCGCTTGGTGCGCCTTCGAAGGTAGGGACTTCCGTCGGGTCTTGCCCTTGCTCCTCTCCTTCGTCTGCTCCTTCTCCAGCATCCTTCTCGCTCTCGTTTCCTCTCTTCCTCTTCACAGGCTGAGGTTGAGAGACCATTTCCTTCACCGACAGGGCCCCAAAGGCCGTCTGGAGGCCATCCAAGGAGTCCTCCGCCGTATCCATTGGCCCATGTAAGGGCTCCACCGAAGGTACAGCGTCAGGCGCCGGCCTTGCCGGTGTCTCTGGCGCTGGCGCTGTGTTCACCTCGGCGTCCACTCTTCCTGGATCCATCTTAATTCACCCTTCTGCTTATGTTTGCCTGCTCGGAGCACTGGTTGTACGGCGCGGGGTCGCTGCCGGTGCACAGAGACAGGCTGCCTCTTGCTACCAGAAAAGTTTATAGTGTTTTCAGCACTGTGTTTTTGCTTCTCCTGCTGCTTGTTGTTGCTATAGGGTGTCCTGCTGCTGGTTTTGGATGATGAAAAGCTTTTGTTTGTTGAAATACAGTAAAGCCAACTCAATCCAGGATAGCCCAAGCCAACAGTATGCAAAGAGAAGGTGATTCAGGATCAAAGCATGAAGGGCTGCAGTGTAAACAGTGAAAGATGATTAGATATTCACAGAAACTGCAACTCAGGATACAAATGAATGCATATTCACAGAGATAGCTGAAATGTTTTGGGAAAAGAGTTAGAAAACTGCCTCAGGATCACTCTCTCTCCATAGTGCCATCTTAGGAGATGTGCACTCTTTGTTTTGGGTCCCATATGTGCTGAGGTGGCATGGTATGTGGCGATGAGGTCACTGCCATGTCACATGGGATCTTCCTACTTAGTTAGGCTGACCAGGAATTGAACCCAGGACCTCTCAAAAAGAGGTGCCTAACCCCCTAGGGTGCATACCACTAGGGCAGATAAGTATTCATGGAAAAACATAGATAAATTCATAGGTTCTACCTTAGGTATGTCAGTGCTCAGTCAACTCAGGAAAAGATGTTTTACTTCTGATTGAAAGGGGATTAAGGGGTCCACTCCATATCCTGATTGGGTGTTTGGTTCCATAGGTCAAAATGTGTTCTCACCACTTTTGGCTGGACCAATACTAAGATAAAAATGCATGGATGCTCAGTGCATCTCTAATACAACTAGAGTATGTCCCAAAGCAATGGAAAAGCACTTTTTCTTACTCCGTCGGCGTAGCACAGAGCCGTGTGCACCTTTATGTTTCGAATCCTTTTACGGTGTTGACACCCAAGACATGCCACATCGCGTGGTATATTTGGTTTTGGCTCCCGACCGTGTCTTGCCATCTAGCCATCAACCATCATGTTGACCATTTGGCATGACTGACTTCCGGCCAGCCCCTCGAAAACGGCTGCGGTGTGGGGGTGCACTGACGGCGCATCGTAGAGCCGTGTGCACCTTTATGTTTCTAATCCTTTTGCGGTGTTGACACCCAAGACATGCCACATCGCGTGGTATATTTGGTTTTGGGTCCCGACCGTGTCTTGCCATCTAGCCATCAACCATCATGTTGACCATTTGGCATGACTGACTTCCGGCCAGCCCCTCGAAAACGGCTGCGGTGTGGGGGTGCACTATCGGCGCCTCGTAGAGCCGTGTGCACCTTTATGTTTCGAATCCTTTTACGGTGTTGACACCCATGACATGCCACATCGCGTGGTATATTTGGTTTTGGGTCCCGACCGTGTTTTGCCATCTCGCCATCAACCATCATGTTGACCATTTGGCATGACAGACTTCCGGCCAGCCCCTCGAAAACGGCTGCAGCGTGGGGGTGCATTGTCGGCATAGCATAGCGCCGTGAGCACCTTTATGTTTCGAATACTTTTACGGTGTTGACACCCAAGACATGCCACATCGCGTGGTATATTTGGTTTTGGGTCCCGACCGTGTTTTGCCATCTCGCCATCAACCATCATGTTGACCATTTGGCATGACAGACTTCCGGCCAGCCCCTCGAAAACGGCTGCAGCGTGGGGGTGCACTGTCGGCATAGCATAGAGCCGTGAGCACCTTCATGTTTCGAATCCTTTTACGGTGTTGACACCCAAGACATGCCACATCGCGTGGTATATTTGGTTTTGGGTCCCGACCGTGTTTTGCCATCTCGCCATCAACCATCATGTTGACCATTTGGCATGACTGACTTCCGGCCAGCCCCTGGAAAACGGCTGCAGCGTGGGGGTGCACTGTCGGCATAGCATAGAGCCGTGTGCACCTTTATGTTTCGAATCCTTTTACGGTGTTGACACCCAAGACATGCCACATGGCGTGGTATATTTGGTTTTGGATCCCGACCGTGTTTTGCCATCTAGCCATCAACCATCATGTTGACCATTTGGCATGAATGACTTCCGGCCGGCCCCTCGAAAAGGGCTGCGTTCTGGGGGTGCACTGTCGGCGCAGCGTAGAGCCGTGAGCACCTTTATGTTTCGAATCCTTTTACGGTGTTGACACCCACGACATGCCACATTGCGTGGTATATTTGGTTTTGGGTCCCGGCCGTGTTTTGCCATCTAGCCATCAACCATCATGTTGACCATTTGGCATGACTGACTTCCGGCCGGCCCCTCGAAAACGGCTGCGTTCTGGGGGTGCACTGTCGGCGCGGCGTAGAGCCGTGAGCACCTTTATGTTTCGAATCCTTTTACGGTGTTGACACCCAAGACATGCCACATCGCGTGGTATATTTGGTTTTGGGTCCCGACCGTGTTTTGCCATCTAGCCATCAACCATCATGCTGACCATTTGGCATGAGTGACTTCCGGCCGGCCCCTCGAAAACGGCTGCGGCGTGGGGGTGCACCGTCGGCGCATCGTAGAGCCGTGTGCACCTTTATGTTTTTAATCCCTTTACGGTGTTGACACCCAAGACATGCCACATCGCCTGGTATGGTTGGTTTTGGGTCTCGACGGTGTTTTGCCATCTGGCCATCAACCAACATGTTGACCATTTGGCATGTTTGACTTCCGGCTGCCCCCTTGAAAATGGCTGCGACGTGGGGGTGCACTGTCGGCGCATTGTAGAGCCTTGTGCACCTTTATGTTTCGAATCCTTTTGCGGTGTTGACACCCAAGACATGCCACATCGCGTGGTATATTTGGTTTTGGGTCCCGGCCGTGTTTTGCCATCTAGCCATCAACCATCATGTTGACCATTTGGCATGACTGACTTCCGGCCAGCCCCTCGAAAACGGCTGCAGAGTGGGGCCGCACTGTCGGCATAGCATAGAGCCGTGTGCACCTTTATGTTTTGAATCCTTTTACGGTGTTGACACCCAAGACATGCCACATCGCGTGGTATATTTGGTTTTGGGTCCCGGCCGTGTTTTGCCATCTAGCCATCAACCATCATGTTGACCATTTGGCATGACTGACTTCCGGCCGGCCCCTCGAAAACGGCTGCATCGTGGGGGTGCACCGTCGGCGTAGCACAGAGCCGTGTGCACCTTTATGTTTCGAATCCTTTTACGGTGTTGACACCCAAGACATGCCACATGGCGTGGTATATTTGGTTTTGGGTCCCGACCGTGTCTTGCCATCTAGCCATCAACCATCATGTTGACCATTTGGCATGACTGACTTCCGGCCAGCCCCTCGAAAACGGCTGCGGTGTGGGGGTGCACTGACGGCGCATTGTAGAGCCGTGTGCACCTTTATGTTTCAAATCCTTTTGCGGTGTTGACACCCAAGACATGCCACATCGCGTGGTATATTTGGTTTTGGGTCCCGACCGTGTCTTGCCATCTAGCCATCAACCATCATGTTGACCATTTGGCATGACTGACTTCCGGCCAGCCCCTCGAAAACGGCTGCGGTGTAGGGGTGCACTGTCCGCGCATCGTAGAGCCGTGTGCACCTTTATGTTTTGAATCCATTTACGGTGTTGACACCCAAGACATGCCACATCGCGTGGTATATTTGGTTTTGGGTCCCGACCGTGTCTTGCCATCTAGCCATCAACCATCATGTTGACCATTTGGCATGACTGACTTCCGGCCGGTCCCTCGAAAACGGCTGCGGTGTGCGGGTGCACTGTCGGCGCATCGTAAAGCCGTGTGCACCTTTATGTTTCGAATTCTTTTGCGGTGTTGACACCCAAGACATGCCACATCGCGTGGTCTATTTGGTTTTGGGTCCCGGCCGTGTTTTGCCATCTAGCCATCAACCATCATGTTGACCATTTGGCATGACTGACTTCCGGCCAGCCCCTTGAAAATGGCTGCGGTGTGTGGGTGCACTATCGGCGCATCGTAGAGCCTTGTGCACCTTTATGTTTCGAATCCTTTTGCGGTGTCGACACCCAAGACATGCCACATCGCGTGGTATATTTGGTTTTGGGTCCCGGCCGTGTTTTGCCATCTAGCCATCAACCAACATGTTGACCATTTGGCATGACTGACCTCCGGCCAGCCCCTCGAAAACGGCTGCAGCGTGGGGGTGCACTGTCGGCATAGCATAGAGCCGTGTGCACCTTTATGTTTCGAATCCTTTTACGGTGTTGACACCCAAGACATGCCACATCGCGTGGTATATTTGGTTTTGGGTCCCGGCCGTGTTTTGCCATCTAGCCATCAACCATCATGTTGACCATTTGGCATGACTGACTTCCGGCCGGCCCCTCGAAAACGGCTGCATCGTGGGGGTGCACCGTCGGCGTAGCACAGAGCCGTGTGCACCTTTATGTTTCGAATCCTTTTACGCTGTTGACACCCAAGACATGCCACATTGCGTGGTATATTTGGTTTTGGGTCCCGACCGTGTCTTGCCATCTAGCCATCAACCATCATGTTGACCATTTGGCATGACTGACTTCCGGCCAGCCCCTCGAAAACGGCTGCGGTGTGGGGGTGCACTGACGGCGCATCGTAGAGCCGTGTGCACCTTTATGTTTCAAATCCTTTTGCGGTGTTGACACCCAAGACATGCCACATCGCGTGGTATATTTGGTTTTGGGTCCCGACCCTGTCTTGCCATCTAGCCATCAACCATCATGTTGACCATTTGGCATGACTGACTTCCGGCCAGCCCCTCGAAAACGGCTGCGGTGTAGGGGTGCACTGTCCGCGCATCGTAGAGCCGTGTGCACCTTTATGTTTTGAATCCTTTGACGGTGTTGACACCCAAGACATGCCACATCGCGTGGTATATTTGGTTTTGGGTCCCGACCGTGTCTTGCCATCTAGCCATCAACCATCATGTTGACCATTTGGCATGACTGACTTCCGGCCGGCCCCTCGAAAACGGTTGCAGTGTGGGCGTGCACTGTCGGCGCATCGTAAAGCCGTGTGCACCTTTATGTTTCGAAATCCTTTGCGGTGTTGACACCCAAGACATGCCACATCGCGTGGTCTATTTGGTTTTGGGTCCCGGCCGTGTTTTGCCATCTAGCCATCAACCATCATGTTGACCATTTGGCATGACTGACTTCCGGCCAGCCCCTCGAAAACGGCTGCGGTGTGGGGGTGCACTATCGGCGCATCGTAGAGCCGTGTGCACCTTTATGTTTCGAATCCTTTTACGGTGTTGACACCCAAGACATGCCACATCGCGTGGTATATTTGGTTTTGGGTCCCGACCGTGTTTTGCCATCTCGCCATCAACCATCATGTTGACCATTTGGCATGACAGACTTCCGGCCAGCCCCTCGAAAACGGCTGCAGCGTGGGGGTGCACTGTCGGCATAGCATAGAGCCGTGAGCACCTTTATGTTTCGAATCCTTTTACGGTGTTGACACCCAAGACATGCCACATGGCGTGGTATATTTGGTTTTGGGTCCCGACCGTGTTTTGCCATCTCGCCATCAACCATCATGTTGACCATTTGGCATGACAGACTTCCGGCCAGCCCCTCGAAAACCGCTGCAGCGTGGGGGTGCACTGTCGGCATAGCATAGAGCCGTGAGCACCTGCATGTTTCGAATCCTTTTACGGTGTTGACACCAAAGACATGCCACATCGCGTGGTATATTTGGTTTTGGGTCCCGACCGTGTTTTGCCATCTCGCCATCAGCCATCATGTTGACCATTTGGCATGACTGACTTCCGGCCAGCCCCTGGAAAACGGCTGCAGCGTGGGGGTGCAGTGTCGGCATAGCATAGAGCCCTGTGCACCTTTATGTTTCGAATCCTTTTACGGTGTTGACACCCAAGACATGCCACATGGCGTGGTATTTTTTGTTTTGGATCCCGACCGTGTTTTGCCATCTAGCCATCAACCATCATGTTGACCATTTGGCATGAATGACTTCCGGCCGGCCCCTCGAAAACGGCTGCGTTCTGGGGGTGCACTGTCGGCGCAGCGTAGAGCCGTGAGCACCTTTATGTTTCGAATCCTTTTACGGTGTTGACACCCACGACATGCCACATTGCGTGGTATATTTGGTTTTGGGTCCCGGCCGTGTTTTGCCATCTAGCCATCAACCATCATGTTGACCATTTGGCATGACCCACTTCCGGCCGGCCCCTCGAAAACGGCTGCGTTCAGGGGGTGCACAGTCGGCGCAGCGTAGAGCCGTGAGCACCTTTATGTTTCGAATCCTTTTACGGTGTTGACACCCAAGACATGCCACATCGCGTGGTATATTTGGTTTTGGGTCCCGACCGTGTTTTGCCATCTCGCCATCAACCATCATGTTGACCATTTGGCATGACACACTTCCGGCCAGCCCCTCGAAAACGGCTGCAGCGTGGGGGTGCACTGTCGGCATAGCATAGAGCCGTGAGCACCTTTATGTTTCGAATCCTTTTATGGTGTTGACACCCAAGACATGCCACATCGCGTGGTATATTTGGTTTTGGGTCCCGACCGTGTTTTGCCATCTCGCCATCAACCTTCATGTTGACCATTTGGCATGACAGACTTCCGGCCAGCCCCTGGAAAACGGGTGCAGCGTGGAGGTGCACTGTCGGCATAGCATAGAGCCGTGTGCACCTTTATGTTTCGAATCCTTTTATGGTGTTGACACCCAAGACATGCCACATCGCGTGGTATATTTGGTTTTGTATCCCGACCGTGTTTTGCCATCTAGCCATCAACCATCATGTTGACCATTTGGCATGACTGACTTCCGGCCAGCCCCTCGAAAACGGCTGTAGCGTGGGGGTGCACTGTCGGCGCAACGTAGAGCCGTGAGCACCTTTATGTTTCGAATCCTTTTACGGTGTTGACACCCAAGACATGCCACATTGCGTGGTATATTTGGTTTTGGGTCCCGACCGTGTTTTGCCATCTAGCCATCAACCATCATGTTGACCATTTGGCATGACTGACTTCCGGCGGGCCCCTCCACAACGGCTGCATCGTGGGGGTGCACTGTCGGCGCAGCGCAGAGCCGTGTGCACCTTTATGTTTCGAATCCCTTTACGGTGTTGACACCCAAGACAGCCACATCGCGTGGTATATTTGGTTTTGGGTCCCGACCGTGTCTTGCCATCTAGCCATCAACCATCATGTTGACCATTTGGCATGACTGACTTCCTGCCGGCCCCTCGAAAACGGCTGCAGTGTGGGGGTGCACTGTCGGCGCATCGTAGAGCCGTGTGCACCTTTATGTTTCGAATCCTTTTGCGGTGTTGACACTCAAGACATGCCACATCGCGCGGTATATTTGGTTTTGGGTCTGGACGGTGTTTTGCCATCTGGCCATCAACCATCATGTTGACCATTTGGCATAACTGACTTCCGGCTGCCCCCTTGAAAACGGCTGCGGCGTGGGGGTGCACTGTCGGTGCAAAGCAGAGACGTGTGCACCCTTGTATTTGGAATCCCTTTACGGTGTTGACACGCAAGACATGCCACATCGCGTGGTATATTTGGTTTTGGGTCCCGACGTTGTTTTGCCATCTGACCATCAACCATCATGTTGACCATTTGGCATGACAGACTTCCGGCCAGCCCCTCGAAAACGGCTGCAGCGTGGGGGTGCACTGTCGGCATAGCATAGAGCCGTGTGCACCTTTATGTTTCGAATCCTTTTACGGTGTTGACACCCAAGACATGCCACATCGCGTGGTATATTTGGTTTTGGGTCCCGGCCGTGTTTTGCCATCTGGCCATCAACCATCATGTTGACCATTTGGCATGACTGACTTCCGGCCGGCCCCTCGAAAACGGCTGCGGTGTGGGGGTGCACTGTCGGCGCATCGTAGAGCCGTGTGCACCTTTATGTTTCGAATCTATTTGCGGTGTTGACACACAAGACATGCCACATCGCGTGGTATATTTCGTTTTCGGTCTGGACGGTGTTTTGCCATCTAGCCATCAACCATCATGTTGACCATTTGGCATGACTGACTTCCGGCTTCCCCCTTGAAAACGGCTGCGGCGTGGGGGTGCACTTTCGGTGCAACGCAGAGCCGTGTGCACCTTTTTGTTTTGAATCCTTTTACGGTGTTGACACCCAAGACATGCCACATCGCGTGGTATATTTGGTTTTGGGTCCCGACCGTGTTTTGCCATCTCGCCATCAACCATCATGTTGACCATTTGGCATGACTGACTTCCGGCCCGCCCCTCCACAACGGCTGCATCGTGGGGGTGCACCGTCGGCGTAGCGCAAAGCCGTGTGCAACTTTATGTTTCAAATCCTTTTACGGTGTTGACACCCAAGACATGGCACATCGCGTGGTATATTTGGTTTTGGGTCCCGACCGTGTTTTGCCATCTAGCCATCAACCATCATGTTGACCATTTGGCATGACTGACTTCCGGCCAGCCCCTTGAAAACGGCTGCGGTGTCGGGGTGCACCGTCGGCGCATCGTAGAGCCGTGTGCACCTTTATGTTTTGAATCCTTTTACGGTGTTGACACCCAAGACATGCCACATCGCGTGGTATATTTGGTTTTGGGTCCCGACCGTGTTTTGCCATCTGGCCATCAACCAACATGTTGACCATTTGGCATGACTGACTTCCGGCTGCCCCCTTGAAAATGGCTGCGGCGTGGGGGTGCACTGTCGGCGCCTCGTAGAGCCTTGTGCACCTTTATGTTTCGGATCCTTTTGCGGTGTTGACACCCAAGACATGCCACATCGCGTGGTATATTTGGTTTTGGGTCCCGCCCGTGTTTTGCCATCTAGCCATCAACCATCATGTTGACCATTTGGCATGACTGACTTCCGGCCGGCCCCTCCAAAACGGCTGCATCGTGGGGGTGCACTGTCGGGGCATCGTAGAGCCGTGTGCACCTTTATGTTTCGAATCCTTTTGCGGTGTTGACACCCAAGACATGCCACATCGCGTGGTATATTTGGTTTTGGATCCCGCCGGTGTTTTGCCATCTGGCCATCAACCATTATGTTGACCATTTGGCATGACTGACTTCCGGCTGCCCCCTTGAAAACGGCTGCGGTGTGAGGGTGCAGTGTCGGCGCATCGTAGAGCCTTGTGCACCTTTATGTTTCGAATCCTTTTGCGGTGTTGACACCCAAGACATGCCACATCGCGTGGTATATTTGGTTTTTGGTCCCGGCCGTGTTTTGCCATCTAGCCATCAACCATCATGTTGACCATTTGGCATGACTGACTTCCGGACGGCCCCTCCAAAACGGCTGCATCGTGGGGGTGCACTGTCGGGGCATCGTAGAGCCGTGTGCACCTTTATGTTTCAAATCCTTTTGCGGTGTTGACACCCAAGACATGCCACATCGCGTGGTATATTTGGTTTTGGGTCCCGACGGTGTTTTGCCATCTGGCCATCAACCATCATGTTGACCATTTGGCATGACTGACTTCCGGCTTCCCCCTTGAAAACGGCTGCGGCGTGGGGGTGCAATTTCGGTGCAACGCAGAGCCGTGTGCACCTTTTTGTTTTGAATCCTTTTACGGTGTTGACACCCAAGACATGCCACATCGCGTGGTATATTTGGTTTTGGGTCCCGACCGTGTTTTGCCATCTCGCCATCAACCATCATGTTGACCATTTGGCATGACTGACTTCCGGCCCGCCCCTCCACAACGGCTGCATCGTGGGGGTGCACCGTCGGCGTAGCGCAAAGCCGTGTGCAACTTTATGTTTCAAATCCTTTTACGGTGTTGACACCCAAGACATGGCACATCGCGTGGTATATTTGGTTTTGGGTCCCGACCGTGTTTTGCCATCTAGCCATCAACCATCATGTTGACCATTTGGCATGACTGACTTCCGGCCAGCCCCTCGAAAACGGCTGCGGTGTCGGGGTGCACCGTCGGCGCATCGTAGAGCCGTGTGCACCTTTCTGTTTTGAATCCTTTTACGGTGTTGACACCCAAGACATGCCACATCGTGTGGTATATTTGGTTTTGGGTCCGACCGTGTTTTGCCATCTGGCCATCAACCAACATGTTGACCATTTGGCATGACTGACTTCCGGCTGCCCCCTTGAAAATGGCTGCGGCTCGGGGGTGCACTGTCGGCGCCTCGTAGAGCCTTGTGCACCTTTATGTTTCGAATCCTTTTGCGGTGTTGACACCCAAGACATGACACATCGCGTGGTATATTTGGTTTTGGGTCCCGCCCGTGTTTTGCCATCTAGCCATCAACCATCATGTTGACCATTTGGCATGACTGACTTCCGGCCGGCCCCTCCAAAACGGCTGCATCGTGGGGGTGCACTGTTGGGGCATCGTAGAGCCGTGTGCACCTTTATGTTTCGAATCCTTTTGCGGTGTTGACACCCAAGACATGCCACATCGCGTGGTATATTTGGTTTTGGATCCCGACGGTGATTTGCCATCTGGCCATCAACCATTATGTTGACCATTTGGCATGACTGACTGCCGGCTGCCCCCTTGAAAACGGCTGCGGTGTGAGGGTGCACTGTCGGCGCATCGTAGAGCCTTGTGCACCTTTATGTTTTGAATCCTTTTGCGGTGTTGACACCCAAGACATGCCACATCGCGTGGTATATTTGGTTTTTGGTCCCGGCCGTGTTTTGCCATCTAGCCATCAACCATCATGTTGACCATTTGGCATGACTGACTTCCGGCCGGCCCCTCCAAAACGGCTGCATCGTGGGGGTGCACTGTCGGGGCATCGTAGAGCCGTGTGCACCTTTATGTTTCGAATCCTTTTACAGTGTTGACACCGAAGACATGCCACATCGCGTGGTATATTTGGTTTTGGGTCCCGACCGTGTTTTGCCATCTCGCCATCAGCCATCATGTTGACCATTTGGCATGACAAACTTCCGGCCAGCCCCTAGAAAACGGCTGCAGCGTGGGGGTGCACTGTCGGCATAGCATAGAGCCGTGTGCACCTTTATGTTTCGAATCCTTTTACGGTGTTGACACCCAAGACATGCCACATCGCGTGGTATATTTGGTTTTGGGTCCCGACGGTGTTTTGCCATCTAGCCATCAACCATCATGTTGACCATTTGGCATGACTGACTTCCGGCCGGCCCCTCGAAAACGGCTGCGGTGTGGGGGTGCAGTGTCGGCGCATCGTAGAGCGGTGTGCACCTTTATGTTTCGAATCCTTTTGCGGTGTTGACACCCAAGACATGCCACATCGCTTGGTACATTTGGTTTTGGGTCCCGGCCGTGTTTTGCCATCTAGCCATCAACCATCATGTTGACCATTTGGCATGACAGACTTCCGGCCAGCCCCTCGAAAACGGCTGCAGAGTGGGGCCGCACTGTCGGCATAGCATAGAGCCGTGTGCACCTTTATGTTTCGAATCCTTTTACGGTGTTGACACCCAATACATGCCACATCGCGTGGTATATTTGGTTTTGGGTCCCGGCCGTGTTTTGCCATCTAGCCATCAACCATCATGTTGACCATTTGGCATGACTGACTTCCGGCCAGCCCCTCGAAAACAGCTGCAGAGTGGGGCCGCACTGTCGGCATAGAATAGAGCCGTGTGCACCTTTATGTTGGGAATCCTTTTACGGTGTTGACACCCAAGACATGCCACATCGCGTGGTATATTTGGTTTTGGGTCCCGGCCGTGTTTTGCCATCTAGCGATCAACCATCATGTTGACCATTTGGCATGACTGACTTCCGGCCAGCCCCTCCACAACGGCTGCATCGTGGGGGTGCACCGTCGGCGTAGCACAGAGCCGTGTGCACCTTTAGGTTCCAAATCTTTTTACGGTGTTGACACCCAAGACATGCCACATCGCGTGGTATATTTGGTTTTGGGTCCCGACCGTGTCTTGCCATCTAGCCATCAACCATCATGTTGACCATTTGGCATGACTGACTTCCGGCCAGCCCCTCGAAAACGGCTGCGATGTGGGGGTGCACTGACGGCGCATCGTAGAGCCGTGTGCACCTTTATGTTTCAAATCCTTTTGCGGTGTTGACACCCAAGACATGCCACATCGCGTGGTATATTTGGTTTTGGGTCCCGGCCGTGTTTTGCCATCTAGCCATCAACCATCATGTTGACCATTTGGCATGACTGACTTCCGGCAAGCCCCTCGAAAACAGCTGCGGTGTAGGGGTGCACTGTCCGCGCATCGTAGAGCCGTGTGCACCTTTATGTTTTGAATCCTTTTACGGTGTTGACACCCAAGACATGCCACATCGCGTGGTATATTTGGTTTTGGGTCCCGACCGTGTCTTGCCATCTAGCCATCAACCATCATGTTGACCATTTGGCATGACTGACTTCCGGCCGGCCCCTCGAAAACGGTTGCAGTGTGGGCGTGCACTGTCGGCGCATCGTAAAGCCGTGTGCACCTTTATGTTTCGAATCGTTTTGCGGTGTTGACACCCAAGACATGCCACATCGCGTGGTCTATTTAATTTTTGGGTCCTGGCCGTGTTTTGCCATCTAGCCATCAACCATCATGTTGACCATTTGGCATGACTGACTTCCGGCCAGCCCCTCGAAAACGGCTGCGGTGTGGGGGTGCACTATCGGCGCATCGTAGAGCCGTGTGCACCTTTATGTTTCGAATCCTTTTACGGTGTTGACACCCAAGACATGCCACATCGCGTGGTATATTTGGTTTTGGGTCCCGACCGTGTTTTGCCATCTCGCCATCAACCATCATGTTGACCATTTGGCATGACAGACTTCCGGCCAGCCCGTCGAAAACGGCTGCAGCGTGGGGGTGCACTGTCGGCATAGCATAGAGCCGTGAGCACCTTTATGTTTCGAATCCTTTTACGGTGTTGACACGCAAGACATGCCACATCGCGTGGTATATTTGGTTTTGGGTCCCGACGTTGTTTTGCCATCTGACCATCAACCATCATGTTGACCATTTGGCATGACAGACTTCCGGCCAGCCCCTCGAAAACGGCTGCAGCGTGGGGGTGCACTGTCGGCATAGCATAGAGCCGTGTGCACCTTTATGTTTCGAATCCTTTTACGGTGTTGACACCCAAGACATGCCACATCGCGTGGTATATTTGGTTTTGGGTCCCGGCCGTGTTTTGCCATCTAGCCATCAACCATCATGTTGACCATTTGGCATGACTGACTTCCGGCCAGCCCCTCGAAAACGGCTGCGGTGTGGGGGTGCACTGTCGGCATAGCATAGAGCCGTGTGCACCTTTATGTTTCGAATCCTTTTACGGTGTTGACACCCAAGACATGCCACATCGCGTGGTATATTTGGTTTTGGGTCCCGGCCGTGTTTTGCCATCTAGCCATCAACCATCATGTTGACCATTTGGCATGACTGACTTCCGGCCGGCCCCTCGAAAACGGCTGCAGTGTGGGGGTGCACTGTCGGCGCATCGTAGAGCCGTGTGCACCTTTATGTTTCGAATCTCTTTGCGGTGTTGACACCCAAGACATGCCACATCGCGTGGTATATTTCGTTTTCGGTCTCGACGGTGTTTTGCCATGTAGCCATCAACCATCATGTTGACCATTTGGCATGACTGACTTCCGGCTGCCCCCTTGAAAACGGCTGCGGCGTGGGGGTGCACTTTCGGTGCAACGCAGAGCCGTGTGCACCTTTTTGTTTTGAATCCTTTTACGGTGTTGACACCCAAGACATGCCACATCGCGTGGTATATTTGGTTTTGGGTCCCGACGTTGTTTTGCCATCTGACCATCAACCATCATGTTGACCATTTGGCATGACAGACTTCCGGACCAGCCCCTCGAAAACGGCTGCAGCGTGGGGGTGAACTGTCGGCATAGCATAGAGCCGTGTGTACCTTTATGTTTCGAATCCTTTTACGGTGTTGACACCCAAGACATGCCACATCGCGTGGTATATTTGGTTTTGGGTCCCGACCGTGTTTTGCCATCTCGCCATCAACCATCATGTTGACCATTTGGCATGACTGACTTCCGGCTTCCCCCTTGAAAACGGCTGCATCGTGGGGGTGCACCGTCGGCGTAGCGCAGAGCCGTGTGCAACTTTATGTTTCAAATCCTTTCACGGTGTTGACACCCAAGACATGCCACATCGCGTGGTATATTTGGTTTTGGGTCCCGCCCGTGTTTTGCCATCTAGCCATCAACCATCATGTTGACCATTTGGCATGACTGACTTCCGGCCGGCCCCTCCAAAACGGCTGCATCGTGGGGGTGCACTGTCGGGGCATCGTAGAGCCGTGTGCACCTTTATGTTTCGAATGCTTTTGCGGTGTTGACACCCAAGACATGCCACATCGCGTGGTATATTCGGTTTTGGGTCCCGACGGTGTTTTGCCATCTGGCCATCAACCATCATGTTGACCATTTGGCATGACTGACTTCCGGCCGCCCCCTTGAAAACGGCTGCGGTGTGAGGGTGCAGTGTCGGCGCATCCTAGAGCCGTGTGCACCTTTATGTTTCGAATACTCTTACAGTGTTGACACCCAAGACATGCCACATCGCGTGGTATATTTGGTTTTGGGTCCCGACGTTGTTTTGCCATCTGACCATCAACCATCATGTTGACCATTTGGCATGACAGACTTCCGGACCAGCCCCTCGAAAACGGCTGCAGCGTGGGGGTGCACTGTCGGCATAGCATAGAGCCGTGTGTACCTTTATGTTTCGAATCCTTTTACGGTGTTGACACCCAAGACATGCCACATCGCGTGGTATATTTGGTTTTGGGTCCCGACCGTGTTTTGCCATCTCGCCATCAACCATCATGTTGACCATTTGGCATGACTGACTTCCGGCCCGCCCCTCCACAACGGCTGCATCGTGGGGGTGCACCGTCGGCGTAGCGCACAGCCGTGTGCAACTTTATGTTTCAAATCCCTTCACGGTGTTGACACCCAAGACATGGCACATCGCGTGGTATATTTGGTTTTGGGTCCCGACGGTGTTTTGCCATCTGGCCATCAACCATCATGTTGACCATTTGGCATGACTGACTTCCGGCCGGCCCCTCGAAAACGGCTGCGGTGTGGGGGTGCAGTGTCGGCGCATTGTAGAGCGGTGTGCACCTTTATGTTTCGAATCCTTTTGGGGTGTTGACACCCAAGACATGCCACATCGCGTGGTATATTTGGTTTTGGGTCCCGACGGTGTTTTGCCATCTGGCCATCAACCATCATGTTGACCATTTGGCATGACTGACTTCCGGCCGGCCCCTCGAAAACGGCTGCGGTGTGGGGGTGCAGTGTCGGCGCATCGTAGAGCGGTGTGCACCTTTATGTTTCGAATCCTTTTGCGGTGTTGACACCCAAGACATGCCACATCGCGTGGTATATTTGGTTTTGGGTCCCGGCCGTGTTTTGCCATCTGGCCATCAACCATCATGTTGACCATTTGGCATGACTGACTTCCGGCCAGCCCCTCGAAAACGGCTGCAGAGTGGGGCCGCACTGTCGGCATAGAATAGAGCCGTGTGCACCTTTATGTTGGGAATCCCTTTACGGTGTTGACACCCAAGACATGCCACATCGCGTGGTATATTTGGTTTTGGGTCCCGGCCGTGTTTTGCCATCTAGCCATCAACCATCATGTTGACCATTTGGCATGACTGACTTCCGGCCAGCCCCTCCGAAACGGCTGCATCGTGGGGGTGCACCGTCGGCGTAGCACAGAGCCGTGTGCACCTTTAGGTTCCAAATCTTTTCACGGTGTTGACACCCAAGACATGCCACATCGCGTGGTATATTTGGTTTTGGGTCCCGACCGTGTCTTGCCATCTAGCCATCAACCATCATGTTGACCATTTGGCATCACTGACTTCCGGCCAGCCCCTCGAAAACGGCTGCGGTGTGGGGGTGCACTGACGGCGCATCGTAGAGCCGTGTGCACCTTTATGTTTCAAATCCTTTTGCGGTGTTGACACCCAAGACATGCCACATCGCGTGGTATATTTGGTTTTGGGTCCCGGCCGTGTTTTGCCATCTAGCCATCAACCAACATGTTGACCATTTGGCATGACTGACTTCCGGCCAGCCCCTCGAAAACGGCTGCGGTGTAGGGGTGCACTGTCCGCGCATCGTAGAGCCGTGTGCACCTTTATGTTTTGAATCCTTTTACGGTGTTGACACCCAAGACATGCCACATCGCGTGGTATATTTGGTTTTGGGTCCCGACCGTGTCTTGCCATCTAGCCATCAACCATCATGTTGACCATTTGGCATGACTGACTTCCGGCCGGCCCCTCGAAAACGGTTGCAGTGTGGGCGTGCACTGTCGGCGCATCGTAAAGCCGTGTGCACCTTTATGTTTCGAATCGTTTTGTGGTGTTGACACCCAAGACATGCCACATCGCGTGGTCCATTTGGTTTTGGGTCCCGGCCGTGTTTTGCCATCTAGCCATCAACCATCATGTTGACCATTTGGCATGACTGACTTCCGGCCAGCCCCTCGAAAACGGCTGCGGTGTGGGGGTGCACTATCGGCGCATCGTAGAGCCGTGTGCACCTTTATGTTTCGAATCCCTTTACGGTGTTGACACCCAAGACATGCCACATCGCGTGGTATATTTGGTTTTGGGTCCCGACCGTGTTTTGCCATCTCGCCATCAACCATCATGTTGACCATTTGGCATGACAGACTTCCGGCCAGCCCCTCGAAAACGGCTGCAGCGTGGGGGTGCACTGTCGGCATGGCATAGAGCCGTGAGCACCTTTATGTTTCGAATCCTTTTACGGTGTTGACACGCAAGACATGCCACATCGCGTGGTATATTTGGTTTTGGGTCCCGACGTTGTTTTGCCATCTGACCATCAACCATCATGTTGACCATTTGGCATGACAGACTTCCGGCCAGCCCCTCGAAAACGGCTGCAGCGTGGGGGTGCACTGTCGGCATAGCATAGAGCCGTGTGCACCTTTATGTTTCGAATCCTTTTACGGTGTTGACACCCAAGACATGCCACATCGCGTGGTATATTTGGTTTTGGGTCCCGGCCGTGTTTTGCCATCTAGCCATCAACCATCATGTTGACCATTTGGCATGACTGACTTCCGGCCGGCCCCTCGAAAACGGCTGCGGTGTGGGGGTGCACTGTCGGCGCATCGTAGAGCCGTGTGCACCTTTATGTTTCGAATCTCTTTGCGGTGTTGACACCCAAGACATGCCACATCGCGTGGTATATTTCGTTTTCGGTCTGGACGGTGTTTTGCCATCTAGCCATCAACCATCATGTTGACCATTTGGCATGAGTGACTTCCGGCTGCCCCCTTGAAAACGGCTGCGGCGTGGGGGTGCACTTTCGGTGCAACGCAGAGCTGTGTGCACCTTTTTGTTTTGAATCCTTTTACGGTGTTGACACCCAAGACATGCCACACCGCGTGGTATATTTGGTTTTGGGTCCCGACGTTGTTTTGCCATCTGACCATCAACCATCATGTTGACCATTTGGCATGACATACTTCCGGACCAGCCCCTCGAAAACGGCTGCAGCGTGGGGGTGCACTGTCGGCATAGCATAGAGCCGTGTGTACCTTTATGTTTCGAATCCTTTTACGGTGTTGACACCCAAGACATGCCACATCGCGTGGTATATTTGGTTTTGGGTCCCGACCGTGTTTTGCCATCTCGCCATCAACCATCATGTTGACCATTTGGCATGACTGACTTCCGGCCCGCCCCTCCACAACGGCTGCATCGTGGGGGTGCACCGTCGGCGTAGCGCAGAGCCGTGTGCAACTTTATGTTTCAAATCCTTTCACGGTGTTGACACCCAAGACATGCCACATCGCGTGGTATATTTGGTTTTGGGTCCCGCCCGTGTTTTGCCATCTAGCCATCAACCATCATGTTGACCATTTGGCATGACTGACTTCCGGCCGGCCCCTCCAAAACGGCTGCATTGTGGGGGTGCACTGTCGGGGCATCGTAGAGCCGTGTGCACCTTTATGTTTCGAATGCTTTTGCGGTGTTGACACCCAAGACATGCCACATCGCGTGGTATATTTGGTTTCGGGTCCCGACGGTGTTTTGCCATCTGGCCATTAACCATCATGTTGACCATTTGGCATGACTGACTTCCGGCTGCCCCCTTGAAAACGGCTGCGGTGTGAGGGTGCAGTGTCGGTGCAACGCAGAGCCGTGTGCACCTTTTTGTTTTGAATCCTTTTACGGTGTTGACACCCAAGACATGCCACATCGCGTGGTATATTTGGTTTTGGGTCCCGACGTTGTTTTGCCATCTGACCATCAACTATCATGTTGACCATTTGGCATGACAGACTTCCGGATCAGCCCCTCGAAAACGGCTGCAGCGTGGGGGTGCACTGTCGGCATAGCATAGAGCCGTGTGTACCTTTATGTTTCTAATCCTTTTACCGTGTTGACACCCAAGACATGCCACATCGCGTGGTATATTTGGTTTTGGGTCCCGACCGTGTTTTGCCATCTCGCCATCAACCATCATGTTGACCATTTGGCATGACTGACTTCCGGCCCGCCCCTCCACAACGGCTGCATCGTGGGGGTGCACCGTCGGCGTAGCGCACAGCCGTGTGCAACTTTATGTTTCAAATCCCTTCACGGTGTTGACACCCAAGACATGGCACATCGCGTGGTTTATTTGTTTTTGGGTCCCGACCGTGTTTTGCCATCTAGCCATCAACTATCATGTTGACCATTTGGCATGACTGACTTCCGGCCAGCCCCTCGAAAACGGCTGCGGTGTCGGGGTGCACCGTCGGCGCATCGTAGAGCCGTGTGCGGCTTTTATGTTTTGAATCCTTTTACGGTATTGACACCCAAGACATGCCACATCGCGTGGTATATTTGGTTTTGGGTCCCGACGGTGTTTTGCCATCTGGCCATCAACCAACATGTTGACCATTTGGCATGACTGACTTGCGGCTGCCCCCTTGAAAATGGCTGCGGCGTGGGGGTGCACTGTCGGCGCCTCGTAGAGCCTTGTGCACCTTTATGTTTCGAATCCCTTTGCGGTGTTGACACCCAAGACATGCCACATCGCGTGGTATATTTGGTTTTGGGTCCCGCCCGTGTTTTACCATCTAGCCATCAACCATCATGTTGACCATTTGGCATGACTGACTTCCGGCCGGCCCCTCCAAAACGGCTGCATCGTGGGGGTGCACTGTCGGGGCATCGTAGAGCCGTGTGCACCTTTATGTTTTGAATCCTTTTGCGGTGTTGACACCCAAGACATGCCACATCGCGTGGTATATTTGGTTTTGGGTCCCGACGGTGTTTTGCCATCTGGCCATCAACCATCATGTTGACCATTTGGCATGACTGACTTCCGGCTGCCCCCTTGAAAACGGCTGCGGTGTGAGGGTGCAGTGTCGGCGCATCCTAGAGCCGTGTGCACCTTTATGTTTCGAATCCTTTTGCGGTGTTGACACCCAAGACATGCCACATCGCGTGGTATATTTCGTTTTCGGTCTGGACGGTGTTTTGCCATCTAGCCATCAACCATCATGTTGACCATTTGGCATGACTGACTTCCGGCTGCCCCCTTGAAAACGGCTGCGGCGTGGGGGTGCACTTTCGGTGCAACGCAGAGCCGTGTGCACCTTTTTGTTTTGAATCCTTTTACGGTGTTGACACCCAAGACATGCCACATCGCGTGGTATATTTGGTTTTGGGTCCCGACGTTGTTTTGCCATCTGACCATCAACCATCATGTTGACCATTTGGCATGACTGACTTCCGGCCCGCCCCTCCACAACGGCTGCATCGTGGGGGTGCACCGTCGGCGTAGCGCACAGCCGTGTGCAACTTTATGTTTCAAATCCCTTCACGGTGTTGACACCCAAGACATGGCACATCGCGTGGTTTATTTGTTTTTGGGTCCCGACCGTGTTTTGCCATCTAGCCATCAACCATCATGTTGACCATTTGGCATGACTGACTTCCGGCCAGCCCCTCGAAAACGGCTGCGGTGTCGGGGTGCACCGTCGGCGCATCGTAGAGCCGTGTGCGGCTTTTATGTTTTGAATCCTTTTACGGTATTGACACCCAAGACATGCCACATCGCGTGGTATATTTGGTTTTGGGTCCCGACGGTGTTTTGCCATCTGGCCATCAACCAACATGTTGACCATTTGGCATGACTGACTTGCGGCTGCCCCCTTGAAAATGGCTGCGGCGTGGGGGTGCACTGTCGGCGCCTCGTAGAGCCTTGTGCACCTTTATGTTTCGAATCCTTTTGCGGTGTTGACACCCAAGACATGCCACATCGCGTGGTATATTTGGTTTTGGGTCCCGCCCGTGTTTTACCATCTAGCCATCAACCATCATGTTGACCATTTGGCATGACTGACTTCCGGCCGGCCCCTCCAAAACGGCTGCATCGTGGGGGTGCACTGTCGGGGCATCGTAGAGCCGTGTGCACCTTTATGTTTCGAATCCTTTTGCGGTGTTGACACCCAAGACATGCCACATCGCGTGGTATATTTGGTTTTGGGTCCCGACGGTGTTTTGCCATCTGGCCATCAACCATCATGTTGACCATTTGGCATGACTGACTTCCGGCTGCCCCCTTGAAAACGGCTGCGGTGTGAGGGTGCAGTGTCGGCGCATCCTAGAGCCGTGTGCACCTTTATGTTTCGAATCCTTTTGCGGTGTTGACACCTAAGACATGCCACATCGCGTGGTATATTTCGTTTTCGGTCTGGACGGTGTTTTGCCATCTAGCCATCAACCATCATGTTGACCATTTGGCATGACTGACTTCCGGCTGCCCCCTTGAAAACGGCTGCGGCGTGGGGGTGCACTTTCGGTGCAACGCAGAGCCGTGTGCATCTTTTTGTTTTGAATCCTTTTACGGTGTTGACACCCAAGACATGCCACATCGCGTGGTATATTTGGTTTTGGGTCCCGACGTTGTTTTGCCATCTGACCATCAACCATCATGTTGACCATTTGGCATGACAGACTTCCGGACAAGCCCCTCGAAAACGGCTGCAGCGTGGGGGTGCACTGTTGGCATAGCATAGAGCCGTGTGTACCTTTATGTTTCGAATCCTTTTACGGTGTTGACACCCAAGACATGCCACATCGCGTGGTATATTTGGTTTTGGGTCCCGACCGTGTTTTGCCATCTCGCCATCAACCATCATGTCGACCATTTGGCATGACTGACTTCCGGCCCGCCCCTCCACAACGGCTGCATCGTGGGGGTGCACCGTCGGCGTAGCGCAGAGCCGTGTGCAACTTTATGTTTCAAATCCTTTCACGGTGTTGACACCCAAGACATGCCACATCGCGTGGTATATTTGGTTTTGCGTCCCGACCGTGTTTTTGCCATCTAGCCATCAACCATCATGTTGACCATTTGGCATGACTGACTTCCGGCCAGCCCCTCGAAAACGGCTGCGGTGTCGGGGTGCACCGTCGGCGCATCGTAGAGCCGTGTGCACCTTTATGTTTTGAATCTTTTTACGGTGTTGACACCCAAGACATGCCACATCGCGTGGTATATTTGGTTTTGGGTCCCGACGGTGTTTTGCCATCTGGCCATCAACCAACATGTTGACCATTTGGCATGACTGACTTCCGGCTGCCCCCTTGAAAATGGCTGCGGCGTGGGGGTGCACTGTCGGCGCCTCGTAGAGCCTTGTGCACCTTTATGTTTCGAATCCTTTTACGGTGTTGACACCCAAGACATGCCACATCGCGCGGTATATTTGGTTTTGGGTCCCGCCCGTGTTTTGCCATCTAGCCATCAACCATCATGTTGACCATTTGGCATGACTGACTTCCGGCCGGCCCCTCCAAAACGGCTGCATCGTGGGGGTGCACTGTCGGGGCATCGTAGAGCCGTGTGCACCTTTATGTTTCGAATCCTTTTGCGGTGTTGACACCCAAGACATGCCACATCGCGTGGTATATTTGGTTTTGGGTCCCGACGGTGTTTTGCCATCTGGCCATCAACCATTATGTTGACCATTTGGCATGACTGACTTCCGGCTGCCCCCTTGAAAACGGCTGCGGTGTGAGGGTGCAGTGTCGGCATAGCAGAGAGCCGTGTGCACCTTTATGTTTCGAATCCTTTTGCGGTGTTGACACCCAAGACATGCCACATCGCGTGGTATATTTGGTTTTGGGTTCCGGCCGTGTTTTGCCATCTAGCCATCAACCATCATGTTGACCATTTGGCATGACTGACTTCCGGCCGGCCCCTCGAAAACGGCTGCATCGTGGGGGTGCACTGTCGGCGCATCGTAGAGCCGTGTGCAACTTTATGTTTCGAATCCTTTTGCGGTGTTGACACCCAAGACATGCCACATCGCGTGGTATATTTGGTTTTGGGTCCCGACGGTGTTTTGCCATCTGGCCATCAACCATCATGTTGACCATTTGGCATGACTGACTTCCGGCCGGCCCCTCGAAAACGGCTGCGGTGTGGGGGTGCAGTGTCGGCGCATCGTAGAGCGGTGTGCACATTTATGTTTCGAATCCTTTTACGGTGTTGACACCCAAGACATGCCACATCGCGTGGTATATTTGGTTTTGGGTCCCGGCCGTGTTTTGCCATCTAGCCATCAACCATCATGTTGACCATTTGGCATGACTGACTTCCGGCCAGCCCCTCGAAAACGGCTGAAGAGTGGGGCCGCACTGTCGGCATAGCATAGAGCCGTGTGCACCTTTATGTTTCGAATCCTTTTACGGTGTTGACACCCAAGACATGCCACATCGCGTGGTATATTTGGTTTTGGGTCCTGGTCGTGTTTTGCCATCTAGCCATCAACCATCATGTTGACCATTTGGCATGACTGACTTCCGGCCAGCCCCTCCACAACGGCTGCATCGTGGGGGTGCACCGTCGGCGTAGCACAGAGCCGTGTGCACCTTTATGTTTCGAATCCTTTTACGGTGTTGACACGCAAGACATGCCACATCGCGTGGTACATTTGGTTTTGGGTCCCGACCGTGTCTTGCCATCTAGCCATCAACCATCATGTTGACCATTTGGCATGACTGACTTCCGGCCAGCCCCTCGAAAACGGCTGCGGTGTGGGGGTGCACTGACGGCGCATCGTAGAGCCGTGTGCACCTTTATGTTTCAAATCCTTTTGCGGTGTTGACACCCAAGACATGCCACATCGCGTGGTATATTTGGTTTTGGGTCCCGACCGTGTCTTGCCATCTAGCCATCAACCATCATGTTGACCATTTGGCATGACTGACTTCCGGCCAGCCCCTCGAAAACGGCTGCGGTGTAGGGGTGCACTGTCCGCGCATCGTAGAGCCGTGTGCACCTTTATGTTTTGAATCCTTTTACGGTGTTGACACCCAAGACATGCCACATCGCGTGGTATATTTGGTTTTGGGTCCCGACCGTGTCTTGCCATCTAGCCATCAAACATCATGTTGACCATTTGGCATGACTGACTTCCGGCCGGCCCCTCGAAAACGGTTGCAGTGTGGGCGTGCACTGTCGGCGCATCGTAAAGCCGTGTGCACCTTTATGTTTCGAATCGTTTTGCGGTGTTGACACCCAAGACATGCCACATCGCGTGGTATATTTGGTTTTGGGTCCCGACGTTGTTTTGCCATCTGACCATCAACCATCATGTTGACCATTTGGCATGACAGACTTCCGGCCAGCCCCTCGAAAACGGCTGCAGCGTGGGGGTGCACTGTCGGCATAGCATAGAGCCGTGAGCACCTTTATGTTTCGAATCCTCTTACGGTGTTGACACCCAAGACATGCCACATCGCGTGGTATATTTGGTTTTGGGTCCCGACCGTGTTTTGCCATCTCGCCATCAACCATCATGTTGACCATTTGGCATGACAGACTTCCGGCCAGCCCCTCGAAAACGGCTGCAACGTGGGGGTGCACTGTCGGCATAGCATAGAGCCGTGAGCACCTTCATGTTTCGAATCCTTTTACGGTGTTGACACCCAAGACATGCCACATCGCGTGGTATATTTGGTTTTGGGTCCCGACCGTGTTTTGCCATCTCGCCATCAACCATCATGTTGACCATTTGGCATGACTAACTTCCGGCCAGCCCCTGGAAAACGGCTGCAGCGTGGGGGTGCACTGTCGGCATAGCATAGAGCTGTGTGCACCTTTATGTTTCGAATCCTTTTACGGTGTTGACACCCAAGACATGCCACATGGCGTGGTATATTTGGTTTTGGATCCCAACCGTGTTTTGCCATCTAGCCATCAACCATCATGTTGACCATTTGGCATGAATGACTTCCGGCCGGCCCCTCGAAAACGGCTGCGTTCTGGGGGTGCACTGTCGGCGCAGCGTAGAGCCGTGAGCACCTTTATGTTTCGAATCCTTTTACGGTGTTGACACCCACAACATGCCACTTTGCGTGGTATATTTGGTTTTGGGTCCCGGTCGTGTTTTGCCATCTAGCCATCAACCATCATGTTGACCATTTGGCATGACTGACTTCCGGCCGGCCCCTCGAAAACGGCTGCGTTCTGGGGGTGCACTGTCGGCGCAGCGTAGAGCCGTGAGCACCTTTATGTTTCGAATCCTTTTAAGGTGTTGACACCCAAGACATGCCACATCGCGTGGTATATTTGGTTTTGGGTCCCGACGTTGTTTTGCCATCTGACCATCAACCATCATGTTGACCATTTGGCATGACAGACTTCCGGCCAGCCCCTCGAAAACGGCTGCAGCGTGGGGGTGCACTGTCGGCATAGCATAGAGCCGTGAGCACCTTTATGTTTCGAATCCTGTTACGGTGTTGACACCCAAGACATGCCACATCGCGTGGTATATTTGGTTTTGGGTCCCGACCGTGTTTTGCCATCTCGCCATCAACCATCATGTTGACCATTTGGCATGACAGACTTCCGGCCAGCCCCTCGAAAACGGCTGCAACGTGGGGGTGCACTGTCGGCATAGCATAGAGCCGTGAGCACCTTCATGTTTCGAATCCTTTTACGGTGTTGACACCCAAGACATGCCACATCGCGTGGTATATTTGGTTTTGGGTCCCGACCGTGTTTTGCCATCTCGCCATCAACCATCATGTTGACCATTTGGCATGACTAACTTCCGGCCAGCCCCTGGAAAACGGCTGCAGCGTGGGGGTGCACTGTCGGCATAGCATAGAGCTGTGTGCACCTTTATGTTTCAAATCCTTTTACGGTGTTGACACCCAAGACATGCCACATGGCGTGGTATATTTGGTTTTGGATCCCAACCGTGTTTTGCCATCTAGCCATCAACCATCATGTTGACCATTTGGCATGAATGACTTCCGGCCGGCCCCTCGAAAACGGCTGCGTTCTGGGGGTGCACTGTCGGCGCAGCGTAGAGCCGTGAGCACCTTTATGTTTCGAATCCTTTTACGGTGTTGACACCCACAACATGCCACATTGCGTGGTATATTTGGTTTTGGGTCCCGGCCGTGTTTTGCCATCTAGCCATCAACCATCATGTTGACCATTTGGGATGACTGACTTCCGGCCGGCCCCTCGAAAACGGCTGCGTTCTGGGGGTGCACTGTCGGCGCAGCGTAGAGCCGTGAGCACCTTTATGTTTCGAATCCCTTTAAGGTGTTGACACCCAAGACATGCCACATCGCGTGGTATATTTGGTTTTGGGTCCCGACGTTGTTTTGCCATCTGACCATCAACCATCATGTTGACCATTTGGCATGACAGACTTCCGGCCAGCCCCTCGAAAACGGCTGCAGCGTGGGGGTGCACTGTCGGCATAGCATAGAGCCGTGAGCACCTTTATGTTTCGAATCCTCTTACGGTGTTGACACCCAAGACATGCCACATCGCGTGGTATATTTGGTTTTGGGTCCCGACCGTGTTTTGCCATCTCGCCATCAACCATCATGTTGACCATTTGGCATGACAGACTTCCGGCCAGCCCCTCGAAAACGGCTGCAACGTGGGGGTGCACTGTCGGCATAGCATAGAGCCGTGAGCACCTTCATGTTTCGAATCCTTTTACGGTGTTGACACCCAAGACATGCCACATCGCGTGGTATATTTGGTTTTGGGTCCCGACCGTGTTTTGCCATCTCGCCATCAACCATCATGTTGACCATTTGGCATGACTAACTTCCGGCCAGCCCCTGGAAAACGGCTGCAGCGTGGGGGTGCACTGTCGGCATAGCATAGAGCTGTGTGCACCTTTATGTTTCGAATCCTTTTACGGTGTTGACACCCAAGACATGCCACATGGCGTGGTATATTTGGTTTTGGATCCCAACCGTGTTTTGCCATCTAGCCATCAACCATCATGTTGACCATTTGGCATGAATGACTTCCGGCCGGCCCCTCGAAAACGGCTGCGTTCTGGGGGTGCACTGTCGGCGCAGCGTAGAGCCGTGAGCACCTTTATGTTTCGAATCCTTTTACGGTGTTGACACCCACAACATGCCACATTGCGTGGTATATTTGGTTTTGGGTCCCGGCCGTGTTTTGCCATCTAGCCATCAACCATCATGTTGACCATTTGGCATGACTGACTTCCGGCCGGCCCCTCGAAAACGGCTGCGTTCTGGGGGTGCACTGTCGGCGCAGCGTAGAGCCGTGAGCACCTTTATGTTTCGAATCCTTTTAAGGTGTTGACACCCAAGACATGCCACATCGCGTGGTATATTTGGTTTTGGGTCCCGACCGTGTTTTGCCATCTAGCCATCAACCATCATGCTGACCATTTGGCATGAGTGACTTCCGGCCGGCCCCTCGAAAACAGCTGCGGCGTGGGGGTGCACCGTCGGCGCATCGTAGAGCCGTGTGCACCTTTATGTTTTGAATTCTTTTACGGTGTGGACACCCAAGACATGCCACATCGCCTGGTATGGTTGGTTTTGGGTCCCGACGGTGTTTTGCCATCTGGCCATCAACCAACATGTTGACCATTTGGCATGTTTGACTTCCGGCTGCCCCCTTGAAAATGGCTGCGACGTGGGGGTGCACTGTCGGCGCATCGTAGAGCCTTGTGCACCTTTATGTTTCGAATCCTTTTGCGGTGTTGACACCCAAGACATGCCACATCGCGTGGTATATTTGGTTTTGGGTCCCGGCCGTGTTTTGCCATCTAGCCGTCAACCATCATGTTGACCATTTGGCATGACTGACTTCCGGCCAGCCCCTCGAAAACGGCTGCAGAGTGGGGCCGCACTGTCGGCATAGCATAGAGCCGTGTGCACCTTTATGTTTCGAATCCTTTTACGGTGTTGACACCCAAGACATGCCACATCGCGTGGTATATTTGGTTTTGGGTCCCGGCCGTGTTTTGCCATCTAGCCATCAACCATCATGTTGACCATTTGGCATGACTGACTTCCGGCCGGCCCCTCGAAAACGGCTGCATCGTGGGGGTGCACCGTTGGCGTAGCACAGAGCCGTGTGCACCTTTATGTTTCTAATCTTTTTACGGTGTTGACACCCAAGACATGCCACATCGCGTGGTATATTTGGTTTTGGGTCCCGACCGTGTCTTGCCATCTAGCCATCAACCATCATGTTGACCATTTGGCATGACTGACTTCCGGCCAGCCCCTCGAAAACGGCTGCGGTGTGGGGGTGCACTGACGGCGCATCGTAGAGCCGTGTGCACCTTTATGTTTCAAATCCTTTTGCGGTGTTGACACCCAAGACATGCCACATCGCGTGGTATATTTGGTTTTGGGTCCCGACCGTGTCTTGCCATCTAGCCATCAACCATCATGTTGACCATTTGGCATGACTGACTTCCGGCCAGCCCCTCGAAAACGGCTGCGGTGTAGGGGTGCACTGTCCGCGCATCGTAGAGCCGTGTGCACCTTTATGTTTTGAATCCTTTTACGGTGTTGACACCCAAGACATGCCACATCGCGTGGTATATTTGGTTTTGGGTCCCGACCGTGTCTTGCCATCTAGCCATCAACCATCATGTTGACCATTTGGCATGACTGACTTCCGGCCGGCCCCTCGAAAACGGTTGCAGTGTGGGCGTGCACTGTCGGCGCATCGTAAAGCCGTGTGCACCTTTATGTTTCGAATTCTTTTGCGGTGTTGACACCCAAGACATGCCACATCGCGTGGTCTATTTGGTTTTGGGTCCCGGCCGTGTTTTGCCATCTAGCCATCAACCATCATGTTGACCATTTGGCATGACTGACTTCCGGCCGGCCCCTCGAAAACGGCTGCGGTGTGGGGGTGCACTATCGGCGCATCGTAGAGCCGTGTGCACCTTTATGTTTCGAATCCTTTTACGGTGTTGACACCCAAGACATGCCACATCGCGTGGTATATTTGGTTTTGGGTCCCGACCGTGTTTTGCCATCTCGCCATCAACCATCATGTTGACCATTTGGCATGAGTGACTTCCGGCCAGCCCCTCGAAAACGGCTGCAGCGTGGGGGTGCACTGTCGGCATAGCATAGAGCCGTGAGCACCTTTATGTTTCGAATCCTTTTACGGTGTTGACACCCAAGACATGCCACATCGCGTGGTATATTTGGTTTTGGGTCCCGACCGTGTTTTGCCATCTCGCCATCAACCATCATGTTGACCATTTGGCATGACTGACTTCCGGCCAGCCCCTGGAAAACGGCTGCAGCGTGGGGGTGCACTGTCGGCATAGCATAGAGCCGTGTGCACCTTTATGTTTCGAATCCTTTTACGGTGTTGACACCCAAGACATGCCACATGGCGTGGTATATTTGGTTTTGGATCCCGACGGTGTTTTGCCATCTAGCCATCAACCATCATGTTGACCATTTGGCATGAATGACTTCCGGCCGGCCCCTCGAAAACGGCTGCGTTCTGGGGGTGCACTGTCGGCGCAGCGTAGAGCCGTGAGCACCTTTATGTTTCGAATCCTTTTACGGTGATGACACCCACGACATGCCACATTGCGTGGTATATTTGGTTTTGGGTCCCGGCCGTGTTTTGCCATCTAGCCATCAACCATCATGTTGACCATTTGGCATGACTGACTTCCGGCCGGCCCCTCGAAAACGGCTGCGTTCTGGGGGTGCACAGTCGGCGCAGCGTAGAGCCGTGTGCACCTTTATGTTTCGAATCCTTTTACGGTGTTGACACCCAAGATGTGCCACATCGCGTGGTATATTTGGTTTTGGGTCCCGACCGTGTTTTGCCATCTAGCCATCAACCATCATGCTGACCATTTGGCATGAGTGACTTCCGGCCGGCCCCTCGAAAACGGCTGCGGTGTAGAGGTGCACTGTCGGCGCATCGTAGAGCCGTGTGCACCTTTATGTTTTGAATCCTTTTACGGTGTGGACACCCAAGACATGCCACATCGCCTGGTATGGTTGGTTTTGGGTCCCGACGGTGTTTTGCCATCTGGCCATCAACCAACATGTTGACCATTTGGCATGTTTGACTTCCGGCTGCCCCCTTGAAAATGGCTGCGACGTGGGGGTGCACTGTCGGCGCATCGTAGAGCCTTGTGCACCTTTATGTTTCGAATCCCTTTGCGGTGTTGACACCCAAGACATGCCACATCGCGTGGTATATTTGGTTTTGGGTCCCGGCCGTGTTTTGCCATCTAGCCATCAACCATCATGTTGACCATTTGGCATGACTGACTTCCGGCCAGCCCCTCGAAAACGGCTGCAGAGTGGGGCCGCACTGCCGGCATAGCATAGAGCCGTGTGCACCTTTATGTTTCAAATCCTTTTACGGTGTTGACACCCAAGACATGCCACATCGCGTGGTATATTTGGTTTTGGGTCCCGGCCGTGTTTTGCCATCTAGCCATCAACCATCATGTTGACCATTTGGCATGACTGACTTCCGGCCGGCCCCTCGAAAACGGCTGCATCGTGGGGGTGCACCGTCGGCGTAGCACAGAGCCGTGTGCACCTTTATGTTTCGAATCCTTTTACGGTGTTGACACCTAAGACATGCCACATCGCGTGGTATATTTGGTTTTGGGTCCCGACCGTGTCTTGCCATCTAGCCATCAACCATCATGTTGACCATTTGGCATGACTGACTTCTGGCCAGCCCCTCGAAAACGGCTGCGGTGTGGGGGTGCACTGACGGCGCATCGTAGAGCCGTGTGCACCTTTATGTTTCAAATCCTTTTGCGGTGTTGACACCCAAGGCATGCCACATCGCGTGGTATATTTGGTTTTGGGTCCCGACCGTGTCTTGCCATCTAGCCATCAACCATCATGTTGACCATTTGGCATGACTGACTTCCGGCCAGCCCCTCGAAAACGGCTGCGGTGTAGAGGTGCACTGTCCGCGCATCGTAGAGCCGTGTGCACCTTTATCTTTTGAATCCTTTTACGGTGTTGACACCCAAGACATGCCACATCGCGTGGTATATTTGGTTTTGGGTCCCGACCGTGTCTTGCCATCTAGCCATCAACCATCATGTTGACCATTTGGCATGACTGACTTCCGGCCGGCCCCTCGAAAACGGTTGCAGTGTGGGCGTGCACTGTTGGCGCATCGTAAAGCCGTGTGCACCTTTATGTTTCGAATTCTTTTGCGGTGTTGACACCCAAGACATGCCACATCGCGTGGTCTATTTGGTTTTGGGTCCCGACCGTGTTTTGCCATCTAGCCATCAAACTTCATGTTGACCATTTGGCATGACTGACTTCCGGCCAGCCCCTCGAAAACGGCTGCGGTGTGGGGGTGCACTATCGGCGCATCGTAGAGCCGTGTGCACCTTTATGTTTCGAATCCTTTTACGGTGTTGACACCCAAGACATGCCACATCGCGTGGTATATTTGGTTTTGGGTCCCGACCGTGTTTTGCCATCTCGCCATCAACCATCATGTTGACCATTTGGCATGACAGACTTCCGGCCAGCCCCTCGAAAACGGCTGCAGCGTGGGGGTGCACTGTCGGCATAGCATAGAGCCGTGAGCACCTTCATGTTTTGAATCCTTTTACGGTGTGGACACCGAAGACATGCCACATCGCGTGGTATATTTGGTTTTGGGTCCCGACCGTGTTTTGCCATCTCGCCATCAACCATCATGTTGACCATTTGGCATGACTGACTTCTGGCCAGCCCCTGGAAAACGGCTGCAGCGTGGGGGTGCACTGTCGGCATAGCATAGAGCCGTGTGCACCTTCATGTTTCGAATCCTTTTACGGTGTTGACACCCAAGACATGCCACATGGCGTGGTATATTTGGTTTTGGATCCCGACCGTGTTTTGCCATCTAGCCATCAACCATCATGTTGACCATTTGGCATGAATGACTTCCGGCCGGCCCCTCGAAAACGGCTGCGTTCTGGGGATGCACTGTCGGCGCAGCGTAGAGCCGTGAGCACCTTTATGTTTCGAATCCTTTTACGGTGTTGACACCCACGACATGCCACATTGCGTGGTATATTTGGTTTTGGGTCCCGGCCGTGTTTTGCCATCTAGCCATCAACCAACATGTTGACCATTTGGCATGTTTGACTTCCGGCTGCCCCCTTGAAAATGGCTGCGACGTGGGGGTGCACTGTCGGCGCATCGTAGAGCCTTGTGCACCTTTATGTTTCGAATCCTTCTGCGGTGCTGACACCCAAGACATGCCACATCGCGTGGTATATTTGGTTTTGGGTCCCGGCCGTGTTTTGCCATCTAGCCATCAATCATCATGTTGACCATTTGGCATGAAAGACTTCCGGCCAGCCCCTCCAAAACGGCTGCATCGTGGGGGTGCACTGTCGGGGCATCGTAGAGCCGTGAGCACCTTTATGTTTCGAATCCTTTTGCGGTGTTGACACCCAAGACATGCCACATCGCGTGGTATATTTGGTTTAGGGTCCCGACGGTGTTTTGCCATCTGGCCATCAACCATTATGTTGACCATTTGGCATGACTGACTTCCGGCTGCCCCCTTGAAAACGGCTGCGGTGTGAGGGTGCACTGTCGACGCATCGTAGAGCCTTGTGCACCTTTATGTTTTGAATCCTTTTGCGGTGTTGACACCCAAGACATGCCACATCGCGTGGTATATTTGGTTTTGGGTCCCGGCCGTGTTTTGCCATCTAGCCATCAACCATCATGTTGACCATTTGGCATGACTGACTTCCGGCCGGCCCCTCCGAAACGGCTGCATCGTGGGGGTGCACTGTCGGGGCATCGTAGAGCCGTGTGCACCTTTATGTTTCGAATCCTTTTGCGGTGTTGACACCCAAGACATGCCACATCGCGTGGTATATTTGGTTTTGGGTCCCGACGGTGTTTTGCCATCTGGCCATCAACCATTATGTTGACCATTTGGCATGACTGACTTCCGGCTGCCCCCTTGAAAACGGCTGCGGTGTGAGGGTGCACTGTCGACGCATCGTAGAGCCTTGTGCACCTTTATGTTTTGAATCCTTTTGCGGTGTTGACACCCAAGACATGCCACATCGCGTGGTATATTTGGTTTTTGGTCCCGGCCGTGTTTTGCCATCTAGCCATCAACCATCATGTTGACCATTTGGCATGACTGACTTCCGGCCGGCCCCTCCGAAACGGCTGCATCGTGGGGGTGCACTGTCGGCGCATCCTAGAGCCGTGTGCACCTTTATGTTTCGAATCCTTTTGCGGTGTTGACACCCAAGTCATGCCACATCGCGTGGTATATTTGGTTTTGGGTCCCGGCCGTGTTTTGCCATCTAGCCATCAACCATCATGTTGACCATTTGGCATGACTGACTTCCGGCTGCCCCCTTGAAAACGGTTGCGGTGTGAGGGGGCACTGCCGACGCATCGTACAGCCTTGTGCACCTTTATGTTTCGAATCCTTTTGCGGTGTTGACACCCAAGACATGCCACATCGCGTGGTATATTTGGTTTTGGGTCCCGGCCGTGTTTTGCCATCTAGCCATCAACCATCATGTTGACCATTTGGCATGACTGACTTCCGGCCAGCCCCTGGAAAACGGCTGCAGCGTGGGGGTGCCCTGTCGGCATAGCATAGAGCCCTGTGCACCTTTATGTTTCGAATCCTTTTACGGTGTTGACACCCAAGACATGCCACATGGCGTGGTATATTTGGTTTTGGATCCCGACCGTGTTTTGCCATCTAGCCATCAACCATCATGTTGACCATTTGGCATGAATGACTTCCGGCCGGCCCCTCGAAAACGGCTGCGTTCTGGGGATGCACTGTCGGCGCAGCGTAGAGCCGTGAGCACCTTTATGTTTCGAATCCTTTTACGGTGTTGACACCCACGACATGCCACATTGCGTGGTATATTTGGTTTTGGGTCCCGGCCGTGTTTTGCCATCTAGCCATCAACCAACATGTTGACCATTTGGCATGTTTGACTTCCGGCTGCCCCCTTGAAAATGGCTGCGACGTGGGGGTGCACTGTCGGCGCATCGTAGAGCCTTGTGCACCTTTATGTTTCGAATCCTTCTGCGGTGTTGACACCCAAGACATGCCACATCGCGTGGTATATTTGGTTTTGGGTCCCGGCCGTGTTTTGCCATCTAGCCATCAACCATCATGTTGACCATTTGGCATGAAAGACTTCCGGCCAGCCCCTCCAAAACGGCTGCATCGTGGGGGTGCACTGTCGGGGCATCGTAGAGCCGTGTGCACCTTTATGTTTCGAATCCTGTTGCGGTGTTGACACCCAAGACATGCCACATCGCGTGGTATATTTGGTTTTGGGTCCCGACGGTGTTTTGCCATCTGGCCATCAACCATTATGTTGACCATTTGGCATGACTGACTTCCGGCTGCCCCCTTGAAAACGGCTGCGGTGTGAGGGTGCACTGTCGACGCATCGTAGAGCCTTGTGCACCTTTATGTTTTGAATCCCTTTGCGGTGTTGACACCCAAGACATGCCACATCGCGTGGTATATTTGGTTTTGGGTCCCGGCCGTGTTTTGCCATCTAGCCATCAACCATCATGTTGACCATTTGGCATGACTGACTTCCGGCCGGCCCCTCCGAAACGGCTGCATCGTGGGGGTGCACTGTCGGGGCATCGTAGAGCCGTGTGCACCTTTATGTTTCGAATCCTTTTGCGGTGTTGACACCCAAGACATGCCACATCGCGTGGTATATTTGGTTTTGGGTCCCGACGGTGTTTTGCCATCTGGCCATCAATCATTATGTTGACCATTTGGCATGACTGACTTCCGGCTGCCCCCTTGAAAACGGCTGCGGTGTGAGGGTGCACTGTCGACGCATCGTAGAGCCTTGTGCACCTTTATGTTTTGAATCCCTTTGCGGTGTTGACACCCAAGACATGCCACATCGCGTGGTATATTTGGTTTTGGGTCCCGGCCGTGTTTTGCCATCTAGCCATCAACCATCATGTTGACCATTTGGCATGACTGAATTCCGGCCGGCCCCTCCGAAACGGCTGCATTGTGGGGGTGCACTGTCGGCGCATCCTAGAGCCGTGTGCACCTTTATGTTTCGAATCCTTTTGCCGTGTTGACACCCAAGACATGCCACATCGCGTGGTATATTTGGTTTTGGGTCCCGGCCGTGTTTTGCCATCTAGCCATCAACCATCATGTTGACCATTTGGCATGACTGACTTCCGGCTGCCCCCTTGAAAACGGCTGCGGTGTGAGGGGGCACTGCCGACGCATCGTACAGCCTTGTGCACCTTTATGTTTCGAATCCTTTTGCGGTGTTGACACCCAAGACATGCCACATCGCGTGGTATATTTGGTTTTGGGTCCCGGCCGTGTTTTGCCATCTAGCCATCAACCATCATGTTGACCATTTGGCATGACTGACTTCCGGCCAGCCCCTCCAAAACGGCTGCAGCGTGGGGGTGCACTGTCGGCGCATCGTAGAGCCGTGTGCACCTTTATGTTTCGAATCCTTTTGCGGTGTTGACACCCAAGACATGCCACATCGCGTGGTATATTTGGTTTTGGGTCCCGGCCGTGTTTTGCCATCTCGCCATCAACCATCATGTTGACCATTTGGCATGACTGACTTCCGGCCGGCCCCTCCGAAACGGCTGCATCGTGGGGGTGCACTGTCGGGGCATCGTAGAGCCGTGTGCACCTTTATGTTTCGAATCCTTTTGCGGTGTTGACACCCAAGACATGCCACATCGCGTGGTATATTTGGTTTTGGGTCCCGACGGTGTTTTGCCATCTGGCCATCAACCATTATGTTGACCATTTGGCATGACTGACTTCCGGCTGCCCCCTTGAAAACGGCTGCGGTGTGAGGGTGCACTGTCGACGCATCGTAGAGCCTTGTGCACCTTTATGTTTTGAATCCTTTTGCGGTGTTGACACCCAAGACATGCCACATCGCGTGGTATATTTGGTTTTGGGTCCCGGCCGTGTTTTGCCATCTAGCCATCAACCATCATGTTGACCATTTGGCATGACTGACTTCCGGCCGGCCCCTCCGAAACGGCTGCATCGTGGGGGTGCACTGTCGGCGCATCCTAGAGCCGTGTGCACCTTTATGTTTCGAATCCCCTTGCGGTGTTGACACCCAAGACATGCCACATCGCGTGGTATATTTGGTTTTGGGTCCCGGCCGTGTTTTGCCATCTAGCCATCAACCATCATGTTGACCATTTGGCATGACTGACTTCCGGCTGCCCCCTTGAAAACGGCTGCGGTGTGAGGGGGCACTGCCGACGCATCGTACAGCCTTGTGCACCTTTATGTTTCGAATCCTTTTGCGGTGTTGACACCCAAGACATGCCACATCGCGTGGTATATTTGGTTTTGGGTCCCGGCCGTGTTTTGCCATCTAGCCATCAACCATCATGTTGACCATTTGGCATGACTGACTTCCGGCCAGCCCCTCCAAAACGGCTGCAGCGTGGGGGTGCACTGTCGGCGCATCGTAGAGCCGTGTGCACCTTTATGTTTCGAATCCTTTTGCGGTGTTGACACCCAAGACATGCCACATCGCGTGGTATATTTGGTTTTGGGTCCCGACGGTGTTTTGCGATCTGGCCATCAACCATTATGTTGACCATTTGGCATGACTGACTTCCGGCTGCCCCCTTGAAAACGGCTGCGGTGTGAGGGTGCACTGTCGGCGCATCGTAGAGCCTGCACCTTTATGTTTTGGATCCTTTTGCGGTGTTGACACCCAAGACATGCCACATCGCGTGGTATATTTGGTTCTGCGTCATGACGGTGTTTTGCCTTCTGGCCATCAACCATTATGTTGACCATTTGGCATGACTGACTTCCGGCTGCCCCCTTGAAAACGGCTGCGGTGTGAGGGTGCACTGTCGGCGCATCCTAGAGCCGTGTTCACCTTTATGTTTCGAATCCTTTTGCGGTGTTGACACCCAAGAGATGCCACATCGCGTGGTATATTTCGTTTTGGGTTCCGGCTGTGTTTTGCCATCTAGCCATCAACCATCATGTTGACCATTTGGCATGACTGACTTCCGGCCGGCCCCTCGAAATCGGCTGCGGTGTGGGGGTGCACTATCGGCGCATCCTAGAGCCGTGTGCACCTTTATGTTTCGAATCCTTTTGCGGTGTTGACACCCAAGACATGCCACATCGCGTGGTATATTTGGTTTTGGGTTCCGGCCGTGTTTTGCCATCTAGCCATCAACCATCATGTTGACCATTTGGCATGACTGACTTCCGGCCGGCCCCTCGAAAAGGGCTGCGGTGTGGGGGTGCACTATCGGCGCATCGTAGAGCCGTGTGCACCTTTATGCTTCGAATCCTTTTGCGGTGTTGACACCCAAGACATGCCACATCGCGTGGTATATTTGGTTTTGGGTCCCGACGGTGTTTTGCCATCTGGCCATCAACCATCATGTTGACCATTTGGCATGACTGACTTCCGGCTGCCCCCTTGAAAACGGCTGCGGCGTGGGGGTGCACTGTCGGCGCATCGTAGAGCCGTGTGCACCTTTATGTTTTGAATCCTTTTACGGTGTTGACACCCAAGACATGCCACATCGCGTGGTATATTTGGGTTTGGGTCCCGCCGTTGTTTTGCCATCTGACCATCAACCATCATGTTGACCATTTGGCATGACAGACTTCCGGCCAGCCCCTCGAAAACGGCTGCACAGTGGGGCCGCACTGTTGGCATAGCATAGACCCGTGTGCAGCTTTATGTTTTGAATCCTTTTACGGTGTTGACACCCACGACATGCCACATCGCGTGGTATATTTGGTTTTGGGTCCCGGCCGTGTTTTGCCATCTAGCCATCAACCATCATGTTGACCATTTGGCATGACTGACTTCCGGCTAGCCCCTCCACAACGGCTGCATCGTGGGGGTGCACTGTCGGCGCAGCGCAGAGCCGTGTGCCCCTTTATGTTTCGAATCCTTTTACGGTGTTGACACCCAAAACATGCCACATCGCGTGGTATATTTGGTTTTGGGTCCCGACCGTGTTTTGCCATCTCGCCATCAACCATCATGTTGACCATTTGGCATGACTGACTTCCGGCCAGCCCCTCCAAAACGGCTGCAGCGTGGGGGTGCACTGTCGGCGCATCGTAGAGCCGTGTGCACCTTTATGTTTCGAATCCTTTTGCGGTGTTGACACCCAAGACATGCCACATCGCGTGGTATATTTGGTTTGGGGTTCCGGCTGTGTTTTGCCATCTAGCCATCAACCATCATGTTGACCATTTGGCATGACTGACTTCCAGCCGGCCCCTCGAAAACGGTTGCAGTGTGGGGGTGCACTATCGGCGCATCGTAGAGCCGTGTGCACCTTTATGTTTTGAATCCTTTTACGGTGTTGACACCCGTGACATGCCACATCGCGTGGTATATTTGGGTTTGGGTCCCGATGTTGTTTTGCCATCTGACCATCAACAATCATGTTGACCATTTGGCATGACAGACTTCCGGCCAGCCCCTCGAAAACGGCTGCAGAGTGGGGCCGCACTGTTGGGATAGCATAGAGCCGTGTGCGGCTTTCTGTTTTGAAACCTTTTACGGTGTTGACACCCACGACATGCCACATCGCGTGGTGTATTTGGTTTTGGGTCCCGGCCGTGTTTTGCCATCTAGCCATCAACCATCATGTTGACCATTTGGCATGACTGACTTCCGGCTAGCCCCTCCACAACGGCTGCATCGTGGGGGTGCACTCTCGGCGCAGCGCAGAGCCGTGTGCCCCTTTATGTTTCGAATCCTTTTACGGTGTTGACACCCAAAACATGCCACATCGCGTGGTATATTTGGTTTTGGGTCCCGACCGTGTTTTGCCATCTCGCCATCAACCATCATGTTGACCATTTGGCATGACAGACTTCCGGCCAGCCCCTCAAAAACGGGTGCAGCGTGGGGGTGCACTGTCGGCATAGCATAGAGCCGTGAGCACCTTTATGTTTCGAATCCTTTTACGGTGTTGACACCCAAGACATGCCAGATTGCGTGATATATTTGGTTTTGGGTCCCGACCGTGTTTTGCCATCTCGCCATCAACCATCATGTTGACCACTTGGCATGACAGACTTCCGGCCAGCCCCTCCACAACGGCTGCATCGTGGGGGGGCACTGTCGGCATAGCATGGAGCCGTGAGCACCTTTATGTTTCGAATTGCTTTACGGTGTTGACACCCAAGACATGCCACATCGCCTGGTATATTTGTTTTTGGGTCCCGACCGTGTTTTGCCATCTCGCCATCAACCATCATGTTGACCATTTGGCATGACACACTTCCGGCCAGCCCCTCGAAAACGGCTGCAGCGTGGGGGTGCACTGTCGGCATAGCATAGAGCCGTGAGCACCTTTATGTTTCGAATCCTTTTACGGTGTTGACACCCAAGACATGCCACATCGCGTGGTATATTTGGTTTTGGGTCCCGACCGTGTTTTGCCATCTCGCCATCAACCATCATGTTGACCATTCCGCATGACAGACTTCCGGCCAGCCCCTCCACAACGGCTGCATCGTGGGGGAGCACTGTCGGCATAGCATAGAGCCGTGAGCACCTTTATGTTTCGAATCCTTTTACGGTGTTGACACCCAAGACATGCCACATCGCGTGGTATATTTGGTTTTGGATCCCGACCGTGTTTTGCCATCTAGCCATCAACCATCATGTTGACCATTTGGCATGACTGACTTCCGGCCGGCCCCTCGAAAACGGCTGAGGTGTAGGGGTGCACTGTCCGCGCATCGTAGAGCCGTGTGCACCTTTATGTTTTGAATCCTTTTACGGTGTTGACACCCAAGACATGCCACATCGCGTGGTATATTTGGTTTTGGGTCCCGACCGTGTCTTGCCATCTAGCCATCAACCATCATGTTGACCATTTGGCATGACTGACTTCCGGCCGGCCCCTCGAAAACGGTTGCAGTGTGGGCGTGCACTGTCGGCGCATCGTAAAGCCGTGTGCACCTTTATGTTTCGAATTCTTTTGCGGTGTTGACACCCAAGACATGCCACATCGCGTGGTCTATTTGGTTTTGGGTCCCGGCCGTGTTTTGCCATCTAGCCATCAACCATCATGTTGACCATTTGGCATGACTGACTTCCAGCCAGCCCCTCCAAAACGGCTGCGGTGTGGGGGTGCACTATCGGCGCATCGTAGAGCCGTGTGCACCTTTATGTTTCGAATCCTTTTACGGTGTTGACACCCAAGACATGCCACATCGCGTGGTATATTTGGTTTTGGGTCCCGACCGTGTTTTGCCATCTCGCCATCAACCATCATGTTGACCATTTGGCATGACAGACTTCCGGCCAGGCCCTCGAAAACGGCTGCAGCGTGGGGGTGCACTGTCGGCATAGCATAGAGCCGTGAGCACCTTTATGTTTCGAATCCTTTTACGGTGTTGACACCCAAGACATGCCACATCGCGTGGTATATTTGGTTTTGGGTCCCGACCGTGTTTTGCCATCTCGCCATCAACCATCATGTTGACCATTTGGCATGACTGACTTCCGGCCAGCCCCTGGAAAAAGGGCTGCAGCGTGGGGGTGCACTGTCGGCATAGCATAGAGCCGTGTGCACCTTTATGTTTCGAATCCTTTTACGGTGTTGACACCCACGACATGCCACATGGCGTGGTATATTTGGTTTTGGATCCCGACCGTGTTTTGCCATCTAGCCATCAACCATCATGTTGACCATTTGGCATGAGTGACTTCCGGCCGGCCCCTCGAAAACGGCTGCGGCGTGGGGGTGCACCGTCGGCGCATCGTAGAGCCGTGTGCACCTTTATGTTTTGAATCCTTTTACAGTGTGGACACCCAAGACATGCCACATCGCCTGGTATGGTTGGTTTTGGGTCCCGACGGTGTTTTGCCATCTGGCCATCAACCAACATGTTGACCATTTGGCATGTTTGACTTCCGGCTGCCCCCTTGAAAATGGCTGCGACGTGGGGGTGCACTGTTGGCGCATCGTAGAGCCTTGTGCACCTTTATGTTTCGAATCCTTTTGCGGTGTTGACACCCAAGACATGCCACATCGCGTGGTATATTTGGTTTTGGGTCCCGGCCGTGTTTTGCCATCTAGCCATCAACCATCATGTTGACCATTTGGCATGAATGACTTCCGGCCAGCCCCTCGAAAACGGCTGCAGAGTGGGGCCGCACTGTCGGCATAGCATAGAGCCGTGTGCACCTTTATGTTTCGAATCCTTTTACGGTGTTGACACCCAAGACATGCCACATCGCGTGGTATATTTGGTTTTGGGTCCCGGCCGTGTTTTGCCATCTAGCCATCAACCATCATGTTGACCATTTGGCATGACTGACTTCCGGCCGGCCCCTCGAAAACGGCTGCATCGTGGGGGTGCACCGTCGGCGTAGCACAGAGCCGTGTGCACCTTTATGTTTCGAATCCTTTTACGGTGTTGACACCCAAGACATGCCACATCGCGTGGTATATTTGGTTTTGGGTCCCGACCGTGTCTTGCCATCTAGCCATCAACCATCATGTTGACCATTTGGCATGACTGACTTCCGGCCAGCCCCTCTAAAACGGCTGCGGTGTGGGGGTGCACTGACGGCGCATCGTAGAGCCGTGTGCACCTTTATGTTTCAAATCCTTTTGCGGTGTTGACACCCAAGACATGCCACATCGCGTGGTATATTTGGTTTTGGGTCCCGACCGTGTCTTGCCATCTAGCCATCAACCATCATGTTGACCATTTGGCATGACAGACTTCCGGCCAGCCCCTCGAAAACGGTTGCAGTGTGGGCGTGCACTGTCGCCGCATCGTAAAGCCGTGTGCACCTTTATGTTTCGACTTCTTTTGCGGTGTTGACACCCAAGACATGCCACATCGCGTGGTCTATTTGGTTTTGGGTCCCGGCCGTGTTCTGCCATCTAGCCATCAACCATCATGTTGACCATTTGGCATGACTGACTTCCGGCCAGCCCCTCGAAAACGGCTGCGGTGTGGGGGTGCACTATCGGCGCATCGTAGAGCCGTGTGCACCTTTATGTTTCGAATCCTTTTACGGTGTTGACACCCAAGACATGCCACATCGCGTGGTATATTTGGTTTTGGGTCCCGACCGTGTTTTGCCATCTCGCCATCAACCATCATGTTGACCATTTGGCATGACAGACTTCCGGCCAGCCCCTCGAAAACGGCTGCAGCGTGGGGGTGCACTGTCGGCATAGCATAGAGCCGTGAGCACCTTTATGTTTCGAATCCTTTTACGGTGTTGACCCCCCAGACATGCCACATCGCGTGGTATATTTGGTTTTGGGTCCCGACCGTGTTTTGCCATCTCGCCATCAACCATCATGTTGACCATTTGGCATGACAGACTTCCGGCCAGCCCCTCGAAAACGGCTGCAGCGTGGGGGTGCACCGTCGGCATAGCATAGAGCCGTGAGCACCTTCATGTTTCGAATCCTTTTACGGTGTTGACACCCAAGACATGCCACATCGCGTGGTATATTTGGTTTTGGGTCCCGACCGTGTTTTGCCATCTCGCCATCAACCATCATGTTGACCATTTGGCATGACTGACTTCCGGCCAGCCCCTGGAAAACGGCTGCAGCGTGGGGGTGCACTGTCGGCATAGCATAGAGCCGTGTGCACCTTTATGTTTCGAATCCTTTTACGGTGTTGACACCCAAGACATGCCACATGGCGTGGTATATTTGGTTTTGGATCCCGACCGTGTTTTGCCATCTAGCCATCAACCATCATGTTGACCATTTGGCATGAATGACTTCCGGCCGGCCCCTCGAAAACGGCTGCGTTCTGGGGCTGCACTGTCGGCGCAGCGTAGAGCCGTGAGCACCTTTATGTTTCTAATCCTTTTACGCTGTTGACACCCACGACATGCCACATTGCGTGGTATATTTGGTTTTGGGTCCCGGCCGTGTTTTGCCATCTAGCCATCAACCATCATGTTGACCATTTGGCATGAGTGACTTCCGGCCGGCCCCTCGAAAATGGCTGCGTTCTGGGGGTGCACTGTCGGCGCAGCGTAGAGCCGTGAGCACCTTTATGTTTCGAATCCTTTTACGGTGTTGACACCCAAGACATGCCACATCGCGTGGTTCATTTGGTTTTGGGTCCCGACCGTGTTTTGCCATCTAGCCATCAACCATCATGCTGACCATTTGGCATGAGTGACTTCCGGCCGGCCCCTCGAAAACGGCTGCGGTGTCGGGGTGCACCTTCGGCGCATCGTAGAGCCGTGTGCACCTTTATGTTCTGAATCCTTTTACGGTGTTGACACCCAAGACATGCCACATCGCCTGGTATGGTTGGTTTTGGGTCCCGACGGTGTTTTGCCATATGGCCATCAACCAACATGTTGACCATTTGGCATGTTTGACTTCCGGCTGCCCCCTTGAAAATGGCTGCGACGTGGGGGTGCACTGTCGGCGCATCGTAGAGCCTTGTGCACCTTTATGTTTCGAATCCTTCTGGGGTGTTGACACCCAAGACATGCCACATCGCGTGGTATATTTGGTTTTGGGTCCCGACCGTGTTTTGCCATCTAGCCATCAACCATCATGTTGACCATTTGGCATGAAAGACTTCCGGCCAGCCCCTCCAAAACGGCTGCATCGTGGGGGTGCACTGTCGGGGCATCGTAGAGCCGTGTGCACCTTTATGTTTCGAATCCTTTTGCAGTGTTGACACCCAAGACATGCCACATCGCGTGGCATATTTGGTTTTGGGTCCCGACGGTGTTTTGCCATCTGGCCATCAACCATTATGTTGACCATTTGGCATGACTGACTTCCGGCTGCCCCCTTGAAAACGGCTGCGGTGTGAGGGTGCACTGTCGACGCATCGTAGAGCCTTGTGCACCTTTATGTTTTGAATCCTTTTGCGGTGTTGACACCCAAGACATGCCACATCGCGTGGTATATTTGGTTTTGGGTCCCGACCGTGTTTTGCCATCTCGCCATCAACCATCATGTTGACCATTTGGCATGACACACTTTCGGCCTGCCCCTCGAAAACGGCTGCAGCGTGGGGGTGCACTGTCGGCATAGCATAGAGCCGTGTGCACCTTTATGTTTCAAATCCTTTTGCGGTGTTGACACCCAAGACATGCCACATCGCGTGGTATATTTGGTTTTGGATCCCGACCGTGTTTTGCCATCTAGCCATCAACCATCATGTTGACCATTTGGCATGACTGACTTCCGGCCAGCCCCTCGAAAACGGCTTCGGTGTAGGGGTGCACTGTCCGCGCATCGTAGAGCCGTGTGCACCTTTATGTTTTGAATCCTTTTACGGTGTTGACACCCAAGACATGCCACATCGCGTGGTATATTTGGTTTTGGGTCCCGACCGTGTCTTGCCATCTAGCCATCAACCATCATGTTGACCATTTGGCATGACTGACTTCCGGCCGGCCCCTCGAAAACGGTTGCAGTGTGGGCGTGCACTGTCGGCGCATGGTAAAGCCGTGTGCACCTTTATGTTTCGAATTCTTTTGCGGTGTTGACACCCAAGACATGCCACATCGCGTGGTCTATTTGGTTTTGGGTCCCGGCCGTGTTTTGCCATCTAGCCATCAACCATCATGTTGACCATTTGGCATGACTGACTTCCGGCCAGCCCCTCGAAAACGGCTGCGGTGTGGGGGTGCACTATCGGCGCATCGTAGAGCCGTGAGCACCTTTATGTTTCGAATCCCCTTACGGTGTTGACACCCAAGACATGCCACATCGCGTGGTATATTTGGTTTTGGGTCCCGACCGTGTTTTGCCATCTCGCCATCAACCATCATGTTGACCATTTGGCATGACTGACTTCCGGCCAGCCCCTGGAAAACGGCTGCAGCGTGGGGGTGCACTGTCGGCATAGCATAGAGCCGTGTGCACCTTTATGTTTCGAATCCTTTTACGGTGTTGACACCCAAGACATGCCACATGGCGTGGTATATTTGGTTTTGGATCCCGACCGTGTTTTGCCATCTAGCCATCAACCATCATGTTGACCATTTGGCATGAATGACTTCCGGCCGGCCCCTCGAAAACGGCTGCGTTCTGGGGGTGCACTGTCGGCGCAGCGTAGAGCCGTGAGCACCTTTATGTTTCGAATCCTTTTACGGTGTTGACACCCACGACATGCCACATTGCGTGGTATATTTGGTTTTGGGTCCCGGCCGTGTTTTGCCATCTAGCCATCAACCATCATGTTGACCATTTGGCATGACTGACTTCCGGCCGGCCCCTCGAAAACGGCTGCGTTCTCGGGGTGAATCGTCGGCGCAGCGTAGAGCCGTGAGCACCTTTATGTTTCGAATCCCTTTACGGTGTTGACACCCAAGACATGCCATATCGCGTGGTATATTTGGTTTTGGATCCCGACCGTGTTTTGCCATCTAGCCATCAACCATCATGTTGACCATTTGGCATGACTGACTTCCGGCCAGCCCCTCGAAAACGGCTTCGGTGTAGGGGTGCACTGTCCGCGCATCGTAGAGCCGTGTGCACCTTTATGTTTTGAATCCTTTTACGGTGTTGACACCCAAGACATGCCACATCGCGTGGTATATTTGGTTTTGGGTCCCGACCGTGTCTTGCCATCTAGCCATCAACCATCATGTTGACCATTTGGCATGACTGACTTCCGGCCGGCCCCTCGAAAACGGTTGCAGTGTGGGCGTGCACTGTCGGCGCATGGTAAAGCCGTGTGCACCTTTATGTTTCGAATTCTTTTGCGGTGTTGACACCCAAGACATGCCACATCGCGTGGTCTATTTGGTTTTGGGTCCCGGCCGTGTTTTGCCATCTAGCCATCAACCATCATGTTGACCATTTGGCATGACTGACTTCCGGCCAGCCCCTCGAAAACGGCTGCGGTGTGGGGGTGCACTATCGGCGCATCGTAGAGCCGTGAGCACCTTTATGTTTCGAATCCCCTTACGGTGTTGACACCCAAGACATGCCACATCGCGTGGTATATTTGGTTTTGGGTCCCGACCGTGTTTTGCCATCTCGCCATCAACCATCATGTTGACCATTTGGCATGACTGACTTCCGGCCGGCCCCTGGAAAACGGCTGCAGCGTGGGGGTGCACTGTCGGCATAGCATAGAGCCGTGTGCACCTTTATGTTTCGAATCCTTTTACGGTGTTGACACCCAAGACATGCCACATGGCGTGGTATATTTGGTTTTGGATCCCGACCGTGTTTTGCCATCTAGCCATCAACCATCATGTTGACCATTTGGCATGAATGACTTCCGGCCGGCCCCTCGAAAACGGCTGCGTCCTGGGGGTGCACTGTCGGCGCAGCGCAGAGCCGTGTGCACCTTTATGTTTCGAATCCTTTTACGGTGTTGACACCCACGACATGCCACATTGCGTGGTATATTTGGTTTTGGGTCCCGGCCGTGTTTTGCCATCTAGCCATCAACCATCATGTTGACCATTTGGCATGACTGACTTCCGGCCGGCCCCTCGAAAACGGCTGCGTTCTCGGGGTGAATCGTCGGCGCAGCGTAGAGCCGTGAGCACCTTTATGTTTCGAATCCCTTTACGGTGTTGACACCCAAGACATGCCATATCGCGTGGTATATTTGGTTTTGGGTCCCGACCGTGTTTTGCCATCTAGCCATCAACCATCATGCTGACCATTTGGCATGAGTGACTTCCGGCCGGCCCCTCGAAAACGGCTGCGGCGTGGGGGTGCACCGTCGGCGCATCGTAGAGCCGTGTGCACCTTTATGTTTTGAATCCTTTTACGGTGTGGACACCCAAGACATGCCACATCGCCTGGTATGGTTGGTTTTGGGTCCCGACGGTGTTTTGCCATCTGGCCATCAACCAACATGTTGACCATTTGGCATGTTTGACTTCCGGCTGCCCCCTTGAAAATGGCTGCGACGTGGGGGTGCACTGTCGGCGCATCGTAGAGCTTTGTGCACCTTTATGTTTCGAATCCTTTTGCGGTGTTGACACCCAAGACATGCCACATCGCGTGGTATATTTGGTTTTGGGTCCCGGCCGTGTTTTGCCATCTAGCCATCAACCATCATGTTGACCATTTGGCATGACTGACTTCCGGCCAGCCCCTCGAAAACGGCTGCAGAGTGGGGCCGCACTGTCGGCATAGCATAGAGCCGTGTGCACCTTTATGTTTCGACACCCTTTACGGTGTTGACACCCAAGACATGCCACATCGCGTGGTATATTTGGTTTTTGGTCCCGGCCGTGTTTTGCCATCTAGCCATCAACCATCATGTTGACCATTTGGCATGACTGACTTCCGGCCGGCCCCTCGAAAACGGCTGCATCGTGGGGGTGCACCGTCGGCGTAGCACAGAGCCGTGTGCACCTTTATGTTTCGAATCCTTTTACGGTGTTGACACCCAAGACATGCCACATCGCGTGGTATATTTGGTTTTGGGTCCCGACCGTGTCTTGCCATCTAGCCATCAACCATCATGTTGACCATTTGGCATGACTGACTTCCGGCCAGCCCCTCGAAAACGGCTGCGGTGTGGGGGTGCACTGACGGCGCATCGTAGAGCCGTGTGCACCTTTATGTTTCAAATCCTTTTGCGGTGTTGACACCCAAGACATGCCACATCGCGTGGTATATTTGGTTTTGGGTCCCGACCGTGTCTTGCCATCTAGCCATCAACCATCATGTTGACCATTTGGCATGACTGACTTCCGGCCAGCCCCTCGAAAACGGCTGCGGTGTAGGGGTGCACTGTCCGCGCATCGTAGAGCCGTGTGCACCTTCATGTTTTGAATCCTTTTACGGTGTTGACACCCAAGACATGCCACATCGCGTGGTATATTTGGTTTTGGGTCCCGACCGTGTCTTGCCATCTAGCCATCAACCATCATGTTGACCATTTGGCATGACTGACTTCCGACCGGCCCCTCGAAAACGGTTGCAGTGTGGGCGTGCACTGTCGGCGCATCGTAAAGCCGTGTGCACCTTTATGTTTCGAATTCTTTTGCGGTGTTGACACCGAAGACATGCCACATCGCGTGGTCTATTTGGTTTTGGGTCCCGGCCGTGTTTTGCCATCTAGCCATCAACCATCATGTTGACCATTTGGCATGACTGACTTCCGGCCAGCCCCTCGAAAACGGCTGCGGTGTGGGGGTGCACTATCGGCGCATCGTAGAGCCGTGTGCACCTTTATGTTTCGAATCCTTTTACGGTGTTGACACCCAAGATGCCACATCGCGTGGTATATTTGGTTTTGGGTCCCGACCGTGTTTTGCCATCTCGCCATCAACCATCATGTTGACCATTTGGCATGACAGACTTCCGGCCAGCCCCTCGAAAACGGCTGCAGCGTGGGGGTGCACTGTCGGCATAGCATAGAGCCGTGAGCACCTTTATGTTTCGAATCCTTTTACGGTGTTGACACCCAAGACATGCCACATCGCGTGGTATATTTGGTTTTGGGTCCCGACCGTGTTTTGCCATCTCGCCATCAACCATCATGTTGACCATTTGGCATGACTGACTTCCGGCCAGCCCCTGGAAACGGCTGCAGCGTGGGGGTGCACTGTCGGCATAGCATAGAGCCGTGAGCACCTTCATGTTTCGAATCCTTTTACGGTGTTGACACCCAAGACATGCCACATCGCGTGGTACATTTGGTTTTGGGTCCCGACCGTGTTTTGCCATCTCGCCATCAACCATCATGTTGACCATTTGGCATGACTGACTTCCGGCCAGCCCCTGGAAAACGGCTGCAGCGTGGGGGTGCACTGTCGGCATAGCATAGAGCCGTGTGCACCTTTATGTTTCGAATCCTTTTACGGTGTTGACACCCAAGACATGCCACATGGCGTGGTATATTTGGTTTTGGATCCCGACCGTGTTTTGTCATCTAGCCATCAACCATCATGTTGACCATTTGGCATGAATGACTTCCGGCCGGCCCCTCGAAAACGGCTGCGTTCTGGGGGTGCACTGTCGGCGCAGCGTAGAGCCGTGAGCACCTTTATGTTTCGAATCCTTTTACGGTGTTGACACCCAAGACATGCCACATCGCGTGGTATATTTGGTTTTGGGTCCCGACCGTGTTTTGCCATCTAGCCATCAACCATCATGCTGACCATTTGGCATGAGTGACTTCCGGCCGGCCCCTCGAAAACGGCTGCGGTGTCGGGGTGCACCGTCGGCGCATCGTAGAGCCGTGTGCACCTTTATGTTTTGAATCCTTTTACGGTGTTGACACCCAAGACATGCCACATCGCCTGGTATGGTTGGTTTTGGGTCCCAACGGTGTTTTGCCATCTGGCCATCAACCAACATGTTGACCATTTGGCATGTTTGACTTCCGGCTGCCCCCTTGAAAATGGCTGCGACGTGGGGGTGCACTGTCGGCGCATCGTAGAGCCTTGTGCACCTTTATGTTTTGAATCCTCTTACGGTGTGGACACCCAAGACATGCCACATCGCGTGGTATATTTGGTTTTTGGCCCCGGCCGTGTTTTGCCATCTAGCCATCAACCATCATGTTGACCATTTGGCATGACTGACTTCCGGCCAGCCCCTCGAAAACGGCTGCGGTGTGGGGGTGCACTATCGGCGCATCGTAGAGCCGTGTGCACCTTTATGTTTCGAATCCTTTTACGGTGTTGACACCCAAGATGCCACATCGCGTGGTATATTTGGTTTTGGGTCCCGACCGTGTTTTGCCATCTCGCCATCAACCATCATGTTGACCATTTGGCATGACAGACTTCCGGCCAGCCCCTCGAAAACGGCTGCAGCGTGGGGGTGCACTGTCGGCATAGCATAGAGCCGTGAGCACCTTTATGTTTCGAATCCTTTTACGGTGTTGACACCCAAGACATGCCACATCGCGTGGTATATTTGGTTTTGGGTCCCGACCGTGTTTTGCCATCTCGCCATCAACCATCATGTTGACCATTTGGCATGACAGACTTCCGGCCAGCCCCTCGAAAACGGCTGCAGCGTGGGGGTGCACTGTCGGCATAGCATAGAGCCGTGAGCACCTTCATGTTTCGAATCCTTTTACGGTGTTGACACCCAAGACATGCCACATCGCGTGGTATATTTGGTTTTGGGTCCCGACCGTGTTTTGCCATCTCGCCATCAACCATCATGTTGACCATTTGGCATGACTGACTTCCGGCCAGCCCCTGGAAAACGGCTGCAGCGTGGGGGTGCACTGTCGGCATAGCATAGAGCCGTGTGCACCTTTATGTTTCGAATCCTTTTACGGTGTTGACACCCAAGACATGCCACATGGCGTGGTATATTTGGTTTTGGATCCCGATCGTGTTTTGCCATCTAGCCATCAACCATCATGTTGACCATTTGGCATGAATGACTTCCGGCCGGCCCCTCGAAAACGGCTGCGTTCTGGGGGTGCACTGTCGGCGCAGCGTAGAGCCGTGAGCACCTTTATGTTTCGAATCCTTTTACGGTGTTGACACCCAAGACATGCCACATCGCGTGGTATATTTGGTTTTGGGTCCCGACCGTGTTTTGCCATCTAGCCATCAACCATCATGCTGACCATTTGGCATGAGTGACTTCCGGCCGGCCCCTCGAAAACGGCTGCGGTGTTGGGGTGCACCGTCGGCGCATCGTAGAGCCGTGTGCACCTTTATGTTTTGAATCCTTTTACGGTGTTGACACCCAAGACATGCCACATCGCCTGGTATGGTTGGTTTTCGGTCCCGACGGTGTTTTGCCATCTGGCCATCAACCAACATGTTGACCATTTGGCATGTTTGACTTCCGGCTGCCCCCTTGAAAATGGCTGCGACGTGGGGGTGCACTGTCGGCGCATCGTAGAGCCTTGTGCACCTTTATGTTTCGAATCCTTCTGCGGTGTTGACACCCAAGACATGCCACATCGCGTGGTATATTTGGTTTTGGGTCCCGGCCGTGTTTTGCCATCTAGCCATCAACCATCATGTTGACCATTTGGCATGAAAGACTTCCGGCCAGCCCCTCCAAAACGGCTGCATCGTGGGGGTGCACTGTCGGGGCATCGTAGAGCCTTGTGCACCTTTATCTTTTGAATCCTTTTGCGGTGTTGACACCCAGGACATGCCACATCGCGTGGTATATTTGGTTTTGGGTCCCGGCCGTGTTTTGCCATCTAGCCATCAACCATCATGTTGACCATTTGGCATGATTGACTTCCGGCCGGCCCCTCCGAAACGGCTGCATCGTGGGGGTGCACTGTCGGGGCATCGTAGAGCCGTGTGCACCCTTATGTTTCGAATCCTTTTGCGGTGTTGACACCCAAGACATGCCACATCGCGTGGTATATTTGGTTTTGGGTCCCGGCCGTGTTTTGCCATCTAGCCATCAACCATCATGTTGACCATTTGGCATGACTGACTTCCGGCCAGCCCCTCCAAAACGGCTGCAGCGTGGGGGTGCACTGTCGGCGCATCGTAGAGCCGTGTGCACCTTTATGTTTCGAATCCTTTTGCGGTGTTGACACCCAAGACATGCCACATCGCGTGGTATATTTGGTTTTGGGTCCCGGCCGTGTTTTGCCATCTAGCCATCAACCATCATGTTGACCATTTGGCATGACTGACTTCCGGCCAGCCCCTCCAAAACGGCTGCAGCGTGGGGGTGCACTGTCGGCGCATCGTAGAGCCGTGTGCACCTTTATGTTTCGAATCCTTTTGCGGTGTTGACACCCAAGACATGCCACATCGCGTGGTATATTTGGTTTTGGGTCCCGACGGTGTTTTGCCATCTGGCCATCAACCATTATGTTGACCATTTGGCATGACTGACTTCCGGCTGCCCCCTTGAAAAGGGCTGCGGTGTGAGGGTGCACTGTCGGCGCATCGTAGAGCCTGCACCTTTATGTTTTGGATCCTTTTGCGGTGTTGACACCCAAGACATGCCACATCGCGTGGTATATTTGGTTTTGCGTCATGACGGTGTTTTGCCTTCTGGCCATCAACCATTATGTTGACCATGTGGCATGACTGACTTCCGGCTGCCCCCTTGAAAACGGCTGCGGTGTGAGGGTGCACTGTCGGCGCATCCTAGAGCCGTGTGCACCTTTATGTTTCGAATCCTTTTGCGGTGTTGACACCCAAGACATGCCACATCGCGTGGTATATTTGGTTTTGGGTTCCGGCTGTGTTTTGTCATCTAGCCATCAACCATCATGTTGACCATTTGGCATGACTGACTTCCGGCCGGCCCCTCGAAAACGGCTGCGGTGTGGGGGTGCACTATCGGCGCATCCTAGAGCCGTGTGCACCTTTATGTTTCGAATCCTTTTGCGGTGTTGACACCCAAGACATGCCACATCGCACGGTATATTTGGTTTTGGGGTCCGGCCGTGTTTTGCCATCTAGCCATCAACCATCATGTTGACCATTTGGCATGACTGACTTCCGGCCGGCCCCTCGAAAAGGGCTGCGGTGTGGGGGTGCACTATCGGCGCATCGTAGAGCCGTGTGCACCTTTATGCTTCGAATCATTTTGCGGTGTTGACACCCAAGACATGCCACATCGCGTGGTATATTTGGTTTTGGGTCCCGACGGTGTTTTGCCATCTGGCCATCAACCATCATCTTGACCATTTGGCATGACTGACTTCCGGCTGCCCCCTTGAAAACGGCTGCGGCGTGGGGGTGCACTGTTGGCGCATCGTAGAGCCGTGTGCACCTTTATGTTTTGAATCCTTTTACGGTGTTGACACCCAAGACATGCCACATCGCGTGGTATATTTGGGTTTGGGTCCCGACGTTGTTTTGCCATCTGACCATCAACCATCATGTTGACCATTTGGCATGACTGACTTCCGGCTAGCCCCTCCACAACGGCTGCATCGTGGGGGTGCACTTTCGGCGCAGCGCAGAGCCGTGTGCCCCTTTATGTTTCGAATCCTTTTACGGTGTTGACACCCAAAACATGCCACATCGCGTGGTATATTTGGTTTTGGGTCCCGACCGTGTTTTGCCATCTCGCCATCAACCATCATGTTGACCATTTGGCATGACTGACTTCCGGCCAGCCCCTCCAAAACGGCTGCAGCGTGGGGGTGCACTGTCGGCGCATCGTAGAGCCGTGTGCACCTTTATGTTTCGAATCCTTTTGCGGTGTTGACACCCAAGACATGCCTCATCGCGTGGTATATTTGGTTTTGGGTCCCGACGGTGTTTTGCCATCTGGCCATCAACCATTATGTTGACCATTTGGCATGACTGACTTCCAGCTGCCCCCTTGAAAACGGCTGCGGTGTGAGGGTGCACTGTCGGCGCATCGTAGAGCCTGCACCTTTATGTTTTGGATCCTTTTGCGGTGTTGACACCCAAGACATGCCACATCGCGTGGTATATTTGGTTTTGCTTCATGACGGTGTTTTGCCTTTTGGCCATCAACCATTATGTTGACCATTTGGCATGTCTGACTTCCGGCTGCCCCCTTGAAAACGGCTGCGGTGTGAGGGTGCACTGTCGGCGCATCCTAGAGCAGTGTGCACCTTTATGTTTCGAATCCTTTTGCGGTGTTGACACCCAAGACATGCCACATCGCGTGCTATATTTGGTTTTGGGTCCCGGCTGTGTTTTGCCATCTAGCCATCAACCATCATGTTGACCATTTGGCATGACTGACTTCCGGCCGGCCCCTCGAAAACGGCTGCGGTGTGGGGGTGCACTATCGGCGCATCCTAGAGCCGTGTGCACCTTTATGTTTCGAATCCTTTTGCGGTGTTGACACCCAAGACATGCCACATCGCGTGGTATATTTGGTTTTGGGTCCCGACGGTGTTTTGCCATCTAGCCATCAACCATCATGTTGACCATTTGGCATGATTGACTTCCGGCTGCCCCCTTGAAAACGGCTGCGGCGTGGGGGTGCACTGTCGGCGCATCGTAGAGCCGTGTGCACCTTTATGTTTTGAATCCCTTTACGGTGTTGACACCCAAGACATGCCACATCGCGTGGTATATTTGGTTTTGGGTCCCGACGTTGTTTTGCCATCTGACCATCAACCATCATGTTGACCATTTGGCATGACAGACTTCCGGCCAGCCCCTCGAAAACGGCTGCAGAGTGGGGCCGCACTGTTGGCATAGCATAGAGCCGTGTGCGGCTTTATGTTTTGAATCCTTTTACGGTGTTGACACCCACGACATGCCACATCGCGTGGTATATTTGGTTTTGGGTCCCGACCGTGTTTTGCCATCTCGCCATCAACCATCATGTTGACCATTTGGCATGACTGACTTCCGGCTAGCCCCTCCACAACGGCTGCATCGTGGGGGTGCACTGTCGGCGCAGCGCAGAGCCGTGTGCCCCTTTATGTTTCGAATCCTTTTACGGTGTTGACACCCAAAACATGCCACATCGCGTGGTATATTTGGTTTTGGGTCCCGACCGTGTTTTGCCATCTCGCCATCAACCATCATGTTGACCATTTGGCATGACAGACTTCCGGCCAGCCCCTCAAAAACGGGTGCAGCGTGGGGGTGCACTGTCGGCAAAGCATAGAGCCGTGAGCACCTTTATGTTTCAAATCCTTTTACGGTGTTGACACCCAAGACATGCCACATTGCGTGGTATATTTGGTTTTGGGTCCCGACCGTGTTTTGCCATCTCGCCATCAACCATCATGTTGACCATTTGGCATGACAGACTTCCGGCCAGCCCCTCAAAAACGGGTGCAGCGTGGGGGTGCACTGTCGGCATAGCATAGAGCCGTGAGCACCTTTATGTCTCGAATCCTTTTACGGTGTTGACACCCAAGACATGCCACATCGCCTGGTATATTTGTTTTTGGGTCCCGACCGTGTTTTGCCATCTCGCCATCAACCATCATGTTGACGATTTGGCATGACACACTTCCGGCCAGCCCCTCGAAAACGGCTGCAGCGTGGGGGTGCATTGTCGGCATAGCATAGAGCCGTGAGCACCTTTATGTTTTGAATCCTTTTAAGGTGTTGACACCCAAAACATGCCACATCGCGTGGTATATTTGGTTTTGGGTCTCGACCGTGTTTTGCCATCTCGCCATCAACCATCATGTTGACCATTTGGCATGACACACTTTCGGCCTGCCCCTCGAAAACGGCTGCAGCGTGGGGGTGCACTGTCGGCATAGCATAGAGCCGTGTGCACCTTTATGTTTCGAATCCTTTTACGGTGTTGACACCCAAGACATGCCACATCGCGTGGTATATTTGGTTTTGGATCCCGACCGTGTTTTGCCATCTAGCCATCAACCATCATGTTGACCATTTGGCATGACTGACTTCCGGCCGGCCCCTCGAAAACGGCTGCGTTCTCGGGGTGCACTGTCGGCGCAGCGTAGAGCCGTGAGCACCTTTATGTTTCGAATCCTTTTACGGTGTTGACACCCAAGACATGCCACATTGCGTGGTATATTTGGTTTTGGGTCCCGACCGTGTTTTGCCATCTAGCCATCAACCATCATGTTGACCATTTGGCATGACTGACTTCCGGCCAGCCCCTCCACAACGGCTGCATCGTGGGGGTGCACTGTCGGCGCAGCGCAGAGCCGTGTGCACCTTTATGTTTCGAATCCTTTTACGGTGTCGACACCCAAGACATGCCACATCGTGTGGTATATTTGGTTTTGGGTCCCGGCCGTGTTTTGCCATCTAGCCATCAACCATGATGTTGACCATTTGGCATGACTGACTTCCGGCCAGCCCCTCCAAAACGGCTGCATCGTGGGGGTGCACTGTCGGGGCATCGTAGAGCCGTGTGCACCTTCATGTTTTGAATCCTTTTACGGTGTTGACACCCAAGACATGCCACATCGCGTGGTATATTTGGGTTTGGGTCCCGACGTTGTTTTGCCATCTGACCATCAACCATCATGTTGACCATTTGGCATGACAGACTTCCGGCCAGCCCCTCGAAAACGGCTGCAGAGTGGGGCCGCACTGTTGGCATAGCATAGAGCCGTGTGCGGCTTTATGTTTTGAATCCTTTTATGGTGTTGACACCCACGACATGCCACATCGCGTGGTATATTTGGTTTTGGGTCCCGACCGTGTTTTGCCATCTCGCCATCAACCATCATGTTGACCATTTGGCATGACTGACTTCCGGCTAGCCCCTCCACAACGGCTGCATCGTGGGGGTGCACTGTCGGCGCAGCGCAGAGCCGTGTGCCCCTTTATGTTTCGAATCCTTTTACGGTGTTGACACCCAAAAAATGCCACATCGCGTGGTATATTTGGTTTTGGGTCCCGACCGTGTTTTGCCATCTCGCCATCAACCATCATGTTGACCATTTGGCATGACAGACTTCCGGCCAGCCCCTCAAAAACGGGTGCAGCGTGGGGGTGCACTGTCGGCAAAGCATAGAGCCGTGAGCACCTTTATGTTTCGAATCCTTTTACGGTGTTGACACCCAAGACATGCCACATTGCGTGGTATATTTGGTTTTGGGTCCCGACCGTGTTTTGCCATCTCGCCATCAACCATCATGTTGACCATTTGGCATGACAGACTTCCGGCCAGCCCCTCAAAAACGGGTGCAGCGTGGGGGTGCACTGTCGGCATAGCATAGAGCCGCGAGCACCTTTATGTTTCGAATCCTTTTACGGTGTTGACACCCAAGACATGCCACATTGCCTGGTATATTTGTTTTTGGGTCCCGACCGTGTTTTGCCATCTCGCCATCAACCATCATGTTGACCATTTGGCATGACACACTTCCGGCCAGCCCCTCGAAAACGGCTGCAGCGTGGGGGTGCACTGTCGGCATAGCATAGAGCCGTGAGCACCTTTATGTTTCGAATCCTTTTACGGTGTTGACACCCAAAACATGCCACATCGCGTGGTATATTTGGTTTTGGGTCCCGACCGTGTTTTGCCATCTCGCCATCAACCATCATGTTGACCATTTGGCATGACACACTTTCGGCCTGCCCCTCGAAAACGGCTGCAGCGTGGGGGTGCACTGTCGGCATAGCATAGAGCCGTGTGCACCTTTATGTTTCGAATCCTTTTACGGTGTTGACACCCAAGACATGCCACATCGCGTGGTATATTTGGTTTTGGATCCCGACCGTGTTTTGCCATCTAGCCATCAACCATCATGTTGACCATTTGGCATGACTGACTTCCGGCCGGCCCCTCGAAAACGGCTGCGTTCTCGGGGTGCACTGTCGGCGCAGCGTAGAGCCGTGAGCACCTTTATGTTTCGAATCCTTTTACGGTGTTGACACCCAAGACATGCCACATTGCGTGGTATATTTGGTTTTGGGTCCCGACCGTGTTTTGCCATCTAGCCATCAACCATCATGTTGACCATTTGGCATGACTGACTTCCGGCCAGCCCCTCCACAACGGCTGCATCGTGGGGGTGCACTGTCGGCGCAGCGCAGAGCCGTGTGCACCTTTATGTTTCGAATCCTTTTACGGTGTTGCCACCCAAGACATGCCACATCGTGTGGTATATTTGGTTTTGGGTCCCGGCCGTGTTTTGCCATCTAGCCATCAACCATGATGTTGACCATTTGGCATGACTGACTTCCGGCCAGCCCCTCCAAAACGGCTGCATCGTGGGGGTGCACTGTCGGGGCATCGTAGAGCCGTGCGCACCTTTATGTTTCGAATCCTTTTGTGGTGTTGACACCCAAGACATGCCACATTGCGTGGTATATTTGGTTTTGGGTCCCGACCGTGTTTTGCCATCTAGCCATCAACCATCATGTTGACCATTTGGCATGACTGACTTCCGGCCAGCCCCTCGAAAACGGCTGCATCGTGGGGGTGCACTGTCGGCGCAGCGCAGAGCCGCGTGCACCTTTATGTTTCGAATCCTTTTACGGTGTTGACACCCAAGACATGCCACATCGTGTGGTCTATTTGGTTTTGGGTCCCGGCCGTGTTTTGCCATCTAGCCATCAACCATCATGTTGACCATTTGGCATGACTGACTTCCGGCTGCCCCCTTGAAAACGGCTGCATCGTGGGGGTGCACTGTCGGGGCATCGTAGAGCCGTGTGCACCTTTATGTTTCGAATCCTTTTGCGGTGTTGACACCCAAGACATGCCACATCGCGTGGTATATTTGGTTTTGCGTCCCGACGGTGTTTTGCCTTCTGGCCATCAACCATTATGTTGACCATTTGGCATGACTGACTTCCGGCTGCCCCCTTGAAAACGGCTGCGGTGTGAGGGTGCACTGTCGGCGCATCCTAGAGCCGTGTGCTCCTTTATGTTTCGAATCCTTTTGCGGTGTTGACACCCAAGACATGCCACATCGCGTGGTATATTTGGGTTTGGGTTCCGGCCGTGTTTTGCCATCTAGCCATCAACCATCATGTTGACCATTTGGCATGACAGACTTCCGGCCGGCCCCTCGAAAACGGCTGCGGTGTGGGGGTGCACTATCGGCGCATCCTAGAGCCGTGTGCACCTTTATGTTTCGAATCCTTTTGCGGTGTTGACACCCAAGACATGCCACATCGCGTGGTATATTTGGTTTTGGGTTCCGGCCGTGTTTTGCCATCTAGCCATCAACCATCATGTTGATCATTTGGCATGACTTACTTCCGGCCGGCCCCTCGAAAACGGCTGCGGTGTGGGGGTGCACTATCGGCGCATCGTAGAGCCGTGTGCACCTTTATGTTTCGAATCCTTTTGCGGTGTTGACACCCAAGACATGCCACATTGCGTGGTATATTTGGTTTTGGGTCCCGACGGTGTTTTGCCATCTCGCCATCAACCATCATGTTGACCATTTGGCATGACAGACTTCCGGCCAGCCCCTCCACAACGGCTGCATCGTGGGGGGGCACTGTCGGCATAGCATAGAGCCGTGTGCACCTTTATGTTTCGAATCCTTTTGCGGTGTTGACACCCCAAACATGCCACATCGCGTGGTATATTTGGTTTTGGGTCCCGACCGTGTTTTGCCATCTCGCCATCAACGATCATGTTGACCATTTGGCATGACACACTTCCGGCCAGCCCCTCGAAAACGGCTGCAGCGCGGGGGTGCACTGTCGGCATAGCATAGAGCCGTGAGCACCTTTATGTTTCGAATCCTTTTGCGGTGTTGACACCCAAGACATGCCACATCGCGTGCTATATTTGGTTTTGGGTCCCGACCGTGTTTTGCCATCTCGCCATCAACCATCATGTTGACCATTTGGCATGACAAACTTCCGGCCAGCCCCTGGAAAACGGGTGCAGCGTGGGGGTGCACTGTCGGAAGAGCATAGAGCCGTGTGCACCTTTATGTTTCGAATCCTTTTACGGTGTTGACACCCAAGACATGCCACATCGCGTGGTATATTTGGTTTCGGATCCCGACCGTGTTTTGCCATCTAGCCATCAACCATCATGTTGACCATTTGGCATGACTGACTTCCGGCCGGCCCCTCGAAAACGGCTGCGTTCTGGGGGTGCACTGTCGGCGCAGCGTAGAGCCGTGAGCACCTTTATGTTTCGAATCCTTTTACGGTGTTGACACCCAAGACATGCCACATTGCGTGGTACATTTGGTTTTGGGTCCCGACCGTGTTTTGCCATCTAGCCATCAACCATCATGTTGACCATTTGGCATGACTGACTTCCGGCCAGCCCCTCCACAACGGCTGCATCGTGGGGGTGCACTGTCGGCGCAGCGCAGAGCCGTGTGCACCTTTATGTTTCGAATCCTTTTACGGTGTTGACACCCAAGACATGCCACATTGCGTGGTATATTTGGTTTTGGGTCCCGGCCGTGTTTTGCCATCTAGCCATCAACCATAATGTTGACCATTTGGCATGACTGACTTCCGGCCAGCCTCTCCAAAACGGCTGCATCGTGGGGCTGCACTATCGGGGCATCGTAGAGCCGTGTGCACCTTTATGTTTCGAATCCTTTTGCGGTGTTGACACCCAAGACATGCCACATCGCGTGGTATATTTCGTTTTGGGTCCCGACGGTGTTTTGCCATCTGGCCATCAACCATTATGTTGACCATTTGGCATGACTGACTTCCGGCTGCCCCCTTGAAAACGGCTGCGGTGTGAGGGTGCACTGTCGGCGCATCGTAAAGCCTTGTGCACTTTTATGTTTCGAATCCTTTTGCGGTGTTGACACCCAAGACATGCCACATCGCGTGGTATTTTTTGTTTTCGGTCCCGGCCGTGTTTTGCCATCTAGCCATCAACCATCATGTTGACCATTTGGCATGACTGACTTCCGGCCGGCCCCTCCAAAACGGCTGCATCGTGGGGGTGCACTGTCGGGGCATCGTAGAGCCGTGTGCACCTTTATGTTCCGAATCCTTTTGCGGTGTTGACACCCAAGACATGCCACATTGCGTGGTATATTTGGTTTTGCGTCCCGACGGTGTTTTGCCTTCTGGCCATCAACCATTATGTTGACCATTTGGCATGACTGACTTCCGGCTGCCCCCTTGAAAACGGCTCCGGTGTGAGGGTGCACTGTCGGCGCATCCTAGAGCCGTGTGCACCTTTATGTTTCGAATTCTTTTGCGGTGTTGACACCCAAGACATGCCACATCGCGTGGTATATTTGGTTTTGGGTTCCGGCCGTGTTTTGCCATCTGGCCATCAACCATCATGTTGACCATTTGGCATGACACACTTCCGGCCAGCCCCTCGAAAACGGCTGCAGCGCGGGGGTGCACTGTCGGCATAGCATAGAGCCGTGAGCACCTTTATGTTTCGAATCCTTTTGCGGTGTTGACACCCAAGACATGCCACATCGCGTGCTATATTTGGTTTTGGGTCCCGACCGTGTTTTGCCATCTCGCCATCAACCATCATGTTGACCATTTGGCATGACAAACTTCCGGCCAGCCCCTCGAAAACGGGTGCAGCGTGGGGGTGCACTATCGGAAGAGCATAGAGCCGTGTGCACCTTCATGTTTCGAATCCTTTTACGGTGTTGACACCCAAGACATGCCACATCGCGTGGTATATTTGGTTTCGGATCCCGACTGTGTTTTGCCATCTAGCCATCAACCATCATGTTGACCATTTGGCATGACTGACTTCCGGCCGGCCCCTCGAAAACGGCTGCGTTCTGGGGGTGCACTGTCGGCGCAGCGTAGAGCCGTGAGCACCTTTATGTTTCGAATCCTTTTACGGTGTTGACACCCAAGACATGCCACATTGCGTGGTACATTTGGTTTTGGGTCCCGACCGTGTTTTGCCATCTAGCCATCAACCATCATGTTGACCATTTGGCATGACTGACTTCCGGCCAGCCCCTCCACAACGGCTGCATCGTGGGGGTGCACTGTCGGCGCAGCGCAGAGCCGTGTGCACCTTTATGTTTCGAATCCTTTTACGGTGTTGACAGCCAAGGCATGCCACATCGCGTGGTATATTTGGTTTTGGGTCCCGGCCGTGTTTTGCCATCTAGCCATCAACCATAATGTTGACCATTTGGCATGACTGACTTCCGGCCAGCCTCTCCAAAACGGCTGCATCGTGGGGGTGCACTATCGGGGCATCGTAGAGCCGTGTGCACCTTTATGTTTCGAATCCTTTTGCGGTGTTGACACCCAAGACATGCCACATCGCGTGGTATATTTGGTTTTGGGTCCCGACGGTGTTTTGCCATCTGGCCATCAACCATTATGTTGACCATTTGGCATGACTGACTTCCGGCTGCCCCCTTGAAAACGGCTGCGGTGTGAGGGTCCACTGTCGGCGCATCGTAGAGCCTTGTGCACTTTTATGTTTCGAATCCCTTTGCGGTGTTGACACCCAAGACATGCCACATCGCGTGGTATTTTTTGTTTTCGGTCCCGGCCGTGTTTTGCCATCTAGCCATCAACCATCATGTTGACCATTTGGCATGACTGACTTCCGGCCGGCCCCTCCAAAACGGCTGCATCGTGGGGGTGCACTGTCGGGGCATCGTAGAGCCGTGTGCACCTTTATGTTTCGAATCCTTTTGCGGTGTTGACACCCAAGACATGCCACATTGCGTGGTATATTTGGTTTTGCGTCCCGACGGTGTTTTGCCTTCTGGCCATCAACCATTATGTTGACCATTTGGCATGACTGACTTCCGGCTGCCCCCTTGAAAACGGCTCCGGTGTGAGGGTGCACTGTCGGCGCATCCTAGAGCCGTGTGCACCTTTATGTTTCGAATTCTTTTGCGGTGTTGACACCCAAGACATGCCACATCGCGTGGTATATTTGGTTTTGGGTTCCGGCCGTGTTTTGCCATCTAGCCATCAACCATCATGTTGACCATTTGGCATGACAGACTTCCGGCCGGCCCCTCGAAAACGGCTGCGGTGTGGGGGTGCACTATCGGCGCATCCTAGAGCCGTGTGCACCTTTATGTTCCGAATCCTTTTGCGGTATTGACACCCAAGACATGCCACATCGCGTGGTATATTTGGTTTTGGGTTCCGGCCGTGTTTTGCCATCTAGCCATCAACCATCATGTTGATCATTTGGCATGACTTACTTCCGGCCGGCCCCTCGAGAACGGCTGCGGTGTGGGAGTGCACTATCGGCGCATCGTAGAGCCGTGTGCACCTTTATGTTTTGAATCCTTTTACGGTGTTGACACCCAAGACATGCCACATCGCGTGGTATATTTGGTTTTGGGTCCCGACGGTGTTTTGCCATCTAGCCATCAACCATCATGTTGACCATTTGGCATGACTGACTTCCGGCTGCCCCCTTGAAAACGGCTGCGGCGTGGGGGTGCACTGTCGGTGCAACGCAGAGGCGTGTGCACCTTTATGTTTTGAATCCTTTTACGGTGTTGACACCCAAGACATGCCACATCGCGTGTCATATTTGGTTTTGGGTCCCGACGTTGTTTTGCCATCTGACCATCAACCATCATGTTGACCATTTGGCATGACAGACTTCCGGCCAGCCCCTCGAAAACGGCTGCACAGTGGAGCCGCACTGTCGGCATAGCATAGAGCCGTGTGCACCTTTATGTTTTGAATCCTTTTACGGTGTTGACACCCACGACATGCCACATCGCGTGGTATATTTGGTTTTGGGTCCCGGCCGTGTTTTGCCATCTCGCCATCAACCATCATGTTGACCATTTGGCATGACACACTTTCGGCCTGCCCCTCGAAAACGGCTGCTGTGGTGGGGGTGCACTGACGGCGCATCGTAGAGCCGTGTGCACCTTTATGTTTCAAATCGTTTTGCGGTGTTGACACCCAAGACATGCCACATCGCGTGGTATATTTGGTTTTGGGTCCCGGCCGTGTTTTGCCATCTAGCCATCAACCATCATGTTGACCATTTGGCATGACTGACTTCCGGCCAGCCCCTCGAAAACGGCTGCGGTGTAGGGGTGCACTGTCCGCGCATCGTAGAGCCGTGTGCACCTTTATGTTTTGAATCCTTTTACGGTGTTGACACCCAAGACATGCCACATCGCGTGGTATATTTGGTTTTGGGTCCCGGCCGTGTCTTGCCATCTAGCCATCAACCATCATGTTGACCATTTGGCATGACTGACGTCCGGCCGGCCCCTCGAAAACGGTTGCAGTGTGGGCGTGCACTGTCGGCGCATCGTAAAGCCGTGTGCACCTTTATGTTTCGAATCGTTTTGCGGTGTTGACACCCAAGACATGCCACATCGCGTGGTCTATTTGGTTTTGGGTCCCGGCCGTGTTTTGCCATCTAGCCATCAACCATCATGTTGACCATTTGGCATGACTGACTTCCGGCCAGCCCCTCGAAAACGGCTGCGGTGTGGGGGTGCACTATCGGCGCATCGTAGAGCCGTGTGCACCTTTATGTTTCGAATCCTTTTACGGTGTTGACACCCAAGACACGCCACATCGCGTGGTATATTTGGTTTTGGGTCCCGACCGTGTTTTGCCATCTCGCCATCAACCATCTTGTTGACCATTTGGCATGACAGACTTCCGGCCAGCCCCTCGAAACTGGCTGCAGCGTGGGGGTGCACTGTCGGCATAGCATAGAGCCGTGAGCACCTTTATGTTTCGAACCCTTTTACGGTGTTGACACCCAAGACATGCCACATCGCGTGGTATATTTGGTTTTGGGTCCCGACCGTGTTTTGCCATCTCGCCATCAACCATCATGTTGACCATTTGGCATGACAGACTTCCGGCCAGCCCCTCGAAAACGGCTGCAGCGTGGGGGTGCACTGTCGGCATAGCATAGAGCCGTGAGCACCTTCATGTTTCGAATCCTTTTACGGTGTTGACACCCAAGACATGCCACATCGCGTGGTATATTTGGTTTTGGGTCCCGACCGTGTTTTGCCATCTCGCCATCAACCATCATGTTGACCATTTGGCATGACTGACTTCCGGCCAGCCCCTGGAAAACGGCTGCGTTCTGGGGGTGCACTGTCGGCATAGCATAGAGCCGTGTGCACCTTTATGTTTCGAATCCTTCTACGGTGTTGACACCCAAGACATGCCACATCGCGTGGTATATTTGGTTTTGGATCCTGACCGTGTTTTGCCATCTAGCCATCAACCATCATGTTGACCATTTGGCATGAATGACTTCCGGCCGGCCCCTCGAAAACGGCTGCGTTCTGGGGGTGCACTGTCGGCGCAGCGTAGACCCGTGAGCACCTTTATGTTTCGAATCGTTTAACGGTGTTGACACCCACGACATGCCACATTGCGTGGTATATTTGGTTTTGGGTCCCGGCCGTGTTTTGCCATCTAGCCATCAACCATCATGTTGACCATTTGGCATGACTGACTTCCGGCCGGCCCCTCGAAAACGGCTGCGTTCTGGGGGTGCACTGTCGGCGCAGCGTAGAGCCGTGAGCACCTTTATGTTTCGAATCCTTTTACGGTGTTGACACCCAAGACATGCCACATCGCGTGGTATATTTGGTTTTGGGTCCCGACCGTGTTTTGCCATCTAGCCATCAACCATCATGTTGACCATTTGGCATGAGTGACTTCCGGCCGGCCCCTCGAAAACGGCTGCGGTGTCGGGGTGCACCGTCGGCGCATCGTAGAGCCGTGTGCACCTTTATGTTTTGAATCCTTTTACGGTGTTGACACCCAAGACATGCCACATCGCGTGGTATATTTGGCTTGGGTCCCGGCCGTGTTTTGCCATCCAACCATCAACCATCATGTTGACCATTTGGCATGACTGACTTCCGGCTGCCCCCTTGAAAACGGCTGCGGTGTGAGGGTGCACTGTCGGCGCATGGTAGAGCCTTGTGCACCTTTATGTTTTGAATCCTTTTGCGGTGTTGACACCCAAGACATGCCACATCGCGTGGTATATTTGGTTTTGGGTCCCGGCCGTGTTTTGCCATCCAGCCATCAACCATCATGTTGACCATTTGGCATGACTGACTTCCGGCTGCCCCCTTGCAAACGGCTGCGGTGTGAGGGTGCACTGTCGGCGCATGGTAGAGCCTTGTGCACCTTTATGTTTTGAATCCTTTTGCGGTGTTGACACCCAAGACATGCCACATCGCGTGGTATATTTGGTTTTGGGTCCCGACGGTGTTTTGCCATCTGGCCATCAACAAACATGTTGACCATTTGGCATGTTTGACTTCCGGCTGCCCCCTTGAAAATGGGTGCGGCGTGGGGGTGCACTGTCGGCGCATCGTAGAGCCTTGTGCACCTTTATGTTTCGAATCCTTTTGCGGTGTTGACACCCAAGACATACCACATCGCGTGTTATATTTGGTTTTGGGTCCCGGCCGTGTTTTGCCATCTAGCCATCAACCATCATGTTGACCATTTGGCATGACTGACTTCCGGCCAGCCCCTCCAAAACGGCTGCATCGTGGGGGTGCACTGTCGGGGCATCGTAGAGCCGTGTGCACCTTTATGTTTCGAATCCTTTTGCGGTGTTGACACCCAAGACATGCCACATTGCGTGGTATACTTGGTTTTGGGTCCCGACGGTGTTTTGCCATCTGGCCATCAACCATTATGTTGACCATTTGGCATGACTGACTTCCGGCTGCCCCCTTGAAAACGGCTGCGGTGTGAGGGTGCACTGTCGGCGCATGGTAGAGCCTTGTGCACCTTTATGTTTTGAATCCTTTTGCGGTGTTGACACCCAAGACATGCCACATCGCGTGGTATATTTGGTTTTGGGTCCCGGCCGTGTTTTGCCATCCAGCCATCAACCATCATGTTGACCATTTGGCATGACTGACTTCCGGCCGGCCCCTCCAAAACGGCTGCATCGTGGGGGTGCACTGTCGGGGCATCGTAGAGCCGTGTGCACCTTTATGTTTCGAATCCTTTTGCGGTGTTGACACCCAAGACATGCCACATCGCGTGGTATATTTGGTTTTGGGTCCCAGCCGTGTTTTGCCATCTAGCCATCAACCATCATGTTGACCATTTGGCATGACTGACTTCCGGCTGCCCCCTTGAAAGCGGCTGCGGTGTGAGGGTGCACTGTCGGCGCATCGTAGAGCCTTGTGCACCTTTATGTTTCGAATCCTTTTGCGGTGTTGACACCCAAGACATGCCACATCGCGTGGTATATTTCGTTTTGGGTCCCGGCCGTGTTTTGCCATCTAGCCATCAACCATCATGTTGACCATTTGGCATGACTGACTTCCGGCCAGCCCCTCCAAAACGGCTGCATCGTGGAAGTGCACTGTCGGGGCATCGTAGAGCCGTGTGCACCTTTATGTTTCGAATCCTTTTGCGGTGTTGACACCCAAGACATGCCACATCGCGTGGTATATTTGGTTTTGGGTCCCGACGGTGTTTTGCCATCTAGCCATCAACCATTATGTTGACCATTTGGCATGACTGACTTCCGGCTGCCCCCTTGCAAACGGCTGCGGTGTGAGGGTGCACTGTCGGCGCATGGTAGAGCCTTGTGCACCTTTATGTTTTGAATCCTTTTGCGGTGTTGACACCCAAGACATGCCACATCGCGTGGTATATTTGGTTTTGGGTCCCGACGGTGTTTTGCCATCTGGCCATCAACAAACATGTTGACCATTTGGCATGTTTGACTTCCGGCTGCCCCCTTGAAAATGGGTGCGGCGTGGGGGTGCACTGTCGGCGCATCGTAGAGCCTTGTGCACCTTTATGTTTCGAATCCTTTTGCGGTGTTGACACCCAAGACATACCACATCGCGTGTTATATTTGGTTTTGGGTCCCGGCCGTGTTTTGCCATCTAGCCATCAACCATCATGTTGACCATTTGGCATGACTGACTTCCGGCCAGCCCCTCCAAAACGGCTGCATCGTGGGGGTGCACTGTCGGGGCATCGTAGAGCCGTGTGCACCTTTATGTTTCGAATCCTTTTGCGGTGTTGACACCCAAGACATGCCACATTGCGTGGTATATTTGGTTTTGGGTCCCGACGGTGTTTTGCCATCTGGCCATCAACCATTATGTTGACCATTTGGCATGACTGACTTCCGGCTGCCCCCTTGAAAACGGCTGCGGTGTGAGGGTGCACTGTCGGCGCATGGTAGAGCCTTGTGCACCTTTATGTTTTGAATCCTTTTGCGGTGTTGACACCCAAGACATGCCACATCGCGTGGTATATTTGGTTTTGGGTCCCGGCCGTGTTTTGCCATCCAGCCATCAACCATCATGTTGACCATTTGGCATGACTGACTTCCGGCCGGCCCCTCCAAAACGGCTGCATCGTGGGGGTGCACTGTCGGGGCATCGTAGAGCCGTGTGCACCTTTATGTTTCGAATCCTTTTGCGGTGTTGACACCCAAGACATGCCACATCGCGTGGTATATTTGGTTTTGGGTCCCAGCCGTGTTTTGCCATCTAGCCATCAACCATCATGTTGACCATTTGGCATGACTGACTTCCGGCTGCCCCCTTGAAAGCGGCTGCGGTGTGAGGGTGCACTGTCGGCGCATCGTAGAGCCTTGTGCACCTTTATGTTTCGAATCCTTTTGCGGTGTTGACACCCAAGACATGCCACATCGCGTGGTATATTTCGTTTTGGGTCCCGGCCGTGTTTTGCCATCTAGCCATCAACCATCATGTTGACCATTTGGCATGACTGACTTCCGGCCAGCCCCTCCAAAACGGCTGCATCGTGGAAGTGCACTGTCGGGGCATCGTAGAGCCGTGTGCACCTTTATGTTTCGAATCCTTTTGCGGTGTTGACACCCAAGACATGCCACATCGCGTGGTATATTTGGTTTTGGGTCCCGACGGTGTTTTGCCATCTAGCCATCAACCATTATGTTGACCATTTGGCATGACTGACTTCCGGCTGCCCCCTTGAAAACGGCTGCGGCGTGAGGGTGCACTGTCGGCGCATCCTAGAGCCGTGTGCACCTTTATGTTTCGAATCCTTTTGCGGTGTTGACACCCAAGACATGCCACATCGCGTGGTATATTTGGTTTTGGGTTCCGGCCGTGTTTTGCCATCTAGCCATCAACCATCATGTTGACCATTTGGCATGACTGACTTCCGGCCGGCCCCTCAAAAACGGCTGCGGTGTGGGGGTGCACTAACGGCGCATCGTAGAGCTGTGTGCACCTTTATGTTTCCAATCCTTTTGCGGTGTTGACACCCAAGACATGCCACATCGCGTGGTATATTTGGTTTTTGGTCCCGACGGTGTTTTGCCATCTGGCCATCAACCATCATGTTGACCATTTGGCATGACTGACTTCCGGCTGCCCCCTTGAAAACGGCTGCGGCGTGGGGGTGCACTGTCGGCGCATCGTAGAGCCGTGTGCACCTTTATGTTTTGAATCCTTTTACGGTGTTGACACCCAAGACATGCCACATCGCGTGGTATATTTGGGTTTGGGTCCCGACGTTGTTTTGCCATCTGACCATCAACCATCATGTTGACCATTTGGCATGACAGACTTCCGGCCAGCCCCTCGAAAACGGCTGCAGAGTGGGGCCGCACTGTTGGCATAGCATAGAGCCGTGTGCAGCTTTATGTTTTGAATCCTTTTACGGTGTTGACACCCACGACATGCAAGATCGCGTGGTATATTTGGTTTTGGGTCCCGGCCGTGTTTTGCCATCTAGCCATCAACCATCATGTTGACCATTTGGCATGACTGACTTCCGGCTAGCCCCTCCAGAACGGCTGCATCGTGGGGGTGCACTGTTGGCGCAGCGCAGAGCCGTGTGCCCCTTTATGTTTCGAATCCTTTTACGGTGTTGACACCCAAAACATGCCACATCGCGTGGTATATTTGGTTTTGGGTCCCGACCGTGTTTTGCCATCTCGCCATCAACCATCATGTTGACCATTTGGCATGACAGACTTCCGGCCAGCCCCTCAAAAACAGGTGCAGCGTGGGGGTGCACTGTCGGCATAGCATAGAGCCGTGAGCACCTTTATGTTTCGAATCCTTTTACGGTGTTGACACCCAAGACATGCCACATTGCGTGGTATATTTGGTTTTGGGTCCCGACTGTGTTTTGCCATCTCGCCATCAACCATCATGTTGACCATTTGGCATGACACACTTCCGGCCAGCCCATCCACAACGGCTGCATCGTGGGGGGGCACTGTCGGCATACCATAGAGCCGTGAGCACCTTTATGTTTCGAATCCTTTTACGGTGTTGACACCCAAGACATGCCACATCGCGTGGTATATTTGGTTTTGGGTCCCGACCGTGTTTTGCCATCTCGCCATCAACCATCATGTTGACCATTTGGCATGACAGACTTCCGGCCAGCCCCTCCACAACGGCTGCATCGTGGGGGGGCACTGTCGGCATACCATAGAGCCGTGAGCACCTTTATGTTTCGAATCCTTTTACGGTGTTGACACCCAAGACATGCCACATCGCGTGGTATATTTAGTTTTGGGTCCCGACCGTGTTTTGCCATCTCGCCATCAACCATCATGTTGACCATTTGGCATGACACACTTCCGGCCAGCCCCTCGAAAACGGCTGCAGCGTGGGGGTGCACTGTCGGCACGACATAGAGCCGTGAGCACCTTTATGTTTCGAATCCTTTTACGGTGTTGACACCCAAGACATGCCACATCGCGTGGTATATTTGGTTTTGGGTCCCCACCGTGTTTTGCCATCTCGCCATCAACCATCATGTTGACCATCTGGCATGACACACTTTCGGCCAGCCCCTCGAAAACGGCTGCAGCGTGGGGGTGCACTGTCGGCATAGCATAGAGCCGTGTGCACCTTTATGTTTCGAATCCTTTTACGGTGTTGACACCCAAGACATGCCACATCGCGTGGTATATTTGGTTTTGGATCCGGACCGTGTTTTGCCATCTAGCCATCAACCATCATGTTGACCATTTGGCATGACTGACTTCCGGCCGGCCCCTCGAAAACGGCTGCGTTCTGTGGGTGCACTGTCGGCGCAGCATAGAGCCGTGAGCACCTTTATGTTTCGAATCCTTTTACGGTGTTGACACCGGAGACATGCCACATTGCGTGGTATATTTGGTTTTGGGTCCCGACCGTGTTTTGCCATCTAGCCATCAACCATCATGTTGACCATTTGGCATGACTGACTTCCGGCCAGCCCCTCCACAACGGCTGCATCGTGGGGGTGCACTGTCGGCGCAGCGCAGAGCCGTGTGCACCTTTATGTTTCGAATCCTTTTACGGTGTTGACACCCAAGACATGCCACATCGTGTGGTATATTTGGTTTTGGGTCCCGGCCGTGTTTTGCCATCTAGCCATCAACCATAATGTTGACCATTTGGCATGACAGACTTCCGGCCAGCCCCTCCAAAACGGCTGCATCGTGGGGGTGCACTGTCGGGGCATCATAGAGCCGTGTGCACCTTTATGTTTCGAATCCTTTTGCGGTGTTGACACCAAAGACATGCCACATCGCGTGGTATATTTGGTTTTGGGTCCCGACGGTGTTTTGCCATCTGGCCATCAACCATTATGTTGACCATTTGGCATGACTGACTTCCGGCTGCCCCCTTGAAAACGGCTGCGGTGTGAGGGTGCACTGTCGGCGCATCGTAGAGCCTTGTGCACTTTTATGTTTCGAATCCTTTTACGGTGTTGACACCCAAGACATGCCACATCGCGTGGTATATTTGGTTTTGGATCCCGACCGTGTTTTGCCATCTAGCCATCAACCATCATGTTGACCATTTGGCATGACTGACTTCCGGCCGGCCCCTCGAAAACGGCTGCGTTCTGGGGGTGCACTGTTGGCGCAGCGTAGAGCCGTGAGCACCTTTATGTTTCGAATCCTCTTACGGTGTTGACACCCAAGACATGTCACATTGCGTGGTACATTTGGTTTTGGGTCCCGACCGTGTTTTGCCATCTAGCCATCAACCATCATGTTGACCATTTGGCATGACTGACTTCCGGCCAGCCCCTCCACAACGGGTGCATCGTGGGGGTGCACTGTCGGTGCAGCGCAGAGCCGTGTGCACCTTTATGTTTCGAATCCTTTTACGGTGTTGACACCCAAGGCATGCCACATCGCGTGGTATCTTTGGTTTTGGGCCCCGGCCGTGTTTTGCCATCTAGCCATCAACCATAATGTTGACCATTTGGCATGACTGACTTCCGGCCAGCCTCTCCAAAACGGCTGCATCGTGGGGGTGCACTGTCGGGGCATCGTAGAGCCGTGTGCACCTTTATGTTTCGAATCCTTTTCCGTTGTTGACACCCAAGACATGCCACATCGCGTGGTATATTTGGTTTGGGGTCTCGACGGTGTTTTGCCATCTGGCCATCAACCATTATGTTGACCATTTGGCATGACTTACTTCCGGCTGCCCCCTTGAAAACGGCTGCGGTGTGAGGGTGCACTGTCGGTGCATCGTAGAGCCTTGTGCACTTTTATGTTTCGAATCCTTTTGCGGTGTTGACACCCAAGACATGCCACATCGCGTGGTATATTTCGTTTTGGGTCCCGGCCGTGTTTTGCCATCTAGCCATCAACCATCATGTTGACCATTTGGCATGACTGACTTCCGGCCAGCCCCTCCACAACGGCTGCATCGTGGGGGTGCACTGTCGGCGCAGCGCAGAGCCGTGTGCACCTTTATGTTTCGAATTCCTTTACGGTGTTGACACCCAAGGCATGCCACATCGCGTGGTATCTTTGGTTTTGGGTCCCGGCCGTGTTTTGCCATCTAGCCATCAACCATAATGTTGACCATTTGGCATGACTGACTTCCGGCCAGCCTCTCCAAAACGGCTGCATCGTGGGGGTGCACTGTCGGGGCATCGTAGAGCCGTGTGCACCTTTATGTTTCGAATCCTTTTGCGGTGTTGACACCCAAGACATGCCACATCGCGTGGTATATTTGGTTTGTGGTCCCGACGGTGTTTTGCCATCTGGCCATCAACCATTATGTTGACCATTTGGCATGACTGACTTCCGGCTGCCCCCTTGAAAACGGCTGCGGTGTGAGGGTGCACTGTCGGCGCATCGTAGAGCCTTGTGCACTTTTATGTTTCGAATTCTTTTGCGGTGTTGACACCCAAGACATGCCACATCGCGTGGTACATTTCGTTTTGGGTCCCGGCCGTGTTTTGCCATCTAGCCATCAACCATCATGTTGACCATTTGGCATGACTGACTTCCGGCCAGCCTCTCCAAAACGGCTGCATCGTGGGGGTGCACTGTCCGGGCATCGTAGAGCCGTGTGCACCTTTATGTTTCGAATCCTTTTGCGGTGTTGACACCCAAGACATGCCACATCGCGTGGTATATTTGGTTTGGGGTCCCGACGGTGTTTTGCCATCTGGCCATCAACCATTATGTTGACCATTTGGCATGACTGACTTCCGGCTGCCCCCTTGAAAACGGCTCCGATGTGAGGGTGCACTGTCGGCGCATCCTAGAGCCGTGTGCACCTTTATGTTTCGAATCCTTTTGCGGTGTTGACACCCAAGACATGCCACATCGCGTGGTATATTTGGTTTTGGGTTCCGGCCGTGTTTTGCCATCTAGCCATCAACCATCATTTTGACCATTTGGCATGACAGACTTCCGGCCGGCCCCTCGAAAACGGCTGCGGTGTGGGGGTGCACTATCGGCGCATCCTAGAGCCGTGTGCAGCTTTATGTTTCGAATCCTTTTGCGGTGTTGACACCCAAGACATGCCACATCGCGTGGTATATTTGGTTTTGGGTTCCGGCCGTGTTTTGCCATCTAGCCATCAACCATCATGTTGATCATTTGGCATGACTTACTTCCGGCCGGCCCCTCGAAAACGGCTGCGGTGTGGGGGTGCACTATCGGCACATCGTAGAGCCGTGTGCACCTTTATGTTTCGAATCCTTTTGCGGTGTTGACACCCAAGACATGCCACATCGCGTGGTATATTTGGTTTTGGGTCCCGACGTTGTTTTGCCATCTGACCATCAACCATCATGTTGACCATTTGGCATGACAGACTTCCGGCCAGCCCCTCGAAAACGGCTGCAGAGTGGGGCCGCACTGTCGGCATAGCATAGAGCCGTGTGCAGCTTTATGTTTTGAATGCTTTTACGGTGTTGACACCCACGACATGCCACATCGCGTGGTATATTTGGTTTTGGGTCCCGACGTTGTTTTGCCATCTAGCCATCAACCATCATGTTGACCATTTGGCATGACAGACTTCCGGCCAGCCCCTCCACAACGGCTGCATCGTGGGGGGGCACTGTCGGCATACCATAGAGCCGTGAGCACCTTTTTGTTTCGAATCCTTTTACGGTGTTGACACCCAAGACATGCCACATCGCGTGGTATATTTGGTTTTGGGTCCCGACCGTGTTTTGCCATCTCGCCATCAACCATCATGTTGACCATTTGGCATGACAGACTTCCGGCCAGCCCCTCGAAAACGGCTGCAGCGTGGGGGTGCACTGTCGGCAAAGCATAGAGCCGTGAGCACCTTTATGTTTCGAATCCTTTTACGGTGTTGACACCCAAGACATGCCACATCGCGTGGTATATTTGGTTTTGGGTCCCGACCGTGTTTTGCCATCTCGCCATCAACCATCATGTTGACCATTTGGCATGACAGACTTCCGGCCAGCCCCTGGAAAACGGGTGCAGTGTGGGGGTGCACTGTCGGCATAGCATAGAGCCGTGTGCACCTTTATGTTTCGAATTCTTTTACGGTGTTGACACCCAAGACATGCGACATCGCGTGGTATATTTGGTTTTGGATCCCGACCGTGTTTTGCCATCTAGCCATCAACCATCATGTTGACCATTTGGCATGACTAACTTCCAGCCGGCCCCTCGAAAACGGCTGCGTTCTGGGGGTGCACTGTCGGCGCAGCGTAGAGCCGTGAGCACCTTTATGTTTCGAATCCTTTTACGGTGTTGACACCCAAGACATGCCACATTGCGTGGTATATTTGGTTTTCGGTCCCGACCGTGTTTTGCCATCTAGCCATCAACCATCATGTTGACCATTTGGCATGACTGACTTCCGGCCAGCCCCTCCACAACGGCTGCATCGTGGGGGTGCACTGTCGGCGCAGCGCACAGCCGTGTGCACCTTTATGTTTCGAATCCTTTTACGGTATTGACATTCAAGCCATGGCACATCGCTAGGTATATTTGGTTTTGGGTCCCGGCCGTGTTTTGCCATCTAGCCATCAACCATAATGTTGACCATTTGGCATGACTGACTTCCGGCCAGCCTCTCCAAAACGGCTGCATCGTGGGGGTGCACTGTCGGCGCATCGTAGAGCCGTGTGCACCCTTATGTTTCGAATCCTTTTGCCGTGTTGACACCCAAGACATGCCACATCGCGTGGTATATTTGGTTTTGGGTCCCGACGGTGTTTTGCCATCTGGCCATCAACCATTATGTTGACCATTTGGCATGACTGACTTCCGGCTTCCCCCTTGAAAACGGCTGCGGTGTGAGGGTGCACCGTCGGCGCATCGTAGAGCCTTGTGCATCTTTATGTTTCGAATGCTTTTGCGGTGTTGACACCCAAGACATGCCACATCGCGTGGTATATTTGGTTTTGGGTCCCGGCCGTGTTTTGCCATCTAGCCATCAACCATCATGTTGACCATTTGGCATGACTGACTTCCGGCCGGCCCCTCCAAAACGGCTGCATCGTGGGGGTGCACTGTCGGGGCATCGTAGAGCCGTGTGCACCTTTATGTTTCGAATCCTTTTGCGGTGTTGACACCCGAGACATGCAACATCGCGTGGTATATTTGGTTTTGCGTCCCGACGGTGTTTTGCCTTCTGGCCATCAACCATTATGTTGACCATTTGGCATGACTGACTTCCGGCTGCCCCCTTGAAAACGGCTCCGGTGTGAGGGTGCACTGTCGGCGCATGGTAGAGCCGTGTGCACCTTTATGTTTCGAATCCTTTTGCGGTGTTGACACCCAAGACATGCCACACTGCGTGGTATATTTGGTTTTGGGTTCCGGCCGTGTTTTGCCATCTAGCCATCAACCATCATGTTGATCATTTGGCATGACTTACTTCCGGCCGGCCCCTCGAAAACGGCTGCGGTGTGGGGGTGCACTATCGGCGCATCGTAGAGCCGTGTGCACCTTTATGTTTTGAATCCTTTTGCGGTGTTGACACCCAAGACATACCACATCGCGTGGTATATTTGGTTTTGGGTCCCGACGTTGTTTTGCCATCTGACCATCAACCATCATGTTGACCATTTGGCATGACAGACTTCCGGCCAGCCCCTCGAAAACGGCTGCAGAGTGGGGCCGCACTGTCGGCATAGCATAGAGCCGTGTGCAGCTTTATGTTTTGAATCCTTTTACGGTGTTGACACCCACGACATGCCACATCGCGTGGTATATTTGGTTTTGGGTCCCGGCCGTGTTTTGCCATCTAGCCATCAACCATCATGTTGACCATTTGGCATGACTGACTTCCGGCTAGCCCCTCCACAACGGCTGCATCGTGGGGGTGCACCGTCGGCGCAGCGCAGAGCCGTGTGAACCTTTATGTTTCGAATCCTTTTACGGTGTTGACACCCAAAACATGCCACATCGCGTGGTATATTTGGTTTTGGGTCCCGACGTTGTTTTGCCATCTAGCCATCAACCATCATGTTGACCATTTGGCATGACAAACTTCCGGCCAGCCCCTCCACAACGGCTGCATCGTGGGGGGGCACTGTCGGCATAGCATAGAGCCGTGAGCACCTTTATGTTTCGAATCCTTTTACGGTGTTGACACCCAAGACATGCCACATCGCGTGGTATATTTGGTTTTGGATCCCGACCGTGTTTTGCCATCTCGCCATCAACCATCATGTTGACCATTTGGCATGACAGACTTCGGGCCAGCCCCTGGAAAACGGGTGCAGCGTGGGGGTGCACTGTCGGCATAGCATAGAGCCGTGTGCACCTTTATGTTTCGAATCCTTTTACGGTGTTGACACCCAAGACATGCCACATCGCGTGGTATATTTGGTTTTGGATCCCGACCGTGTTTTGCCATCTAGCCATCAACCATCATGTTGACCATTTGGCATGACTGACTTCCGGCCGGCCCCTCGAAAACGGCTGCGTTCTGGGGGTGCACTGTCGGCGCATCGTAGAGCCGTGAGCACCTTTATGTTTCAAATCCTTTTAAGGTGTTGCCACCCAAGACATGCCACATTGCGTGGTATATTTGGTTTTGGGTCCCGACCGTGTTTTGCCATCTAGCCATCAACCATCATGTTGACCATTTGGCATGACTGACTTCCGGCTAGCCCCTCCACAACGGCTGCATGGTGGGGGTGCACTGTCGGCGCAGCGCAGAGCCGTGTGCACCTTTATGTTTCGAATCCTTTTACGGTGTTGACACCCAAGACATGCCACATCGCGTGGTATATTTGGTTTTGGGTCCCGACCGTGTCTTGCCATCTAGCCATCAACCATCATGTTGACCATTTGGCATGACTGACTTCCTGCCGGCCCCTCGAAAACGGCTGCAGTGTGGGGGTGCACTGTCGGCGCATCGTAGAGCCGTGTGCACCTTTATGTTTCGAAGCCCTTTGCGGTGTTGACACCCAAGACATGCCACATCGCGCGGTATATTTGGTTTTGGGTCCGGACGGTGTTTTGCCATCTGGCCATCAACCATCATGTTGACCATTTGGCATGACTGACTTCCGGCTGCCCCCTTGAAAACGGCTGCGGCGTGGGGGTGCACTGTCGGTGCAAAGCAGAGACGTGTGCACCTTTATATTTTGAATCCTTTTACGGTGTTGACACCCGAGACATGCCACATCGCGTGGTATATTTGGTTTTGGGTCCCGACGTTATTGTGCCATCTGACCATCAACCATCATGCTGACCATTTGGCATGACAAACTTCCGGCCAGCCCCTCGAAAACGGCTGCAGCGTGGGGGTGCACTGCCGGCATAGCATAGAGCCGTGTGCACCTTTATGTTTCGAATCCTTTTGCGGTGTTGACACCCAAGACATGCCACATCGCGTGGTATATTTGGTTTTGGGTCCCGACCGTGTTTTGCCATCTCGCCATCAACCATCATGTTGACCATTTGGCATGACACACTTCCGGCCAGCCCCTCGAAAACGGCTGCAGTGTGGGGGTGCACTGTCGGCATAGCATAGAGCTGTGAGCACCTTTATGTTTCGAATCCTTTTACGGTGTTGACACCCAAGACATGCCACATCGCGTGGTATACTTGGTTTTGGGTCCCGACCGTGTTTTGCCATCTAGCCATCAACCATCATGTTGACCATTTGGCATGACTGACTTCCGGCCAGCCCCTTGAAAACGGCTGCGTTGTCGGGCTGCACCGTCGGCGCATCGTAGAGCCGTGAGCACCTTTATGTTTTGAATCCTTTTACGGTGTTGAAACCGGAGACATGCCACATCGCGTGGTATATTTGGTTTTGGGTCCCGACGGTGTTTTGCCATCTGGCCATCAACCAACATGTTGACCATTTGGCATGACACACTTCCGGCTGCCCCCTCCAAAACGGCTGCGGTGTGGGGGTGCACTGTCGGCGCATCGTAGAGCCTTGTGCACCTTTATGTTTCGAATCCTTTTACAGTGTTGACACCCAAGACATGCCACATCGCGTGGTATATTTGGTTTTGGGTCCCGCCCGTGTTTTGCCATCTAGCCATCAACCATCATGTTGACCATTTGGCATGACTGACTTCCGGCCGGCCCCTCCAAAACGGCTGCATCTTTGGGGTGCACTGTCGGGGCATCGTAGAGCCGTGTGCACCTTTATGTTTCGAATCCTTTTGCGGTGTTGACACCCAAGACATGCCACATCGCGTGGTATATTTGGTTTTGGGTCCCGACCGTGTCTTGCCATCTAGCCATCAACCATCATGTTGACCATTTGGCATGACTGACTTCCGGCCGGCCCCTCGAAAACATCTGCGGTGTGGGGATGCAGTGTCGGCGCATCGTAGAGCCGTGTGCACCTTTCTGTTTCGAATCCTTTTGCGGTGTTGACACACAAGACATGCCACATCGCGTGGTATATTTGGTTTTGGGTCCCGACGGTGTTTTGCCATCTGGCCATCAACCATCATGTTGACCATTTGGCATGACTGACTTCCGGCCGGCCCCTCGAAATCGGCTGCGGTGTGGGGGTGCAGTGTCGGCGCATCGTAGAGCCGTGTGCACCTTTATGTTTCGAATCCTTTTGCGGTGTTGACACCCAACACATGCCACATCGCGTGGTATATTTGGTTTTGGGTTCCGGCTGTGTTTTGCCATCTAGCCATCAACCATCATGTTGACCATTTGGCATGACTGACTTCTGGCCGGCCCCTCGAAAACGGCTGCGGTGTGGGGGTGCAGTGTCGGCGCATCGTAGAGCTGTGTGCACCTTTATGTTTCGAATCCTTTTGCGGTGTTGACACCCAAGACATGCCACATCGCGTGGTATATTTGGTTTTGGGTCCCGACGGTGTTTTGCCATCTGGCCATCAACCATCATGTTGACCATTTGGCATGACTGACTTCCGGCCGGCCCCTCGAAAACGGCTGCGGTGTGGGGGTGCAGTGTCGGCGCATCGTAGAGCCGTGTGCACCTTTATGTTTCGAATCCTTTTACGGTGTTGACACCCAAGACATGCCACATCGCGTGGTGTATTTGGTTTTGGGTCCCGATGGTCTTTTGCCATCTCGCCATCAACCATCATGTTGACCATTTGGCATGACTAACTTCCGGTTGCCCCCTTGAAAACGGCTGCGGCGTTGGGGTGCACTGTCGGTGCAACGCAGAGCCGTGTGCACCTTCATGTTTTGAATCCCTTTACGGTGTTGACACCCAAGACATGCCACATCGCGTGGTATATTTGGTTTTGGGTCCCGACGTTGTTTTGCCACCTGACCATCAACCATCATGTTGACCATTTGGCATGACAGACTTCCGGCAGCCCCTCGAAAACGGCTGCATCGTGGGGGGGCACTGTCGGCATGGCATAGAGCCGTGTGCACCTTTATGTTTCGAATCTCTTTACGGTGTTGACACCCAAGACATGCCACATCGCGTGGTATATTTGGTTTTGGGTCCCGGCCGTGTTTTGCCATCTAGCCATCAACCATCATGTTGACCATTTGGCATGACTGACTTCCGGCTAGCCCCTCCACAACGGCTGCATCGTGGGGGTGCACCGTCGGCGTAGCGCAGAGCCGTGTGCACCTTTATGTTTCGAATCCCTTTACGGTGTTGACACTCAAGACATGCCACATCGCGTGGTATATTTGGTTTTGGGTCCCGACCGTGTCTTGGCATCTAGCCATCAACCATTATGTTGACCATTTGGCATGACTGATTTCCGGCCAGCCCCTCGAAAACGGCTGCATCGTGGGGGTGCACTGTCCGCGCATCGTAGAGCCGTGTGCACCTTTATGTTTTGAAATCTTTCTGCGGTGTTGACACCCAAGACATGCCACATCGCGTGGTATATTTGGTTTTGGGTCCCGGCAGTGTTTTGCCATCTAGCCATCAACCATCATGTTGACCATTTGGCATGACTCACTTCCGGCCAGCCCCTCCACAACGGCTGCATCGTGGGTGTGCACCGTCGGCGTAGCGCAGAGCCGTGTGCACCTTTATGTTTCAAATCCTTTTGCGGTGTTGACACCCAAGACATGCCACATCGCGTGGTATATTTGGTTTTGGGTCCCGACGGTGTTTTGCCATCTGGCCATCAACCAACATGTTGACCATTTGGCATGACACACTTCCGGCTGCCCCCTTGAAAATGGCTGCGGTGTGGGGGTGCACTGTCGGCGCATCGTAGAGCCTTGTGCACCTTTATGTTTCGAATCCTTTTACAGTGTTGACACCCAAGACATGCCACATCGCGTGGTATATTTGGTTTTGGGTCCCGCCCGTGTTTTGCCATCTAGCCATCAACCATCATGTTGACCATTTGGCATGACTGACTTCCGGCCGGCCCCTCCAAAACGGCTGCATCTTTGGGGTGCACTGTCGGGGCATCGTAGAGCCGTGTGCACCTTTATGTTTCGAATCCTTTTGCGGTGTTGACACCCAAGACATGCCACATCGCGTGGTATATTTCGTTTTGGGTCCCGACCGTGTCTTGCCATCTAGCCATCAACCATCATGTTGACCATTTGGCATGACTGACTTCCGGCCGGCCCCTCGAAAACATCTGCGGTGTGGGGATGCAGTGTCGGCGCATCGTAGAGCCGTGTGCACCTTTCTGTTTCGAATCCTTTTGCGGTGTTGACACACAAGACATGCCACATCGCGTGGTATATTTGGTTTTGGGTCCCGACGGTGTTTTGCCATCTGGCCATCAACCATCATGTTGACCATTTGGCATGACTGACTTCCGGCCGGCCCCTCGAAATCGGCTGCGGTGTGGGGGTGCAGTGTCGGCGCATCGTAGAGCCGTGTGCACCTTTATGTTTCGAATCCTTTTGCGGTGTTGACACCCAACACATGCCACATCGCGTGGTATATTTGGTTTTGGGTTCCGGCTGTGTTTTGCCATCTAGCCATCAACCATCATGTTGACCATTTGGCATGACTGACTTCTGGCCGGCCCCTCGAAAACGGCTGCGGTGTGGGGGTGCAGTGTCGGCGCATCGTAGAGCTGTGTGCACCTTTATGTTTCGAATCCTTTTGCGGTGTTGACACCCAAGACATGCCACATCGCGTGGTATATTTGGTTTTGGGTCCCGACGGTGTTTTGCCATCTGGCCATCAACCATCATGTTGACCATTTGGCATGACTGACTTCCGGCCGGCCCCTCGAAAACGGCTGCGGTGTGGGGGTGCAGTGTCGGCGCATCGTAGAGCCGTGTGCACCTTTATGTTTCGAATCCTTTTACGGTGTTGACACCCAAGACATGCCACATCGCGTGGTGTATTTGGTTTTGGGTCCCGATGGTGTTTTGCCATCTCGCCATCAACCATCATGTTGACCATTTGGCATGACTAACTTCCGGTTGCCCCCTTGAAAACGGCTGCGGCGTTGGGGTGCACTGTCGGTGCAACGCAGAGCCGTGTGCACCTTCATGTTTTGAATCCCTTTACGGTGTTGACACCCAAGACATGCCACATCGCGTGGTATATTTGGTTTTGGGTCCCGACGTTGTTTTGCCACCTGACCATCAACCATCATGTTGACCATTTGGCATGACAGACTTCCGGCAGCCCCTCGAAAACGGCTGCATCGTGGGGGGGCACTGTCGGCATGGCATAGAGCCGTGTGCACCTTTATGTTTCGAATCTCTTTACGGTGTTGACACCCAAGACATGCCACATCGCGTGGTATATTTGGTTTTGGGTCCCGGCCGTGTTTTGCCATCTAGCCATCAACCATCATGTTGACCATTTGGCATGACTGACTTCCGGCTAGCCCCTCCACAACGGCTGCATCGTGGGGGTGCACCGTCGGCGTAGCGCAGAGCCGTGTGCACCTTTATGTTTCGAATCCCTTTACCGTGTTGACACTCAAGACATGCCACATCGCGTGGTATATTTGGTTTTGGGTCCCGACCGTGTCTTGCCATCTAGCCATCAACCATTATGTTGACCATTTGGCATGACTGATTTCCGGCCAGCCCCTCGAAAACGGCTGCATCGTGGGGGTGCACTGTCCGCGCATCGTAGAGCCGTGTGCACCTTTATGTTTTGAAATCTTTCTGCGGTGTTGACACCCAAGACATGCCACATCGCGTGGTATATTTGGTTTTGGGTCCCGGCAGTGTTTTGCCATCTAGCCATCAACCATCATGTTGACCATTTGGCATGACTCACTTCCGGCCAGCCCCTCCACAACGGCTGCATCGTGGGTGTGCACCGTCGGCGTAGCGCAGAGCCGTGTGCACCTTTATGTTTCAAATCCTTTTGCGGTGTTGACACCCAAGACATGCCACATCGCGTGGTGTATTTGGTTTTGGGTCCCGACGGTGTTTTGCCATCTGGCCATCAACCATCATGTCGACCATTTGGCATGACTGACTTCCGGCTGCCCCCTTGAAAATGGCTGCGGCTTGGGGGTGCACTGTCGGTGCAACGCAGAGCCGTGTGCACTTTTATGTTTTGAATCTCTTTACGGTGTTGACACCCAAGACATACCACATCGCGTGGTATATTTGGTTTTGGGTCCCGACGTTGTTTTGCCATCGGACCATCAACCATCATGTTGACCATTTGGCATGACAGACTTCCGGCCAGCCCCTCGAAAACGGCTGCGGAGTGGGGCCGCACTGTCGGCATAGCATAGAGCCGTGTGCAGCTTTATTTTTCGAATCCTTTTACGGTGTTGACACCCAAGACATGCCACATCGCGTGGTATATTTGGTTTTGGGTCCCGGCCGTGTTTTGCCATCTAGCCATCAACCATCATGTTGACCATTTGGCATGACTGACTTCCGGCTAGCCCCTCCACAACGGCTGCATCGTGGGGGTGCACCGTCGGCGCAGCGCAGAGCCGTGTGAACCTTTATGTTTCGAATCCTTTTACGGTGTTGACACCCAAAACATGCCACATTGCGTGGTATATTTGGTTTTGGGTCCCGACGTTGTTTTGCCATCTAGCCATCAACCATCATGTTGACCATTTGGCATGACAAACTTCCGGCCAGCCCCTCCACAGCGGCTGCATCGTGGGGGGGCACTGTCGGCATACCATAGAGCCGTGAGCACCTTTATGTTTCGAATCCTTTTACGGTGTTGACACCCAAGACATGCCACATCGTGTGGTGTATTTGGTTTTGGGTCCCGACCATGTTTTGCCATCTCGCCATCAACCATCATGTTGACCATTTGGCATGACAGACTTCCGGCCAGCCCCTCGAAAACGGCTGCAGCGTGGGGGTGCACTGTCGGCATAGCATAGAGCCGTGAGCACCTTTCTGTTTTGAATCCTTTTACGGTGTTGACACCCAAGACATGCCACATCGCGTGGTATATTTGGTTTTGGGTCCCGACCGTGTTTTGCCATCTAGCCATCAACCATCATGTTGACCATTTGGCATGACTGACTTCCGGTCAGCCCCTTGAAAACGGCTGCGTTGTCGGGCTGCACCGTCGGCGCATCGTAGAGCCGTGTGCACCTTTATGTTTTGAATCCTTTTACGGTGTTGACACCGGAGACATGCCACATCGCGTGGTATATTTGGTTTTGGGTCCCGACGGTGTTTTGCCATCTGGCTATCAACCAACATGTTGACCATTTGGCATGACTGACTTCCGGCTGCCCCCTTGAAAATAGCTGCGGTGTGGGGGTGCACTGTCGGCGCATCGTAGAGCCTTGTGCACCTTTATGTTTCGAATCCTTTTACGGTGTTGACACCCAAGACATGCCACATCGCGTGGTCTATTTGGTTTTGCGTCATGAGTCATGAGTCATGGGACCCGCCCGTGTTTTGCCATCTAGCCATCAACCATCATGTTGACCATTTGGCATGACTGACTTCCGGCCGGCCCCTCCAAAACGGCTGCATCTTTGGGGTGCACTGTCGGCGCATCGTAGAGCCGTGTGCACCTTTATGTTTCGAATCCTTTTGCGGTGTTGACACCCAAGACATGCCACATCGCGTGGTATATTTGGTTTTGGGTCCCGACCGTGTCTTGCCATCTAGCCATCAACCATCATGTTGACCATTTGGCATGACTGACTTCCGGCCGGCCCCTCGAAAACGGCTGCGGTGTGGGGGTGCAGTGTCGGCGCATCGTAGAGCCGTGTGCACCTTTCTGTTTCGAATCCTTTTGCGGTGTTGACACCCAAGACATGCCACATCGCGTGGAATATTTGGTTTTGGGTCCCGACGGTGTTTTGCCATCTGGCCATCAACCCTCATGTTGACCATTTGGCATGACTGACTTCCGGCCGGCCCCTCGAAAACGGCTGCGGTGTGGGGGTGCAGTGTCGGCGCATCGTAGAGCCGTGTGCACCTTTATGTTTCGAATCCTTTTGCGGTGTTGACACCCAAGACATGCCACATCGCGTGGTGTATTTGGTTTTGGGTCCCGATGGTGTTTTGCCATCTCGCCATCAACCATCATGCTGACCATTTGGCATGACTAACTTCCGGCTGCCCCCTTGAAAACGGCTGCGGCGTTGGGGTGCACTGTCGGTGCAACGCAGAGCCGTGTGCACCTTCATGTTTTGAATCCTTTTACGGTGTTGACACCCAAGACATGCCACATCGCGTGGTATATTTGGTTTTGGGTCCCGACGTTGTTTTGCCACCTGACCATCAACCATCATGTTGACCATTTGGCATGACAGACTTCCGGCAGCCCCTCGAAAACGGCTGCATCGTGGGGGGGCACTGTCGGCATAGCATAGAGCCGTGTGCACCTTTATGTTTCGAATCTCTTTACGGTGTTGACACCCAAGACATGCCACATCGCGTGGTATATTTGGTTTTGGGTCCCGGCCGTGTTTTGCCATCTAGCCATCAACCATCATGTTGACCATTTGGCATGACTGACTTCCGGCTAGCCCCTCCACAACGGCTGCATCGTGGGGGTGCACCGTCGGCGTAGCGCAGAGCCGTGTGCACCTTTATGTTTCGAATCCCTTTATGGTGTTGACACTCAAGACATGCCACATCGCGTGGTATATTTGGTTTTGGGTCCCGACCGTGTCTTGCCATCTAGCCACCAACCATCATGTTGACCATTTGGCATGACTGATTTCCGGCCAGCCCCTGGAAAACGGCTGCATCGTGGGGGTGCACTGTCCGCGCATCGTAGAGCCGTGTGCACCTTTATGTTTTGAATCCTTTTGCGGTGTTGACACCCAAGACATGCCACATTGCGTGGTATATTTGGTTTTCGGGCCCGGCCGTGTTTTGCCATCTAGCCATCAACCATCATGTTGACATTTGGCATGACTCACTTCCGGCCAGCCCCTCCACAACGGCTGCATCGTGGGTGTGCACCGTCCGCGTAGCGCAGAGCCGTGTGCACCTTTATGTTTCAAATCCTTTTGCGGTGTTGACACCCAAGACATGCCACATCGCGTGGTCTATTTGGTTTTGGGTCCCGGCCGTGTTTTGCCATCTAGCCATCAACCATCATGTTGACCATTTGGCATGACTGACTTCCGGCCGGCCCCTCGAAAACGGTTGCAGTGTGGGCGTGCACTGTCGGCGCATCGTAAAGCCGTGTGCACCTTTATGTTTCGAATCGTTTTGCGGTGTTGACACCCAAGACATGCCACATCGCGTAGTCCATTTGGTTTTGGGTCCCGGCCGTGTTTTGCCATCTAGCCATCAACCATCATGTTCACCATTTGGCATGAGTGACTTCCGGCCAGCCCCTCGAAAACGGCTGCGGTGTGGGGGTGCACTATCGGCGCATCGTAGAGCCGTGTGCACCTTTATGTTTTGAATACTTTTACGGTGCTGACACCCAAGACATGCCACATCGCGTGGTATATTTGGTTTTGGGTCCCGACGTTGTTTTGCCATCTGACCATCAACCATCATGTTGACCATTTAGCATGACAGACTTCCGGCCAGCCCCTCGAAAACGGCTGCGGTGTAGGGGTGCACTGTCCGCGCATCGTAGAGCCGTGTGCACCTTTATGTTTTGAATCCTTTTGCGGTGTTGACACCCAAGACGTGCCACATCGCGTGGTATATTTGGTTTTGGGTCCCGACGTTGTTTTGCCATCTGACCATCAACCATCATGTTGACCATTTGGCATGACTGACTTCCGGCCGGCCCCTCGAAAACGGTTGCAGTGTGGGAGTGCACTGTGGCGCATCGTAAAGCCGTGTGCACCTTTATGTTTCGAATCGTTTTGCGCTGTTGACACCCAAGACATGCCACATCGCGTGGTCTATTTGGTTTTGGGTCCCGGCCGTGTCTTGCCATCTAGCCATCAACCATCATGTTGACCATTTAGCATGACAGACTTCCGGCCAGCCCCTCGAAAACGGCTGCAGAGTGGGGCCGCACTGTCGGCATAGCATAGAGCCGTGTGCACCTTTATGTTTCGAATCCTTTTACGGTGTTGACCCCCAAGACATGCCACATCGCGTGGTATATTTGGTTTTGGGTCCCGACGTTGTTTTGCCATCTAGCCATCAACCATCATGTTGACCATTTGGCATGACTGACTTCCGGCCGGCCCCTCGAAAACGGTTGCAGTGTGGGCGTGCACTGTCGGCGCATCGTAAAGCCGTGTGCACCTTTATGTTTCGAATCGTTTCGCGGTGTTGACACCCAAGACATGCCACATCGCCTGGTCTATTTGGTTTTGGGTCCCGGCCGTGTTTTGCCATCTAGCCATCAACCATCATGTTGACCATTCGGCATGAGTGACTTCCGGCCAGCCCCTCGAAAACGGCTGCGGTGTGGGGGTGCACTATCGGCGCATCGTAGAGATGTGTACACCTTTATGTTTCGAATCCCTTTACGGTGTTGACACCCAAGACATGCCACATCGCGTGGTATATTTGGTTTTGGGTCCCGACAGTTTGAGGTTTGAGGTTTGATTTTGCGGGTACTAGACGCCTTTCGGCCCCGGGGGGCCACCTGGTCGGGCCAGGTGATATCCTCCCCACCGGGTCCTAGTGGGGGGCCCTCCAAGACGCACCTCCTGCCTGGTGGCGGAGTCCCCCGGGTTCACAAAGCTCGGAGCCCCGTCCTTCCCCGGCGTCCCCGTTTCGCCACTCCCCGGTCAGTGCATCAATTCGCAGCCGTGGCTGCGGGCGCTTACCCAGTGCGTCGCCCCCCTAATGCGTGGTCGCCCGGGGCGCCGGCGCCGCCGGGCCCGTGCTACTGGCTTGTCGCCAGCGGGACCCCCTTGGGCTGGCGCGGAGGCTGCCTAGCCTAGGGGTTGGGGCGTGGCGATGTGCGCCACTACTGCCTTGGCGGGCGCAGTGCCCCGTCTGTGTGTGCGCGGCGCTCGCGGCCGGTTCGGGGGGGTTCGGGCCGGCACCTGGCGTCGTGTCTCTTTCGTTTCCCCCTCCCCGCCCCGCGTGTTCCGCGCTGCGTGTGGCGGGCCGTCCCGTCCGGGTGTCCCTTACCCTCGCTCGCTGGTACGCCATTCCATGCGGTCTGTGCGTTCCGCGCGCTCGGTCCGGTTGCCCTTCCGGTAGTCCCCGCGTGTCCCTTTCGTGTGTGTGCGCTCGCGCTCTCGCGGTGTCCGCTCCCCCCCTGGCTGGGTGGTGTGGCGCGTGCATCTCGCGTGGTCCCGGCACTGGGCGCTGGTAGAACCGTTCCACGTGGTCCGTGCCCCTCCGCGTGTCCTGCCCCGGTCCCTTGCTCCGTCTGGCGTGCTTGGGGGGGGGGCGGTCCGGTCCCGGTTCCCCCCTACTTGGCTTGGGGTTGTGGGGGCGGCGGTAGGGCGTCCCCGGGGGGGTGCCTTCGACCGTTGCGTGGGGCGTCTGGGGTCTTGCGCTCCTCCTCCCCCGACTGCCCGTCCACTGGGTGGGCTGTCGGGATCCGCGTTGTGGGCGCGGGCGTGCAGGTGTGGGGGCCTTGCTCTGTCCCTGTGGGGGCTGCGCGCCGCGGGGCGGGTCCATGGCGTTCTTATGCTTGGGGGCGGGCTGGGGGGGGGGGGGCGTGCGCCGTTTCCTCCGGCTGTGCGGCCGGGGCGGGGCCCGTAGGGCGGGGGGTCGCTCTGCCTCGTTCCGTCCCTCTGCCTTCCCTGGGCAGGCAACAAAGCGGGCGTCACTGGTGTTGTGCTGTCCATGGGGGGCGTGGCCCGCCATACCACTCCGGTTCGTGCTCACCTGGCTTCTCCGGGTACGATCTGTGCGGCGTCCCGATGCGCAGGCGTGGGCCCGCTTGTTCTTCGCGGCCCCCATGTGAGCCGGCGGCTGGGGCGGGGGGGCGGGTCACACTCCGGCTCCCCTCTCGGGTGGGGGGGGCCCATCCCCCCTGCCTTGGGGGGTGGGGGCCGGGGCCCCCGCAGCTGGCGGGCTGGTGGTGGGGCGGGGGGGGGGGTTGTCGCGCCGCGGCCTCCCTGCTCTCGCTCCGGGCGGCGGCCTGCGGTACTTCTTTCTGGCCCTCTCCGTGTCGCCGGCGCGCTCCCTTCCGGCGCGCGCGTGCGGTTGGGGCTGAAGTGCCGCCCCGGGCTTGGGGGGGGTGAGGGGCGGCCCGTGGACCGCCCCCCCGGGGGCCCCAGCTGACCTGAATCCCCCCTCTGTCACCTCGGAGTGGGCTGTGGTTACGGGAGGGTCATGTGGGGCGCGGCCTCCGTCCCGTTCCGTTGTGCGCGTTGCTCCTGCACGCCGGTTTGGGTTCGCGGGAGCAGGCCCAGCCGCCGTTGCAAGCTACCGCGTCGCCGTTCCTCCTGAGGGGGGGGGTGCCCCCCCCGGCCCTGGGGGGGCGGAGGGCCGCGCCCGTGGCTCCCCAGCTGAGGTGGGTGCGGGGGGGGGGGGTGGGGGGGCCGCCCCCCCGCCCGCTCTCGGGCCTGTGTGGGAGGGGGGGGGGGAGGGGGGGCGCACGATGGATGTGTGCTGGGGTTGCGTGGCTGAAACCCAAAGGCTTTGCAAAACCCTGGGTGCACGGGCTGCCACTGGGTATGGGTTGGTGGTCCAGGGGGATTATGGCAGCGATAAAAAAAAAGCCAGGGTGGGGGCCAGTGAGTTTGTTCCTCAGGGTCAATTAACTGTAAGGAAGAAGCATGGGTATCTCACAGGGCTAGCATGGGTCAGGGGGGCCAAAGTGGCAATCCAGAGTCTCCTGTCTTATCCAGGGTGGGTGGTGTGGGAGTGCGTGCCATAAAAGCTGAGTGAGGGGGCTGGGGAGGGGGGGGGTTTTGGCTTGACGCCATCGTGTGATGATCTCGTCTGCAGCTGGCGGCGCCTACTGGCCGATCGCCATTCGCCGCCCTTCCCTTGGACCCTTCCCCTCCATAGGCGGTGGTGCCCATCAGCTTCTCACCACCCTTTGACCTTCCTCTTCCTCCTTGCCCTAACCTTCCCTCTCCCCTCCCCTTTCCCTTCCCTTGGCCTTTCCCTCTGTAGGCCACCGTGCCCATCGGCCTCACCACACTCCTTCCCTTCCCTGTCCCTTGGTCGGTTGTGCCAACGGACCAGGGAGGGGGGGGGGAGTGGGGGGGGCCCTTTGGTCCCCTGGCGATGCCTCCTGTCGGCCGGGGGGGGGGGGGGGCGGCATGGCAGTCCTGGCCCCGGGGGCCAGCCATCGGCCCGGGGGTCGCGCCCTTTCCCCGCCCCCCTCTACCGAGAGCCGGATTCTCGCGCAGGCCCTCGCTGGGGCCCCTCATCCCCCGGCCGTTGTCGCGCGGCGCCGGCCGGTCGAGGGTGGCCGTGAGGGTTAGCGGTCAGTGGTTAGCGGGCTGCGGGGCAGCAGGTTCCCCCCCGCGCTTTTTGTCTCCGCACTCCCTCCCGCGGGAGGTGGCGCGCCCTCTTGCGTCGTGCCGTACCGTGGGGGGGGCGTGGGCCGGGGGGGCCAGCCCCCCCCCCCCAGCTCTCCCGTACCCGCCGTTTGGGCCCTTGCGTGCGCCGCCGCTTGTGTGGGGGCTGGGGCTGCGGCGGCGGCGGGTTGTGCCGGTGGTAGCGCCAGTGGGCGAGGGCGCTGCGCAAAGCCTGGGGGAGCCAATTGTTGGCGTCCGCATCCGTGATGCGGAGCACCGCTCCCCCTTCCAAGAAGGCCGGCCACGTCGGCTCCCTGTCGGGCCACGCCGCCCGAATCACTGACCTGAGGACCCTCTCATGGTCCTTTGGGGCTGCCCACCCCCCCGGGGGTACCTCTCGGTTTCCTCCGTCCCTCCGGAGGAGCACGGCATCGAAGGGCCGGTTCCTCGACCTCCTGGAGGTCCCCTGGTTGGCCCAGCACAACCACCCGTACACCTCCCCCACCAGGGGGAGGGTCTCCTCCCCTAGAGGGTCCGGGACCGCGCCCCAGTCCCGGTCCCATGGCCGGCCCTCCTCCGCCCCCCGTGCCGGCCCCCCTCGCTGCCCCTGCGCCTGCGGCGCCGATGCCGCGCCCCGTCCCCCCTCCGCCGAGGCCATCCGCGCCGGCTCCGCCCTCGGCGCGGGGGGGGCGTGATGGTGCTGGTGTCGCGGGGGTTGGGGGGGGACGAGCTCGCCGGCGTCAGGGTCAATGTTGTAGAGGTGGTGGTGGTGGTGGTGGTGGTGGTGGTGGGTGTGGTGTGCCGGCATCTGTTGGATGCCGGGGGTGATGCACCTCAGCGGCTGCACGTCCGGCTGCGGGGGCGCCCCGCCCTCTGCCCCCCTCCCTTCGCCCCGTCCTCCCCCCTGGGCTCCCATGCCCTTGCCCTTGGGCCCCTTTCCAGCCCCCTGCCCGTGTCGCGGGTCCCGCCTCCCGTCCCCCACGCCCTGGCCCGCTCGCTCTCCCACCTCTCCTCGCCCTGCCCCCTGCACCTTGGTTTTGGGTCCCGACGGTGTTTTGCCATCTGGCCATCAACCATCATGTTGACCATTTGGCATGACTGACTTCCGGCTGCCCCATTGAAAACGGCTGCGGCGTGGGGGTGCACTGTCGGTGCAACGCAGAGCCGTGTGCACCTTTATGTTTTGAATCCTTTTACGGTGTTGACACCCAAGACATGCCACATCGCGTGGTATATTTGGTTTCGGGTCCCGACGTTGTTTTGCCATCTGACCATCAACCATCATGTTGACCATTTGGCATGACTGACTTCCGGCCAGCCCCTCGAAAACGGCTGCGGTGTGGCGGTGCACTGACGGCGCATCGTAGAGCCGTGTGCTCCTTTATGTTTCAAGTCCTTTTGCGGTGTTGACACCCAAGACATGCCACATCGTGTGGTCTATTTGGTTTTGGGTCCCGGCTGTGTTTTGCCATCTAGCCATCAACCATCATGTTGACCATTTGGCATGACTGACTTCCGGCCAGCCCCTCGAAAACGGCTGCGGTGTAGGGGTGCACTGTCCGCGCATCGTAGAGCTGTGTGCACCTTTATGTTTTGAATCCTTTTGCGGTGACACCCAAGACATGCCACATCGCGTGGTATATTTGGTTTTGGGTCCCGACGTTGTTTTGCCATCTGACCATTAACCATCATGTGGACCATTTAGCATGACAGACTTCCGGCCAGCCCCTCGAAAACGGCTGCAGAGTGGGGCCGCACTGTCGGCATAGCATAGAGCCGTGTGCACCTTTATGTTTCGAATCGTTTTACGGTGTTGACACCCAAGACATGCCACATCGCGTGGTATATTTGGTTTTGGGTCCCGACCGTGTCTTGCCATCTAGCCATCAACCATCATGTTGACCATTTGGCATGACTGACTTCCGGCCGGCCCCTCGAAAACGGTTGCAGTGTGGGCGTGCACTGTCGGCGCATCGTAAAGCCGTGTGCACCTTTATGTTTCGAATCGTTTTACGGTGTTGACACCCAAGACATGCCACATCGCGTGGTATATTTGGTTTTGGGTCCCGACCGTGTCTTGCCATCTAGCCATCAACCATCATGTTGACCATTTGGCATGACTGACTTCCGGCCAGCCCCTCGAAACCGGCTGCATCGTGGGGGTGCACCGTCGGCGTAGCGCAGAGCCGTGTGCACCTTTATGTTTCAAATCTTTTTACGGTGCTGACACCCAAGACATGCCACATCGCGTGGTATATTTGGTTTTGGGTCCCGACCGTGTCTTGCCATCTAGCTATCAACCATCATGTTGACCATTTGGCATGAGTGACTTCCGGCCGGCCCCTCGAAAACGGCTGCAGTGTGGGGGTGCACTGTCGGCGCATCCTAGAGCCGTGTGCACCTTTATGTTTCTAATCCTTTTGCGGTGTTGACACTGAAGACATGCCACATCGCGTGGTCTATTTGGTTTTGTGTCCCGGCCGTGTTTTGCCATCTAGCCATCAACCATCATGTTGACCATTTGGCATGACTGACTTCCGGCCAGCCCCTCGAAAATGGCTGCCGTGTGGGGGTGCACTATCGGCGCATCGTAGAGCCGTGTGCACCTTTATGTTTCGAATCATTTTGCGGTGTTGACACCCAAGACATGCAACATCGCGTGGTATATTTGGTTTTGGGTCCCGACGGTGTTTTGCCATCTGGCCATCAACCATCATGTTGACCATTTGGCATGACTGACTTCCGGCTGCCCCCTTGAAAACGGCTGCGGCGTGGGGGTGCACTGTCGGTGCAACGCAGAGCCGTGTGCACCGTTATGTTTTGAATCCTTTTGCGGTGTTGACACCCAAGACATGCCACATCGCGTGGTATATTTGGTTTTGGGTCCCGAAGTTGTTTTGCCATCTCGCCATCAACCATCATGTTGACCATTTGGCATGACAGACTTCCGGCCAGCCCCTCGAAAACGGCTGCAGCGTGGGGGTGCACTGTCGGCATAGCATAAAGCCGTGTGCACCTTTATGTTTCGAATCCTTTTACGGTGTTGACACCCAAGACATGCCACATCGCGTGGTATATTTGGTTTTGGGTCCCGACCGTGTCTTGCCATCTAGCCATCAACCATCATGTTGACCATTTGGCATGACTGACTTCCGGCCGGCCCCTCGAAAACGGCTGCAGTGTGGGGGTGCACTGTCGGCGCATCGTAGAGCCGTGAGCACCTTTATGTTTCGAATCCTTTTGCGGTGTTGACACCCAAGACATGTCACATCGCGTGGTCTATTTGGTTTTGGGTCCGGGCCGTGTTTTGCCATCTAGCCATCAACCATCATGTTGACCTTGGCCTGGCCAGCCACAAAAGGCGCCGTTCAGTGCAAAAAACCATCATGTTGACCATTTGGCATGACTGACTTCCGGCCAGCGCCTCGAAAACGGTTGCAGTGTGGAGGTGCACTATCGGCGCATCGTAGAGCCGTGTGCACCTTTATGTTTCGAATCCTTTTGCGGCGTTGACACCCAAGACATGCCACATCGCGTGGTATATTTGGTTTTGGGTCCCGACGGTGTTTTGCCATCTGGCCATCAACCATCATGTTGACCATTTGGCATGACTGACTTCCGGCTGCCCCCTTGAAAACGGCTGCGGCGTGGGGGTGCACTGTCAGTGCAACGCAAAGCCGTGTGCACCTTTATGTTTTGAATCCGTTTATGGTGTTGACACCCAAGACATGCCACATCGCATGGTATATTTGGTTTTGGGTCCCGACGTTGTTTTGCCATCTGACCATCAACCATCATGTTGACCATTTGGCATGACTGACTTTCGGCCAGCCCCTCGAAAACGGCTGCAGCGTGGGGGTGCATTGTCGGCATAGCATAGAGCCGTGTGCACCTTTATGTTTCGAATCCTCTTGCGGTGTTGACACCCAAGACATGCCACATTGCGTGGTATATTTGGTTTTGGGTCCCGACCCTGTCTTGCCATCTAGCCATCAACCATCATGTTGACCATTTGGCATGACTGACTTCCGGCCGGCCCCTCGAAAACGGCTGTAGTGTGGGGGTGCACTGTCGGCGCATCGTAGAGCCCTGTGCACCTTCATGTTTCGAATCCTTTTGCGGTGTTGACACCCAAGACATGCCACATCGCGTGGTCTATTTGGTTTTCGGTCCCGGCCGTGTTTTGCCATCTAGCCATCAACCATCATGTTGACCATTTGGCATGACTGACTTCCGGCCAGCCCCTCGAAAACGGCTGCAGTGTGGGGGTGCACTATCGGCGCATCGTAGAGCCGTGTGCACCTTTATGTTTCGAATCCTTTTGCGGTGTTGACACCCAAAACATGCCACATCGCGTGGGATATTTGGTTTTGGGTCCCGACTTTGTTTTGCCATCTGACCATCAACCATCATGTTGACCATTTGGCATGACAGACTTCCGGCCAGCCCGTCGAAAACGGCTGCAGCGTGGGGGTGCACTGTCGGCATAGCATAGAGCCGTGTGCACCTTTATGTTTCGAATCCTTTTGCTGTGTTGACACCCAAGACATGCCACATCGCGTGGTATATTTGGTTTTGGGTCCCGACCGTGTTTTGCCATCTCGCCATCAACCATCATGTTGACCATTTGGCATGACAGACTTCCGGCCAGCCCCTCGAAAACGGCTGCAGCGTGGGGGTGCACTGTCGGCATAGCATAGAGCCGTGTGCACCTTTATGTTTCGAATCCTTTTACGGTGTTGACACCCAAGACATGCCACATTGCGTGGTATATTTGGTTTTGGGTCCTGACCGTGTTTTTCCATCTAGCCATCAACCATCATGTTGACCATTTGGCATGACTGACTTCCGGCCGGCCCCTCGAAAACGGCTGCAGTGTGGGGGTGCACTGTCGGCGCATCGTAGAGCTGTGTGCACCTTCATGTTTCGAATCCTTTTGCGGTGTTGACACCCAAGACATGCCACATCGCGTGGTCTATTTGGTTTTGGGTCCCGGCCGTGTTTTGCCATCTAGCCATCAACCATCATGTTGACCATTTGGCATGACTGACTTCCGGCCAGCCCCTCGAAAACGGCTGCGGTGTGGGGGTGCACTATCGGCGCATCGTAGAGCCGTGTGCACCTTTATGTTTCGAATCCTTTTGCGGTGTTGACACCCAAGACATGCCACATCGCGTGGTATATTTGGTTTTGGGTCCCGACGTTGTTTTGCCATCTGACCATCAACCATCATGTTTACCATTTGGCATGACAGACTTCCGGCCGGCCCCTCGAAAACGGCTGCAGCGTGGGGGTGCACTGTCGGCATAGCATAGAGCCATGTGCACCTTTATGTTTCGAATCCTTTTACGCTGTTGACACCCAAGACATGCCACATCGCGTGGTATATTTGGTTTTGGGTCCCGACCGTGTTTTGCCATCTCGCCATCAACCATCATGTTGACCATTTGGCATGACAGACTTCCGGCCAGCCCCTCGAAAACGGCTGCAACGTGGGGGTGCACTGTCGGCATAGCATAGAACCGTGTGCACCTTTATGTTCCGAATCCTTTTACGGTGTTGACACCCAAGACATGCCACATGGCGTCGTATATTTGGTTTTGGGTCCCGACCGTGTTTTGCCATCTAGCCATCAACCATCATGTTGACCATTTGGCATGACTGACTTCCGGCCAGCCCCTCCACAACGGCTGCATCGTGGGGGTGCACCGTCGGCGCAGCGCAGAGCCGTGTGCACGTTTCTGTTTCGAATCCTTTTACGGTGTTGACACCCAAGACATGCCACATCGCGTGGTATATTTGGTCTTGGGTCCCGACCGTGTTTTGCCATCTCGCCATCAACCATCATGTTGATCATTTGGCATGACAGACTTCCGGCCACCCCCTCGGAAACGGCTGCAACGTGGGGGTGCACTGTCGGCATAGCATAGAGCCGTGTGCACCTTTATGTTTCGAATCCCTTTACGGTGTTGACACCCAAGACATGCCACATCGCGTGGTATATTTGGTTTTGGGTCCCGACCGTGTTTTGCCATCTCGCCATCAACCATCATGTTGATCATTTGGCATGACAGACTTCCGGCCAGCCCCTCGAAAACGGCTGCAGCGTGGGGGTGCACTGTCGGCATAGCATAGAGCCATGTGCACCTTTATGTTTCGAATCCTTTTACGGTGTTGACACCCAAGACATGCCACATCGCGTGGTATATTTGGTTTTGGGTCCCGACCGTGTTTTGCCCTCTCGCCATCAACCATCTTGTTGACCATTTGGCATGACAGACTTCCGGCTAGTCCCTCGAAAACGGCTGCAGCGTGGGGGTGCACTGTCGGCATAGCATAGGGCCGTGTGCACCTTTATGTTTCGAATCCTTTTACGGTGTTGACACCCAAGACATGCCACATTGCGTCGTATATTTGGTTTCGGGTCCCGACCGTGTTTTGCCATCTAGCCATCAACCATCATGTTGACCATTTGGCATGACTGACTTCCGGCCAGCCCCTCCACAACGGCTGCATCGTGGGGGTGCACTGTCGGCGCAGCGCAGAGCCGTGTGCACCTTTATGTTTCGAATCCTTTTACGGTGTTGACACCCGAGACATGCCACATCGCGTGGTATATTTGGTTTTGGGTCCCGACGTTGTTTTGCCATCTAGCCATCAACCATCATGTTGACCATTTGGCATGACAGACTTCTGGCCAGCCCCTCCACAACGGCTGCATCGTGGGGGGGCACTGTCGGCATACCATAGAGCCGTGAGCACCTTTATGTTTCGAATCCTTTTACGGTGTTGACACCCAAGACATGCCACATCGCGTGGTATATTTGGTTTTGGGTCCCGACCGTGTTTTGCCATCTCGCCATCAACCATCATGTTGACCATTTGGCATGACAGACTTCCGGCCCGCCCCTCGAAAACGGGTGCAGCGTGGGGGTGCACTGTCGGCATAGCATAGAGCCGTGAGCACCTTTATGTTTCAAATCCTTTCACGGTGTTGACACCCAAGACATGCCACATCACGTGGTATATTTGGTTTTGGGTCCCGACCGTGTTTTGCCATCTCGCCATCAACCATCATGTTGACCATTTGGCATGACAGACTTCCGGCCAGCCCCTCGCAAACGGCTGCAGCGTGGGGGTGCACTGTCGGCATAGCATAGAGCCGTGAGCACCCTTATGTTTCGAATCCTTTTACGGTGTTGACACCCAAGACATGCCACATCGCGTGGTATATTTGGTTTTGGGTCCCGACCGTGTTTTGCCATCTCGCCATCAACCATCATGTTGACCATTTGGCATGACAAACTTCCGGCCAGCCCCTGGAAAACGGCTGCAGCGTGGGGGTGCACTGTCGGCATAGCATAGAGCCTGGTGCACCTTTATGTTTCGAATCCTTTTACGGTGTTGACACCCAAGACATGCCACATCGCGTGGTATATTTGGTTTTGGGTCCCGACCGTGTTTTGCCATCTAGCCATCAACCATCATGTTGACCATTTGGCATGACTGACTTCCGGCCGGCCCCTCGAAAACGGCTGCGTTCTGGGGGTGCACTGTCGGCGCAGCGTAGAGCCGTGAGCACCTTTATGTTTCGAATCCCTTTACGGTGTTGACACCCAAGACATGCCACATTGCGTGGTATATTTGGTTTTGGGTCCCGACCGTGTTTTGCCATCTAGCCATCAACCATCATGTTGACCATTTGGCATGACTGACTTCCGGCCAGCCCCTCCACAACGGCTGCATCGTGGGGGTGCACCGTCGGCGCAGCGCAGAGCCGTGTGCACCTTTATGTTTTGAATCCTTTTACGGTGTTGACACCCAAGACATGCCACATCGCGTGGTATATTTGGTTTTGGGTCCCGACCGTGTCTTGCCATCTAGCCATCAACCATCATGTTGACCATTTGGCATGACTGACTTCCGGCCGGCCCCTCGAAAACGGCTGCAGTGTGGGGGTGCACTGTCGGCGCATCGTAGAGCCGTGTGCACCTTTATGTTTCGAATCCTTTTGCGGTGTTGACACCCAAGACATGCCACATCGCGTGGTATATTTGGTTCTTCGGTCCCGGTCGTGTTTGGCCATCTAGCCATCAACCATCATGTTGACCATTTGGCATGACTGACTTCCGGCCAGCCCCTCGATAACGGCTGCGGTGTGGGGGTGCACTGTCGGCGCATCGTAGAGCCGTGTGCACCTTTATGTTTTGAATCCTTTTGCGGTGTTGACACCCAAGACATGCCACATCTCGCGGTATATTTGGTTTTGGGTCCGGATGGTGTTTTGCCATCTGGCCATCAACCATCATGTTGACCATTTGGCATGACTGACTTCCGGCTGCCCCCTTGAAAACGGCTGCGGCGTGGGGGTGCACTGTAGGTGCAAAGCAGAGACGTGTGCACCTTTATATTTCGAATCCTTTTACGGTGTTGTCACGCAAGACATGCCACATCGCGTGGTATATTTGGTTCTTCGGTCCCGGTCGTGTTTTGCCATCTGACCATCAACCATCATGCTGACCATTTGGCATGACAGACTTCCGGCCAGCCCCTCCAAAACGGGTGCAGCGTGGGGGTGCACTGTCAGTGCAACGCAAAGCCGTGTGCACCTTTATGTTTCGAATCCTTTTACGGTGTTGACACCCGAGACATGCCACATTGCGTGGTATATTTGGTTTTGGGTCCCGACCGTGTTTTGCCATCTAGCCATCAACCATCATGTTGACCATTTGGCATGACTGACTTCCGGCCGGCCCCTCGAAAACGGCTGCAGTGTGGGGGTGCACCGTCGGCGCATTGTAGAGCCGTGTGCACCTTTATGTTTCGAATCCTTTTGCGGTGTTGACACCCAAGACATGCCACATCGCGTGGTATATTTGGTTCCTCGGTCCCGGTCGTGTTTGGCCATCTAGCCATCAACCATCATGTTGACCATTTGGCATGACTGACTTCCGGCCAGCCCCTCGATAACGGCTGCGGTGTGGGGGTGCACTGTCGGCGCATCGTAGAGCTGTGTGCACCTTTATGTTTTGAATCCTTTTGCGGTGTTGACACCCAAGACATGCCACATCTCGCGGTATATTTGGTTTTGGGTCCGGACGGTGTTTTGCCATCTGGCCATCAACCATCATGTTGACCATTTGGCATGACTGACTTCCGGCTGCCCCCTTGAAAACGGCTGCGGCGTGGGGGTGCACTGTAGGTGCAAAGCAGAGACGTGTGCACCTTTATATTTCGAATCCTTTTACGGTGTTGTCACGCAAGACATGCCACATCGCGTGGTATATTTGGTTCTTCGGTCCCGGTCGTGTTTTGCCATCTGACCATCAACCATCATGCTGACCATTTGGCATGACAGACTTCCGGCCAGCCCCTCCAAAACGGGTGCAGCGTGGGGGTGCACTGTCAGTGCAACGCAAAGCCGTGTGCACCTTTATGTTTCGAATCCTTTTACGGTGTTGACACCCAAGACATGCCACATTGCGTGGTATATTTGGTTTTGGGTCCCGACCGTGTTTTGCCATCTCGCCATCAACCATCATGTTGACCATTTGGCATGACAGACTTCCGCCCAGCCCCTGGAAAACGGCTGCAGCGTGGGGGTGCACTGTCAGCATAGCATAGAGCCGTGAGCACCTTTATGTTTCGAATCCTTTTACGGTGTTGACACCCAAGACATGCCACATCGCGTGGTATATTTGGTTTTGGGTCCCGACCGTGTTTTGCCATCTAGCCATCAACTATCATGTTGACCATTTGGCATGACTGACTTCCGGCCGGCCCCTCGAAAATGGCTGCGTTCTGGGGGTGCACTGTCGGCGCAGCGTAGAGCCGTGAGCACGTTTATGTTTCGAATCCTTTTACGGTGTTGACACCCAAGACATGCCACATTGCGTGGTATATTTGGTTTTGGGTCCCGACCGTGTTTTGCCATCTAGCCATCAACCATCATGTTGACCATTTGGCATGACTGACTTCCGGCCAGCCCCTCCAAAACGGCTGCATCGTGGGGGTGCTCCGTCGGCGCAGCGCAGAGCCGTGTGCACCTTCATGTTTCGAATCCTTTTACGGTGTTGACACCCAAGACATGCCACATTGCGTGGTATATTTGGTTTTGGGTCCCGACCGTGTCTTGCCATCTGGCCATCAACCATCATGTTGACCATTTGGCATGACAGACTTCCGGCCGGCCCCTCGAAAACGGCTGCAGTGTGGGGGTGCACTGTCGGCGCATCGTAGAGCCGTGTGCACCTTTATGTTTCGGATCCTTTTGCGGTGTTGACACCCAAGACATGCCACATCGCGTGGTATATTTGGTTCTTCGGTCCCGGTCGTGTTTGGCCATCTAGCCATCAACCATCATGTTGACCATTTGGCATGACTGACTTCCGGCCAGCCCCTCGATAACGGCTGCGGTGTGGGGGTGCACTGTGGGCGCATCGTAGAGCCGTGTGCACCTTTATGTTTCGAATCCTTTTGCGGTGTTGACACCCAAGACATGCCACATCGCGCGGTATATTTGGTTTTGGGTCCGGACGGTGTTTTGCCATCTGGCCATCAACCATCATGTTGACCATTTGGCATGACTGACTTCCGGCCAGCCCCTCGATAACGGCTGCGGCGTGCGGGTGCACTGTCGGTGCAAAGCAGAGACGTGTGCACCTTTATGTTTCGAATCCTTTTGCGGTGTTGACACCCAAGACATGCCACATCGCGTGGTATATTTGGTTTTGGGTCCCGACCGTGTTTTGCCATCTAGCCATCAACCATCATGTTGACCATTTGGCATGACAGACTTCCGGCCGGCCCCTCGAAAATGGCTGCGTTCTGGGGGTGCACTGTCGGCGCAGCGTAGAGCCGTGAGCACCTTTATGTTTCGAATCCTTTTACGGTGTTGACACCCAAGACATGCCACATTGCGTGGTATATTTGGTTTTGGGTCCCGACCGTGTTTTGCCATCTAGCCATCAACCATCATGTTGACTATTTGGCATGACTGACTTCCGGCCAGCCCCTCCAAAACGGCTGCATCGTGGGGGTGCTCCGTCGGCGCAGCGCAGAGCCGTGTGCACCTTCATGTTTCGAATCCTTTTACGGTGTTGACACCCAAGACATGCCACATTGCGTGGTATATTTGGTTTTGGGTCCCGACCGTGTCTTGCCATCTGGCCATCAACCATCATGTTGACCATTTGGCATGACAGACTTCCGGCCGGCCCCTCGAAAACGGCTGCAGTGTGGGGGTGCACTGTCGGCGCATCGTAGAGCCGTGTGCACCTTTATGTTTCGAATCCTTTTGCGGTGTTGACACCCAAGACATGCCACATCGCGTGGTATATTTGGTTCTTCGGTCCCGGTCGTGTTTGGCCATCTAGCCATCAACCATCATGTTGACCATTTGGCATGACTGACTTCCGGCCAGCCCCTCGATAACGGCTGCGGTGTGGGGGTGCACTGTGGGCGCATCGTAGAGCCGTGTGCACCTTTATGTTTCGAATCCTTTTGCGGTGTTGACACCCAAGACATGCCACATCGCGCGGTATATTTGGTTTTGGGTCCGGACGGTGTTTTGCCATCTGGCCATCAACCATCATGTTGACCATTTGGCATGACTGACTTCCGGCCAGCCCCTCGATAACGGCTGCGGCGTGCGGGTGCACTGTCGGTGCAAAGCAGAGACGTGTGCACCTTTATGTTTCGAATCCTTTTGCGGTGTTGACACCCAAGACATGCCACATCGCGTGGTATATTTGGTTTTGGGTCCCGACCGTGTTTTGCCATGTGACCATCAACCATCATGCTGACCATTTGGCATGACAGACTTCCGGCCAGCCCCTCGAAAACGGCTGCAGCGTGGGGGTGCACTGTCGGCATAGCATAGAGCCGTGTGCACCTTTATGTTTCGAATCCTTTTGCGGTGTTGACACCCAAGACATGCCACATCGTGTGGTATATTTGGTTTTGGGTCCCGACTGTGTCTTGCCATCTAGCCATCAACCATCATGTTGACCATTTGGCATGACAGACTTCCGGCCGGCCCCTCGAAAACGGCTGCAGTGTGGGGGTGCACTGTCGGCGCATCGTAGAACCGTGTGCACCTTTATGTTTCGAATCCTTTTGCGGTGTTGACACCCAAGACATGCAACATCGCGTGGTATATTTGGTTCCTCGGTCCCGGTCGTGTTTGGCCATCTAGCCATCAACCATCATGTTGACCATTTGGCATGACTGACTTCCGGCCAGCCCCTCGATAACGGCTGCGGTGTGGGGGTGCACTGTCGGCGCATCGTAGAGCTGTGTGCACCTTTATGTTTCGAATCCTTTTGCGGTGTTGACACCCAAGACATGCAACATCGCGTGGTATATTTGGTTCCTCGGTCCCGGTCGTGTTTGGCCATCTAGCCATCAACCATCATGTTGACCATTTGGCATGACTGACTTCCGGCTGCCCCCTTGAAAACGGCTGCGGCGTGGGGGTGCACTATCGGTGCAAAGCGGAGACGTGTGCACCTTTATATTTTGAATCCTTTTACGTTGTTGTCACGCAAGACATGCCACATCGCGTGGTATATTTGGTTTTGGGTCCCGACCGTGTTTTGCCATCTGACCATCAACCATCATGCTGACCATTTGGCATGACTGACTTCCGGCCGGCCCCTCGAAAACAGCTGCAGCGTGGGGGTGCACTGTCGGCATAGCATAGAGCCGTGTGCACCTTTATGTTTCGAATCCTTTTACGGTGTTGACACCCAAGACATGCCACATCGCGTGGTATATTTGGTTTTGGGTCCGGACCGTGTTTTGCCATCTAGCCATCAACCATCATGTTGACCATTTGGCATGACTGACTTCCGGCCGGCCCCTCGAAAACGGATGCAGTGTGGGGGTGCAGTGTCGGCGCATCGTAGAGCCATGTGCACCTTTATGTTTCGAATCCTTTAGCGGTGTTGACACCCAAGATATGCCACATCGCGTGGTATATTTGGTTTTGGGTCCCGGCCATGTTTTGCCATCTAGCCATCAACCATCATGTTGACCATTTGGCATGACTGACTTCCGGCCGGCCCCTCGAAAACGGATGCAGTGTGGGGGTGCAGTGTCGGCGCATCGTAGAGCCATGTGCACCTTTATGTTTCGAATCCTTTAGCGGTGTTGACACCCAAGATATGCCACATCGCGTGGTATATTTGGTTTTCGGTCCCGGCCATGTTTTGCCATCTAGCCATCAACCATCATGTTGACCATTTGGCATGACTGACTTCTGGCCGGCCCCTCGAAAACGGCTGCGGTGTGGGGGTGCACTGTCGGCGCATCGTAGAGCCGTGTGCACCTTTATGTTTCGAATCCTTTTGCGGTGTTGACACCCAAGACATGCCACATCGCGTGGTATACTTCGTTTTCGGTCCGGACGGTGTTTTGCCATCTAGCCATCAACCATCATGTTGACCATTTGGCATGACTGACTTCCGGCTGCCCCCTTGAAAACCGCTGCGGCGTGGGGGTGCACTTTCGGTGCAACGCAGAGCCGTGTGCACCTTTATGTTTTGAATCCTTTTACGGTGTTGACACCCAAGACATGCCACATCGCGTGGTATATTTGGTTTTGGGTCCCGACGTTGTTTTGCCATCTGACCATCAACCATCATGTTGACCATTTGGCATGACAGACTTCCGGCCAGCCCGTCGAAAACGGCTGCAGCGTGGGGGTGCACTGTCGGCATGGCATAGAGCCGTGTGTACCTTTATGTTTCGAATCCTTTTACGGTGTTGACACCCAAGACATGCCACATCGCGTGGTATATTTGGTTTTGGGTCCCGACCGTGTTTTGCCATCTCGCCATCAACCATCATGTTGAGCATTTGGCATGACTGACTTCCGGCCCGCCCCTCCGGAACGGCTGCATCGTGGGGGTGCACTGACGGCGCATCGTAGAGCCTTGTGCACCTTTAGAAAGATGTCCTTGAATTATGCCCTAGGTCTTTTGATGTATTCCTGCAAGTTGGTTTTGTAGTGGAAAACCCCAAACCAAAGCAGCAAGTAGAGCAAGGACTGAATATGGATCGAATCAATGATTGGTTTTGGAATCCAGTGTAACACAGAAGGGCTGCAGATAGACAAAGCAGGTATATGCACATAGATTCAATCACAAATCGATAAAACAAAAGGTTTTATATGAAAATTGGTCAGACTCTAGCCTCAGAGGTTGCAATAGGCACTTCATGCGCAGTCTTTTGGGTGAAATGGTGCTGGTTAGGACTGAGGAGCATAGATGTCAGGACCACACAGAAAATGACTTGGCCAAGCAACTGAATTCAGAAACAGTTACAAAGTAGGACCACAATAAGTGGTAGAATCAATTGAGTATAGGGGTCTTGGGGTGGGAGACCACTTAGGCTTGCCCTCCAAGGCCCACAAGCATGGAAAGCCTGATTTATTTTGGTATGACCTCCATGAAGGAAGGTACCTCCGCTCAGTTGAGTGGTAGGGGTGAACTTCATGGGGGGGGCTAGGGTCACAACCCTAGTTACTTTGAGAAAGTGTACTTTAGGCCACAAAAGAGTGATAAAAAACACTTAAATTTGTCTCAGCATCAACAAAGGGTTTTAAGGGGGGCTTAGCCTGGATCAAGCCCTCCAAGAAAGACATGGCAGTGACTTTTTCTTACTCCCCCCTGGAGTACTAGTTGATCAAGCTAGTAGGACCAAGGAAAAAGGCTCAAATATTCCCAAAATTACCTCAAAAAAATGCATTAAACTTACCAAAAACATTCTCATCACTTCATAGAAGCCTATCACACTGTAGGGACCCTAGAAAAACAGTGTAATGTACCGTGTATGATGTCCCTTCGAAGGGGCATTCCTCAAAAGTCGCCGGCGTGAGGCGAAAACTTTTGGAAAAAAGTGTGGGGGCAGTGGGAATTGAACCCAGGACTCCCTGTCCAGAGCACATGTGTCTGTCCACTAGGGTACAGTCGAACGCTCTAATGCGGACGGTTATCGCGGTATAAACAACGTTTTAGTAAACGTCCTGACCAAGGGCCAGGGCGGAGCAATACTCCCAATGGAGGACACAAACCCCCAGGAGCTGGAAAAAATAGAAAATGGCACCAGCAGGGAGTGATTCCTGCGGTTTTGCGGAAGGGGTTGCGATTTAGCAAGTGAAATCGTTGAAAATCGACGAAACCACGCGGGAAATCGTCATTTTTACACATAACTTAAAGTCGCAGACAAGCGCAAACGAAGCGGACGCCAAGAAAAGGGTTGCGCAAGCGAAAACAGCTTTTGGAAAAGAAGGTATGAGCCGTAGTTTTTAAAGTTTTAAAGAAAATTTTTGCACAGTTGCATCAGAATTTTTATAAACTTCAGAGTAAAGCATTCAAAATCAGCCCGCACCACAGAGCAGTTCAACAACCCGTCTCTCAGGTATGTCTGCGTCACTTCACACTCACGCATTGCGTTCGTGTTGGTTGTTCCGTCAAAACGTTAGGGTTGTCAACGCTGTGCTCGTTGGGGGTCGGGTGTTCATCTCTCGTGCTCTGCACAGGTGAAAGCAGGAATGAAAGGTATGTGATGCGAATGGAGCGCGCAGCGCGCACGTAGGGTTAGAATATGCGCTGTGCTCGCGATGCATGTGCCTAATCTAGGCATCCACACGCTGTATCGCTTCACCTGTATCCCTAATTCACCCTTGTTTCCTTCTTCAGAGGTTAGCGTTTGTTCGTGTGCGGCCGTGGCGTTCAAGTTGAGTTGCTTAAAACGCTTAGGTTTGTTTTGGGTTCGTTTCAATGCGGCATTCACACGATGCATGGTGAGTAAGGTAGGTTAGCCCAGGAGGAGCTCACCTCCTGGTTGAGTCCGTGGTTAAGCCTCCCTTCCCTGCGTGCACATGATGCATTAAAGGGTAGGCCACGCGAATTGCGCACGGTAAACCTTGTTTAGGTTACCCAGAGGCTCCTCGGTACGTTCTTTAAGAGAACCCGAGGAGTTTCTTAAAGCTTGCTTGCTTGACAGGGGTAGCTGCATCTGCAGCGTGTTTGCGAACAGCGTATTATAGGTCACACTGAGAAGGGTATAATACCTGGAGTGTGGCTTGGTTCCACAGTCGCAAACGCCCCTTCATCTGCCTCTTTTGTACCGGTGGGAGAGGTTAAGGGTGATTGGTGCACGCAGCAGCTGCCTTCGGCGGCTACCATTTTTCTGCCCCAGCAAAACAGGGGCGCTGATCACAAATCAAATCACTGTGCCTCAGCCAGTACTGGCGAGGACAGTTCGACCTCAACGACATCTGCGCTGTGCACGCAACGAGAGCACCCCTTCCCTCCAAGCCCTAGCAGGGGAAACGCGTTGTGGCGTCCCCTGTTAGGCCACAGCTGCTTAGGAGCGCTGTGTTTTCTTGTCCTTTCACAGGTGGGTCGCTAGGACCCATGAGACCTTCTTCTTCGCAACGCCAAGTAGAGTGTGCGTGTAGGAGTGGTAGTCCTGAGTGGGGGCTAGAGCCAGTTGCCCAGTGCTCGCCCACCAGGATGGTGCCACTGTAGGGTGTGTAGGACCTGTAGGGGGTGTGTCACTGTCCCACCCTTTTCCTGCAATTTTAGCGGGGTTGGTGGGCTGTGGCAGTGGTTAGGTTAGTGTTTTGGCCACATAGCAAACAGGCGTTTTGCATGCCTTCATAGCTTTTGGCCACCCCTCCCTGTAGTAGACAGATAGGTAGGGGAAACAATACCTGGATTAGCACGCTCGGTATTCCCCCAAGGTTTTGCGCCAGCACAGAAATTGGGCGCATAGGGGAGGGGAGACCCGGGGCGTACCCCGTGGCATCAATAAGCCAACCCTCCAGGTTTAGCAAGGGCGCAGATTTGGGTATAATTAGGACACCACTTCTGCGGCTTGCTCTCAGGACCTTAGGAATAGCACACTCACACATACATATAGGGGTATGGTGAACGCTGTAAGGAAGGGTAGAACCCCATGGGTCTGGACCAGTCAGGGGTCCTAACTTTGGGCTCGCTTGTCCCCAAGGAGGGAAGACACACCTTGCCTCATAACACCTTGCTTGTCATTCCCCCCTGGTGTAGAAAGCCACCGTTCTTCGTTGGCTCACCAAGGTCATTACATTAGGGCAGTACCCATGCAATACATGGTCAACAAGGCAAACACTCGCTGGGTGGCTGCAATCTTGATAAGCGGCCACCTGGCTCACGCTGCAAACCATAGGCGTGGGTCTGCAGGGCACAGACAGGGTCAGTAGACTGACACAGGGTAATTAGTTTCGCTTCTTACGCTGGGACATAGTCTCAGCACGGGTTAGGAGCTGCCCCTCGTTGTTCTCAACGAGGTAAGTGCGGAAGATGGGGTTGATACTCCCATCTGGTTGTATGAAGGCTGACATAGGTTCCCAGGTCGCCTCAGACAACCCATAGCCATCCCACAGGGTAAGGAATTTCCAGCCCTGTTTGTACTCGTGGCGAGCAATACCTGCAACCACGTAGTAACCATCGACTGCCATCTCATTGGCAGTCATCTCTTCGAGTTCGTCTGCCTCCTCTGGACTGGCAGCGTTCTCTAGGTCTATACGTTCAATCTCACTGTCGCTGAGGCGCCACTCATCCCAAGACAAGTCGTCAGGGGAGTGATAGTGCCTCAACTGCTTAGGAGCACATAGCAGTTCACCACCTAGACGTGGACTGTACCTGACATGGATCCTGGATCCATCTATCCTGATGATACGATAGGGTCCAAAGTAAGGGTCCTGTAGGCAGTTACGTGGCCAGGAGGGTAAGCGTGAATGGTGTACCAAAACAAGGTCACCAACCTTGAAGCTGGCAGGTCGCCGTAGGCGGTTCCGTCGGCTCTGTTCACGGTCACGAATGTGCCTCAGGTTAGTACCAGCCTGGTTAGCCAGAGACTGCTTGTGTTCCAGCCAATCTCCCACAGGGCTCTTGAAGTCCTCAGGGAAGGGGGTTTTGAAGAACCAAGCAGGTCGTCCTCCATGGAACAGTTCGTGGGGGGTGAAACCCGTAGAAGAGCTCCGCTGTGAGTTCATGGACAGAACTGCCCAGGGCACTAGGCGTACCCAGTCCTTGGTGCGCTCCTGTTTCATCAGGATTCTTAAGTTTTGCTCCACCACACGGTTCTGTCTCTCACAGAGAGGGTTAGACGTGTGAGTGTAGGGCACACCTGTGGTTACCTCCACGTTGAGGGCATTTAGCACTCGTTTGTACCACCCAGTGTCACTGCGGATGCGTACATCTTCATCAGAGTGCACCTGTTTAGGTGCTCCATAGCGTTCGAACCATTGTTCGACCAACATTTTTACAGTCTGCTCACCTGTGATTTTCTTATTGCAAGGGAACACACGGGTGAAGCGAGATAGACCACAGGTGACCACGGGGCAACTATCATAGCCGCCAAAGCGTGGTAGGCCGTGGATGTAATCCACGTAGAGAAGAGAGTTAGCACAATAGGGTATGGGTAAGCTGGAGATCAGACCCCTATCCCTACTGTCGCTCTGCTTGCTGGCATGACAGCCACAAGCATCCACAATGGTCTGCATACGCGACCTCAGTTCAGTCAGGGTTAGACTAGAGTAGAAACACTCACGGAAGAAGTCCACTGAGCGATTAGCGCCAGTGTGACCAGAACTGAGATGGGACCACTGTAGGCACCCATCCAGTCGTGCCTCAGGCACCACAATTCGGTCCTCGTAGAAGAGGTACTGATTGTTTTTATACCACTGGTGCCCGTCAATGACACGGGGTTCGAGACCAGTGCTGAGGGTTTGGAGAATTTCTTCATACTCTGACTGATAGTCGGTTAGACTCCAACCCTCCAGGATTCCAGCAGTGCGCATGGATAGGTCAAGCTGGACATCCATACGCTGGAAAGCCTCTTTGGCGAGCGCCTCAGAGCTCTCACCAATAAGCGCATCGAAGTTGTTGCGCGATATAAAGTCAGACAGTTCATTCTTAATCCCGGGGATATGATGCACTGTCAGCCTGAACTGGCTCAGGTAAGTCCACCACCGTTTTAGCTTCGCTTTTTCTGGTGGTGGGCCCTTCTGAAAAGACTTCACAGGCTCCTGGTCACACAGCCAGACAATAGGGTTAGACCCCAGGAGTCGGGATTGTGACGATAGCACCAACATACCGGCCAGGAGTTCCTGGTCATAGGTGCTGTAGTTGGAACGCGCTTGGTTCCATTTCCAATTCCAGTGTCCCAGTGGCACCAGTCGCCACTCACTGGTAGGATAGTCATGTTTCAACGAACCATCACAGTTCAGTCCAGTAGTACGATAATGGCAGTGGGTTAGTTCAGCGGGGTTAAGCTCCTGCCATTGATAGATCGTACCTCCCCCCCCTACATCACTGGCATCAGTGATCAGGACTATCTCGCCCTCAGGGCGGGGTACTCCCAGGCAGTTGGAGGAGGCAATCTTCTTCTTCAACTCCCGGAAACACTCTTCCTCTCTGGAGGTCCACCTCCAGGGAGTAGTTTTCTTGATTAGGTCAGTGAGGGGTGCAGAGGAGTAAGTAAAATTGTGGATGTGACGCCGATAGAAATTACAGGCGCCCACAAAACTCCTCACATCGTGTAGACCCTTCTTAGGGTCATCGCGAATCTGCATGTCCTGTAGGGGCTGCATCTTAGACGCGGCTGGTTTCCACCAGCCATACCCCACGTCGAAACCCAAATACTCCATCTCCTCTTTCATAAACTCGCATTTTTCGAGTTTGATTCGGAGATGGTTTTCTTGACAGACAGTGAAGAATTCACGGAGGAGAAGGACATGGTCCTCTTTGGTATTAGTACCCAAACTCACGTCGTCGATGTCAGCCTCCATTTCTGCACCCCGAGAAATCAACTCTTGTACTAGAGGCCTGCGCCTCAGTATGTACAAAATTTTGTTCATAAGCTCCTGGAAGAGCGCTGGGGCGTTAGCCACCCCGAAAGGCATAACCTTCCACTTGAAGACACGACCCTTAGGGGTTATAAAGGCAAGCAGCTCCTGAGCTGCGGCGGTTAGGTCAACCTGCCAGAAACCAGAGCGTTTGTCCATTTTGGTCTTATACCTGCATTTGGCAATACGCTCCAGGGTGTTTTCCATGTTAGGAATACTCCCTGAGTGGTTCTGGGTTTTCTTGTTGACCTCACCATAGTCTACAACAAGACGTAGAGCAGTCGACCCTGGTTTAGCAACAAGGAAACAGGGGCTGCAGTGATGGGGATAGTCCCCATGTTTGTACTCTTCAACGAGGCCAGCATCAATGCATTCTTGGATCTGGCGCTCGATTTCTTCAACCTGTTCCTGTGGAGCGGGATAGGGACGACGCCTCACTCGCGTCTTTTCAAATTCTGGTTTCAATTTCAGGTCCATCTGGACCAGTTTTTTGCAAGATAGGGGAGGCGGCAAGGCGCCGAACACCTCCTCATAGGTTATAAGCAGTTTCTTCAGGCGGGGGTCAAGGTTAAGACTCTCGACTTTCTGAAGGAAATCCTCCTCAGCATGGAGGTTGCTTTTTCCATGTTCTTTCTTTTTATGCCGATCAGCAGTTTCGGCAGGTACAGTACCATCGTCCCACTCAGGGGGACATTGCTGCCCATAGTGTAGAGAGTACACTAGAGGTATCTCGGGATCAGGCAGCGTATAGGACTCATCGTCCTCCTCAGACCAGATGGAGTATTTCCAGGTCTGTCTGAGGTATTGCAGCCGCTCTTGGCGCTCAATACCTTCGGCCTTCAGGTACAACAGCCGTCGGAGTTCTTGCGTGTCATGCTCAGACAAGGGCATGTTATTAGCAGCAGGCCGTGCCAGAGCATCAGTACTCCGGGCCACGGGTTCACCTGGGTGCACAGGCTGCAAGTGTAGCACTGGTTTCCCAACAGAGGAAGCGGGTTCAGAGGTTGACTCTAGATCTACCTCCTCTAGCAACAGTTGGGCCAGGAAAGCACTATGTTTTAGGTCAACACAGCTGGGATCAACAGAGGGAATAGTGCTGGCGATCTCAGACAGTTGGTCGTCAGCATCCTCTTTTACAGCTGCAGGTTCCAGATAGTCATCAGGAGACTCACACCCTGTAAGTGTGGCAGATAGGTGCTCAGGAGATCGATTTTTGAGATCATAAAGGGTCAGGCCACGATTTTCGGCCATGACCTCTTTTAGTAGCACCTGGTCCAGGTCACACAGGGGTACAGGATTGAGAGATCCATCGATGATGGACAGGAAACTGGCCCACTCAGGGGCCTGCATAGCTGTGTCTGAGTCCTCAGGCACATAGATGGGGCCGTCGGGGAGTTGCACTCTTCCCACAGTCATTCGGTCAAGCATACGGCGCCAAAGGAGCATGTTCACCAGAGCAACCCCAGTCAGGGGTGCACATAACAACCCTTCCTCCCTCATAAGCGATCTTGGTTAGAACCTTCGCGAGCAGGGAGAAGGGAGGGTTAGCATACGCTAGGCCCATTGCTTTCCAGAAGAAACGGAAAGCATTGTTCATTTGTTTCAAGCAGTACAACTGCATGATGTGCTGTTGTTGGCTCGCAAACAATTCCACCGGGATCTCATCCAGGTTTACCTGAAGGGCCGCCAGTCCATTTTCGAGAACATGACGAGCCAGTTGGTAGTTTTCAGTACGATAGTTCGTCTTGGCTGCGTAGCGCAGCCCAGAGTCTTTTCGTCCTTACAGCTCCAAAGGAACGGAGAATAGCCCACTGCCAAAGTCGCAGTGCAAAGAGTAAGGAAGCTGTAGGGACAGCATTTTAACCTGGGGGTTTCTTCTTAGAAAGTCAGTGCCAATGACAATGTCAAAGGCGTCAGTGTCCGACACTCTGCAGTGTTGGGTCACGGTTTCGTCGTCCAGACATATGGTCACATCGACCCCCCCCAAGGAATGGATGGTACGCCCATCCCCTACTCTTATGGCCACAGTCTTAGTCTTCCTGAAAGTTTTAAGCAGGCGCCGGGCCACTATGGAAAGTGTTGCACCGGTATCAAGCACTGCTCGAAAAACCTGATCCCCGATTTTCACGAGGATCCAGAAAACCAAGTCCTCCTCTTCGGAGCCGCCCCCCTATTCCTCATCAGGGAATTTCACATCCACTCCTGCAGCCATGAGGGACTTGGCCATCCAGGCCAAGCGCCTCTTCTTAGAATTATTCCCCTCAGGGGTAGCGTTATCCCCTTGGGGTCGCTTCTGGGGGACACCTGCGGCAGGAGCGGGTGTGGCAGCAGGAGTAGGCGTAGCAACAGGCGCTGATGAGCGCCTCTGGGGGTTAGGGGGTCCAGTTTTGCCACCCCCCTTGCCACCTCCTTTACCTTTATCCCCATTCGGGGGATTTCTGGCGGGCGTCGGGGTCTTCTGGCGCTCCGCCTCCTGACGCTTGAGTTTGTCACTCTCGCGTTTCTTGATGTGGCATTCGTCCTCATAGTGACGACGCTTGCCACAGTAACCACAGGTGATGGTACACCTGAAGTGGTCCTGATGGGTCACAGTTTTCCCATCTTTAGTATGCTGCTGACGTTTCATCTGCAGCATACAGCCACTGCGGAGATCGCAGTCAGAGGCATGACAAGGTCCCCCCTTGTCATTGACAGGTCGGCAGTAAAACAGGGGGGGTGTGCCTGCATCAGTGGGAACCTCGTTCCTGGCACGTAGGTTGCCCCTCCCTTTACCGCCTCGCTGGTTGGTGTTAGTGGGATTTTTATGCCCCTTCCCTTCGCCACGTTCGGGGGTAGGGGTACCACCTCGTCCCAAATGCTTCGGAGGAACTTCTCCATGTGGGAGTCGTTCTCTCTCTCAAGAGCTAGCTCAATCAAGAGATCCACCAGTGTATCATACGAGTGGGTCCTGCTCTTCCTCTCAGAGGTTGAGCGGCAATCATCCCACGTACGCTGGGGGATCTTACTCATGAGCCACAGGTGGGGCTCAGTGGCTCCGTAGGAGCCCACATTCATCCTCGAAAATAAGTACTCCATGTCGCACACATACTCAGACATTCGCGCAGCGGATGGAAACTCCGGGAGCATAGGTAGCTCCTCGATTTGTGTGCGTACGCTGAGGTCAGTCTCATAGACTGGGAATGTTTTCTCTAACCTCAGGAGTACCTCCGCCCAAGTAGAACAGGTTTTCACAATCTGTTTGACCTGTTTTTGCAAAAATTTCTTTTTGCATGAGCGTTTTAGCAGTGAACATTTGGTGGCCACATCCACATGGGATTGGCCAGTCAACAAAAGGAACTCCGCAAATTCTTCTGCCCATTCAGGCAGATTTTTAGGGTCGAACTCCGGTAGTTCCAGCTGGATGTTCGCCTGGGCAATTGGTCTGCCCGTCTTCCCACCCCCCGGAGTTAGGCCTGAAGGCGACACGCCGGCAAGGGGGGCCAGGGCTGACAGCCCTCTTCTCTCACTCTCTGTGACAAGCACGTCCTGTAGGTCCGCCATAGGCACAGTCCTGGCACGGGGGTGAAAGGGGCTGGGGCAGGTTACCTTAGGCAACAGCCTTGAGACCCTCCATCTGTTGAGATCTTCGGCCAGGGTACTCAGCCCTGGAGAGAGAGAGAGGAACTCAGGCTTGGGTAAGGGTTCTGCAATACCCAGTTTAGCCTTAATGGCCTCTGATAAGGCCGTCACTTCTGGATCTTCTGATCCAGACAGGAATTTGGCCAGTAGCTCGGCCGTTTGATCCAGGGCACCGTAGGTCGGCCTCGGATGGTGTTCTTCGACTCGTGTTGGGCCCACTTCAGGAGCCCTTGGGGTTGGGTACTCAGGTCGTAGTCGTCTTGGCAGGGATGCTGTGGACGGAGGACCAGAGTGTGCATAGCACCCTAGATCTGTACGTGGTCTAGATCCATGTACAGCTAAGGGCTCCTCTCCATCTTCCCCACGGATGGATTTGTAGTACTCCTCGTGCATGATGTACTCATCCATCTTCAACTTCAGCTTCTCATATTCCTCAGGTCCTTCAATGGCAGTTGAGGATGAAGCTGGACAATGGGATCGTGATACTGAAGCAGCCACACGTCTGTGGAGGTGACTGAAGCTGTCTCCACCGTGTGCTGCTAAGGCCTCGGTGGTAAGGCCTTTATTCTTCTCAGCCCTTCTGCGTTCTGGATCTCCTTGGGACCCAGATGCGCCACTGAGGTGATGTGGTGCTCGGTGTGGTGGTTCACTCATTGGGTGGACCACACTGCCCATTTGTACTTGGACAGTTCGGATAGGCCAGGTCCTTACACTTGGTGTGGACATGTTGGACTTGTTGTTGAGCTTTTGTTTTGCACTTCTTCTCAGGGTCGGTTCAAAAGGTCACAAGGGACTGCCTCTGCTACCGGAAAGATGTCCTTGAATTATGCCCTAGGTCTTTTGATGTATTCCTGCAAGTTGGTTTTGTAGTGGAAAACCCCAAACCAAAGCAGCAAGTAGAGCAAGGACTGAATATGGATCGAATCAATGATTGGTTTTGGAATCCAGTGTAACACAGAAGGGCTGCAGATAGACAAAGCAGGTATATGCACATAGATTCAATCACAAATGGATAAAACAAAAGGTTTTATATGAAAATTGGTCAGACTCTAGCCTCAGAGGTTGCAATAGGCACTTCATGTGCACTCTTTTGGGTGAAATGGTGCTGGTTAGGACTGAGGAGCATGGATGTCAGGACCACACAGAAAATGACTTGGCCAAGCAACTGAATTCAGAGACAGTTACAAAGTAGGACCACAATAAGTGGTAGAATCAATTGAGTATAGGGGTCTTGGGGTGGGAGACCACTTAGGCTTAACCTCCAAGGCCCACAAGCATGGAAAGCCTGATTTATTTTGGTATGACCTCCATGAAGGAAGGTACCTCCGCTCAGTTGAGTGGTAGGGGTGAACTTCACGGGGGGGGCTAGGGTCACAACCCTAGTTACTTTGAGAAAGTGTACTTTAGGCCACAAAAGAGTGATAAAAAACACTTAAGTTTGTCTCAGCATCAACAAAGGGTTTTAAGGGGGGCTTAGCCTGGATCAAGCCCTCCAAGAAAGACATGGCAGTGACTTTTTCTTACTCCTTTATGTTTCGAATCCTTTCGCGGTGTTGACACCCAAGACATGCCACATCGCGTGGTATATTTGGTTTTGGGTCCCGGCCGTGTTTTGCCATCTAGCCATCAACCATCATGTTGACCATTTGGCATGACTGACTTCCGGCCGGCCCCTCGAAAACGGCTGCAGTGTGGGGGTGCACTGTCGGCGCATCGTAGAGCCGTGTGCACCTTTATGTTTCGAATCCTTTTGCGGTGTTGACACCCAAGACATGCCACATCGCGTGGTATATTTGGTTTTGCGTCCCGACGGTGTTTTGCCTTCTGGCCATCAACCATTATGTTGACCATTTGGCATGACTGACTTCCGGCTGCCCCCTTGAAAACGGCTGCGGTGTGAGGGTGCACTGTCGGCGCATCCTAGAGCCGTGTGCACCTTTATGTTTCGAATCCTTTTGCGGTGTTGACACCCAAGACATGCCACATGGCGTGGTATATTTGGTTTTGGGTTCCGGCCGTGTTTTGCCATCTAGCCATCAACCATCATGTTGACCATTTGGCATGACTGACTTCCGGCCGGCCCCTCGAAAACGGCTGCGGTTTGGGGGCGCACTATCGGCGCATCGTAGAGCCGTGTGCACCTTTATGTTTCGAATCCTTTTGCGGTGTTGACACCCAAGACATGCCACATCGCGTGGTTTATTTGGTTTTGGGTCCCGACGGTGTTTTGCCATCTGGCCATCAACCATCATGTTGACCATTTGGCATGACAGACTTCCGGCCAGCCCCTCGAAAACGGCTGCAGATTGGGGCCGCACTGTCGGCATAGCATAGAGCCGTGTGCAGCTTTATGTTTTGAATCCTTTTACGGTGTTGACACCCACGACATGCCACATCGCGTGGTATATTTGGTTTTGGGTCCCGGCCGTGTTTTGCCATCTAGCCATCAACCATCATGTTGACCATTTGGCATGACTGACTTCCGGCTAGCCCCTCCACAACGGCTGCATCGTGGGGGTGCACTGTCGGCGCAGCGCAGAGCCGTGTGCACCTTTATGTTTCGAATCCTTTTACGGTGTTGACACCCAAAACATGCCACATCGCCTCGTATATTTGGTTTTGGGTCCCGACGTTGTTTTGCCATCCAGCCATCAACCATCATGTTGACCATTTGGCATGACAAACTTCCGGCCAGCCCCTCCACAACGGCTGCATCGTGGGGGGGCACTGTCGGCATACCATAGAGCCGTGAGCACCTTTATGTTTCGAATCCTTTTAGGGTGTTGACACCCAAGACATGCCACATCGCGTGGTATATTTGGTTTTGGGTCCCGACCGTGTTTTGCCATCTCGCCATCAACCATCATGTTGACCATTTGGCATGACAGACTTCCGGCCAGCCCCTCGAAAACGGGTGCAGCGTGGGGGTGCACTGTCGGCATAGCATAGAGCTGTGAGCACCTTCATGTTCCGAATCCTTTTACGGTGTTGACACCCAAGACATGCCACATCGCGTGGTATATTTGGTTTTGGGTCCCGACCATGTTTTGCCATCTCGCCATCAACCATCATGTTGACCATTTGGCATGACAGACTTCCGGCCAGCCCCTGGAAAACGGGTGCAGCGTGGGGGTGCACTGTCGGCATAGCATAGAGCCGTGTGCACCTTTATGTTTCGAATCCTTTTACGGTGTTGACACCCAAGACATGCCACATCGCGTGGATTATTTGGTTTTGGATCCCGACCGTGTTTTGCCATCTAGCCATCAACCATCATGTTGACCATTTGGCATGACTGACTTCCGGCCGGCCCCTCGAAAACGGCTGCGTTCTGGGGGTGCACTGTCGGCGCAGCGTAGAGCCGTGAGCACCTTTATGTTTCGAATCCTCTTACGGTGTTGACACCCAAGACATGCCACATTGCGTGGTATATTTGGTTTTGGGTCCCGACCGTGTTTTGCCATCTAGCCATCAACCATCATGTTGACCATTTGGCATGACTGACTTCCGGCCGGCCCCTCGAAAACGGCTGCGTTCTGGGGGTGCACTGTCGGCGCAGCGTAGAGCCGTGAGCACCTTTATGTTTCGAATCCTTCTACGGTGTTGACACCCAAGACATTCCACATTGCGTGGTATGGTTGGTTTTGGGTCCCGACCGTGTTTTGCCATCTAGCCATCAACCATCATGTTGACCATTTGACATGACTGACTTCCGGCCGGCCCCTCGAAAACGGCTGCGTTCTGGGGGTGCACCGTCGGCGCATCGTAGAGCCGTGTGCACCTTTATGTTTCGAATCCTTTTACGGTGTTGACACCCAAGACATGCCACATCGCGTGGTATGGTTGGTTTTGGGTCCCGACGGTGTTTTGCCATCTGGCCATCAACCATTATGTTGACCATTTGGCATGACTGACTTCCGGCTGCCCCCTTGAAAACGGCTGCGGTGTGAGGGTGCACTGTCGGCGCATCGTAGAGCCTTGTGCACCTTTATGTTTCGAATCCTTTTGCGGTGTTGACACCCAAGACATGCCACATCGCGTGGTATATATGGTTTTGGGTCCCGGCCGTGTTTTGCCATCTAGCCATCAACCATCATGTTGACCATTTGGCATGACTGACTTCCGGCCGACCCCTCCAAAACGGCTGCATCGTCGGGGTGCACTGTCGGGGCATCGTAGAGCCGTGTGCACCTTTATGTTTCGAATCCTTTTGCGGTGTTGACACCCAAGACATGCCACATCGCGTGGTATATTTGGGTTTGCGTCCCGACGGTGTTTTGCCTTCTGGCCATCAACCATTATGTTGACCATTTGGCATGACTGACTTCCGGCTGCCCCCTTGAAAACGGCTGCAGTGTGAGGGTGCACTGTCGGCGCATCCTAGAGCCGTGTGCACCTTTATGTTTCGAATCCTTTTGCGGTGTTGACACCCAAGACATGCCACATGGCGTGGTATATTTGGTTTTGGGTTCCGGCCGTGTTTTGCCATCTAGCCATCAACCATCATGTTGACCATTTGGCATGACTGACTTCCGGCCGGCCCCTCGAAAACGGCTGCGGTGTGGGGGTGCACTATCGGCGCGTCGTAGAGCCGTGTGCACCTTTATGTTTCGAATCCTTTTGCGGTGTTGACACCCAAGACATGCCACATCGCGTGGTATATTCGGTTTTGGGTCCCGACGGTGTTTTGCCATCTGGCCATCAACCATCATGTTGACCATTTGGCATGACTGACTTCCGGCTGCCCCCTTGAAAACGGCTGCGGCGTGGGGGTGCACTGTCGGTGCAACGCAGAGCCGTGTGCACCTTTATGTTTTGCATCCTTTTACGGTGTTGACACCCAAGACATGCCACATCGCGTTGTATATTTGGTTTTGGGTCCCGACGTTGTTTTGCCATCTGACCATCAACCATCATGTTGACCATTTGGCATGACAGACTTCCGGCCAGCCCCTCGAAAACGGCTGCAGAGTGGGGCCGCACTGTCGGCATAGCATAGAGCCGTGTGCAGCTTTATGTTTTGAATCCTTTTACGGTGTTGACACCCACGACATGCCACATCGCGTGGTATATTTGGTTTTGGGTCCCGGCCGTGTTTTGCCATCTAGCCATCAACCATCATGTTGACCATTTGGGATGACTGACTTCCGGCTAGCCCCTCCACAACGGCTGCATTGTGGGGGTGCACTGTCCGCGCAGCGCAGAGCCGTCTGCACCTTTATGTTTCGAATCCTTTTACAGTGTTGACACCCAAGACATGCCACATCGCGTGGTATATTTCGATTTTGGGTCCCGACGTTGTTTTGCCATCTAGCCATCAACCATCATGTTGACCATTTGGCATGACAGACTTCCGGCCAGCCCCTCGAAAACGGCTGCAGCGTGGGGGTGCACTGTCGGCATAGCATAGCGCCGTGTGCACCTTTATGTTTCGAATCCTTTTACGGTCCCAAGACATGCCACATCGCGTGGTATATTTGGTTTTTGGTCCCGGCCGTGTTTTGCCATCTAGCCATCAACCATCATGTTGACCATTTGGCATGACTGACTTCCGGCTGCCCCCTTGAAAACGGCTGCGGCGTGGGGGTGCACTGTCGGTGCAAAGCAGAGACGTGTGCACCTTTATGTTTCGAATCTTCTTACGGTGTTGACACCCAAGACATGCCACATCGCGTGGTATATTTGGTTTTCGGTCCCGGCCGTGTTTTGCCATCTAGCCATCAACCATCATGTTGACCATTTGGCATGGCTGACTTCCGGCCGGCCCCTCGAAAACGGCTGCGGTGTGGGGGTGCACTGTCGGCGCATCGTAGAGCCGTGCGCACCTTTATGTTCCAAATCTTTTTGCGGTGTTGACACCCAAGACATGCCACATCGCGTGGTATATTTCGTTTTCGGTCTGGGAGTGTTTTGCCATCTAGCCATCAACCATCATGTTGACCATTTGGCATGACTGACTTCCGGCTGCCCCCTTGAAAACGGCTGCGGCGTGGGGGTGGACTTTCGGTGCAACGCAGAGCCGTGTGCACCTTTTTGTTTTGAATCCTTTTACGGTGTTGACACCCAAGACATGCCACATCGCGTGGTATATTTGGTTTTGGGTCCCGACGTTGTTTTGCCATCTGACCATCAACCATCATGTTGACCATTTGGCATGACAGACTTCCGGACCAGCCCCTCGAAAACGGCTGCAGCGTGGGGGTGCACTGTCGGCATAGCATAGAGCCGTGTGTACCTTTTTGTTTCGAATCCTTTTACGGTGTTGACACCCAAGACATGCCACATCGCGTGGTATATTTGGTTTTGGGTCCCGACCGTGTTTTGCCATCTCGCCATCAACCATCATGTTGACCATTTGGCATGACTCACTTCCGGCCCGCCCCTCCACAACGGCTGCATTGTGGGGGTGCACCGTCGGCGTAGCGCAGAGCCGTGTGCAACTTTATGTTTCAAATCCTTTTACGGTGTTGACACCCAAGACATGGCACATCGCGTGGTATATTTGGTTTTGGGTCCCGACCGTGTTTTGCCATCTAGCCATCAACCATCATGTTGACCATTTGGCATGACTGACTTCCGGCCAGCCCCTCGAAAACGGCTGCGGTGTCGGGGTGCACCGTCGGCGCATCTTAGAGCCGTGTGCACCTTTATGTTTTGAATCCTTTTACGGTGTTGACACCCAAGACATGCCACATCGCGTGGTATATTTGGTTTTGGGTCCCGACGGTGTTTTGCCATCTGGCCATCAACCAACATGTTGACCATTTGGCATGACTGACTTCCGCCTGCCCCCTTGAAAATGACTGCGGCGTGGGGGTGCACTGTCGGCGCCTCGTAGAGCCGTGTGCACCTTTATGTTTCGAATCCTTTTGCGGTGTTGACACCCAAGACATGCCACATCGCGTGGTATATTTGGTTTTGGGTCCCGACGGTGTTTTGCCATCTGGCCATCAACCATTATGTTGACCATTTGGAATGACTGACTTCCGGCTGCCCCCTTGAAAACGGCTGCGGTGTGAGGGTGCAGTGTCGGCGCATCCTAGAGCCGTGTGCACCTTTATGTTTCGAATCCTTTTGCGGTGTTGACACCCAAGACATGCCACATCGCGTGGTATATTTCGTTTTGGGTTCCGGCCGTGTTTTGCCATCTAGCCATCAACCATCATGTTGACCATTTGGCATGACTGACTTCCGGCCGGCCCCTCGAAAACGGCTGCGATGTGGGGCCGCACTGTCGGCATAGCATAGAGCCGTGTGCACCTTTATGTTTCGAATCCTTTTACGGTGTTGACACCCAAGACATGCCACATCGCGTGGTATATTTGGTTTTGGGTCCCGACGTTGTTTTGCCATCTGACCATCAACCATCATGTTGACCATTTGGCATGACAGACTTCCGGCCAGCCCCTCGAAAACGGCTGCAGAGTGGGGCCGCACTGTCGGCATAGCATAGAGCCGTGTGCACCTTTATGTTTCGAATCCTTTTACGGTGTTGACACCCAAGACATGCCACATCGCGTGGTATATTTGGTTTTGGGTCCCGACGTTGTTTTGCCATGTGACCATCAACCATCATGTTGACCATTTGGCATGACAGACTTCCGGACCAGCCCCTCGAAAACGGCTGCAGCGTGGGGGTGCACTGTCGGCATAGCATAGAGCCTTGTGTACCTTTATGTTTCGAATCCTTTTGCGGTGTTGACACCCAAGACATGCCACATCGCGTGGTATATTTGGTTTTGGGTTCCGGCCGTGTTTTGCCATCTAGCCATCAACCATCATGTTGACCATTTGGCATGACTGACTTCCGGCCGGCCCCTCGAAAACGGCTGCGGTGTGGGGCCGCACTGTCGGCATAGCATAGAGCCGTGTGCACCTTTATGTTTCGAATCCCTTTACGGTGTTGACACCCAAGACATGCCACATTGCGTGGTATATTTGGTTTTGGGTCCCGACCGTGTTTTGCCATCTCGCCATCAACCATCATGTTGACCATTTGGCATGACTGACTTCCGGCCCGCCCCTCCACAACAGTTGCATCGTGGGGGTGCACCGTCGGCGTAGCACAGAGCCGTGTGCAACTTTATGTTTCAAATCCTTTCACGGTTTTGACACCCAAGACATGGCACATCGCGTGGTATATTTGGTTTTGGGTCCCGACCGTGTTTTGCCACCTAGCCATCAACCATCATGTTGACCATTTGGCATGACTGACTTCCGGCCAGCCCCTCGAAAACGGCTGCGGTGTCGGGGTGCACCGTCGGCGCATCGTAGAGCCGTGTGCACCTTTATGTTTTGAATCCTTTTACGGTGTTGACACCCAAGACATGCCACATCGCGTGGTATATTTGGTTTTGGGTCCCGACGGTGTTTTGCCATCTGGCCATCAACCATTATGTTGACCATTTGGCATGACTGACTTCCGGCTGCCCCCTTGAAAACGGCTGCGGTGTGAGGGTGCAGTGTCGGCGCATCCTAGAGCCGTGTGCACCTTTATGTTTCGAATCCTTTTGCGGTGTTGACACCCAAGACATGCCACATCGCGTGGTATATTTGGTTTTGGGTTCCGGCCGTGTTTTGCCATCTAGCCATCAACCATCATGTTGACCATTTGGCATGACTGACTTCCGGCCGGCCCCTCGAAAACGGGTGCATCGTGGGGGTGCACCGTCGGCGCATCCTAGAGCCGTGTGCACGTTTATGTTTCGAATCCTTTTGCGGTGTTGACACCCAAGACATGCCACATCGCGTGGTATATTTGGTTTTGGGTCCCGACGGTGTTTTGCCATCTGGCCTTCAACCATCATGTTGACCATTTGGCATGACTGACTTCCGGCCGGCCCCTCGAAAACGGCTGCGGTGTGGGGGTGCAGTGTCGGCGCATCGTAGAGCGGTGTGAACCTTCTTGTTTCGAATCCTTTTGCGGTGTTGACACCCAAAACATGCCACATCGCGTGGTATATTTGGTTTTGGGTCCCAACGGTGTTTTGCGATCTGGCCATCAACCATCATGTTGACCATTTGGCATGACTGACTTCCGGCCAGCCCCTCGAAAACGGCTGCAGAGTGGGGCCGCACTGTCGGCATAGCATAGAGCCGTGTGCACCTTTATGTTTCGAATCCTTTTACGGTGTTGACACTCAAGACATGCCACATTGCGTGGTATATTTGGTTTTGGGTCCCGGCCGTGTTTTGCCATCTAGCCATCAACCATCATGTTGACCATTTGGCATGACTGACTTCCGGCCAGCCCCTCGAAAACGGCTGCAGAGTGGGGCCGGGCGGTTGGCATAGCATAGAGCCGTGTGCACCTTTATGTTTCGAATCCTTTTACGGTGTTGACACCCAAGACATGCCACATCGCGTGGTATATTTGGTTTTGGGTCCCGGCCGTGTTTTGCCATCTAGCCATCAACCATCATGTTGACCATTTGGCATGACTGACTTCCGGCCAGCCTCTCCACAACGGCTGCATCGTGGGGGTGCACCGTCGGCGTAGCACAGAGCCGTGTGCACCTTTATGTTTCGAATACTTTTACGGTGTTGACACCCAAGACATGCCACATCGCGTGGTATATTTGGTTTTGGGTCCCGACCGTGTCTTGCCATCTAGCCATCAACCATCATGTTGACCATTTGGCATGACTGACTTCCGGCCAGCCCCTCGAAAACGGCTGCGGTGTGGGGGTGCACTGTCGGCATAGCATAGAGCCGTGAGCACCTTTATGTTTCAAATCCTTTTGCGGTGTTGACACCCAAGACATGCCACATCGCGTGGTATATTTGGTTTTGGGTCCCGGCCGTGTTTTGCCATCTAGCCATCAACCATCATGTTGACCATTTGGCAGGACTGACTTCCGGCCAGCCCCTCGAAAACGGCTGCGGTGTAGGGGTGCACTGTCCGCGCATGGTAGAGCCGTGTGCACCTTTATGTTTTGAATCCTTTTACGGTGTTGACACCCAGGACATGCCGCATCGCGTGGTCTATTTGGTTTTGGGTCCCGGCCATGTTTTGCCATCTAGCCATCAACCATCATGTTGACCATTTGGCATGACTGACTTCCGGCCAGCCCCTCGAAAACGGCTGCAGCGTGGGGGTGCACTGTCGGCATAGCATAGAGCCTTGTGTACCTTTTTGTTTCGAATCTTTTTACGGTTTTGACACCCAAGACATGGCACATCGCGTGGTATATTTGGTTTTGGGTCCCGACCGTGTTTTGCCATCTAGCCATCAACCATCATGTTGACCATTTGGCATGACTGACTTCCGGCCAGCCCCTCGAAAACGGCTGCGGTGTCGGGGTGCACCGTCGGCGCATCGTAGAGCCGTGTGCACCTTTATGTCTTGAATCCTTTTACGGTGTTGACACCCAAGACATGCCACATCGCGTGGTATATTTGGTTTTGGGTCCCGACGGTGTTTTGCCATCTGGCCATCAACCATTATGTTGACCATTTGGCATGACTGACTTCCGGCTGCCCCCTTGAAAACGGCTGCGGTGTGAGGGTGCAGTGTCGGCGCATCCTAGAGCCGTGTGCACCTTTATGTTTCGAATCCTTTTGCGGTGTTGACACCCAAGACATGCCACATCGCGTGGTATATTTGGTTTTGGGTTCCGGCCGTGTTTTGCCATCTAGCCATCAACCATCATGTTGACCATTTGGCATGACTGACTTCCGGCCGGCCCCTCGAAAACGGGTGCATCGTGGGGGTGCACTGTCGGCGCATCCTAGAGCCGTGTGCACCTTTATGTTTCGAATCCTTTTGCGGTGTTGACACCCAAGACATGCCACATCGCGTGGTATATTTGGTTTTGGGTCCCGACGGTGTTTTGCCATCTGGCCTTCAACCATCATGTTGACCATTTGGCATGACTGACTTCCGGCCGGCCCCTCGAAAACGGCTGCGGTGTGGGGGTGCAGTGTCGGCGCATCGTAGAGCGGTGTGAACCTTCTTGTTTCGAATCCTTTTGCGGTGTTGACACCCAAGACATGCCACATCGCGTGGTATATTTGGTTTTGGGTCCCAACGGTGTTTTGTCATCTGGCCATCAACCATCATGTTGACCATTTGGCATGACTGACTTCCGGCCAGCCCCTCGAAAACGGCTGCAGAGTGGGGCCGCACTGTCGGCATAGCATAGAGCCGTGTGCACCTTTATGTTTCGAATCCCTTTACGGTGTTGACACTCAAGACATGCCACATCGCGTGGTATATTTGGTTTTGGGTCCCGGCCGTGTTTTGCCATCTAGCCATCAACCATCATGTTGACCATTTGGCATGACTGACTTCCGGCCAGCCCCTCGAAAACGGCTGCAGAGTGGGGCCGGGCGGTTGGCATAGCATAGAGCCGTGTGCACCTTTATGTTTCGAATCCTTTTACGGTGTTGACACCCAAGACATGCCACATCGCGTTGTATATTTGGTTTTGGGTCCCGGCCGTGTTTTGCCATCTAGCCATCAACCATCATGTTGACCATTTGGCATGACTGACTTCCGGCCAGCCCCTCGAAAACGGGTGCGGTGTGGGGGTGCACTGACGGCACATCGTAGAGCCGTGTGCACCTTTATGTTTCAAATTCTTTTTGCGGTGTTGACACCCAAGACATGCCACATCGCGTGGTATATTTGGTTTTGGGTCCCGGCCGTGTTTTGCCATCTAGCCATCAACCATCATGTTGACCATTTGGCATGACTGACTTCCGGCCAGCCCCTCGAAAACGGCTGCGGTGTAGGGGTGCACTGTCCGCGCATCATAGAGCCGTGTGCACCTTTATGTTTTGAATTCTTTTACGGTGTTGACACCCAAGACATGCCGCATCGCGTGGTCTATTTGGTTTTGGGTCCCGCCCGTGTTTTGCCATCTAGCCATCAACCATCATGTTGACCATTTGGCATGACTGACTTCCGTCCAGCCCCTCGAAAACGGCTGCGGTGTGGGGGTGCACTATCGGCGCATCGTAAAGCCGTGTGCACCTTTATGTTTCAAATCGTTTTGCGGTGTTGACACCCAAGACATGCCGCATCGCGTGGTCTATTTGGTTTTGGGTCCCGGCCGTGTTTTGCCATCTAGCCATCAACCATCATGTTGACCATTTGGCATGACTGACTTCCGGCCAGCCCCTCGAAAACGGCTGCGGTGTGGGGGTGCACTATCGGCGCATCGTAGAGCCGTGTGCACCTTTATGTTTTGAATCCTTTTACGGTGTTGACACCCAAGACATGCCGCATCGCGTGGTCTATTTGGTTTTGGGTCCCGACCGTGTTTTGCCATCTCGCCATCAACCATCATGTTGACCATTTGGCATGACTGACTTCCGGCCGGCCCCTCGAAAACGGTTGCAGTGTGGGCGTGCACTGTCGGCGCATCGTAAAGCCGTGTGCACCTTTATGTTTCAAATCGTTTTGCGGTGTTGACACCCAAGACATGCCGCATCGCGTGGTCTATTTGGTTTTGGGTCCCGGCCGTGTTTTGCCATCTAGCCATCAACCATCATGTTGACCATTTGGCATGACTGACTTCCGGCCGGCCCCTCGAAAACGGTTGCAGTGTGGGCGTGCACTGTCGGCGCATCGTAAAGCCGTGTGCACCTTTATGTTTCAAATCGTTTTGCGGTGTTGACACCCAAGACATGCCACATCGCGTGGTATATTTGGTTTTGGGTCCCGGCCGTGTTTTGCCATCTCGCCATCAACCATCATGTTGACCATTTGGCATGACAGACTTCCGGCCAGCCCCTCGAAAACGGCTGCGGCGTGCGGGTGCACTGTCGGCATAGCATAGAGCCGTGAGCACCTTTATGTTTTGAATCCTTTTACGGTGTTGACACCCGAGACATGCCACATCGCGTGGTCTATTTGGTTTTGGGTCCCGACCGTGTTTTGCCATCTCGCCATCAACCATCATGTTGACCATTTGGCATGACAGACTTCCGGCCAGCCCCTCGAGAACGGCTGCAGCGTGGGGGTGCACTGTCGGCATAGCATAGAGCCGTGAGCACCTTCATGTTTCGAATCCTTTTACGGTGTTGACACCCAAGACATGCCACATCGCGTGGTATAATTGGTTTTGGGTCCCGACCGTGTTTTGCCATCTCGCCATCAACCATCATGTTGACCATTTGGCATGACTGACTTCCGGCCAGCCCGTGGAAAACGGCTGCAGCGTGGGGGTGCACTGTCGGCATAGCATAGAGCCGTGTGCACCTTTATGTTTCGAATCCTTTTACGGTGTTGACACCCAAGACATGCCACATTGCGTGGTATATTTGGTTTGGGTCCCGACCGTGTTTTGCCATCTAGCCATCAACCATCATGTTGACCATTTGGCATGAGTGACTTCCGGCCGGCCCCTCGAAAACGGCTGCGGTGTCGGGGTGCACCGTCGGCGCATCGTAGAGCCGTGTGCACCTTTATGTTTTGAATCCTTTTACGGTGTTGACACCCAAGACATGCCACATCGCCTGGTATGGTTGGTTTTGGGTCCCGACGGTGTTTTGCCATCTGGCCATCAACCAACATGTTGACCATTTGGCATGTTTGACTTCCGGCCAGCCCCTCGAAAACGGCTGCGTTCTGGGGGTGCACTGTCGGCGCAGCGTAGAGCCGTGAGCACCTTTATGTTTCGAATCCTTTTACGGTGTTGACACCCAAGACATGCCACATTGCGTGGTATATTTGGTTTTGGGTCCCAGCCGTGTTTTGCCATCTAGCCATCAACCATCATGTTGACCATTTGGCATGACTGACTTCCGGCCGGCCCCTCGAGAACGGCTGCGTTCTGGGGGTGCACTGTCGGCGCAGCGTAGAGCAGTGAGCACCTTTATGTTTCGAATCCTTTTACCGTGTTGACACCAAAGACATGCCACATCGCGTGGTATATTTGGTTTGGGTCCCGACCGTGTTTTGCCATCTAGCCATCAACCATCATGTTGACCATTTGGCATGAGTGACTTCCGGCCGGCCCCTCGAAAACGGCTGCGGTGTGGGGGTGCAGTGTCGGCGCATCATAGAGCCGTGTGCACCTTTATGTTTTGAATCCTTTTACGGTGTTGACACCCAAGACATGCCACATCGCCTGGTATGTTTGGTATTGGGTCCCGACGGTGTTTTGCCATCTGGCCATCAACCAACATGTTGACCATTTGGCATGTTTGACTTCCGGCCAGCCCCTCGAAAACGGCTGCGGTGTGGGGGTGCACTGACGGCACATCGTAGAGCCGTGAGCACCTTTATGTTTCAAATCCTTTTGCGGTGTTGACACCCAAGACATGCCACATCGCGTGGTATATTTGGTTTTGGGTCCCGACGGTGTTTTGCCATCTGGCCAGCAACCAACATGTTGACCATTTGGCATGACTGACTTCCGGCCAGCCCCTCGAAAACGGCTGCGGTGTGGGGGTGCACTGACGGCACATCGTAGAGCCGTGTGCACCTTTATGTTTCAAATCCTTTTGCGGTGTTGACACCCAAGACATGCCACATAGCGTGGTATATTTGGTTTTTGGTCCCGGCCGTGTTTTGCCATCTAGCCATCAACCATCATGTTGACCATTTGGCATGACTGACTTCCGGCTGCCCCCTTGAAAATGGCTGCGGCGTGGGGGTGCACTGTCGGCGCATCGTAGAGCCTTGTGCACCTTTATGTTTCGAATCTCTTTGCGGTGTTGACACCCAAGACATGCCACATCGCGTGGTATATTTGGTTTTGGGTCCCGACCGTGTCTTGCCATCTAGCCATCAACCATCATGTTGACCATTTGGCATGACTGACTTCCGGCCGGCCCCTGGAAAACGGTTGCAGTGTGGGCGTGCACTGTCGGCGCATCGTAAAGCCGTGTGCACCTTCATGTTTCAAATCGTCTTGCGGTGTTGACACCCAAGACATGCCGCATTGCGTGGTCTATTTGGTTTTGGGTCCCGGCCGTGTTTTGCCATCTAGCCATCAACCATCATGTTGACCATTTGGCATGACTGACTTCCGGCCAGCCCCTCGAAAACGGCTGCGGTGTGGGGGTGCACTATCGGCGTATCGTAGAGCCGTGTGCACCTTTATGTTTCGAATCCCTTTACGGTGTTGACACCCAAGACATGCCACATCGCGTGGTATATTTGGTTTTGGGTCCCGACCGTGTTTTGCCATCTCGCCATCAACCATCATGTTGACCATTTGGCATGACAGACTTCCGGCCAGCCCCTCGAAAACGGCTGCAGCGTAGGGGTGCACTGTCGGCATAGCATAGAGCCGTGTGCACCTTTATGTTTCGAATCCTTTTACGGTGTTGACACCCAAGACATGCCACATCGCGTGGTATATTTGGTTTTGGATCCCGACCGCGTTTTGCCATCTAGCCATCAACCATCATGTTGACCATTTGGCATGAATGACTTCCGGCCGGCCCCTCGAAAACGGCTGCGTTCTGGGGGTGCACTGTCGGCGCAGCGTAGAGCCGTGAGCACCTTTATGTTTCGAATCCTTTTACGGTGTTGACACCCAAAACATGCCACATTGCGTGGTATATTTGGTTTTGGGTCCCGGCCGTGTTTTGCCATCTAGCCATCAACCATCATGTTGACCATTTGGCATGACTGACTTCCGGCCGGCCCCTCGAAAACGGCTGCGTTCTGGGGGTGCACTGTCGGCGCAGCGTAGAGCCGTGAGCACCTTTATGTTTCGAATCCTTTTACGGTGTTGACACCCAAGACATGCCACATCGCGTGGTATATTTGGTTTTGGGTCCCGGCCGTGTTTTGCCATCTAGCCATTAACCATCATGTTGACCATTTGGCATGAGTGACTTCCGGCCAGCCCCTCGAAAACGGCTGCATCGTGGGGGTGCACTGTCGGCATAGCATAGAGCCGTGAGCACCTTTATGTTTCGAATCCTTTTACGGTGTTGACACCCAAGACATGCCACATCGCGTGGTATATTTGGTTTTGGGTCCCGACCGTGTTTTGCCATCTCGCCATCAACCATCATGTTGACCATTTGGCATGACACACTTCCGGCCAGCCCCTCGAAAACGGGTGCAGCGTGGGGGTGCACTGTCGGCACAACGTAGAGCCGTGAGCACCTTTATGTTTCGAATCCTTTTACGGTGTTGACACCCAAGACATGCCACATCGCGTGGTATATTTGGTTTTGGGTCCCGACCGTGTTTTGCCATCTCGCCATCAACCATCATGTTGACCATTTGGCATGACACACTTTCGGCCAGCCCCTCGAAAACGGCTGCAGCGTGGGGGTGCATTATCGGCATAGCATAGAGCCGTGTGCACCTTTATGTTTTGAATCCTTTTACGGTGTTGACACCCAAGACATGCCACATCGCGTGGTATATTTGGTTTTGGATCCCGACCGTGTTTTGCCATCTAGCCATCAACCATCATGTTGACCATTTGGCATGACTGACTTCCGGCCGGCCCCTCGAAAACGGCTGCGTTCTGGGGGTGCACTGTCGGCGCAGCGTAGAGCCGTGAGCACCTTTATGTTTCGAATCCTTTTGCGGTGTTGACACCCAAGACATGCCTCATCGCGTGGTATATTTGGTTTTGGGTTCCGGCAGTGTTTTGCCATCTAGCCATCAACCATCATGTTGACCATTTTGCATGACTGACTTCCGGCCGGCCCCTCGAAAACGGCTGCATCGTGGGGGTGCACTGTCGGCGCATCGTAGACCCGTGTGCACCTTTATGTTTCGAATCCCTTTGCGGTGTTGACACCCAAGACATGCCACATCGCGTGGTATATTTGGTTTTGGGTCCCAACGGTGTTTTGCCATCTGGCCATCAACCATCATGTTGACCATTTGGCATGACAGACTTCCGGCCAGCCCCTCGAAAACGGCTGCAGAGTGGGGCCGCACTGTCGGCATAGCATAGAGCCGTGTGCACCTTTATGTTTCGAATCCTTTTACGGTGTTGACACCCAAGACATGCCACATCGCGTGGTATATTTGGTTTTGGGTCCCGGCCGTGTTTTGCCATCTAGCCATCAACCATCATGTTGACCATTTGGCATGACTGACTTCCGGCCAGCCCCTCGAAAACGGCTGCAGAGTGGGGCCGCACTGTCGGCATAGCATAGAGCCGTGTGCACCTTTATGTTTCGAATCCTTTTACGGTGTTGACACCCAAGACATGCCACATCGCGTGGTCTATTTGATTTTGGGTCCCGGCCGTGTTTTGCCATCTAGCCATCAACCATCATGTTGACCATTTGGCATGACTGACTTCCGGCCAGCTCCTCGAAAACGGCTGCGGTGTGGGGGTGCACTATCGGCGCATCGTAGAGCCGTGAGCACCTTTATGTTTCGAATCCCTTTACGGTGTTGACACCCAAGACATGCCACATCGCGTGGTATATTTGGTTTTGGGTCCCGACCGTGTTTTGCCATCTCGCCATCAACCATCATGTTGACCATTTGGCATGACAGACTTCCAGCCAGCCCCTCGAAAACGGCTGCAGCGTGGGGGTGCACTGTTGGCATAGCATAGAGCCATGTGCACCTTTATGTTTCGAATCCTTTAACGGTGTTGACACCCAAGACATGCCACATCGCGTGGTATATTTGGTTTTGGGTCGCGGCCGTGTTTTGCCATCTAGCCATCAACCATCATGTTGACCATTTGGCATGACTGACTTCCGGCCAGCCCCTCGAAAACGGCTGCAGAGTGGGGCCGCACTGTCGGCATAGCATAGAGCCGTGTGCACCTTTATGTTTCGAATCCCTTTACGGTGTTGACACCCAAGACATGCCACATCGCGTGGTATATTTGGTTTTGGGTCCCGGCCGTGTTTTGCCATCTAGCCATCAAACATCATGTTGACCATTTGGCATGACTGACTTCCGGCCAGCCCCTCCACAACGGCTGCATCTTGGGGGTGCACAGTCGGCGTAGCACAGAGCCGTGTGCACCTTTATGTTTCGAATCCTTTTACGGTGTTGACACCCAAGACATGCCACATCGCGTGGTATATTTGGTTTTGGGTCCCGACCGTGTCTTGCCATCTAGCCATCAACCATCATTTTGACCATTTGGCATGACTGACTTCCGGCCATCCCCTCGAAAACGGCTGCGGTGTGGGGGTGCACTGACGGCGCATTGTAGAGCCGTGTGCACCTTTATGTTTCAAATCTTTTTGCGGTGCTGACACCCAAAACATGCCACATCGCGTGGTATATTTGGTTTTGGGTCCCGGCCGTGTTTTGCCATCTAGCCATCAACCATCATGTTGACCATTTGGCATGACTGACTTCCGGCCAGCCCCTCGAAAACGGCTGCGGTGTAGGGGTGCACTGTCCGCGCATCGTAGAGCCGTGTGCACCTTTATGCTTTGAATCCTTTTACGGTGTTGACACCCAAGACATGCCACATCGCGTGGTATATTTGGCTTTGGGTCCCGACCGTGTCTTGCCATCTAGCCATCAACCATCATGTTGACCATTTGGCATGACTGACTTTCGGCCGGCCCCTCGAAAACGGTTGCAGTGTGGGCGTGCACTGTCGGCGCATCGTAAAGCCGTGTGCACCTTTATGTTTCGAATCGTTTTGCGGTGTTGACACCCAAGACATGCCACATCGCGTGGTCTATTTGGTTTTTGGGTCCCGGCCGTGTTTTGCCATCTAGCCATCAACCATCATGTTGACCATTTGGCATGACTGACTTCCGGCCAGCCCCTCGAAAACGGCTGCGGTGTGGGGGTGCACTATCGGCGCATCGTAGAGCCGTGTGCACCTTTATGTTTCGAATCCTTTTACGGTGTTGACACCCAAGACATGCCACATCGCGTGGTATATTTGGTTTTGGGTCCCGACCGTGTTTTGCCATCTCGCCATCAACCATCATGTTGACCATTTGGCATGACAGACTTCCGGCCAGCCCCTCGAAAACGGCTGCAGCGTGGGGGTGCACTGTTGGCATAGCATAGAGCCGTGTGCACCTTTATGTTTCGAATCCTTTTACGGTGTTGACACCCAAGACATGCCACATCGCGTGGTATATTTGGTTTTGGGTCCCGGCCGTGTTTTGCCATCTAGCCATCAACCATCATGTTGACCATTTGGCATGACTGACTTCCGGCCAGCCCCTCCACAACGGCTGCATCGTGGGGGTGCACCGTCGGCGTAGCACAGAGCCGTGAGCACCTTTATGTTTCGAATCCTTTTACGGTGTTGACACCCAAGACATGCCACATCGCGTGGTATATTTGGTTTTGGGTCCCGACCGTGTCTTGCCATCTAGCCATCAACCATCATTTTGACCATTTGGCATGACTGACTTCCGGCCAGCCCCTCGAAAACGGCTGCGGTGTGGGGGTGCACTGACGGCGCATCGTAGAGCCGTGTGCACCTTTATGTTTCAAATCCTTTTGCGGTGTTGACACCCAAAACATGCCACATCGCGTGGTATATTTGGTTTTGGGTCCCGGCCGTGTTTTGCCATCTAGCCATCAACCATCATGTTGACCATTTGGCATGACTGACTTCCGGCCAGCCCCTCGAAAACGGCTGCGGTGTAGGGGTGCACTGTCCGCGCATCGTAGAGCCGTGTGCACCTTTATGCTTTGAATCCTTTTACGGTGTTGACACCCAAGACATGCCACATCGCGTGGTATATTTGGCTTTGGGTCCCGACCGTGTCTTGCCATCTAGCCATCAACCATCATGTTGACCATTTGGCATGACTGACTTCCGGCCGGCCCCTCGAAAACGGTTGCAGTGTGGGCGTGCACTGTCGGCGCATCGTAAAGCCGTGTGCACCTTTATGTTTCGAATCGTTTTGCGGTGTTGACACCCAAGACATGCCACATCGCGTGGTCTTTTTGGTTTTGGGTCCCGGCCGTGTTTTGCCATCTAGCCATCAACCATCATGTTGACCATTTGGCATGACTGACTTCCGGCCAGCCCCTCGAAAACGGCTGCGGTGTGGGGGTGCACTATCGGCGCATCGTAGAGCCGTGTGCACCTTTATGTTTCGATTCCTTTTACGGTGTTGACACCCAAGACATGCCACATCGCGTGGTATATTTGGTTTTGGGTCCCGACCGTGTTTTGCCATCTCGCCATCAACCATCATGTTGACCATTTGGCATGACTGACTTCCGGCCAGCCCCTCGAAAACGGCTGCGGTGTAGGGGTGCACTGTCCGCGCATCGTAGAGCCGTGTGCACCTTTATGCTTTGAATCCTTTTACGGTGTTGACACCCAAGACATGCCACATCGCGTGGTATATTTGGCTTTGGGTCCCGACCGTGTCTTGCCATCTAGCCATCAACCATCATGTTGACCATTTGGCATGACTGACTTTCGGCCGGCCCCTCGAAAACGGTTGCAGTGTGGGCGTGCACTGTCGGCGCATCGTAAAGCCGTGTGCACCTTTATGTTTCGAATCGTTTTGCGGTGTTGACACCCAAGACATGCCACATCGCGTGGTCTATTTGGTTTTGGGTCCCGGCCGTGTTTTGCCATCTAGCCATCAACCATCATGTTGACCATTTGGCATGACTGACTTCCGGCCAGCCCCTCGAAAACGGCTGCGGTGTAGGGGTGCACTGTCCGCGCATCGTAGAGCCGTGTGCACCTTTATGCTTTGAATCCTTTTACGGAGTTGACACCCAAGACATGCCACATCGCGTGGTATATTTGGCTTTGGGTCCCGACCGTGTCTTGCCATCTAGCCATCAACCATCATGTTGACCATTTGGCATGACTGACTTCCGGCCGGCCCCTCGAAAACGGTTGCAGTGTGGGCGTGCACTGTCGGCGCATCGTAAAGCCGTGTGCACCTTTATGTTTCGAATCGTTTTGCGGTGTTGACACCCAAGACATGCCACATCGCGTGGTCTATTTGGTTTTGGGTCCCGGCCGTGTTTTGCCATCTAGCCATCAACCATCATGTTGACCATTTGGCATGACTGACTTCCGGCCAGCCCCTCGAAAACGGCTGCGGTGTGGGGGTGCACTATCGGCGCATCGTAGAGCCGTGTGCACCTTTATGTTTCGATTCCTTTTACGGTGTTGACACCCAAGACATGCCACATCGCGTGGTATATTTGGTTTTGGGTTCCGACCGTGCTTTGCCATCTCGCCATCAACCATCATGTTGACCATTTGGCATGACTGACTTCCGGCCAGCCCCTCGAAAACGGCTGCGGTGTAGGGGTGCACTGTCCGCGCATCGTAGAGCCGTGTGCACCTTTATGCTTTGAATCCTTTTACGGTGTTGACACCCAAGACATGCCACATCGCGTGGTATATTTGGCTTTGGGTCCCGACCGTGTCTTGCCATCTAGCCATCAACCATCATGTTGACCATTTGGCATGACTGACTTCCGGCCGGCCCCTCGAAAACGGTTGCAGTGTGGGCGTCCACTGTCGGCGCATCGTAAAGCCGTGTGCACCTTTATGTTTCGAATCGTTTTGCGGTGTTGACACCCAAGACATGCCACATCGCGTGGTCTATTTGGTTTTGGGTCCCGGCCGTGTTTTGCCATCTAGCCATCAACCATCATGTTGACCATTTGGCATGACTGACTTCCGGCCAGCCCCTCGAAAACGGCTGCGGTGTGGGGGTGCACTATCGGCGCATCGTAGAGCCGTGTGCACCTTTATGTTTCGATTCCTTTTACGGTGTTGACACCCAAGACATGCCACATCGCGTGGTATATTTGGTTTTGGGTCCCGACCGTGTTTTGCCATCTCGCCATCAACCATCATGTTGACCATTTGGCATGACAGACTTCCGGCCAGCCCCTCGAAAACGGCTGCAGCGTGGGGGTGCACTGTCGGCATAGCATAGAGCCGTGAGCACCTTTATGTTTCGAATCCTTTTACGGTGTTGACACCCAAGACATGCCACATCGCGTGGTATATTTGGTTTTGGGTCCCGACCGTGTTTTGCCATCTCGCCAGCAACCATCATGTTGACCATTTGGCATGACAGACTTCCGGCCAGCCCCTCGAAAACGGCTGCAGCAAGGGGGTGCACTGTCGGCATAGCATAGAGCCGTGAGCACCTTCATGTTTCGAATCCCTTTACGGTGTTGACACCCAAAACATGTTACATCGCGTGGTATATTTGGTTTTGGGTCCCGACCGTGTTTTGCCATCTCGCCATCAACCATCATGTTGACCATTTGGCATGACTGACTTCCGGCCAGCCCCTGGAAAACGGCTGCAGCGTGGGGGTGCACTGTCGGCATAGCATAGAACCGTGAGCACCTTTATGTTTTGAATCCTTTTACGGTGTTGACACCCAAGACATGCCACATTGCGTGGTATATTTGGTTTTGGGTCCCGACCGTGTTTTGCCATCTAGCCATCAACCATCATGTTGACCATTTGGCATGAATGACTTCCGGCCGGCCCCTCGAAAACGGCTGCGTTCTGGGGGTGCACTGTCGGCGCAGCGCAGAGCCGTGTGCACCTTTATGTTTCGAATCCTTTTGCGGTGTTGACACCCAAGACATGCCACATCGCGTGGTATATTTGGTTTTGGGTCCCGACGGTATTTTGCCATCTGGCCATCAACCATTATGTTGAACACTTGGCATGACTGACTTCCGGCTGCCCCCTTGAAAACGGCTGCGGTGTGAGGGTGCACTGTCGGCGCATCGTAGAGCCTTGTGCACCTTTATGTTTTGAATCCTTTTGCATTGCTGACACCCAAGACATGCCACATCGCGTGGTATATTTGGTTGTCGGGTCCCGGCCGTGTTTTGCCATCTAGCCATCAACCATCATGTTGACCATTTGGCATGACTAACTTCCGGCCGGCCCCTCCAAAACGGCTGCATCGTGGGGGTGCACTGTCGGGGCATCGTAGAGCCGTTTGCACCTTTATGTTTCGAATTCTTTTGCGGTGTTGACATCCAAGACATGCCACATCGCGTGGTATATTTGGTTTTGCGTCATGACGGTGTTTTGCCTTCTGGCCATCAACCATTATGTTGACCATTTGGCATGACTGACTTCCGGCTGCCCCCTTGAAAACGGCTGCGGTGTGAGGGTGCACTATCGGCGCATCCTAGAGCCGTGTGCACCTTTATGTTTCGAATCCTTTTGCGGTGTTGACACCCAAGACATGCCACATCGCGTGGTATATTTGGTTTTGGGTTCCGGCCGTGTTTTGCCATCTAGCCATCAAGCATCATGTTGACCATTTGGCATGACTGACTTCCGGCCGGCCCCTCAAAAACGGCTGCGGTGTGGGGGTGCACTATCGGCGCATCCTAGAGCCGTGTGCACCTTTATGTTTCGAATCCCTTTGCGGTGTTGACACCCAAGACATGCCACATCGCGTGGTATATTTGGTTTTGGGTTCCGGCCGTGTTTTGCCATCTAGCCATCAACCATCATGTTGACCATTTGGCATGACTGACTTCCGGCCGGCCCCTCGAAAACGGCTGCGGTGTGGGGGTGCACTATCGGCGCATCGTAGAGCCGTGTGCACCTTTATGTTTCGAATCCTCTTGCGGTGTTGACACCCAAGACATGCCACATCGCGTGGTATATTTGGTTTTGGGTCCCGACGGTGTTTTGCCATCTGGCCATCAACCATCATGTTGACCATTTGGCATGACTGACTTCCGGCTGCCCCCTTGAAAACGGCTGCGGCGTGGGGGTGCACTGTCGGTGCATCGTAGAGCCGTGTGCACCTTTAGGTTTTGAATCCCTTTACGGTGTTGACACCCAAGACATGCCACATCGCGTGGTATATTTGGGTTTGGGTCCCGACGTTGTTTTGCCATCTGACCATCAACCATCATGTTGACCATTTGGCATGACAGACTTCCGGCCAGCCCCTCGAAAACGGCTGCACAGTGGGGCCGCACTGTTGGCATAGCATAGAGCCGTGTGCACCTTTATGTTTTGAATCCTTTTACGGTGTTGACACCCACGACATGCCACATCGCGTGGTATATTTGGTTTTGGGTCCCGGCCGTGTTTTGCTATCTAGCCATCAACCATCATGTTGACCATTTGGCATGACTGACTTCCGGCTAGCCCCTCCACAACGGCTGCATCGTGGGGGTGACTGTCGGCGCAGCGCAGAGCCGTGTGCACCTTTATGTTTCGAATCCCTTTACGGTGTTGACACCCAAAACATGCCACATCCCGTGGTATATTTGGTTTTGGGTCCAGACCGTGTTTTGCCATCTCGCCATCAACCATCATGTTGACCATTTGGCATGACAGACTTCCGGCCAGCCCCTGAAAAACGGGTGCAGCGTGGGGGTGCACTGTCGGCATAGCATAGAGCCGTGAGCACCTTTATGTTTCGAATCCTTTTACGGTGTTGACACCCAAGACATGCCACATCGCGTGGTATATTTGGTTTTGGGTCCCGACCGTGTTTTGCCATCTCGCCGTCAACCATCATGTTGACCATTTGGCATGACAGACTTCCGGCCAGCCCCTGAAAAACGGGTGCAGCGTGGGGGTGCACTGTCGGCATAGCATAGAGCCGTGAGAACCTTTATGTTTCGAATCCTTTTACGGTGTTGACACCCAAGACATGCCACATCGCGTGGTACATTTGGTTTTGGGTCCCGACCGTGTTTTGCCATCTCGCCATCAACCATCATGTTGACCATTTGGCATGAAACACTTCCGGCCAGCCCCTCGAAAACGGGTGCGGCGTGGGGGTGCACTGTCGGCACAGCATAGAGCCGTGAGCACCTTTATGTTTCGAATCCTTCTACGGTGTTGACACCCAAGACATGCCACATCGCTTGGTATATTTGGTTTTGGGTCCCGACCGTGTTTTGCCATCTCGCCATCAACCATCATGTTGACCATTTGGCATGACACACTTTCGGCCAGCCCCTCGAAAACGGCTGCAGCGTGGGGGTGCACTGTCGGCATAGCATAGAGCCGTGTGCACCTTTATGTTTCGAATCCTTTTACGGTGTTGACACCCAAGACATGCCACATCGCGTGGTATATTTGGTTTTGGATCCCGACCGTGTTTTGCCATCTAGCCATCAACCATCATGTTGACCATTTGGCATGACTGACTTCCGGCCGGCCCCTCGAAAACGGCTGCGTTCTGGGGGTGCACTGTCGGCGCAGCGTAGAGCCGTGAGCACCTTTATGTTTCGAATCCTTTCACTGTGTTGACACCCAAGACATGCCACATCGCGTGGTATATTTGGTTTTGGGTCCCGACGGTGTTTTGCGATCTGGCCATCAACCAACATGTTGACCATTTGGCATGACTGACTTCCGGCTGCCCCCTTGAAAATGGCTGCGGCGTGGGGGTGCACTGTCGGCGCCTCGTAGAGCCTTGTGCACCTTTATGTTTCGAATCCTTTTACGGTGTTGACACCCAAGACATGCCACATCGCGTGGTATATTTGGTTTTGGGTCCCGCCCGTGTTTTGCCATCTAGCCATCAACCATCATGTTGACCATTTGGCATGACAGACTTCCGGTCGGCCCCTCCAAAACGGCTGCATCGTGGGGGTGCACTGTCGGGGCATCGTAGAGCCGTGTGCACCTTTATGTTTCGAATCCTTTTGCGGTGTTGACACGCAAGACATGCCACATGGCGTGGTATATTTGGTTTTGGGTCCCGACGGTGTTTTGCCATCTGGCCATCAACCATTATGTTGACCATTTGGCATGACTGACTTCCGGCTGCCCCCTTGAAAACGGCTGCGGTGTGAGGGTGCAGTGTCGGCGCATCCTAGAGTCGTGTGCACCTTTATGTTTCGAATCCTTTTGCGATGTTGACACCCAAGATATGCCTCATGGCGTGCTATATTTGGTTTTGGGTTCCGGCCGTGTTTTGCCATCTAGCCATCAACCATCATGTTGACCATTTTGCATGACTGACTTCCGGCCGGCCCCTCAAAAACGGCTGCATCGTGGGGGTGCACTGTCGGCGCATCGTAGACCCGTCTGCACCTTTATGTTTCGAATCCTTTTGCGGTGTTGACACCCAAGACATGCCACATCGCGTGGTATATTTGGTTTTGGGTCCCGACGGTGTTTTGCCATCTGGCCTTCAACCATCATGTTGACCATTTGGCATGACTGACTTCCGGCCGGCCCCTCGAAAACGGCTGTGGTGTGGGGGTGCAGTGTCGGCGCATCGTAGAGCGGTGTGCACCTTTATGTTTCGAATCCTTTTGCGGTGTTGACACCCAAGACATGCCACATCGCGTGGTATATTTGGTTTTGGGTCCCAATGGTGTTTTGCCATCTGGCCATCAACCATCATGTTGACCATTTCCCATGACAGACTTCCGGCCAGCCCCTCGAAAACGGCTGCAGAGTGGGGCCGCACTGTCGGCATAGCATAGAGCCGTGTGCACCTTTATGTTTCGAATCCTTTTACGGTGTTGACACCCAAGACATGCCACATCGCGTGCTATATTTGGTTTTGGGTCCCGGCCGTGTTTTGCCATCTAGCCATCAACCATCATGTTGACCATTTGGCATGACTGACTTCCGGCCAGCCCCCCGAAAACGGCTGCAGAGTGGGGCCGCACTGTCGGCATAGCATAGAGCCGTGTGCACCTTTATGTTTCGAATCCTTTTACGGTGTTGACACCCAAGACATGCCACATCGCGTGGTATATTTGGTTTTGGGTCCCGGCCGTGTTTTGCCATCTAGCCATCAACCATCATGTTGACCATTTGGCATGACTGACTTCCGGCCAGCCCCTCCACAACGGCTGCATCGTGGGGGTGAACCGTTGGCGTAGCACAGAGCCGTGTGCACCTTTATGTTTCGAATCCTTTTACGGTGTTGACACTTAAGACATGCCACATCGCGTGGTATATTTGGTTTTGGGTCCCGACCGTGTCTTGCCATCTAGCCATCAACCATCATTTTGACCATTTGGCATGACTGACTTCCGGCCAGCCCCTCGAAAACGGCTGCGGTGTGGGGGTGCACTGACGGCGCATCGTAGAGCCGTGTGCACCTTTATGTTTCAAATCCTTTTGCGGTGTTGACACCCAAGACATGCCACATCGCGTGGTATATTTGGTTTTGGGTCCCGGCCGTGTTTTGCCATCTAGCCATCAACCATCATGTTGACCATTTGGCATGACTGACTTCCGGCCAGCCCCTCGAAAACGGCTGCGGTGTAGGGGTGCACTGTCCGCGCATCGTAGAGCCGTGTGCACCTTTATGTTTCGAATCCTTTTACGGTGTTGACACCCAAGACATGCCACATCGCGTGGTATATTTGGTTTTGGGTCCCGACGGTGTTTTGCCATCTAGCCATCAACCATCATGTTGACCATTCGGCATGACTGACTTCCGGCCGGCCCCTCGAAAACGGTTGCAGTGTGGGCGTGCACTATCGGCGCATCGTAAAGCCGTGTGCACCTTTTTGTTTCGAATCGTTTTGCGGTGTTGACACCCAAGACGTGCCACATCGCGTGGTCTATTTGGTTTTGGGTCCCGACCGTGTCTTGCCATCTAGCCATCAACCATCATGTTGACCATTTGGCATGACTGACTTCCGGCCAGCCCCTCGAAAACGGCTGCGGTGTGGGGGTGCACTATCGGCGCATCGTAGAGCCGTGTGCACCTTTATGTTTCGAATCCTTTTACGGTGTTGACACCCAAGACATGCCACATCGCGTGGTATATTTGGTTTTGGGTCCCGACCGTGTTTTGCCATCTCGCCATCAACCATCATGTTGACCATTTGGCATGACAGACTTCCTGCTAGCCCCTCGAAAACGGCTGCAGCGTGGGGGTGCACTGTTGGCATAGCATAGAGCCGTGTGCACCTTTATGTTTCGAATCCTTCTACGGTGTTGACACCCAAGACATGCCACATCGCGTGGTATATTTGGTTTTGGGTCCCGGCCGTGTTTTGCCATCTAGCCATCAACCATCATGTTGACCATTTGGCATGACTGACTTCCGGCCAGCCCCTCGAAAACGGCTGCAGAGTGGGGCCGCACTGTCGGCATAGCATAGAGCCGTGTGCACCTTTATGTTTCGAATCCTTTTACGGTGTTGACACCCAAGACATGCCACATCGCGTGGTATATTTGGTTTTGCGTCCCGGCCGTGTTTTGCCATCTAGCCATCAACCATCATGTTGACCATTTGGCATGACTGACTTCCGGCCAGCCCCTCCACAACGGCTGCATCGTGGGGGTGCACCGTCGGCGTAGCACAGAGCCGTGTGCACCTTTATGTTTCGAATCCTTTTACGGTGTTGACACCCAAGACATGCCACATCGCGTGGTATATTTGGTTTTGGGTCCCGACCGTGTCTTGCCATCTAGCCATCAACCATCATTTTGACCATTTGGCATGACTGACTTCCGGCCAGCCCCTCGAAAACGGCTGCGGTGTGGGGGTGCACTGACGGCGCATCGTAGAGCCGTGTGCACCTTTATGTTTCAAATCCTTTTGCCGTGTTGACACCCAAAACATGCCACATCGCGTGGTATATTTGGTTTTGGGTCCCGGCAGTGTTTTGCCATCTAGCCATCAACCATCATGTTGACCATTTGGCATGACTGACTTCCGGCCAGCCCCTCGAAAACGGCTGCGGTGTAGGGGTGCACTGTTCGCGCATCGTAGAGCCGTGTGCACCTTTATGTTTTGAATCCCTTTACGGTGTTGACACCCAAGACATGCCACATCGCGTGGTATATTTGGTTTTGGGTCCCGACCGTGTCTTGCCATCTAGCCATCAACCATCATGTTGACCATTTGGCATGACTGACTTCCGGCCGGCCCCTCGAAAACGGTTGCAGTATGGGCGTGCACTGTCGGCGCATCGTAGAGCCGTGTGCACCTTTATGTTTCGAATCCTTTTACGGTGTTGACACCCAAGACATGCCACATCGCGTGGTATATTTGGTTTTGGATCCCGACCGTGTTTTGCCATCTAGCCATCAACCATCATGTTGACCATTTGGCATGAATGACTTCCGGCCGGCCCCTCGAAAACGGCTGCGTTCTGGGGGTGCACTGTCGGCGCAGCATAGAGCCGTGTGCACCTTTATGTTTCGAATCCTTTTACGGTGTTGACACCCAAGACATGCCACATTGCGTGGTCTATTTGGTTTTGGGTCCCGACCGTGTTTTGCCATCTAGCCATCAACCATCATGTTGACCATTTGGCATGACTGACTTCCGGCCAGCCCCTCCACAACGGCTGCATCGTGGGGGTGCACTGTTGGCGCAGCGCAGAGCCGTGTGCACCTTTATGTTTCGAATCCTTTTACGGTGTTGACACCCAAGACATGCCACATCGCGTGGTATATTTGGTTTTGGGTCCCGGCCGTGTTTTGCCATCTAGCCATCAACCATAATGTTGACCATTTGGCATGACTGACTTCCGGCCAGCCCCTCCAAAACGGCTGCATCCTCGGGGTGCACTGTCGGGGCATCGTAGAGCCCTGTGCACCTTTATGTTTCGAATCCTTTTGCGGTGTTGACACCCAAGACATGCCACATCACGTGGTATATTTCGGTTTGGGTCCCGGCCGTGTTTTGCCATCTAGCCATCAACCATAATGTTGACCATTTGGCATGACTGACTTCCGGCCAGCCCCTCCAAAACGGCTGCATCGTGGGGGTGCACTGTCGGGGCATCGTAGAGCCCTGTGCACCTTTATGTTTCGAATCCTTTTGCGGTGTTGACACCCAAGACATGCCACATCGCGTGGTATATTTGGTTTTGGGTCCCGACGGTGTTTTGCCATCTGGCCATCAACCATTATGTTGACCATTTGGCATGACTGACTTCCGGCTGCCCCCTTGAAAACGGCTGCGGTGTGAGGGTGCACTGTCGGCGCATCGTAGAGCCTTGTGCACTTTTATGTTTCGAATCCTTTTGCGGTGTTGACACGCAAGACATGCCACATCGCGTGGTATATTTGGTTTTGGGTCCCGACGTTGTTTTGCGATCTGACCATCAACCATCATGTTGACCATTTGGCATGACTGACTTCCGGCCGGCCCCTCGAAAACGGCTGCGGTGTGGGGGTGCACTGTCGGCGCATCGTAGAGCCGTGTGCACCTTTATGTTTCGAATCCCTTTGCGGTGTTGACACCCAAGACATGCCACATCGCGTGGTATATTTCGTTTTCGGTCTGGACGGTGTTTTGCCATCTAGCCATCAACCATCATGTTGACCATTTGGCATGACTGACTTCCGGCTGCCCCCTTGAAAACGGCTGCGGCGTGGGGGTGCACTTTCGGTGCAACGCACAGCCGTGTGCACCTTTTTGTTTCGAATCCTTTTACGGTGTTGACACCCAAGACATGCCACATCGCGTGGTATTTTTGGTTTTGGGTCCCGACGTTGTTTTGCCATCTGACCATCAACCATCATGTTGACCATTTGGCATGACAGACTTCCGGACCAGTCCCTCGAAAACGGCTGCAGCGTGGGGGTGCACTGTCGGCATAGCATAGAGCCGTGTGTACCTTTTTGTTTCGAATCCTTTTACGGTGTTGACACCCAAGACATGCCACATCGCGTGGTATATTTGGTTTTGGGTCCCGACCGTGTTTTGCCATCTAGCCATCAACCATCATGTTGACCATTTGGCATGACTGACTTCCGGCCCGCCCCTCCACAACGGCTGCATCGTGGGGGTGCACCGTCGACGTAGTGCAGAGCCGTGTGCAACTTTATGTTTCAAATCCTTTCACGGTGTTGACACCCAAGACATGGCACATCGCGTGGTATATTCGGTTTTGGGTCCCGACCGTGTTTTGCCATCTAGCCATCAACCATCATGTTGACCATTTGGCATGGTTGACTTCCGGCCAGCCCCTCGAAAACGGCTGCGGTGTCGGGGTGCACCGTCGGCGCATCGTAGAGCCGTGTGCACCTTTATGTTTTGAATCCTTTTACGGTGTTGACACCCAAGACATGCCACATCGCGTGGTATATTTGGTTTTGGGTCCCGACGGTGTTTTGCCATCTGGCCATCAACCAACATGTTGACCATTTGGCATGACTGACTTCCGGCTGCCCCCTTGAAAATGGCTGCGGCGTGGGGGTGCACTGTCGGCGCCTCGTAGAGCCTTGTGCACCTTTATGTTTCGAATCCTTTTACGGTGTTGACACCCAAGACATGCCACATCGCGTGGTATATTTGGTTTTGGGTCCCGCCCGTGTTTTGCCATCTAGCCATCAACCATCATGTTGACCATTTGGCATGACAGACTTCCGGCCGGCCCCTCCAAAACGGCTGCATCGTGGGGGTGCACTGTCGGGGCATCGTAGAGCCGTGTGCACCTTTATGTTTCGAATCCTTTTGCGGTGTTGACACCCAAGACATGCCACATCGCGTGGTATATTTGGTTTTGGGTCCCGACGGTGTTTTGCCATCTGGCCATCAACCATTATGTTTAATAATGTTTAATAATTTGACCATTTGGCATGACTGACTTCCGGCTGCCCCCTTGAAAACGGCTGCGGTGTGAGGGTGCAGTGTCGGCGCATCCTAGAGCCGTGTGCACCTTTATGTTTCGAATCCTTGCGCGGTGTTGACACCCAAGACATGCCTCATCGCGTGGTATATTTGGTTTTGGGTTCCGGCCGTGTTTTGCCATCTAGCCATCAACCATCATGTTGACCATTTTGCATGACTGACTTCCGGCCGGCCCCTCGAAAACGGCTGCATCGTGGAGGTGCACTGTCGGCGCATCGTAGACCCGTGTGCACCTTTATGTTTCGAATCCTTTTGCGGTGTTGACACCCAAGACATGCCACATCGCGTGGTATATTTGGTTTTGGGTCCCGACGGTGTTTTGCCATCTGGCCTTCAACCATCATGTTGACCATTTGGCATGACTGACTTCCGGCCGGCCCCTCGAAAATGGCTGCGGTATGGGGGTGCAGTGTCCACGCATCGTAGAGCGGTGTGCACCTTTATGTTTCGAATCCTTTTGCGGTGTTGACACCCAAGACATGCCACATCGCGTGGTATATTTGGTTTTGGGTCCCAACGGTGTTTTGCCATCTGGCCATCAACCATCATGTTGACCATTTGGCATGACAGACTTCCGGCTAGCCCCTCGAAAACGGCTGCAGAGTGGGGCCGCACTATCGGCATAGCATAGAGCCGTGTCCACCTTTATGTTTCGAATCCTTTTACGGTGTTGACACCCAAGACATGCCACATCGCGTGGTATATTTGGTTTTGGGTCCCGGCCGTGTTTTGCCATCTAGCCATCAACCATCATGTTGACCATTTGGCATGACTGACTTCCGGCCAGCCCCTCGAAAACGGCTGCAGAGTGGGGCCGCACTGTCGGCATGGCATAGAGCCGTGTGCACCTTTATGTTTCGAATCCTTTTACGGTGTTGACACCCAAGACATGCCACATTGCGTGGTATATTTGGTTTTGGGTCCCGGCCGTGTTTTGCCATCTAGCCATCAACCATCATGTTGACCATTTGGCATGACTGACTTCCGGCCAGCCCCTCCACAACGGCTGCATCGTGGGGGTGCACTGACGGCGCATCGTAGAGCCGTGTGCACCTTTATGTTTCAAATCCTTTTGCGGTGTTGACACCCAAGACATGCCACATCGCGTGGTATATTTGGTTTTGGGTCCCGACCGTGTCTTGCCATCTAGCCATCAACCATCATGTTGACCATTTGGCATGACTGACTTCCGGCCAGCCCCTCGAAAACGGCTGCGGTGTAGGGGTGCACTGTCCGCGCATCGTAGAGCCGTGTGCACCTTTATGTTTTGAATCCTTTTACGGTGTTGACACCCAAGACATGCCACATCGCGTGGTATATTTGGTTTTGGGTCCCGACCGTGTCTTGCCATCTAGCCATCAACCATCATGTTGACCATTTGGCATGACTGACTTCCGGCCGGCCCCTCGAAAACGGTTGCAGTGTGGGCGTGCACTATCGGCGCATCGTAAAGCCGTGTGCACCTTTATGTTTCGAATCGTTTTGCGGTGTTGACACTCAAGACATGCCACATCGCGTGGTCTATTTGGTTTTGGGTCCCGGCCGTGTTTTGCCATCTAGCCATCAACCATCATGTTGACCATTTGGCATGACTGACTTCCGCCCAGCCCCTCGAAAACGGCTGCGGTGTGGGGGTGCACTATCGGCGCATCGTAGAGCCGTGTGCACCTTTATGTTTCGAATCCTTTTACGGTGTTGACACCCAAGACATGCCACATCGCGTGGTATATTTGGTTTTGGGTCCCGACCGTGTTTTGTCATCTCGCCATCAACCATCATGTTGACCATTTGGCATGACAGACTTCCGGCCAGCCCCTCGAAAACGGCTGCAGCGTGGGGGTGCACTGTCCGCATAGCATAGAGCCGTGTGCACCTTTATGTTTCGAATCCTTTTACGGTGTTGACACCCAAGACATGCCACATCGCGTGGGATATTTGGTTTTGGGTCCCGGCCGTGTTTTGCCATCTAGCCATCAACCATCATGTTGACCATTTGGCATGACTGACTTCCGGCCAGCCCCTCCACAACGGCTGCATCGTGGGGGTGCACCGTCGGCGTAGCACAGAGCCGTGTGCAACTTTATGTTTCGAATCCTTTTACGGTGTTGACACCCAAGACATGCCACATCGCGTGGTATATTTGGTTTTGGGTCCCGACCGTGTCTTGCCATCTAGCCATCAACCATCATTTTGACCATTTGGCATGACTGACTTCCGGCCAGCCCCTCGAAAGCGGCTGCGGTGTGGGGGTGCACTGACGGCGCATCGTAGAGCCGTGTGCACCTTTATGTTTCAAATCCTTTTGCGGTGTTGACACCCAAGACATGCCACATCGCGTGTTATATTTGGTTTTGGGTCCCGGCCGTGTTTTGCCATCTAGCCATCAACCATCATGTTGACCATTTGGCATGACTGACTTCCGGCCAGCCCCTCGAAAACGGCTGCGGTGTAGGGGTGCACTGTCCGCGCATGGTAGAGCCGTGTGCACCTTTATGTTTTGAATCCTTTTACGGTGTTGACACCCAAGACATGCCACATCGCGTGGTATATTTGGTTTTGGGTCCCGACCGTGTCTTGCCATCTAGCCATCAATCATCATGTTGACCATTTGGCATGACTGACTTCCGGCCGGCCCCTCGAAAACGGTTGCAGTGTGGGCGTGCACTGTCGGCGCATCGTAAAGCCGTGTGCACCTTTATGTTTCGAATCGTTTTGCGGTGTTGACACCCAAGACATGCCACATCGCGTGGTCTATTTGGTTTTGGGTCCCGGCCGTGTTTTGCCATCTAGCCATCAACCATCATGTTGACCATTTGGCATGACTGACTTCCGGCCAGCCCCTCGAAAACGGCTGCGGTGTGGGGGTGCACTATCGGCGCATCGTAGAGCCGTGTGCACCTTTATGTTTCGAATCCTTTCACGGTGTTGACACCCAAGACATGCCACATCGCGTGGTATATTTGGTTTTGGGTCCCGACCGTGTTTTGCCATCTGGCCATCAACCATCATGTTGACCATTTGGCATGACAGACTTCCGGCCAGCCCCTCGAAAACGGCTGCAGCGTGGGGGTGCACTGTCGGCATAGCATAGAGCCGTGAGCACCTTCATGTTTCGAATCCTTTTACGGTGTTGACACCCAAGACATGCCACATCGCGTGGTATATTTGGTTTTGGGTCCCGACCGTGTTTTGCCATCTAGCCATCAACCATCATGTTGACCATTTGGCATGAATGACTTCCGGCCAGCCCCTCGAAAACGGCTGCGTTCTGGGGGTGCACTGTCGGCGCAGCGTAGAGCCGTGAGCACCTTTATGTTTCGAATCCTTTTACGGTGTTGACACCCAAGACATGCCACATTGCGTGGTATATTTGGTTTTGGGTTCCGGCCGTGTTTTGCCATCTAGCCATCAACCATCATGTTGACCATTTGGCATGACTGACTTCCGGCCGGCCCCTCCAAAACGGCTGCGTTCTGGGGGTGCACTGTCGGCGCAGCGTAGAGCCGTGAGCACCTTTATGTTTCGAATCCTTTTACGGTGTTGACACCCAAGACATGCCACATTGCGTGGTATATTTGGTTTTGGGTCCCGACCGTGTTTTGCCATCTAGCCATCAACCATCATGTTGACCATTTGGCATGAGTGACTTCCGGCCGGCCCCTCGAAAACGGCTGCGGTGTCGGGGTGCACCGTCGGCGCATGGTAGAGCCGTGTGCACCTTTATGTTTTGAATCCTTTTGCGGTGTTGACACCCAAGACATGCCACATCGCGTGGTATATTTGGTTTTGGGTCCCGGCCGTGTTTTGCCATCTAGCCATCAACCATCATGTTGACCATTTGGCATGACTGACTTCCCGCCGGCCCCTCCAAAACGGCTGCATCGTGGGGGTGCACTGTCGGGGCATCGTAGAGCCGTGTGCACCTTTATGTTTCGAATCCTTTTACGGTGTTGACACCCAAGACATGCCACATCGCCTGGTATATTTGGTTTTGGGTCCCGACCGTGTTTTGCCATCTCGCCATCAACCATCATGTTGACCATTTGGCATGACAGACTTCCGGCCAGCCCCTCGAAAACGGCTGCAGCGTGGGGGTGCACTGTCGGCATAGCATAGAGCCGTGAGCACCTTCATGTTTCGAATCCTTTTACGGTGTTGACACCCAAGACATGCCACATCGCGTGGTATATTTGGTTTTGGGTCCCGACCGTGTTTTGCCATCTAGCCATCAACCATCATGTTGACCATTTGGCATGAATGACTTCCGGCCGGCCCCTCGAAAACGGCTGCGTTCTGGGGGTGCACTGTCGGCGCAGCGTAGAGCCGTGAGCACCTTTATGTTTTGAATCCTTTTGCGGTGTTGACACCCAAGACATGCCACATCGCGTGGTATATTTGGTTTTGGGTCCCGGCCGTGTTTTGCCATCTAGCCATCAACCATCATGTTGACCATTTGGCATGACTGACTTCCGGCCGGCCCCTCGAAAACGGCTGCGTTCTGGGGGTGCACTGTCGGCGCAGCGTAGAGCCGTGTGCACCTTTATGTTTCGAATCCCTTTTGCGGTGTTGACACCCAAGACATGCCACATCGCGTGGTATATTTGGTTTTGGGTCCCGACGTTGTTTTGCCATCTGGCCATCAACCATTATGTTGACCATTTGGCATGACTGACTTCCGGCTGCCCCCTTGAAAACGGCTGCGGTGTGAGGGTGCACTGTAGGCGCATCGTAGAGCCTTGTGCACCTTTATGTTTTGAATCCTTTTGCGGTGTTGACACCCAAGACATGCCACATCGCGTGGTATATTTGGTTTTGGGTCCCGGCCGTGTTTTGCCATCTAGCCATCAACCATCATGTTGACCATTTGGCATGACTGACTTCCGGCCGGCCCCTCCAAAACGGCTGCATCGTGGGGGTGCACTGTCGGGGCATCGTAGAGCCGTGTGCACCTTTATGTTTTGAATCCTTTTGCGGTGTTGACACCCAAGACATGCCACATCGCGTGGTATATTTGGTTTTGGGTTCCGCGCCGTGTTTTGCCATCTAGCCATCAACCATCATGTTGACCATTTGGCATAACTGACTTCCGGCCAGCCCCTCGAAAACGGCTGCGGTGTGGGGGTGCACTATCGGCGCATCCTAGAGCCGTGTGCACCTTTATGTTTCGAATCCTTTTGCGGTGTTGACACCCAAGACATGCCACATCGCGTGGTATATTTGGTTTTGGGTTTCGGCCGTGTTTTGCCATCTAGCCATCAACCATCATGTTGACCATTTGGCATGACTGACTTCCGGCCGGCCCCTCGAAAACGGCTGCGGTGTGGGCGTGCACTATTGGCACATCGTAGAGCCGTGTGCACCTTTATGTTTTGAATCCTTTTGCGGTGTTGACACCCAAGACATGCCACATCGCGTGGTATATTTGGTTTTGGGTCCCGACGGTGTTTTGCCATCTGGCCATCAACCATCATGTTGACCATTTGGCATGACTGACTTCCGGGGGGCCCCTCGAAAACGGCTGCGGTGTGGGGGTGCACTATTGGCGCATCGTAGAACCGTGTGTACCTTTTTGTCTTGAATCCTTTTACGGTGTTGACACCCACGACATGCCACATCGCGTGGTATATTTGGTTTTGGGTCCCGGCCGTGTTTTGCCATCTAGCCATCAACCATCATGTTGACCATTTGGCATGATTGACGTCCGGCTAGCCCCTCGAAAACGGCTGCGGTGTGGGGGTGCACTGTCGGCGCAGCGCAGAGCCGTGTGCACCTTTATGTTTCGAATCTTTTTACGCTGTTGACACCCAAAACATGCCACATCGGGTGGTATATTTGGTTTTGGGTCCCGACCGTGTTTTGCTATCTCGCCATCAACCATCATGTTGACCATTTGGCATGACAGACTTCCGGCCAGCCCCTCAAAAACGGCTGCAGCGTGGGGGTGCACTGTCGGCATAGCATAGAGCCGTGAGCACCTTTATGTTTCGAATCCTTTTACGGTGTTGACACCCAAGACATGCCACATCGCGTGGTATATTTGGTTTTGGGTCCCGACCGTGTTTTGCCATCTCGCCATCAACCATCATGTTGACCATTTGGCATGACACACTTCCGGCCAGCCCCTCCACAACGGCTGCATCGTGGGGGGGCACTGTCGGCATACCATAGAGCCGTGAGCACCTTTATGTCTCGAATCCTTTTACGGTGTTGACACCCAAGACATGCCACATCGCGTGGTATATTTGGTTTTGGGTCCCGACCGTGTTTTGCCATCTCGCCATCAACCATCATGTTGACCATTTGGCATGACAGACTTCCGGCCAGCCCCTCAAAAACGGGTGCAGCGTGGGGGTGCACTGTCGGCATAGCATAGAGCCGTGAGCACCTTTATGTTTCGAATCCTTCTACGGTGTTGACACCCAAGACATGCCACATCGCGTGGTATATTTGGTTCTGGGTCCGGACGGTGTTTTGCCATCTGGCCATCAACCATCATGTTGACCATTTGGCATGACTGACTTCCGGGCGGCCCCTCGAAAACGGCTGCGGTGTGGGGGTGCACTATTGGCGCATCGTAGAACCGTGTGTACCTTTTTGTTTTGAATCCTTTTACGGTGTTGACACCCACGACATGCCACATCGCGTGGTATATTTGGTTTTGGGTCCCGGCCGTGTTTTGCCATCTAGCCATCAACCATCATGTTGACCATTTGGCATGATTGACTTCCGGCTAGCCCCTCCACAACGGCTGCATCGTGGGGGTGCACTGTCGGCGCAGCGCAGAGCCGTGTGCACCTTTATGTTTCGAATCCTTTTACACTGTTGACACCCAAAACATGCCACATCGGGTGGTATATTTGGTTTTGGGTCCCGACCGTGTTTTGCTATCTCGCCATCAACCATCATGTTGACCATTTGGCATGACAGACTTCCGGCCAGCCCCTCAAAAACGGCTGCAGCGTGGGGGTGCACTGTCGGCATAGCATAGAGCCGTGAGCACCTTTATGTTTCGAATCCTTTTACGGTGTTGACACCCAAGACATGCCACATCGCGGGGTATATTTGGTTTTGGGTCCCGACCGTGTTTTGCCATCTCGCCATCAACCATCATGTTGACCATTTGGCATGACACACTTCCGGCCAGCCCCTCCACAACGGCTGCATCGTGGGGGGGCACTGTCGGCATACCATAGAGCTGTGAGCACCTTTATGTCTCGAATCCTTTTACGGTGTTGACACCCAAGACATGCCACATCGCGTGGTATATTTGGTTTTGGGTCCCGACCGTGTTTTGCCATCTCGCCATCAACCATCATGTTGACCATTTGGCATGACAGACTTCCGGCCAGCCCCTCAAAAACGGGTGCAGCGTGGGGGTGCACTGTCGGCATAGCATAGAGCCGTGAGCACCTTTATGTTTAGAATCCTTTTACGGTGTTGACACCCAAGACATGCCACATCGCGTGGTATATTTGGTTTTGGGTCCCGGCCGTGTTTTGCCATCTAGCCATCAACCATCATGAGAAAGATGTCCTTGAATTATGCCCTAGGTCTTTTGATGTATTCCTGCAAGTTGGTTTTGTAGTGGAAAACCCCAAACCAAAGCAGCAAGTAGAGCAAGGACTGAATATGGATCGAATCAATGAAATCAATGATTGGTTTTGGAATCCAGTGTAACACAGAAGGGCTGCATATAGACAAAGCAGGTATATGAACATAGATTCAATCACAAATGAATAATGCAAAAGGTTTTAAATGAAAATTGGTCAGACTCTAGCCTCAGTGGATGCAATAGGCACTTCATGTGCACTCTTTTGGGTGAAATGGTGCTGGTTAGGACTGAGGGGCATAGATGTCAGGACCACACAGAAAATGACTTGGCCAAGCAACTGAATTCAGAAACAGTTACAAAGTAGGACCACAATAAGTGGTAGATTCAATTGAGTATAGGGGTCTTGGGGTGGGAGACCACTTAGGCTTAACCTCCAAGGCCCACAAGCAAGGAATGCCTGATTTATTTTGGTATGACCTCCATGAAGGAAGGTACCTCCGCTCAGTTGAGTGGTAGGGGTGAACTTCATGGGGGGGGCTAGGGTCTTAACCCTAGTTACCTTGAGAAAGTGTACTTTAGGCCACAAAAGAGAGATAAAAACACTTAAGTTTGTCTCAGCATCAACAAAGGGTTTTAAGGGGGGCTTAGCCTGGATCAAGCCCTCCAAGAAAGACATGGCAGTGACTTTTTCTTACTCCCCCCTGGAGTACTAGTTGATCAAGCTAGTAGGACCAAGGAAAAAGGCTCAAATATTCCCAAAATTACCTCAAAAAAAATGCATTAAACTTACAGAAAACATTCTCATCACTTCATAGAAGCCTATCACACTGTATGGACCCTTGAAAAACAGTGTAATGTACCGTGAATGATGTCCCTTCGAAGGGGCATTCCTCAAAAGTCGCTGGCGTGCGGCGAAAACTTTTGGAAAAAGTGTGGGGGCAGTGGGAATTGAACCCAGGACTCCCTGTCTAGAGCACATGTGTCTGTCCACTAGGGTACAGCCGAACGCTCTAATGCGGACGGTTATCGCCGTATAAACAGCGTTTTAGTAAACGTCCTGACCAAGGGCCAGGGCGGAGCAATACCCCCAATGGAGGACACAAACCCCCAGGAGCTGAAAAAAATAGAAAATGGAACCAGCAGGGAGTGATTCCTGCGGTTTTGCGGAAGGGGCTGCGATTTAGCAAGTGAAATCGTTGAAAATCGACGAAACCACGCGGGAAATCGTCATTTTTACACATAACTTAAAGTCGCAGACAAGCGTAAACGAAGCGGACGCCAAGAAAAGGGTTGCGCAAGCGAAAACGGCATTTGGAAAAGAAGGTATGAGCCGTAGTTTTTAAAGTTTTAAAGAAAATTTTTGCACAGTTGCATCAAAATTTTTATAAACTTCAGAGTAAAGTATTCACAATCAGCCCGCACCACAGAGCAGTTCAACAACCCGTCTCTCAGGTATGTCTGTGTCACTTCACACTCACGCATTGCGTTCGTGTTGGTTGCTCCGTCAAAACGTTAGGGTTGTTAACGCTGTGCTTGTTGGGGGGTCGGGTGTTCATCTCGCGTGCTCTGCACAGGTGAAAGCAGGAGTGAAAGGTATGTGATGCGAATGGAGCGCGCAGCGCGCATGTAGGGTTAGAATATGCGCTGTGCTCGCGATGCATGTGCCTAATCTAGGCATCCACACGCTGTATCGCTTCACCTGTATCCCTAATCCACCCTTGTTTCTTTTCTCACAGGTTAGCGTTTGTACGTGTGCGGCCGTAGCGTTCAAGTTGAGTTGCTTAAAACGCTTAGGTTTGTTTTGTGTTCGTTTCAATGCGGCATTCACACGATGCATGGTGAGTAAGGTAGGTTAGCCCAGGAGGAGCTCACCTCTTGGTTGAGTCTGTGGTTAAGCCTCCCTTCCCTGCGTGCACATGATGCATTAAAGGGTAGGCCACGCGAATTGCGCACGGTAAACCTTGTTTAGGTTACCCAGAGGCTCCTCGGTACGTTCTTTAAGAGAACCCAAGGAGTTTCTTAAAGCTTGCTTGCTTGACAGGGGTAGCTGCATCTGCAGCGTGTTTGCGAACAGCGTATTATAGGTCACACTGAGAAGGGTATAATACCTGGAGTGTGGCTTGGTTCCACAGTCGCAAACGCCCCTTCATCTGCCTCTTTTGTACAGGTGGGAGAGGTTAGGGTGATTGGTGCACGCAGCAGCTGCCTTCGGCGGCTACCATTTTTCTGCCCCAGCAAAACAGGGGCGCTGATCACAAATCATATCACTGTGCCTCAGCCAGTACTGGCGAGGACAGTTCGACCTCAACGACATCTGCGCTGTGCACGCAACGAGAGCACTCCTTCCCTCCAAGCCCTAGCAGGGGAAACACGTTGTGGCGTCCCCTGTTAGGCCACAGCTGCTTAGGAGCGCTGTGTCCTCTCGTCCTTTTCACAGGAGGGTCGTTAGGACCCACGAGAACTTCATCTCCGCAACGCCAAGTAGAGTGTGCGTGTAGGAGTGGTAGTCCTGAGTGGGGGCTAGAGCCAGTTGCCCAGTGCTCGCCCACCAGGATGGTGCCACTGTAGGGTGTGTAGGACCTGTAGGGGGCGTGTCACTGTCCCACCCTTTTCCTGCAATTTTAGCTGGGCTGGTGGGCTGTGACAGTGGTTAGGTTAGTGTTTTTGGCCACATAGCAAACAGGCGTTTTGCATGCCTTCATAGCTTTTGGCCACCCCTCCCTGTAGTAGTCAGGTAGGTAGGGAAAACAATACCTGGACTAACACTCTGGCCATTCCCCCAAGGTTTTGCGCCAGCACAGAAATTGGGCGCATAGGGGAGGGGAGACCCGGGGCGTACCCCGTGGCATCAATAAGCCAACCCTCCGGGTTTAGCAAGGGCGCAGACTTGGGTATAATTAGGACACCACTTCTGCGGCTTGCTCTCAGGACCTTAGGACTAGCACACTCACACATACGTCATGGCAAGTAAGGGTAAGGTAAACCCTGAAAGGAAGGGTAGAACCCCATGGGTCTGGACCAGTCAGGGGTCCTAACTGTGGGCTCGCTTGTCCCCAAGGAGGGAAGACACACCTTGCCTCATAACACCTTGCTTGTCATTCCCCCCTGGTGTAGAAAGCCACCGTTCTTCGTTGGCTCACTAAGGTCATTACATTAGGGCAGTACCCATGCAACACATGGTCAACAAGGCAAACACTCGCTGGGTGGCTGCAATCTTGATAAGCGGCCACCTGGCTCACGCTGGAAACCATAGGCATGGGTCTGCAGGGCACAGACAGGGTCAGTTGACTGACACAGGGTAATTAGTTTCGCTTCTTACGCTGGGACATAGTCTCAGCACGGGTTAGGAGCTGCCCCTCGTTGTTCTCAACGAGGTAAGTGCGGAAGATGGGGTTGATACTCCCATCTGGTTGTATGAAGGCTGACATAGGTTCCCAGGTCGCCTCGGACAACCCATAGCCATCCCACAGGGTAAGGAATTTCCAGCCCTGTTTATACTCGTGGCGAGCAATACCTGCAACCACGTAGTAACCATCGACTGCCATCTCATCGGCAGTCATCTCTTCGAGTTCGTCTGCCTCCTCTGGACTGGCAGCGTTCTCTAGGTCTATACGTTCAATCTCACTGTCGCTGAGGCGCCACTCATCCCAAGACAAGTCGTCAGGGGAGTGATAGTGCCTCAGCTGCTTAGGAGCACATAGCAGTTCACCACCTAGACGTGGACTGCACCTGACATGGATCCTGGATCCATCTATCCTGATGATACGATAGGGTCCAAAGTAAGGGTCCTGCAGGCACGTGGCCAGGAGGGTAGGCGTGAATGGTGTACGAAAACGAGGTCACCAACCTTGAAGCTGGCAGGTCGCCGTAGGCGGTTCCGTCGGCTCTGTTCACGGTCACGAATGTGCCTCAGGTTAGTACCAGCCTGGTTAGCCAGAGACTGCTTGTGTTCTAGCCAATCTCCTACAGGGCTCTTGAAGTCCTCAGGAAAGGGGGTTTTGAAGAACCAAGCAGGTCGTCCTCCATGGAACAGTTCGTGGGGGGTGAAACCCGTAGAAGAGCTCCGCTGTGAGTTCATGGACAGAACTGCCCAGGGCACTAGGCGTACCCAGTCCTTGGTGCGCTCCTGTTTCATCAGGATTCTTAAGTTTTGCTCCACCACACGGTTCTGTCTCTCACAGAGAGGGTTAGACGTGTGAGTGTAGGGCACACCTGTGGTTACCTCCACGTTGAGGGCATTTAGCACTCGTTTGTACCACCCAGTGTCACTGCGGATGCGTACATCTTCATCAGAGTGCACCTGTTTAGGTGCTCCATAGCGTTCGAACCATTGTTCGACCAACATTTTCACAGTCTGCTCACCTGTGATTTTCTTATTGCAAGGGAACACACGGGTGAAGCGAGATAGACCACAGGTGACCACGAGGCAACTATCATAGCCGCCAAAGCGTGGGAGGCCGTGGATGTAATCCACGTAGAGAAGAGAGTTAGCACAATAGGGTATGGGTAAGCTGGAGATCAGACCCCTATCCCTACTGTCGCTCTGCTTGCTGGCATGACAGCCACAAGCATCCACAATGGTCTGCATACGCGACCTCAGTTCAGTCAGGGTTAGACTGGAGTAGAAACACTCACGGAAGAAGTCCACTGAGCGATTAGCGCCAGTGTGACCGGAACTGAGATGGGACCACTGTAGGCACCCATCTAGTTGTGCTTCAGGCACCACAATTCGGTCCTCGTAGAAGAGGTACTGATTGTTTTTATACCACTGGTGCCCGTCAATGACACGGGGTTCGAGACCAGTGTTGAGGGTTTGGAGAATTTCTTCATACTCTGACTGATAGTCGGTTAGACTCCAACCCTCCAGGATTCCAGCAGTGCGCATGGACAGGTCAAGCTGGACATCCATACGCTGGAAAGCCTCTTTGGCGAGCGCCTCAGAGCTCTCACCAATAAGCGCATCGAAGTTGTTGCGCGATATATAGTCAGACAGTTCATTCTTAATCCCGGGGATATGATGCACTGTCAGCCTGAACTGGCTCAGGTAAGTCCACCACCGTTTTAGCTTCGCTTTCTCTGGTGGTGGGCCCTTCTGAAATGACTTCACAGGCTCCTGGTCACACAGCCAGACAATAGGGTTAGACCCCAGGAGTCGGGATTGTGAAGATAGCACCAACATACCGGCCAGGAGTTCCTGGTCATAGGTGCTGTAGTTGGAACGCGCTTGGTTCCACTTCCAATTCCAGTGTCCCAGTGGCACCAGTCGCCACTCACTGGTAGGATAGTCGTGTTTCAACGAACCATCACGGTTCAGTCCAGTACTACGATAATGGCAGTGGGTTAGCTCAGCGGGGTTAAGCTCCTGCCATTGATAGATCGTACCTCCCCCCCCTACATCACTGGCATCAGTGATCAGGACTATCTCGCCCTCGGGGCGGGGAACTCCCAGGCAGTTGGAGGAGGCAATCTTCTTCTTCAACTCCTGGAAACACTCTTCCTCTCTGGAGGTCCACCTCGAGGGAGTAGTTTTCTTGATTAGGTCAGTGAGGGGTGCAGAGGAGTAAGTAAAATTGTGGATGTGACGCCGATAGAAATTACAGGCGCCCACAAAACTCCTCACATCGTGTAGACCCTTCTTAGGGTCATCGCGAATCTGCATGTCCTGTAGGGGCTGCATCTTAGACGCGGCTGGTTTCCACCAGCCATACCCCACGTCGAAACCCAAATACTCCATCTCCTCTTTCATGAACTCACATTTTTCGAGTTTGATTCGGAGATGGTTTTCTTGACAAACAGTGAAGAATTCACGTAGGAGAAGGACATGGTCCTCTTTGGTATTAGTACCCAAACTCACGTCGTCGATGTGAGCCTCCATTTCTGCACCCCGAGAAATCAACTCTTGTACTAGAGGCCTGCACCTCAGTATGTACAAAATTTTGTTCATAAGCTCCTGGAAGAGCGCTGGGGCGTTAGCCACCCCGAAAGGCATAACCTTCCACTTGAAGCCACGACCCTTAGGGGTTATAAAGGCAAGCAGCTCCTGAGCTGCGGCGGTTAGGTCAACCTGCCAGAAACCAGAGCGTTTGTCCAACTTGGTCTTATACCTACATTTGGCAATACGCTCCAGGGTGTTTTCCATGTTAGGAATACTCCCTGGGTGGTTCTGGGTTTTCTTGTTGACCTCACCATAGTCTACAACAAGACGTAGAGCAGTCGACCCTGGTTTAGCAACAAGGAAACAGGGGCTGCAGTGATGGGGATAGTCCCCATGTTTGTACTCTTCAACGAGGCCAGCATCAATACATTCTTGGATCTGGCGCTCGATTTCTTCAACCTGTTCCTGTGGAGCGGGATAGGGACGACGCCTCACTCGCGTCTTTTCAAATTCTGGTTTCAATTTCAGGTCCATCTGGACCAGTTTTTTGCATGATAGGGGAGGCGGCAAGGCGCCGAACACCTCCTCATATGTTATCAGCAGTTTCTTCAGGCGGGGGTCAAGGTTAAGACTCTCGACTTTCTGAAGGAAATCCTCCTCAGCATGGAGGTTGCTTTTTCCATGTTCTTTCTTTTTATGCCGATCAGCAGTTTCGGCAGGTACAGTACCATCGTCCCACTCAGGGGGACATTGCTGCCCATAGTGTAGAGAGTACACTAGAGGTATCTCAGGATCAGGCAGCGTATAGGACTCATCGTCCTCCTCAGACCAGATGGAGTATTTCCAGGTCTGTCTGAGGTATTGCAGCCGCTCTTGGCGCTCAATACCTTCGGCCTTCAGGTACAACAGCCGTCGGAGTTCTTGCGTGTCAAGCTCAGACAAGGGCATGTTATTAGCAGCAGGCCGTGCCAGAGCATCAGTACTCCGGGCCACGGGTTCACCTGTGTGCACAGGCTGCATGTGTAGCACTGGTTTCCCAACAGAGGAAGCGGGTTCAGAGGTTGACTCTAGATCTACCTCCTCTAGCAACAGTTGGGCCAGGAAAGCACTATGTTTTAGGTCAACACAGCTGGGATCAACAGAGGGAATAGTGCTGGCGATCTCAGACAGTTGGTGGTCAGCATCCTCTTTTACAGCTGCAGGTTCCATATAGTCATCAGGAGACTCACACCCTGTAAGTGTGGCAGATAGGTGCTCAGGAGATCGATTTTTGAGATCATAAAGGGTCAGGCCACGATTTTCGGCCATGACCTCTTTTAGTAGCACCTGGTCCAGGTCACACAGGGGTACAGGATTGAGAGATCCATCGATGATGGACAGGAAACTGGCCCACTCAGGGGCCTGCATAGCTGTGTCTGAGTCCTCAGGCACATAGATGGGGCCGTCGGGGAGTTGCACTCTTCCCACGGTCATTCGGTCAAGCATGCGGCGCCAGTAGGCATGTTCACCAGAGCAACCCCACTCAGGGGTGCACATAACAACCCTTCCTCCCTCATAAGCGATCTTGGTCAGGACCTTCGCGAGCAGGGAGAAGGGAGGGTTAGCATACGCTAGGCCCATTGCTTTCCAGAAGAAACGGAAAGCATTGTTCGTTTGTTTCGAGCAGTACAACTGCATGATGTGCTGTTGTTGGCTCGCAAACAATTCCACCTGGATCTCATCCAGGTTTACCTGAAGGGCCGCTAGTCCATTTTCGAGAACATGACGGGCCAGTTGGTAATTTTCAGTACGATAGTTCGTCTTGGCTGCGTAGCGCAGCCCAGACTCTTTTCGTCCTGACAGCTCCAAAGGAACGGAGAATAGCCCACTGCCAAAGTCGCAGTGCAAAGAGTAAGGACGCTGTAGGGACAGCATTTTAACCTGGGGGTTTCTTCTTAGAAAGTCAGTGCCAATGACAATGTCAAAGGCGTCAGTGTCCAACACTCTGCAGTGTTGAGTCACGGTTTCGTCGCCCAGACAGATGGTCACATCGACACCCCCCAAGGAATGGATGGTACGACCATCCCCTACTCTTATGGCCACGGTCTTAGTCTTCCTGAAAGTTTTAAGCAGGCGCCGGGCCACTATGGAAAGTGTTGCACCGGTATCAAGCACTGCTCGAAAAACCTGATCCCCGATTTTCACGAGGATCCAGAAAACCAAGTCCTCCTCTTCGGAGCCGCCCCCCTATTCCTCATCAGGGAATTTCACATCCACTCCTGCAGCCATGAGGGACTTGGCCATCCAGGCCAAGCGCCTCTTCTTAGAATTATTCCCCTCAGGGGTAGCGTTATCCCCTTGGGGTCGCTTCTGGGGGACACCTGCGGCAGGAGCGGGTGTGGCAGCAGGAGTAGGCGTAGCAACAGGCGCTGATGAGCGCCTCTGGGGGTTAGGGGGTCCAGTCTTACCACCCCCCTTGCCACCTCCTTTACCTTTATCCCCATTCGGGGGATTCCTGGCGGGCGTCGGGTTCTTCTGGCGCTCCGCCTCCTGACGCTTGAGTTTGTCACTCTCGCGTTTCTTGATGTGGCATTCGTCCTCATAGTGACGACGCTTGCCACAGTAACCACAGGTGATGGTACACCTGAAGTGGTCTTGATGGGTCACAGTTTTCCCATCTTTAGTATGCTGCTGACGTTTCATCTGCAGCATACAGCCACTGCGAAGATCGCAGTCAGAGGCATGACAAGGTCCCCCCTTGTCATTGACAGGTCGGCAGTAAAACAGGGGGGGGGTGCCTGCATCAGTTGGTACCTCGTTCATGGCACGTAGGTTGCCCCTCCCTTTACCGCCTCCCTGGTTGGTGTTAGTGGGATTTTTATGCCCCTTCCCTTCGCCACGTTCAGGGGTAGGGGTACCACCTCGTCCCAAATGTTTCTTGAGGAACTTCTCCATGTGGGAGTCGTTCTCTCTCTCAAGAGCTAGCTCAATCAAGAGATCCACCAGTGTATCATACGAGTGGGTCCTGCTCTTCCTCTCAGAGGTTGAGCGGCAATCATCCCACGTACGCTGGGGGATCTTACTCATGAGCCACAGGTGGGGCTCAGTGGCTCCGTAGGAGCCCACATTCATCCTCGAAAATAAGTACTCCATGTCGCACACATACTCAGAAATTCGCGCAGCAGATGGAAACTCCGGGAGCATAGGTAGCTCCTCGATTTGTGTGCGTACGCTGAGGTCAGTCTCATAGACTGGGAATGTTTTCTCTAACCTCAGGAGTACCTCCGCCCAAGTAGAACAGGTTTTCACAATCTGTTTGACCTGTTTTTGCAAAAATTTCTTTTTGCATGAGCGTTTTAGCAGTGAACATTTGGTGGCCACATCCACATGGGATTGGCCAGTCAACAAAAGGAACTCCGCAAATTCTTCTGCCCATTCAGGCAGGTTTTTAGGGTCGAACACCGGCAGTTCCAGCTGGATGTTCGCCTGGGCAATCGGTCTGCCCATCTTCCCACCCCCCGGAGTTAGGCCTGAAGGCGACACGCCGGCAAGTGGGGCCAGGGCTGACAGCCCTCTTCTCTCACTCTCTGTGACAGGCACGTCCTGTAGGTCCGCCATAGGCACAGTCCTGGCACGGGGGTGAAAGGGGCTGGGGCAGGTAACCTTAGGCAACAGCCTTGAGACCCTCGATCTCTTGAGATCTTCGGCCAGGGTACTAAGCCCTGGAGAGAGAGAGAGGAACTCAGGCTTGGGTAAGGGTTCTGCAATACCCAGTTTAGCCTTAATGGCCTCTGATAAGGCCGTCACATCTGGATCTTCTGATCCAGACAGGAATTTGGCCAGCAGCTCGGCCGTTTGATCCAGGGCACCGTAGGTTGGCCTTGGATGATGTTCTTCGACTCGAGTTGGGCCTACTTCGGGAGCCCTTGGGGTTGGGTACTCAGGCCGTAGTCGTCTTGGCAGGGATGCAGTAGACGGAGGGCCTGAGTGTGAGTAGGACCCTAGATCCGTACGTGGTCTGGACCCATGTACAGCCAGTGGTTCCTCTCCATCTTCCCCACGGATGGATTTGTAGTACTCATCGTGCATGATGTACTCATCCATCTTCATCTTCAGCTTCTCATATTCCTCAGGTCCTTCAATGGCAGTTGAGGATGAAGCTGGGCAATTGGATCGTGATACTGAAGCAGCCACACGTCTGTGGAGGTGACTGAAGCTGTCTCCACCGTGTGCTGCTAAGGCCTCGGTGGTAAGGCCTTTATTCTTCTCCGCCCTTCTGCGTTCTGGATCTCCTTGGGACCCAGATGCGCCACTGAGGTGATGTGGTGCTCGGTGTGGTGGTTCACTCATTGGGTGGACCACACTGCCCATTTGTACTTGGACAGTTCGGATAGGCCAGGTCCTTACACTTGGTGTGGACATTATGGACTTGTTGTTGAGCTTTTGTTCTGCACTTCTCAGGGTCGGTTCAAAAGGTCTCAAGGGACTGTCTCTGCTACCGGAAAGATGTCCTTGAATTATGCCCTAGGTCTTTTGATGTATTCCTGCAAGTTGGTTTTGTAGTGGAAAACCCCAAACCAAAGCAGCAAGTAGAGCAAGGACTGAATATGGATCGAATCAATGAAATCAATGATTGGTTTTGGAATCCAGTGTAACACAGAAGGGCTGCATATAGACAAAGCAGGTATATGAACATAGATTCAATCACAAATGAATAATGCAAAAGGTTTTAAATGAAAATTGGTCAGACTCTAGCCTCAGTGGATGCAATAGGCACTTCATGTGCACTCTTTTGGGTGAAATGGTGCTGGTTAGGACTGAGGGGCATAGATGTCAGGACCACACAGAAAATGACTTGGCCAAGCAACTGAATTCAGAAACAGTTACAAAGTAGGACCACAATAAGTGGTAGATTCAATTGAGTATAGGGGTCTTGGGGTGGGAGACCACTTAGGCTTAACCTCCAAGGCCCACAAGCAAGGAATGCCTGATTTATTTTGGTATGACCTCCATGAAGGAAGGTACCTCCGCTCAGTTGAGTGGTAGGGGTGAACTTCATGGGGGGGGCTAGGGTCTTAACCCTAGTTACCTTGAGAAAGTGTACTTTAGGCCACAAAAGAGAGATAAAAACACTTAAGTTTGTCTCAGCATCAACAAAGGGTTTTAAGGGGGGCTTAGCCTGGATCAAGCCCTCCAAGAAAGACATGGCAGTGACTTTTTCTTACTTCATGTTGACCATTTGGCATGACTGACTTCCGGCCGGCCCCTCCAAAACGGCTGCATCGTGGGGGTGCACTGTCGGGGCATCGTAGAGCCGTGTGCACCTTTATGTTTTGAATCCTTTTGCGGTGTTGACACCCAAGACATGCCACATCGCGTGGTATATTTGGTTTTGGGTTCCGCGCCGTGTTTTGCCATCTAGCCATCAACCATCATGTTGACCATTTGGCATAACTGACTTCCGGCCAGCCCCTCGAAAACGGCTGCGGTGTGGGGGTGCACTATCGGCGCATCCTAGAGCCGTGTGCACCTTTATGTTTCGAATCCTTTTGCGGTGTTGACACCCAAGACATGCCACATCGCGTGGTATATTTGGTTTTGGGTTTCGGCCGTGTTTTGCCATCTAGCCATCAACCATCATGTTGACCATTTGGCATGACTGACTTCCGGCCGGCCCCTCGAAAACAGCTGCGGTGTGGGCGTGCACTATTGGCACATCGTAGAGCCGTGTGCACCTTTATGTTTTGAATCCTTTTGCGGTGTTGACACCCAAGACATGCCACATCGCGTGGTATATTTGGTTTTGGGTCCCGACGGTGTTTTGCCATCTGGCCATCAACCATCATGTTGACCATTTGGCATGACTGACTTCCGGGCGGCCCCTCGAAAACGGCTGCGGTGTGGGGGTGCACTATTGGCGCATCGTAGAACCGTGTGTACCTTTTTGTTTTGAATCCTTTTACGGTGTTGACACCCACGACATGCCACATCGCGTGGTATATTTGGTTTTGGGTCCCGGCCGTGTTTTGCCATCTAGCCATCAACCATCATGTTGACCATTTGGCATGATTGACTTCCGGCTAGCCCCTCCACAACGGCTGCATCGTGGGGGTGCACTGTCGGCGCAGCGCAAAGCCGTGTGCACCTTTATGTTTCGAATCCTTTTACGCTGTTGACACCCAAAACATGCCACATCGGGTGGTATATTTGGTTTTGGGTCCCGACCGTGTTTTGCTATCTCGCCATCAACCATCATGTTGACCATTTGGCATGACAGACTTCCGGCCAGCCCCTCAAAAACGGCTGCAGCGTGGGGGTGCACTGTCGGCATAGCATAGAGCCGTGAGCACCTTTATGTTTCGAATCCTTTTACGGTGTTGACACCCAAGACATGCCACATCGCGTGGTATATTTGGTTTTGGGTCCCGACCGTGTTTTGCCATCTCGCCATCAACCATCATGTTGACCATTTGGCATGACACACTTCCGGCCAGCCCCTCCACAACGGCTGCATCGTGGGGGGGCACTGTCGGCATACCATAGAGCCGTGAGCACCTTTATGTCTCGAATCCTTTTACGGTGTTGACACCCAAGACATGCCACATCGCGTGGTATATTTGGTTTTGGGTCCCGACCGTGTTTTGCCATCTCGCCATCAACCATCATGTTGACCATTTGGCATGACAGACTTCCGGCCAGCCCCTCAAAAACGGGTGCAGCGTGGGGGTGCACTGTCGGCATAGCATAGAGCCGTGAGCACCTTTATGTTTCGAATCCTTTTACGGTGTTGACACCCAAGACATGCCACATCGCGTGGTATATTTGGTTTTGGGTCCCGACCGTGTTTTGCCATCTCGCCATCAACCATCATGTTGACCATTTGGCATGACACACTTTCGGCCAGCCCCTCGAAAAAGGCTGCAGCGTGGGGGTGCACTGTTGGCATAGCATAGAGACGTGTGCACCTTTATGTTTCGAATCCTTTTACGGTGTTGACACCCAAGACATGCCACATCGCGTGGTATATTTGGTTTTGGGTCCCGACCGCGTTTTGCCATCTCGCCATCAACCATAATGTTGACCATTTGGCATGACACACTTTCGGCCAGCCCCTCGAAAACGGCTGCAGCGTGGGGGTGCACTGTCGGCATAGCATAGAGCCGTGTGCACCTTTATGTTTCGAATCCCTTCGCGGTGTTGACACCCAAGACATGCCACATCGCGTGGTATATTTGGTTTTGGGTCCCGACCGTGTTTTGCCATCTAGCCATCAACCATCATGTTGACCATTTGGCATGACTGACTTCCGGCCGGCCCCTCGAAAACGGCTGCGTTCTGGGGGTGCACTGTCGGCGCAGGGTAGAGCCGTGAGCACCTTTATGTTTCGAATCTATTTACGGTGTTGACACCCAAGACATGCCACATTGCGTGGTATATTTGGTTTTGGGTCCCGACCGTGTTTTGCCATCTAGCCATCAACCATCATGTTGACCATTTGGCATGACTGACTTCCGGCCAGCCCCTCCACAACGGCTGCATCGTGGGGGTGCACTGTCGGCGCAGCGCAGAGCCCTGTGCACCTTTATGTTTCGAATCCTTTTGCGGTGTTGACACCCAAGACATGCCACATCGCGTGGTATATTTGGTTTTGGGTCCCGGCCGTGTTTTGCCATCTAGGCATCAACCATAATGTTGACCATTTGGCATGACTGACTTCCGGCCAGCCCCTCAAAAACGGGTGCAGCGTGGGCATGCACTGTCGGCATAGCATAGAGCCGTGAGCACTTTTATGTTTTGAATCCTTTTACGGTGTTGACACCCAAGACATGCCACATCGCGTGGTATATTTGGTTTTGGGTCCCGACCGTGTTTTGCCATCTCGCCGTCAACCATCATGTTGACCATTTGGCATGACACACTTCCGGCCAGCCCCTCGAAAACGGGTGCAGCGTGGGGGTGCACTGTCGGCACAGCATAGAGCCGTGAGCACCTTTATGTTTCGAATCCTTTTACGGTGTTGACACCCAAGACATGCCACATCGCGTGGTATATTTGGTTTTGGGTCCCGACCGTGTTTTGCCATCTCGTCATCAACCATCATGTTGACCATTTGGCATGACACACTTTCGGCCAGCCCCTCGAAAACGGCTGCAGCGTGGGGGTGCACCGTCGGCATAGCATAGAGCCGTGTGCACCTTTATGTTTCGAATCCTTTTACGGTGTTGACACCCAAGACATGCCACATCGCGTGGTATATTTGGTTTTGGATCCCGACCGTGTTTTGCCATCTAGCCATCAACCATCATGTTGACCATTTGGCATGACTGACTTCCGGCCGGCCCCTCGAAAACGGCTGCGTTTCTGGTGGTGCTTTGTCGGCGCAGGGTAGAGCCGTGAGCACCTTTATGTTTCGAATCCTTTTACGGTGTTGACATACAAGACATGCCACATTGCGTGGTATATTTGGTTTTGGGTCCCGACCGTGTTTTGCCATCTAGCCATCAACCATCATGTTGACGATTTGGCATGACTGACTTCCGGCCAGCCCCTCCACAACGGCTGCATCGTGGGGGTGCACTGTCGGCGCAGCGCAGAGCCGTGTGCACCTTTATGTTTCGAATCCTTTTACGGTGTTGACACCCAAGACATGCCACATCGCGTGGTATATTTGGTTTTGGGTCCCGGCCGTGTTTTGCCATCTAGCCATCAACCATAATGTTGACCATTTGGCATGACTGACTTCCGGCCAGCCCCTCCAAAACGGCTGCATCGTGGGGGTGCACTGTCGGGGCATCGTAGAGCCGTGTGCACCTTTATGTTTCGAATCCTTTTACTGTGTTGACACCCAAGACATGCCACATCGCGTGGTATATTTGGTTTTGGGTCCCGACGGTGTTTTGCCTTCTGGCCATCAACCATTATGTTGACCATTTGGCATGACTGACTTCCGGCTGCCCCCTTGAAAACGGCTGCGGTGTGAGGGTGCACTGTCGGCGCATCCTAGAGCCGTGTGCACCTTCATGTTTCCAATCCTCTTGCGGTGTTGACACCCAAGACATGCCACATCGCGTGGTATATCTGGTTTTGGGTTCCGGTCGTGTTTTGCCATCTAGCCATCAACCATCATGTTGACCATTTGGCATGACTTACTTCCGGCCGGCCGCTCCACAACGGCTGCATTGTGGGGGGGCACTGTCGGCGTACCATAGAGCCGTGAGCACCTTTATGTTTCGAATCCTTTTACAGTGTTGACACCCAAGACATGCCACATCGCGTGGTATATTTGGTTTTGGGTCCCGACCGTGTTTTGCCATCTGGCCATCAACCATCATGTTGACCATTTGGCATGACAGACTTCCGGCCAGCCCCTCGAAAACGGCTGCAGCGTGGGGGTGCATTGTCGGCACAGCATAGAGCTGTGAGCACCTTTATGTTTCGAATCCTTTTACGGTGTTGACACCAAAGACATGCCACATCGCGTGGTATATTTGGTTTTGGGTCCCGACCGTGTTTTGCCATCTTGCCATCAACCATCATGTTGACCATTTGGCATGACAGACTTCCGGCCAGCCCCTGGAAAACGGGTGCAGCGTGGGGGTGCACTGTCGGCATAGCATAGAGCCGTGTGCACCTTTATGTTTCGAATCCTTTTACGGTGTTGACACCCAAGACATGCCACATCGCGTGGTATATTTGGTTTTGGATCCCGACCGTGTTTTGCAATCTAGCCATCAACCATCATGTTGACCATTTGGCATGACTGACTTCCGGCCGGCCCCTCGAAAACGGCTGCGTTCTGGGGGTGCACCGTCGGCGCAGCGTAGAGCCGTGAGCACCTTTATGTTTCGAATCTCTTTACGGTGTTGACACCCAAGACATGCCACATCGCGTGGTATATTTGGTTTTGGGTCCCGACCGTGTTTTGCCATCTAGCCATCAACCATCATGTTGACCATTTGGCATGACTGACTTCGGGCCAGCCCGTCCAAAACGGCTGCATCGTGGGGGTGCCCTGTCGGGGCATCGTAGAGCCGTGTGCACCTTTATGTTTCGAATCCTCTTGCGGTGTTGACACCCAAGACATGCCACATCGCGTGGTATATTTGGTTTTGGGTCCCGACGGTGTTTTGCCATCTAGCCATCAACCATCATGTTGACCATTTGGCATGACTGACTTCCGGCCGGCCCCTCCAAAACGGCTGCATCGTGGGGGTGCACTGTCGGGGCATCGTAGAGCCGTGTGCACCTTTATGATTTGAATCCTTTTGCGGTGTTGACACCCAAGACATGCCACATCGCGTGGTATGTTTGGTTTTGCGTCCCGACGGTGTTTTGCCTTCTGGCCATCAACCATTATGTTGACCATTTGGCATGACTGACTTCCGGCTGCCCCCTTGAAAACGGCTCCGGTGTGAGGGTGCACTGTCGGCGCATCCTGGAGCCGTGTGCACCTTTATGTTTCGAATCCTTTTGCGGTGTTGACACCCAAGACATGCCACATCGCGTGGTATATTTGGTTTTGGGTTCCGGCCGTGTTTTGCCATCTAGCCATCAACCATCATGTTGATCATTTGGCATGACTTACTTCCGGCCGGCCCCTCAAAAACGGCTGCGGTGTGGGGGTGCACTATCGGCGCATCGTAGAGCCGTGAGCACCTTTATGTTTCGAATCCTTTTGCGGTGTTGACACCCAAGACATGCCACATCGCGTGGTATATTTGGTTTTGGGTCCCGACGGTGTTTTGCCATCTGGCCATCAACCATCATGTTGACCATTTGGCATGACTGACTTCCGGCTGCCCCCTTGAAAACGGCTGCGGCGTGGGGGTGCATTGTCGGTGCAACGCAGAGCCGTGTGCACCTTTATGTTTTGAATCCTTTTACAGTGTTGACACCCAAGACATGCCACATCGCGTGGTATATTTGGTTTTGGGTCCCGACGTTGTTTTGCCATCTGACCATCAACCATCATGTTGACCATTTGGCATGACAGACTTCCGGCCAGCCCCTCGAAAACGGCTGCAGAGTCGGGCCGCACTGTCGGCATAGCATAGAGCCGCGTGCAGCTTTATGTTTTGAATCCTTCTACGGTGTTGACACCCAGGACATGCCACATCGCGTGGTATATTTGGTTTTGGGTCCCGGCCGTGTTTTGCCATCTAGCCATCAACCATCATGTTGACCATTTGGCATGACTGACTTCCGGCTAGCCCCTCCACAACGGCTGCATCGTGGGGGTGCACCGTCGGCGCAGCGGAGAGCCGTGTGCACCTTTATGTTTCGAATCCTTTTACGGTGTTGACACCCAAAACATGCCACATCGCGTGGTATATTTAGTTTTGGGTCCCGACGTTGTTTTGCCATCTAGCCATCAACCATCATGTTGACCATTTGGCATGACAAACTTCCGGCCAGCCCCTCCACAACGGCTGCATCGTGGGGGGGCACTGTCGGCATAGCATAGAGCCGTGAGCACCTTTATGTTTCGAATCCTTTTACGGTGTTGACACCGAAGACATGCCACATCGCGTGGTATATTTGGTTTTGGGTCCCGACCGTGTTTTGCCATCTCGCCATCAACCATCATGTTGACCATTTGGCATGATAGACTTCCGGCCAGCCCCTGGAAAACGGGTGCAGCGTGGGGGTGCACCGTCGGCATAGCATAGAGCCGTGTGCACCTTTATGTTTCGAATCCTTTTACGGTGTTGAAACCCAAGACATGCCACATCGCGTGGTATATTTGGTTTTGGATCCCGACCGTGTTTTGCCATCTAGCCATCAACCATCATGTTGACCATTTGGCATGACTGACTTCCGGCCGGCCCCTCGAAAACGGCTGCGTTCTGGGGGTGCACTGTCGGCGCAGCGTAGAGCCGTGAGCACCTTTATGTTTCGAATCCTTTTAAGGTGTTGACACCCAAGACATGCCACATTGCGTGGTATATTTGGTTTTGGGTCCCGACCGTCTTTTGCCATCTAGCCATCAACCATCATGTTGACCATTTGGCATGACTGACTTCCGGCCAGCCCCTCCACAACGGCTGCATCGTGGGGGTGCACTGTCGGCGCAGCGCAGAGCCGTGTGCACCTTTATGTTTCGAATCCTTTTACGGTGTTGACACCCAAGACATGCCACATCGCGTGGTATATTTGGTTTTGGGTCCCGACCGTGTCTTGTCATCTAGCCATCAACCATCATGTTGACCATTTGGCATGACTGACTTCCTGCCGGCCCCTCGAAAACGGCTGCAGTGTGGGGGTGCACTGTTGGCGCATCGTAGAGCCAGTGCACCTTTATGTTTCGAATCCCTTTGCGGTGTTGACACCCAAGACATGCCACATCGCGCGGTATATTTGGTTTTGGGTCCGGACGGTGTTTTGCCATCTAGCCATCAACCATCATGTTGACCATTTGGCATGACTGACTTCCGGCCGGCCCCTCCACAATGGCTGTATCGTGGGGGTGCATCGTCGGCGCAGCGCAGAGCCGTGTGCACCTTTATGTTTCGAATCCTTTTACGGTGTTGACACCCAAGACATGCCACATCGCGTGGTATATTTGGTTTTGGATCCCGACCGTGTTTTGCCATCTAGCCATCAACCATCATGTTGACCATTTGGCATGACTGACTTCCGGCCGGCCCCTCGAAAACGGCTGCGTTCTGGGGGTGCACTGTCGGCGCAGCGTAGAGCCGTGAGCACCTTTATGTTTCGAATCCTTTTAAGGTGTTGACACCCAAGACATGCCACATCGCGTGGTATATTTGGTTTTGGGTCCCGACCGTGTTCTGCCATCTAGCCATCAACCATCATGTTGACCATTTGGCATGACACACTTCCGGCCAGCCCCTCCACAACGGCTGCATCGTGGGGGTGCACTGTCGGCGCAGCGCAGAGCCGTGTGCACCTTTATGTTTCGAATACTTTTACGGTGTTGACACCCAAGACATGCCACATCGCCTGGTACATTTGGTTTTGGGTCCCGACCGTGTCTTGCCATCTAGCCATCAACCATCATGTTGACCATTTGGCATGACTGACTTCCTGCCGGCCCCTCGAAAACGGCTGCAGCGTGGGGGTGCACTGTCGGCGCATCGTAGAGCCGTGTGCACCTTTATGTTTCGAATCCTTTTGCGGTGTTGACACCCAAGACATGCCACATCGCGCGGTATATTTGGTTTTGGGTCCCGACGGTGTTTTGCCATCTGGCCATCAACCATCATGTTGACCATTTGGCATAACTGACTTCCGGCTGCCCCCTTGAAAACGGCTGCGGCGTGGGGGTGCACTGTCGGTGCAAAGCAGAGACGTGTGCACCTCTACATTTTGAATCCTTTTACGGTGTTGACACGCAAGACATGCCACATCGCGTGGTATATTTGGTTTTGGGTCCCGACGTTGTTTTGCCATCTGACCATCAACCATCATGCTGACCATTTGGCATGACAGACTTCCGGCCAGCCCCTCGAAAACGGCTGTAGCGTGGGGGTGCACTGTCGGCATAGCATAGAGCCGTGTGCACCTTTATGTTTCGAATCCTTTTACGGTGTTGACACCCAAGACATGCCACATCGCGTGGTATATTTGGTTTTGGGTCCCGGCCGTGTTTTGCCATCTAGCCATCAACCATCATGTTGACCATTTGGCATGACTGACTTCCGGCCGGCCCCTCGAAAACGGCTGCGGTGTGGGGGTGCACTGTCGGCGCATCGTAGAGCCGTGTGCACCTTTATGTTTCGAATCCTTTTGCGGTGTTGACACCCAAGACATGCCACATCGCGTGGTATATTTCGTTTTCGGTCTGGACGGTGTTTTGCCATCTAGCCATCAACCATCATGTTGACCATTTGGCATGACTGACTTCCGGCCAGCCCCTCGAAAACGGCTGCAGCGTGGGGGTGCATTGTCGGCATAGCATAGAGCCGTGTGTACCTTTATGTTTCGAATCCTTTTACGGTGTTGACACCCAAGACATGCCACATCGCGTGGTATATTTGGTTTTGGGTCCCGACCGTGTTTTGCCATCTCGCCATCAACCATCATGTTGACCATTTGGCATGACTGACTTCCGGCCCGCCCCTCCACAACGGCTGCATCGTGGGGGCCCACCGTCGGCGTTGCGAAGAGCCGTGTGCAACTTTATGTTTCAAATCCTTTCACGGTGTTGACACCCAAGACATGCCACATCGCGTGGTATATTTGGTTTTGGGTCCCGACCGTGTTTTGCCATCTAGCCATCAACCATCATGTTGACCATTTGGCATGACTGACTTCCGGCCAGCCCCTCGAAAACGGCCGCGGTGTTGGGGTGCACCGTCGGCTCATCGTAGAGCCGTGTGCACCTTTATGTTTTGATTCCTTTCACGGTGTTGACACCCAAGACATGCCACATCGCGTGGTATATTTGGTTTTGGGTCCGGACGGTGTTTTGTTATCTGGCCATGAACCAACATGTTGACCATTTGGCATGACTGACTTCCGGCCGGCCCCTCCAAAACGGCTGCATCGTGGGGGTGCACTGTCGGGGCATCGTAGAGCCGTGTGCACCTTTATGTTTCGAATCCTTTTACGGTGTTGACACCCAAGACATGCCACATCGCGTGGTAGATTTGGTTTTGGGTCCCGACCGTGTTTTGCCATCTGGCCATCAACCATTATGTTGACCATTTGGCATGACTGACTTCCGGCTGCCCCCTTGAAAACGGCTGCGGTGTGAGGGTGCAGTGTCGGCGCATCCTAGAGCAGTGTGCACCTTTATGTTTCGAATCCCTTTGCGGTGTTGACACCCAAGACATGCCACATCGCGTGGTATATTTGGTTTTGGGTTCCGGCCGTGTTTTGCCATCTAGCCATCAACCATCATGTTGACCATTTGGCATGACTGACTTCCGGCCGGCCCCTCGAAAACGGCTGCATCGTGGGGGTGCACTGTCGGCGCATCGTAGAGCCGCGTGCACCTTTATGTTTCGAATTCCTTTGCGGTGTTGACACCCAAGACATGCCACATCGCGTGGTATATTTGGTTTTGGGTCCCGACGGTGTTTTGCCATCTGGCCATCAACCATCATGTTGACCATTTGGCATGACTGACTTCCGGCCGGCCCCTCGAAAACGGCTGCGGTGTGGGGGTGCAGTGTCGGGGCATCGTAGAGCCGTGTGCACCTTTATGTTTCAAATCCTTTTGCGGTGTTGACATCCAAGACATGCCACATCGCGTGGTATATTTGGTTTTGGGTCCCGACGGTGTTTTGCCATCTGGCCATCAACCATCATGTTGACCATTTGGCATGACTGACTTCCGGCCAGCCCCTCGAAAACGGCTGCAGAGTGGGGCCGCACTGTCGGCATAGCATAGAGCCGTGTGCACCTTTATGTTTCGAATCCTTTTACGGTGTTGACACCCACGACATGCCACATTGCGTGGTATATTTGGTTTTGGGTCCCGGCCGTGTTTTGCCATCTAGCCATCAACCATCATGTTGACCATTTGGCATGACTGACTTCCGGCCAGCCCCTCCACAACGGCTGCATCGTGGGGGTGCACCGTCGGCGTAGCACGGAGCCGTGTGCACCTTTATGTTTCGAATCCTTTTACGGTGTTGACACCCAAGACATGCCACATCGCGTGGTATATTTGGTTTTGGGTCCCGACCGTGTCTTGCCATCTAGCCATCAACCATCATGTTGACCATTTGGCATGACTGACTTCCGGCCAGCCCCTCGAAAACGGCTGCGGTGTGGGGGTGCACTGACGGCGCATTGTAGAGCCGTGTGCACCTTTATGTTTCAAATCCTTTTGCGGTGTTGACACCCAAGACATGCCACATCGCGTGGTATATTTGGTTTTGGGTCCCGGCCGTGTTTTGCCATCTAGCCATCAACCATCATGTTGACCATTTGGCATGACTGACTTCCGGCCAGCCCCTCGAAAACGGCTGCGGTGTAGGGGTGCACTGTCCGCACATCGTAGAGCTGTATGCACCTTTATGTTTTGAATCCTTTTACGGTGTTGACACCCAAGACATGCCACATCGCGTGGTATATTTGGTTTTGGGTCCCGACCGTGTCTTGCCATCTAGCCATCAACCATCATGTTGACCATTTGGCATGACTGACTTCCGGCCGGCCCCCCGAAAACGGTTGCAGTGTGGGCGTGCACTGTCGGCGCATCGTAAAGCCGTGTGCACCTTTATGTTTCGAATCGTTTTGCGGTGTTGACACCCAAGGCATGCCACATCGCGTGGTCTATTTGGTTTTGGGTCCCGGCCGTGTTTTGCCATCTAGCCATCAACCATCATGTTGACCATTTGGCATGACTGACTTCCGGGTCGCGCGATCGCAGCAGGAAAATAATACAAAACTAAGAAAACGACGCACCGCCAGCAAAAATAAAGCGCAAAATCGTTTTTTCCGACCTCAGAAACCCCCCAAAAAATTTTACGCCGCTGTTTGGCGAGGTCGCAAAATTTAGGACACTCACAAAACAAAGACGAACAATAGAGTCGCGACGGCGAAGAACCTGAGCGTTGCATGCTCCAAAACACCTAGCAAAGTGCGTGTCCTAGACGCTAGGGACTTGTGCGCGCTCCACAAACAAAGAAGAAGAAAAGAGGCGAACACCAAAAACCAGCAAGCCACGACGACGAAGACAAGAACAAAGCGACCGCCGAGCGACCTAGCAAAGTGCGTGCCATAGGAGCTAGGCGGCATGTGCGCGTCAAAAAAAAAAAAAAAAGAGAGAAGGAGACGCAACAAAAAGAGAAACACCAAACCACAAACAAAAAAGACGCGACCACGGACCACGGGAAAACGAGGTATGGCAACCAAGTATGTTACGGCCCCATGCGTCATACATATCGTATCCACCGCTACATATACGTGGATGAGAAAACCAAGTATGTTGCGAAGGAGGGCGCCCAAGGGACAACACCGCACGCAAAAAAAAAAAAAAAAAAAAGAACGACGAACCGCCACGCACGTCAAAAGGCACGCCCGCAAACACAAGCCACACCCATATATCCCCCATATTTATTCCTCCATAGGCCCCGACCGCCGCGAGAAAAAAAAACAAAAAAAAAAATTCCACAAAGGCGCAAAAGGTATGGGGCGGCCACGGACAAAGGGGAAACAATGAAAAGGCGAACAAGCGAACGTTCACCAACCACGAGGAAACAACGGTACGGCGAGCAAGTATGTTAACGATACGAGGGAGGGCGCCAAAGGGACGGACCACGCACACACGCACACACATAAACAAGACCGCAAGGAGCGAGAAGACGGAGACAAGAGCAAGGAAAAACAAGGTATGAACCCCACACCGCCCCGCCCGCAAACACACACACGCTCTCGCTATAGAGAATGACCACGTACCACGGGGAAACAATGGTATGGAGGTATGACGAACAAGTATGTTAAAAATGCGAGGGAAGGCGCCAAGGGGACGAAAACACAAACGCACACAAAGCCGCAAGATGCACGAAGACGGAGACGAGAAAAAAGAAAGTCATGGTATGCAACCCCATCCCCGCCCCACCCACAAACAAACACACGCTTTCTCTATAGGGGACGGCAACAAGAAGCGGCACAAGGTACAACAAGTATGTTGAAAAAAAAAAAAACACGAAACCGCCATCCACGCCCTCTCTATAGGGGAAACGCAATGCGGAGAGGTATGTTATCGAAGACGCAGCGAGAAAAAAAAAACACGAGGGAGGAGAGACAAACCACAACACGCAAAAAAAAAAAAAAAAAAAAAAACAAAAAGGACCTGCGCACGCTCTTTCTCAACAGGGGAAGAAAACATGATGGGACGAAAGGACAGGTACGTACTACGCATCACACATGCCACGCATCTCTGCTACGCATCTACAGGACCTCTTCTTCTGCCTTTTGAAACATGCCGACGACCGACGACGAGAACCAGCCAAGGTATGACACACCCCACCCCACCAACCACACACCGCGAGCACACGCACGCGCACGCACGACAGCCACACCGAGCGCGACCCCCCCCCCCCCCCACGCCACCCACACCAACACGAAGGGCCACACAGCGCACACACACACACCAGGGCCAAGGGGAAGGGCACCCGGAAGACACACCCACCGCAACACCACACCACACCACCACCGGCAGCGAAACCCAGCCAGGAGTGGCGGGGAGTAGCACACAGGAACCTCCGCCAGGAGTGGCGAGGGACCAACCACACCAGCCACAAACCCACCACACACGCCACCGCCGCACGCCACACGCCGCACACCACACACCGCACACCACGCACCACCGCCGACAGCGAAACCCAGCCAGGAGTGGCGAGGGACCAACAACCAACACACCACCCGCCACACACCACACACCACCGCCGCCAGCGGACCCCAGCCAGGAGTGGCGGGGACCGCCCACCACCACCGGCAGCGAAACCCAGCCAGGAGTGGCGGGGAGTAGCACACAGGAACCTCCGCCAGGAGTGGCGAGGGACCAACAACCAACACACCACCGCCACACACCACACACCACCGCCACCAGCGGACCCCAGCCAGGAGTGGCGGGGACCGCCCACCACCACCGGCAGCGAAACCCAGCCAGGAGTGGCGGGGAGTAGCACACAGGAACCTCCGCCAGGAGTGGCGAGGGACCAACCACACCAGCCACAAACCCACCACACACGCCACCGCCGCACGCCACACGCCGCACACCACACACCGCACACCACGCACCACCGCCGGCAGCGAAACCCAGCCAGGAGTGGCGGGGAGTAGCACACAGGAACCTCCGCCAGGATTGGCGAGGGACCAACAACCAACACACCACCGCCACACACCACACACCACCGCCGCCAGCGGACCCCAGCCAGGAGTGGCGGGGACCGCCCACCACCACCGGCAGCGAAACCCAGCCAGGAGTGGCGGGGAGTAGCACACAGGAACCTCCGCCAGGAGTGGCGAGGGATCAACAACCAACACACCACCGCCACACACCACACACCACCGCCGCCAGCGGACCCCAGCCAGGAGTGGCGGGGACCGCCCACCACCACCGGCAGCGAAACCCAGCCAGGAGTGGCGGGGAGTAGCACACAGGAACCTCCGCCAGGAGTGGCGAGGGACCAACCACACCAGCCACAAACCCACCACACACGCCACCGCCGCACGCCGCACGCCACACGCCGCACACCACACACCGCACACCACGCACCACCGCCGGCAGCGAAACCCAGCCAGGAGTGGCGGGGAGTAGCACACAGGAACCTCCGCCAGGAGTGGCGAGGGACCAACAACCAACACACCACCGCCACACACCACACACCACCGCCGCCAGCGGACCCCAGCCAGGAGTGGCGGGGACCGCCCACCACCACCGGCAGCGAAACCCAGCCAGGAGTGGCGGGGAGTAGCACACAGGAAGCTCCGCCAGGAGTGGCGAGGGACCAACAACCAACACACCACCGCCACACACCACACACCACCGCCGCCAGCGGACCCCAGCCAGGAGTGGCGGGGACCGCCCACCACCACCGGCAGCGAAACCCAGCCAGGAGTGGCGGGGAGTAGCACACAGGAACCTCCGCCAGGAGTGGCGAGGGACCAACCACACCAGCCACAAACCCACCGCACACGCCACCGCCGCACGCCACACGCCGCACACCACACACCGCACACCACGCACCACCGCCGGCAGCGAAACCCAGCCAGGAGTGGCGGGGAGTAGCACACAGGAACCTCCGCCAGGAGTGGCGAGGGACCAACAACCAACACACCACCGCCACACACCACACACCACCGCCGCCAGCGGACCCCAGCCAGGAGTGGCGGGGACCGCCCACCACCACCGGCAGCGAAACCCAGCCAGGAGTGGCGGGGAGTAGCACACAGGAACCTCCGCCAGGAGTGGCGAGGGACCAACAACCAACACACCACCGCCACACACCACACACCACCGCCGCCAGCGGACCCCAGCCAGGAGTGGCGGGGACCGCCCACCACCACCGGCAGCGAAACCCAGCCAGGAGTGGCGGGGAGTAGCACACAGGAACCTCCGCCAGGAGTGGCGAGGGACCAACCACACCACACACCACCCACAACCCCGCCAACACACCACCACCGCACACCACACACCACACACCACGCACCACCACCGCAGGACCAGAGGAGGGGGCGACACGCCCGCAAGCAACACAGCCAGGAACAGCGAACACCCCCCCCCCCCCCCACCACCACCCCACCCCGGAGAGACGGGACACCAACCACCGCAAACCGCACAGCGAAAAGGGGGGCGGGACGAAAAGGGCCCACGGGGGGCGCCGGCGAGGGACCCAACCTCAGGGGTTTGGGGGCCCCCCCGGTGACCGTATCGGCCCCACCTGAGCACACGCAATAAGGTGGGATACGCCCGGGACCGTTGGTCAGCGGCCCGCGGTGGCACCGGCCTGGGGGGGTGACCAATGGGCCTGACCAAGAGCACTCCCCACGGCACGTACTGCGGTTCGGGCCCAGCGAGGGGCTGCGGGTAGGGCACACCGTCCATCGGGGCAGGCAAGAGACGCGCCTGTCCCGCGAGGACTCCCCAGCGACCCACAGTGTACCCGACCCCGGTGTGGGGAACGGCTGGAGTACCTGGCTACGGAACAGGTCCATGGACGGCATCCGTACAACAGAGTTACACCCTGACGGGGAGTGCAAGCACCGGCTCCCCCACGGGGAAACACCAGGGGAAGGGACCCGAGCCGGCGACAAGGACCCCCCCCCACACACCACAGCCGGGAAGGCCCGGGCACGACACCGCCCCAAGCGACACGGAAAAGAGACAGAAGGAGGAGGGCACACGCAAAGGGGACAGCAAGGGGACGCACCACCAACAGACCCCAGCCAAGGGGGGCGGGGAACCACACAGCCGAGACAGGGGGGGGGGGCACGACACACAGCCCCCACACCAAACAGGGCCGCCAAACCACGCCCGCAAAGGCGAGGGCAGGCGCCCCAACGCACCACCAACACACCGCACACACGCCCGAGCGTGCACACAACACACACCCCCACAACCGCCACCGACACGAGCCCCACAAGCGCACACCACACACCAGAGCACAGGCGCCGCCCGCACCACACACACAACACACACAAACCCAAACAACAGGAACCCAGCAACCCGCCAGGGGGACTGCAGGGCCGCCAGAAGCCGCTAGGACGCTAAGGAGGACCCACCAAGCCCGCAGCCAGGAGTGGCGAACGGCCACACCCAGTAACACCCGAACGGCCACGCCCAACACCAGGACCGGGCACTACGACACCCACACCAGCACCGCCACCAACGCCCAAACCGGACGCCACGACACCCTCACCAGCGGACACACCCGAAACCAGCGGAAGCACCATCGGCAACACCAGCGACCCCGGCACCCACCAACAACAAACCAACACAAAAAGCCACCCAACACTGCCCAACGACCGCACCCAACCGATCCGGTCCCCCACCGGCTCGCACCCAGAACCACCGCCACCGACATCCACGCCATCGGAAACACCAACACCGCCAAAAATCAAGCCAGCACAACACCCTCACCAACACCGTCGCCACCGGCACCAACGCCTACGACACCTACGCATGCCACCGCCGGTTCCAGCACCTACATCACCCAAGCCAACGGCATCAAGCACACCATCGCCGGCAACACCCCACCATCAGCGTCGCCACCAGCAACCTCTGCCACCGGAGGACACCGAAACCGCCACAGCCACCGCCACCGCCACAGGTGAGCCAACAAACCACCAAGCCCCGGCCAGGGGAAGCGAGGGCACGCGCCCGGAACCACCATGCAATCCCCGGCGACACCCACACCACCGGCGCCGCCAACACCACCCTCACCCACGACACCACCCGGAGCAACACCTACGCCACCTACACCAACAGCAGCACCAGCAGACCACACCACCTACTGCACACCCCCCCAGACAGAGCCACAGAAGCCGACCACCGCCCTGAACGCAAGCCGCGGACCACCCACACACAGACCCACGCCAACCACCACCAGCATCGGCAGCGTCCGAGACGCCGAGAACCATAGCGACACCCACAACGACCTCACCACCGGCATCACCGACACCGACACCGGCAATACGGCCTCAGCACCGACAAACCAGAGCGTCAACGGCAATCGCCACGGCAACACCGCCCGGTACGACACCATCGGCATCAACAACACCAAGGGAGCCAACACACAGGCCAGCGACACCCGTGGGTACCTCCACCAGGAGTGGCGAGGTCCCACCCCCGCCGTCAGAACACCACCAGGGCAACACCCGCAGCGCCCACATCGGCCGCAGCTCCACCGGCGGCGCCCTCGCCAACACCGTCACCAACACCGCGACGGCCAACCACGAGTGGCACGCCCGGAACCGCCGACCACCCAAACACAGGCCGCGCCCAGCACCAACACCAACAACGCCCACGCCAACAGACCACCACAACACACGCCAACCACCAAGTAACACATAAGGCACCCTCGCCTTCGGCAACACCAACGCCACCAACACCCACGGCACTATCCACACCACCACCAACCCCACCAACGACGGGCCGAGGTGCCGTCACCTACAACGCCCCCAACACCACCACCACGGCCCCGCCACCTAGGGCAACCCCACCAACGGCGTCACCAAGGACGCCAGCACGGCTAGCGAACGAACGCCACCGAGCCCTCAGCCAGGAGAGGCGAACACCCGCACCCAGCAACACCCGAACGGCCACGCCCAGACCCAGGGCCAGGAACTGCGACACCCGCACCGCCGCCAGCACCCAAACCGAACACCACAGCACCCTCACCAACGGGGACGCCCAGAACCAACAACGGACCAACAGCGGCCAAGTTACACCCAAGGCGTTCCAACCGCGCCACCCACCAGCCCGCACCCAGAACCACCACCAGCACCAGCAACAGCCACTGACCCACACACAGACCCACACCAACCACCAGCAGCATCAACAACATCAGCGACACCGTGAACCATAGCAGCGCTCGCAACGACCTCACCACCGGCACCACCGACGGCGCCACCGGCAGTGCGACCTCACCGACAGCAACCCGGAGCATCCCCCATCCCGCGTCCCGGTGAGACACCATCGGCAGCAAGGACACCGAGGGGGCCAAGGCCAACGACGCACGTGGGAACCTCCGCCAGGAATGGCGAGGTCCCCCCTCCGCCGTCAGAACACCGCCAGGGCAGCACTTACAACACCCTACAACGCCAACACACACAGCTCCCCCGGCAGCACCCCCACCAACGCCAACACCGGCACCACCGACAGCGGCAACACGGCGACACCACCACCCAACCGCAGCAAGGTCACCCTAAACCGCAACCGCAGCAACACCTGTCACTACGGACTCACGGACAGCCGACACCACCAGGACCACAGACCGGCCAAACACCAGCCACGAATGGCACGCCCGGAACCACCGAACACCAGCACACAGGCCACCGGACCACCGCGAGACACACCACCGCCCCTAACACCCCTAACACCACCACCACGACCCCGGCACAGAGTAACACCTAGGGCGCCCCCATCGACGACACCACCCAGGACACCACCACGGCTGGCGAACAAACGCCACCAGCGCAGCCCACCAGGCCCCCAACCAAGGGTAGAAACAACAACGCCACACGCCATCGCGCCCACCGCATCGAAATCACCCGGAGCAACGTCAACATCAACCAGGGGTCCCCACCACCCACCCAAGCAGCACAAAACACCACAGCAACACCACCACACCCTCACCACCAGCGACACCACCGCCAGCACCCCCCGCCAGGAATGGCGAGGAGAAGGCCCAACAGCGCGGACCCACCCAACGTCCCCGGCACCCTCACCATCGGACCGTCACCACCGGCGCCGACCCCCAACACACCACCGTCACCAACGCCACCGACCCCGGACGCAAAAATCACACAGCCCGCACACACGGCACCAGCCAGAGCAACGCCGACACCACTCCCGGCCAACTCACACGAACACCACCGGAAGCACCACCGTCGACCGAACACCACGGCGACCCCAGGGTACGAGTCCCCCCCACCATCTGCACGGCCAGCGACGCCGTCACCGGCACCAACCGGAACACCGACAACGACAGCCTCACCAACAACCGACACCCCCCTACCGCTGCCACCCACCAGTCACGCCACCCGCCGTCAAAGCCACCCACCAATGCCGCACCCCGAACCACACTTACACCCGAAACCGGCACCAGCACGCCCGGCCGAACCGTCAATGGCACCACCGCCATGGCACCGCCTACGCTCACCACCGCCACCACCACCCCACGCTAGACCAGGAACCCCCGCCGTCGCCAACGGCCTCAACGAGCACCGACACCACCAACACCACCACCGCCAGACAGGGACTACCCACAAACCAGGAACATCTCCACCACCAACAACCAATACACCACCCGCGGCACCCCACCATCGCCGACACCACCACGGCACCCATCACACCTCCACCACCGGAGGCGGCGTGGGCCACACCACCCGTCAACTACAGCACCCTCGCCACCACCGCCACATCCGGCCCACGAACGTTACCACCGACAACACCACATACGCCCATACGTCACCCACGCCATGCTCACCGACCATCACCTCGTCATCAGAGACACCAACACCACCGGCGACGACGACAGCGACAACAGCTGACCCACCAGCTAACCACCATCAATCATAGCCCAGCACCAGCTTCGTCTACTCTAACGCCCATACCACCCTCGCCAACAGCGCCGCCACCGACACAATCATCCACTCCGGCGCCCACACCACCCTCACCACCAACATCACCAACACCACCACCCTCAGGGTCAGGGCCTGCTGGAAAAAGAACGGCAGAGCGAGCACGCCACCACCCGCACGCGTCGCCCACCCTATCGTACACCGCTCCGCAACACGCCCCCCCCCGCTTCCCCTGACAGGGCGTGCGCTCCAGCCCACTGCTGGGAAGACGACTTCGACATCCTCCCGGCCATCCGACACCTACTGGCAGCCACGGCCCCGCGCCCACAAGCCCACCAGCAACCCACGGAACCGCAAGAGCCCGACCACCCCATGCCACCACGCTCCATATCCCCCGCGTCCACCGCAGACCGGAACGCGGAACACCAGCGAGAGGAGCCCGACCCCGGCCGCGCCGCCACGCCCCCACCGCCCCCCCCCCCAAAAGACATCTACGCCACGCTGGCCAGCACCCTAGCCCCCATGGACGCCGAGCAGTACTACCAGTCCGTCCAACGAGACCTCCCTGAGGACCACGCGACCCTCCAGGGGTGGAAGCAGGAGAAAAGGTACGACAACGAGTGGGGCACAGAGGAAGACCTTCTCTGGGACGACACCTGGAAAGGCGCCGCGGACACCTTCCTGGAGGCAGCAGCCGAAACCTACCCCCGCCCGCCCGGGGACACCAGACACGGCCTCCACGCCCTCCTAGCGTTCCACAGCTGGAAACACCGCCACACCGTCACCCTCCACCCCCTCGACCACAATCCGCACCGATGGACACCTGAAGACGACGCCACAGCCACCATCACCGTACAGCAAAGCCCCGAGAACCCGGAGGAATACCACATCACCTGGGACGATCCGGCACCCCACCCCCCCACCTCCCCCACCCTCCCAGATGTCTTCGCCGCCATCAGTGCAGAGCTCCAGGAGGCCAAAGCCCCCCACCAACTGGACGAAGACATGCCCCAGGCACCATCACCATCAACCACACAAGACCAACCCCGCACAGAGCCCCTCACCCACCCCATCACCACAATGGAGCTCCCCCCACAACACCGCACCACCCCAGACCGAAACGGGTTTCGAGACCTGCCGCGGGAATGGGCGGTCCACAACGGCACACTCCGATGGGACGAAATCACACCGGGCCTCCAGGCCATCCGCCTCCACTGAATCGCAGAGCCCACCACCACCTGGGCACTACCGACGGACCGCCACCACCTCCTCCTCACCGTCCAAGGCGATGCCACGATCACACCCACGGAAGGAGACCCCGTAACAGCAGCCGCCGCCCACGCCGTCCACATACCCCCGCAAGCATCGTCGGCACCTATGACGGTGCATCCAGGCCCCACCCCTTGGCAGGCCATCGTCGTCACCTACCCCGCCCCCAATGACCACACACATACCTGGCAGCAACGATGGGAGGACATCCGAGGGGACCTCCTCCAAGAACACCTAGGGCTCACACGCACCCACCACACCCTACAACCGATACGAGGAGTAGGCCAAGCGTCACACGGCATACACGCCCCGGGAGTATGGGCCTACGCCACACCCATAAACCCACAAGCAGCGGAGGACATCAAGACCGCCCTATCCATCCAGCAAGCCCAGACCCAAACCCCGCACCGCAACACCCAACGAGGCTACACAATTTGGTGGGCGTACCAAGACCATGACACCCTCACCCCCCAACCGGGGGCCCCCCCTCTAGACACCAACACCACCGCCCTCCTCCAAGCCGCAACAGCGGCAGCCACACAGGTAGGGGCCCCGGAAACCTGGGGCCCACAATACCTGGTCGAAACCAAAGTGGCGCCCCACGCGAAGGGCCAAGACAAGCCCCCAACACCGAAGCCGCTCCACCCCCCGCTCAAGCTAGACCCGACGGAGCACACCCCCCAGGATGAATGGGCGACCCACTACATCATCCCCCACACCACCACCCGCAAGAACGACGCCGCCAAGATCACCGTCACCCGCCACCTCCCCCACACCACACAGGTGTATGAGCTGACGGCCCCCAACGTCCTCGTCACCCGTCGCCGACACGACGAGCGATACACCATACAGGCGGAAGGGGCCGCCGCGACCACCCTGTACACATGGGCAACACGGGGGGACCTCCCACACCCCACCCTCCACCACGCCCCCTCCTGGCCCACCCCCTTCCACACAGCGGACCGCCCCAACAAGAAGCCCAAACACACGGGTGTGCACACCCACGCCCAGGAGGCCCAGCACCGACACGAAGCGAGGCGCAAGGCCCGCACCCTCCACGACGACCACACCATCCCCCGCATCGGCGCCCCCCCCGCCAGGGTATCAGATACCACCCACAACCGCACGATCACAGGCATCACCACGGACTGCCTGAACCCAGCGGCGTCGCGGGCAGACGCCGTATGGATCAGCGAAGGGCGCTCCCACACACGGGCGGTGGCGCGCCTCCACAAGATCCAACCCCACAAACTCCAGCGCGCCGTTGGACCCTTCGCCGTACACGTCACCCCGTACGGCATCGACCACCCCCGGTGTGAGCACCATGACCCGCCCTGCTCCACCCCATGCACCTCGCCCCTCCGCCAACCGCTGCCGGCCCCCACCATCACGGGCAACATGTACCTGGGCACCGTACCGGGAGACCCGGGCATATACATCCTGCCCAACAGGTCCAGGGAACACGCCATCCCCCTCCACTGTGTGGAGTCCCTCGCCCTGGGACCACCCCCACCAAAACACCAACACCAACACATCCCGGGGGACAAACGGACACAGGCCCCAGACGTGGGAAAAAAGGCCCACCAACGCGCCCTGGCCCACATCACCCTCCACCCCGCAGCCCACCTACCAAAGGACTTCGGCACGGAGCGCCACATCGTCCTGGAGGGCCAAGCCCACCACATCATCACCGCCGCCCTGTACACCCTCGCCGCCCACGAACGCCACTGGGACCCCACAACCATCCCAGCAATGCCCCCACCGCCCCAAGGCCCCAACGATCCCGTCACCCCCTTCCACATCGATCAACTCCTAAGCCGCAAGGCCCCCCCACACCTCCACCCCTCCAGGATACCACTAGCCATTGCATCGTGGGACACCCTGGACACCCCCCCCCAACAACCCGCCATCCACATCCTCAAAGCGGACACCCAATGGTGGGTCCTCCACTGGGCACACGGAGTCCTCATGGCGGCCCAGGCCTATACCCCGGAAATGGACCCGGAAGACCCCCCACGGGGCCAGCAGCGACTCCTCCAAGCCACCACCCTCACAGGCCGCGAAGGCGCCCCCTGGGAAGCCCTCCACACAGCACTCTACTGGGCTCAAGGCTCCCCCAACGGCCCGGACACACCGGAACCCACAGAGGCCTGGGTCAGGCAGGCCAAGGCCATGAGGAACTACCACCTGCACCACCCCTTCGACGACAGCCCCGCCGCACTGCCATGGCCAACAGATCCCCCGGAGACCGTACGCAAGCTCGCCGACATCGTACGCAGCCACGCGAAAGCGAAAATGCAAACACCGGCAGAACCCCCACTGAGGGATCCAGACCAGCAAGCAACGCACCCCTTCTTCCAACCCCATGCCCCCCCAGCCCCGCCACCTCCAGTCCCACCCAAGCGAACGAGACGACAAAAGGGCGCACCCGCCCCCAGCCAAGCCGGAAAAGCAGCAACCTCCCGACCCCCCGCATCCCACCCGACCCACCCGACGAACCCAGACCAAGCATCCTCGTCATCCTCCCTCCCACCACTACCACCGCCCCACCCGGACCAGGCATCCTCATCATCCTCCCTCCCGCCACCAGCACAGGCCCCGCCCAAAGCGTACCCAGGGTTCGAAAAAGGTGCGAAGGTCCAACAGCCCTTCCGCAACGACCACACAGGCGACTGGATCTGGTGTGAGGGCACGATCCAGTACCGCCTCAAGGGACAAGGGGACAACGGGGGGCCACAGATCCGGGTAATCTGGCACCGCCAAAAGGAGCTAGACCAGGGCAACAGCGCCCCGGACAAACCACTCGGCGACACCCTGGAACTCACCAGCGCCCACCCCATCCGGCTCCGCACCGAAGAGAACAAGGCCCACACAGGCACCAAATACACTGGGGAGCTCCCCCCGGAGTGGAGCCAAGGCCTCCCCCCGCCGCGCCTACCCAAACGCCCACAAACCGGCAAAAAGTCCCCAACCCCCAGTCCCCCTCCCTGACGGGGCAAGGGCCGAGGGCACAAGCCTCCACAGCCCCGGCCCGCCCCCACCGAGGCCACCGTCAACCTCCTCGACCTCAACCACCCGGCCGTCACATACTCCAAGGACGCCACAACCGCCCTCCAAGAGCTCCCGATGGCACAGGGGCCGGGGTGGGTCCCCCACCTCCTCACCTTCCAGGAACAAGGCCTACAGCGCGACGACCCCCCGGAAACCACCCCCATGTATACCCCGGACCAGAAAGCGTACAAATGCTACTGGCACAAGGGGACCCCCCTATACGCCCAAACCGGCATCCACGTCCACCTCGTCCACCACCTCAGCGTCCCAGGGAGGCTAGGTGTCTATGAGGTCGTCGGGGACGGATGGCAACTCAACGTCATCAACACCCACGTCCCCTTCGGCGAAGCCACGGAACCCTTCCTCCAGGCCCTGGCCGAGGCGTACCGCCAAATGGCCATGCTCGCCCCCACAGTCATCATCGGCGACATGAACGCCGCCCCCACCCCAGCGGACCGAGGAGGACAGGCCACACCCCAGGACCAAGCAGTCCGCAACACCATCGAAATGCTGGGGCTCGTGGACCTAACAGCCAGCCTCGAAGGCCAACCATCCCACTTCCCCCACCAAACGGATGCCGCCCCATCCCGCATCGACGTATGCTATGGCGACCCCACCACCATCATCTGAGCGGAGGCCCGATATGGACCCCTCCCGCTGGGACCCACAGGCCATAGCCCCCTGCACATCCGCCTCACCATCCCCAACCTTCCCCCCAGCCCCCCAGAAGATGCGGACCAAGGCCTACCACCCCCCCTGAAGATGCCCCCGCTGCATGACAAGCATGCCTGGTCCCAATATCACAGGGCCATAGACCGCGCCCGGCGCATCCAACCAGACCCCACCGACCTACTCACAGCCATGCACACGGCCGCCGTCGCCTGCGGCTTCCAGCAACACCCCCACACAGACGACGACCAACCACCCACGGCCCTGGGGAACATGCTCCATGACCTCTGGCATGCGAAACAACAACTGGCGACCCTCCTCCACACCGACACCCCCCAAACCCGCCGCCAGATACACCACTGCAGGACACACATAGCCCAAATCAGGGCGGACCTGCAGCGGTGGCACATCCACAGGCAACAGCGCATCGCCCAGGAACACGAACGGTATGCGCAACACGAACTCCCCTACAAGGCCATCCGCCACCTCAACGACGCCATGACCGATACCGGCCACCGCACCATCACCACGGTCCGGCAGGAGGACGGCTCCCTCACCAACGACCCAGCCACAGTGCTCCAAGCCACCCAAGACAGCTTCCTCCGGCAACACACCCCCACCCAAGACACACTGGACCCGGACACCCAGGCCAAAATCGACCGCCTCCCTCGGGTCTTCAACCACGCCCAGAGGAGGCACCTGGAAAAACGCCCCTTCACCATCCACGAAGTCCGGAAGGCCATCCACAGTCTCCGGCAACACAAAACCCCAGGCTACGACGGCCTCCCTGCAGAGGCATACTACCACCTCCCCGCCCACCTCCTCCGCGTCCTCGCCCACCGCCTCTGGGACATCGTCACAGGGCGGACCCCCCTGCCACCAGACTGGGCAAACGTTGTCCGCCCCCTCTACAAAAAAAGGGGACTGAGCGAACCCGGACAACTGGCGCCCCATAGTCTGTGCGGTCACGGAGGTCAAAATCGTCTGGACCATCCTCCTGCGCTGCATCCGCCCCCACCTGGACCCCCACATACCAGCGAGCCTCTGGGGGGCCATCCCAGGCCGCTCCCCACACGAGGCCATCTTCCTCCAGGACACCATCGCGGACATGGACCCGGTGGACCTCATCATCGCCTCCCTCGACGTCAAGGGAGCCTTCCCGAACACCCCCTGGCTCCTTCTAGAAGCGGTGTGGAAACGCCTAGGCCTCCCCTTCTACAACTTCACCTCCGACTACATCCGCACCCGCAAATACACGGTCCGCACAGGGGCAGGCCTCACCCCCTTCCTGGAGCCAGGCAGCGGGGTCCCCCAAGGGGGAGCAGAGGGCCCCTTCCTGTACCTTCTAGTGACGCTCCCCCTGGCCCTCGCAATCGAGCAGGATTACCCGGCCTACGCACCCTACCCCCTCCTCTCCCCCCTGGTCGGCTTCGCGGACGACACCAACCTCACCGTCGCGCACACCCCACACGACCCCCATGCCCCGGACCCCGGACCAACGGTCACCCAACAGGCCAACGACTTACTGGACGTGACCGTCTCCTACCTCTCCCACAACAACCTCATCGTCCACCCCACAAAGTCAGTGGCCATGATCAAGGGGTCTGCCACACCTCCCACCCTGGGGCCACAAGGGCCCCCCATGCAAGTCGTGACGACCACCACCCACCTGGGGGTAGTCCAGGCCGCCAACCCTGAGGACGCCACCCTCCCTCCCAAGTTGCAGTCACACCTCGCCCATCTCCCCAGATATGCGTCCCCGACCACCAAGGCCCTCTCCCTGTCCCACCAGAGCCTGGCGTACTACCTCACCGGGGTCTTGAACGCCTCCATAGGCTTCCAAGCACTCCACCTAACACACCCCACCACCGCCCTCCAGCCGGCCACACGCGCCGTGACCAAGGCATGGGCAGCACACGGGGGCTGGCCCACCTCCATACCCACCCGCGCCATCCGAGCGGCATGGCCCCACTATGGAGACGCCATAGGGGACGAGGTGAAAGCGGCCTATACCAGACACACCGCCCTCCTCCTTCACCGCATGACCCACAACCACTCACCGGAGGTCCGCGAGGTCACCGCCATCCGCCTCCAAGCCGCACAACGGGCCCGCAACACATGCCCGCGCTGGGTACTCCACCAGACGGGCATGCCCACCAACATGAACACCCGCCTGTGGAACCACCTGCAGCTTCTGCTCCCATCCCCACACCACGCCATACTCACCAACCACACGTGCCCAGAGAAAGGGCCACTAGCGGTCCTCTGCGGAGACCTCCACCACCACCCCAAGGGCACCATCCACACCATAGACCTTGTCGGGGCCTCCATCACCGTAGTATACATCACCCTCGCCCAAATGCGGGTCCTGCACCACAGCGGGGCACACCACACCCCCTTTCTACAGCTTCCCGAATGGCCACAATACCGCCTCTTCCACCACTACCTCACACAGACGGCACGAACAGCGGGACACACTCTACCGGGCAGCAAAGACATGCGCATAGCCTACCGAGAATTCAAAAGGCAACACCCGCGACCCATCCCAGAGACACCGCCCTACGCACCCACCGGATCGAAACACGAACCCGTCCCCCCAGTAACGGGCCCAGTCCCACCACTAACCCTACTACTGGCCCCGAATGAAGCCAAACCCACGCAGACCACCGTCATCCACCACGGGGCAAAATGGCGCATACCGAAACACCACATGACCGCCCGAGACCTACCAAAGGTCCCCCAAGATTCCCAGAGCATGCCACGCACATGTTGGGCCTGTGACCCCGAGGCACCAACCGCACCATGGCCCGTGCTACACCTCATAGCACGCCACCACACCAACCCCACGACCCACCTACCACCACAGGCCTACGCATGGATAGCCCCATGGTTCCACCGCACCGACACTAACCCCACGGTAGCATGGAACCCCGACCACGCGCCCAAATGGCTCTTCACCACTACACCCACATGCCCCCGCCCCGACCCGGCAGGGGTCGCCATCCGTTACAGCATGTACGAGCCAGGCAGAACGGGCAAACACGAGCACCCCTACTATCCACTCCACCACTCCTGCCACACACCGGAGCACCGAACACAAACCCTCACATGCCACGACCTAAACCCCGACACAGCCTACATCCTCCACTACATCTACTCCTACCTCACACAAGGACAGCCGGAGCAGGGACTCATAGCCCTGTCCCCCCAAGCAAAGCACATCATCTCCAAAGGAATAGGGGTGTACGCCACCCCCATCCTACAGCCCACAACCCCAGTAGCCCACCTCGCCACGGGCCTTGCCATATACGCCTACCTGCCCATGAACCCATGCCGCCTCCCACAACCATCGCCGGCGGACCGGCTCTTCTTCACCGACGCCTCAGGCGAATCCGCCCTCACGCCCATCACCGGGGGGGCCACCCTGCAACTAACCCACACCGGGGAACACTACCACATGGACCACCACACGGGCCACACCACCTATGGGGCCTCTTCCCACGGGGAGCTAGGGGCCATGGCCGACGCCATCACCGAGGTCGCGGCCCACCTACCCGCCCACTCCCCGCACATCGTCCGGGTCTGGTTCGTGGTAGACGCCACTGTCGACACGCACCTGCTCCTCCGCATAGCAAGGCAACCACTTCACAAAGCAACCGCGACGGGCCTCGGCACCCAGGCACTGCTACTCTGGAAAGCCCTACGCAGCCTTCCCCCCTACGTCCAACTCCACATCGTGAAACAAGAGTCCCACAGGCACCAATACGGAAATGGTAAGGTCGACAACCAGGCAGTACACCAGCGCACAACACACCTACCAGCCCTCCAGATCCCTGACCTCGGCCGCAACCACACACACCTCCAACACGTGCCCCCTGTACCCGAGCCCCATCAGACCCCGGACTGGGTACCAGAGGACGCCCCCTATTCCTCCCACGACAGAGCGTACCACTACCCCAACCCCGTCCAACATCTAGCCCGCGTGCTCGGCGACGCAGACAGCCGGGCGCACATCCAGGAGCTCCAGGACAGACTGCAAGTCCCCCTCTACCACTCAGCGCTCCGCCCAGCAAACGTCCCAGCCCACCTCCAGAAACGACGCATCCAGCTCCTCAGGGAGCAACTGCCTTTCCTCACCAGGGTCGCCAGATGGCTCGCCCGCAAGCACATCCACGTCCCCGACGAACACACCCGTTGCCCATGCGACCACACCACCCCGGAGGACTGGGAACACTTCAAGAAATGCCCCCTCCATACGGACAGGGACACCCTAGTGGGCTGGTCCCCGGCGGAAACCCTGCGGCAACACGAAGGATGGCCAGCCCACAGCCACGCACACCAGGCCACCGAACACCTCTTCCGGGACCCCCTGATCAAAGAAGCCACCATGAGAGGGGCAGTGACACAGGCCCTGCACCGACACCTCACCAAACACACGGAAAGCCCCATGGAAGCAGCAGCACACCTCCAGCTAGAAGCGGTCCGCAGAGCAGCAGCCCAAATGATACACCGCAAACACCTCCTACTAACACACGCGGAACAACTCACCGACCCCACCGCCAGGGAACACATGCAGCGTCTCATCCATTACCATGCCGTGCATGACCCAGACGTCCACTAACCCGCTCCGCGCCCCGCACGCGCCCCCCGTCTCCATCCACAGGTCTCCAAGGCACCACCACAGCGCCCCGAGACCCGTCTCGCACCCAAGAAGCCACCCGGCACCGCCCAGTCCGGCCGAACCCAGCCAGGGCCAACCATCCATCGGCGTAGACGCGCAAGACCCCGGCAGCCCATCCAGCCCACCCCCCCCGGACCCGGGACACCCTCCCCTCACACCGGCCACCATCCGCGACCCCGACCTCCTCCGAGCGACCCTCCAAGACAGGGCCCCGACCACCCCCCTGGGCTGGTACCGCCTACAAGAGGACTGGACCAAGCTCACCGTCAAAGCCCTCCGGGACCTGACCACCCCAGGCAGCGGCCTCCACGAGACCATAGTAGACCTCGTGCTCTGGCGAGCCCGCAAACACACCCAGGGCCAGCCCATCTGGATCCCCCCCATCGAGTGGGGCCAGGCCCTGACGCACGACACCGGCAGCAACGTCACCCGTCGAGGGACCGTACGCCTACGGCGGGCCCAAGCGGAGACGGACCACCCAGCGGACCCGAACCACCCGGAGCAGTGGGAACAGGCCACCGCGCCAAACCGCGACACCGCCCTCCGCGCCGCCGGCCTCCGCACCCCGGACGACGACCTCCCCCCCCCACCTACAGACAGTGACCACCCCCCGCCGGAGGTCTGGGTTACAGTCCTCGAGCGCGGCCACTACTACGTGATAGCCGCTATGGCTACGTCCCACGGCCCGCAATGGATCATCCAGGGGACAGACACCATGTTCGCCCCGGAGACCGCCCCACCAGGGGCAGTGGGGGACCCCACCACCCAGCACAGGATCCTCAGGGGTCTCCTCCAGCCAGGGGACACGCCCCCAGCCCGCGCCCTGGCCCAAATCACCTCAGGGAAGGCGGGCTACCACCTGGGATTGTCCATGCTCTGCCTAACCCACTGGATCCAGCGCCACTGGCCACCCACGGGGACCGTGCCCTGGGTTTGGGCCATCCCCACCGCCCACACACAAGTCGAAGCAGGCCCGGACACACGACCAAACCCCCCCCCCAGGCCGCAGCAGTCCCTCACCTGCGGGTACCACGCCATCCACAGGGTCCTCAACCGCGCGGGTCTTAGCCCAAAGCTAGCATGCCCCCTTCCCACCACTGACCAAGAGGTCCACCAGATACGAACGCTCGTCTGCGAAATCCTTGCCGCGGCAGCAGAAGACGGCAAGCTTCTCCTCCAAACCGCCCGGCCTACAACTGCCCACGCAAGCGCGCAGCAAGCGGACACATACACCGGCGCAGCACAACCCCCCGCACAATCCCCGCCCAAGCCCCCCCCCTCTCGCTGCTCAACCGGAGACCCACACACGCCCACTATCGCGCGCACCCCCGGGCCCCGCGACACGGGCCTCCCCCACCCGCCCGAACACCAGCGCACGCCCGCCACACACCCACCCACCGGCCACCCTTCACCGCCCCCCACACTCGACAACCCACACACACCCGCCAAGGGGAGCCCCACGCCCCGCGGCACGCCCACCCCACCCAGTGGCCCGCCCACGCCCCCCACACACACCCCAGAGGACCCAGGCCCACCCCCCCCGGCCCCTGAATGCAGCCCACGCGAACTGTTCCCCCCCGCTGACACAAACCCACACGACCTCGCACATTGCAGGACCCGGGCCCAGCCGAGCCCAGAAAGAGAAGGCCGCAGCCCCGCGCCTCCCTCCCCCGCCGCAGCCGACCAGATCGGCCCGCCGGGCCGCCAGGTCACGACCGGGCCCCCCCAGCCGCCCGCCCCCAACCTACAACCCGGGGACATGCCCTCCATCCTCCCCGCCGTGGCCGCGGCAGAAGCCGCCGCCCGCAAGCCCGCCCGCATCACAGCCCAACCCGCGTCCACCACCTCCTCCTCGTCCTCAGCCTCGTCCACCTCCTCCACCTCATCCTCCGACCCCCCCCTCCCCGCCAAACTCATCCTCAAGGCCACGGCGAAAGCCAAAGCCGCGGCCACACGCACCAACCCCCCAACCCCCACACAGGCGACTCAGGCACCCCGGCAACCCACCGGGACGACCCCCGACCCGGCATCGACGCCCTCACACCTCCGGACAGAGGTACTCCTCAACCTGGAACCGGACCCCAACCCCAAACCCGACCCCAAACCCAAACCGGACCCCAACCCCAAACCCAACCCCAAACCCAAGCCGGCGCCCACGCGACCACACACAACACCGCATACGCAACGACACACAACCACCCGATACCACCCCCGCCCAGGCTCTCGCCCAAGCCAGGACCCCCCACCCACCACGACCCGCGCCCCCCTCCCGCCGGCACCCACCACCACCGCGGAGACGGCCACCCAGCACGACCCCCTCCAAACCCTCGTCAAAATCCCCGTCATCAAGCGCCCCGTCATCCATCCCCCACAAACCACCACCACCGCCGGCCAAACCGACCCAGGGACGTGGGACCCCTCAACCATCGTCACCGTCAAGCCCGGCCCCCAACCCTTCCTCCATGCCCACCACATAGTGCAGCCCCGGGGACTGCCCACGATGCCCAACCCCCCACCCCCACAAGGGGGACCGGAAAACCCACAAGGACTCCATGGGCCATACCCGCAACACCAACCCCACCACTACACACACCACCACCACCAGCGGCCCCACCACCACCACTACCAACACCACCCCCACTACTACCACTGCCCGCCGCCCTACCCCACCGGGCCACAACCCCCCGTACACCAACAGCACCAGCGGACGGGATGGCAGCCGCCGAACGCCCCGCCCGCATGCCCACCCCCCCCGTACCAGCCACCACCCCCGTACCAGCCGTACCCCCGCGGCCACCATCCGATGGCCGAGGGGGCCCCATGGACGACGGGGGATCTCCCCCCCCAACCAGCACCGCGTGACGCCCCGTACCCCCCCGGCCACCATCCGATGGCCGAAGGGGCCCCAAGGACGACGGGGGACCTCCCCCCCCAAGCGGCGCCGCGCGAGCCCCCCCAGAGGCCGCCGACGCTTCCGGACTGGCCCGACTCGAGCGACGAGGGCCGGTCCCGCAAGCGGCGGCGCTCCCGCTCCCCCCCCGCACGGCACACTCGCCCACGGCGCCCACACTCCCACCGCGCCTCAACCACCCACTCGCGCCGCTCCCGCTCCCCCAGGTACCACCACGAACCCCAGGGACCCCACTCCCGTCGCTCCCGCTCCCCCGGGCACCACCACGAGCGCCACCGCCGCCCCATGTCCCCCTCCCCCTCCCCCCACCGGCCACCCAGCCCCCGCCACCACCACTCCCGCTCCTCCCGACGCAGCCAGGCACGCCGCCGCCGCCCCACGTCCACCTCCCCCTCCCCCCACACGCCCCGCCGGGCTCCCCGTTCCCCCCGCCACCCGTACCCATCCACCACCCCCAGCCCCCGCCACCACCACTCCCGCTCCCCCGGACGCCACCAAGCGCGCCGGCGCCGCCCCATGTCCACCTCCCCCTCCCGCTCCCCCCTCCGCCCGTACCCGTCCTCCACCCCCAGCCCCCGCCGCCGCCGCTCCCGCTCCCCCAGGCACCGCCACCCCCGCCACCACCGCAGGTCCACATCTTCCCCCCGCCGCTCCAGGACCCCAGGCACGGACCCCTCCCCCCCCCGGGCCCCCGCCTACCTCGCCTGGTGGTCTCCCTCCGCTCTGCAGGAGCTCCGCCGCTGGGTGAAATGGGCCGGGGGAGCGGGAAGGCACAGAGGGGTGCACACGGTGCATACCTTCGAGGAGGTGCGCACCCGCACCCCCGCAAACCCCAATGAGGCCGCCCCGGAGGCCATCATGCCGCAAGCGGCATGGGAGGCCCTCCTCCGCGATGCGGTCCAGGGCCTCCGCCCCCCCTACACCCCCCAAGCCCTCCGCCGGTGGCTCCAGGCCACCCAACCCCAAGCCTGGGCCACCGGCGCCCCCTCCCCACCCCGCCCCTCCCACCACCACCACACCAGGAAGGGGCAGGACAAGGGCAAGGGAAGGGCGAGGGACACCAAGGACCACACAGGCAAGAGGGCACGGAAGGGCCCCAAGTGAGGGCAGGCACACGCAGGGACAGGGCGCCGGAAGCGACACCACATGGGGTCAGGACACCACCCAAGAACCAGGAAGGAACGGGAACGGGGACCAAGACACGGAGGAAAAGGGCACCACGACAGCTGCCACGACCCACACCGACGGGGAGACCAGCGCCGCCCCACCCCCACCAAACACCCCAACACACACCACCGAAACAAACATCGGACGCCATGCGGATCACACCAGCGCACGCCCACCGGCCACCGGAAACCACACGGAGAACGGAGGGCACACCTACACGGGGAGAACGGACCACACCCACAGAGGAGGCCGCAGGGAACACCGCCGCACGGCACACCACCATGCCCTCACCGCCAGCCTACGACCCCGACCACCACGAAGGCCAACTCACAGGCACCGGAAGAGGACGAAAGCACGGCCGCGGCACCCACGACTACGGACCGACACCCCCAGAGGACACGGGACCAAGGCACAGGCCCCCAGGGAGGGCAACCCCACGGACCGTCACGCGACCACACCATGGGCTATAAGGGCCGGGCTGCGCTACCGTCGCGGTTTGACGCAGAGTATTGCTACGGGGGCTTGATCTCGGCTGGTCTCACGTCCGTGAGGGCGTCCGTCACCAACCTGTTGCGTCCAGTGGAGGAATGGCACTGCTGCGGCGCACCGATCCCGTCCATGATGAATATCGGGCATCGCAAGGGGAAGCGAAACGCTGTGATCGATCGCGAAGGCTTTGGTGCTGCTGGACGGTGCCCCCCTTCAACGCCATCTCCGAGCGCCGTGAAGACTGGAAGTACCAAGAATACTACCGATGCCCCGGACCCCAGCAGTCCAGCACCGGAGATATGGACATCCCCCTGACCCTACAGTGTGAGCTCATCCCTGCCGGCGGCACCGACCCGGACCCTGCCAGCGCAGCCGAGCTGCAGTGAAAGCCATTCGCCACTCAAACAGCGTTCGGAAGCCACCTCCACCGTCCGACTCCTGATGTCTGTTTGTCTGCCTTGGAGAAGGAACGCTTTTCCTACACCCCGAGTACACCTGCCTGTCTGCGAGGCCCGGTGAAGATTGAGTCCATGGGTGAGAGTCAGTGTGCACGCCCCAAGGACACCGTGATCATTCAGCAGAATTTCCCGAAGACCTAACCGACCCACACAGGCCAGGCTGACCTCCACTGACCCACCGCGGCGCCACGCGAGACCACGGCACACCGCACCACAGCGCGCCACAGAGCAACGCACCACAGCACGACGCGACGCGACGCGGCACAGAGCGGCACAACACGACACAACTGACCCTAACCTGAGGGACTAACCGAAGCCAGCCACCGCACACCCGGGAAGGCGCCGCGCCACCACGCCACACACCGGCACCACAGGCCACACACGGGACCACAGCGCGCCAGGCGACAACGGTGACGGACCACCCAGAAGATTACAGCCGGCACCGCGGAGGGGTAAGGACACGAGCAACCCCAGCCCCCTAACCCAAAACCACAAGCAGCCGCCTGGCGCAGCCGCCCAGCCGACAGAGCCAGGACCTAACCCAGCAAGAAGGGGCGCCGAGCCCACAGTGTACAGAGCCCACCCGACCCATGGGGCCGGAACATGGCCACACAGAACGCAACTGAAAACAGCAGCCCGGAAGACAACACTGAATACAGGCCAGTGCGTGCGCCAGCCCAGGGAAGGCAGAGGGAGGAACAGGCAAGCCCCCCCCCAAAAAAAAAAAAAAAAAGGAGGGGGGAAGGGGAAAAGGCACGAAAACAGCCCACAGCCGCCCAACCACCCGCCAACACCACCACAGGCGGCCAGGCCCCCCCCCCAGGAAAAAAAAAAAAAAAAAAAAAGGGGGACCCCCGCAGAGGCACAGGCGAACCACCCACCCAAAACCGGCAACACCAAGCCAGTAACAGCGGACCACGGGGAAAAGGGACGGAAAAAAAAAAAAAAAAAAAGAGAGCCACCAGCCCAGCCCGAAAGAAAGGGGATGGAGGGACAGGGACCACAAGGCCCAGAAAAAAAAAAAAAAAGAAAAGAAAAAACCAAAGAAAAAAAAAAAAAAAAACACACCCCAACAACCCAGCCAAGACGGACTGGGCACAGGCGAGACCCGGGCCCGGCACACACGCCCACACCGCGCGCCGGAACCGGAAACGGCGGGGGGCAAGCGGGGCGCCCACGAAACCACACACGTCCCAAAAGCAGACCGAAACCGAAGCCCAACCACGAACACCACAAATAGCCGACACTAGGGGGACAACACCACAAATCGAGCCCAAAAACACCCACCCTAAACCCCAGCCAGGACAGACGGGGTTAACAAAACCCGCACCCAACCGCCAACCGGACCCAAACACAAACACCACACAACAGTAGGAAACCCAGTGCCCACAGCCCGGGCACTGAGGCAGCCCGTGCCATGCAGGTGACCCGGCCAAACGAGATCCGGAGCCCGGGGGTAAGGCTGCATCCTAAGGCCTGCGCTGCTTTGGGACTCGAGGCGGAGCGTGCGACACCCAAGCGCCTCGGAACCCTAGTACCAGGAACGTGCATGCACGCCTTGGGAACGGGATACGCCAAGAAGTCCGGTGAACCCCTAGGGTTCCGCCCAAAGGAGGGGACGTGCACAACGGGGGCACACCCTCCCGGCGAGACAAGCATGTCACGCTGGCGGCGATCAGCCCTCCCGGCGTAGCCCGGGGCCGCTTTGTTGGGGGCCAACAGTCAGGTCTAGCGGGAAGTAAGCCGCCTCCCCTCTTCACGCGCGAAGCCTCTTCCTGTTCGTCACAGGGGCGACGCCAGGGGGAACCATGGGGCGCCTCTCCACGACCGAGTGCACCTACCTACCTACCTTCCGGCCAGCCCCTCCACAACGGCTGCATCGTGGGGGTGCACCGTCGGCGTAGCACAGAGCCGTGTGCACCTTTATGTTTCGAATCCTTTTACGGTGTTGACACCCAAGACATGCCACATCGCGTGGTATATTTGGTTTTGGGTCCCAACCGTGTCTTGCCATCTAGCCATCAACCATCATGTTGACCATTTGGCATGACTGACTTCCGGCCAGCCCCTCGAAAACGGCTGCGGTGTGGGGGTGCACTGACGGCGCATTGTAGAGCGGTGTGCACCTTTATGTTTCAAAGCCTTTTGCGGTGTTGGCACCCAAGACATGCCACATCGCGTGGTATATTTGGTTTTGGCTCCCGGCCGTGTTTTGCCATCTAGCCATCAACCATCATGTTGACCATTTGGCATGACTGACTTCCGGCCAGCCCCTCGAAAACGGCTGCGGTGTAGGGGTGCACTGTCCGCGCATCCCAGAGCCGTGTGCACCTTTATGTTTTGAATCCTTTTACGGTGTTGACACCGAAGACATGCCACATCGCGTGGTATATTTGGTTTTGGGTCCCGACCGTGTCTTGCCATCTAGCCATCAACCATCATGTTGACCATTTGGCATGACTGACTTCCGGCCGGCCCCTCGAAAACGGTTGCAGTGTGGGCGTGCACTGTCGGCGCATCGTAAAGCCGTGTGCACCTTTATGTTTCGACTCGTTTTGCGGTGTTGACACCCAAGACATGCCACATCGCGTGGTCTATTTGGTTTTGGGTCCCGGCCGTGTTTTGCCATCTAGCCATCAACCATCATGTTGACCATTTGGCATGAATGACTTCCCGCCAGCCCCTCGAAAACGGCTGCGGTGTGGGGGTGCACTATCGGCGCATCGTAGAGCCGTGTGCACCTTTATGTTTCGAATCCTTTTACGGTGTTGACACCCAAGACATGCCACATCGCGTGGTATATTTGGTTTTGGGTGCCGACGTTGTTTTGCCATCTCGCCATCAACCATCATGTTGACCATTTGGCATGACACACTTCCGGCCAGCCCCTCGAAAACGGCTGCAGCGTGGGGGTGCACTGTCGGCATAGCATAGAGCCGTGAGCACCTTTATGTTTCGAATCCTTTTACGGTGTTGACACCCAAGACATGCCACATCGCGTGGTATATTTGGTTTTGGGTGCCGACGTTGTTTTGCCATCTCGCCATCAACCATCATGTTGACCATTTGGCATGACACACTTCCGGCCAGCCCCTCGAAAACGGCTGCAGCGTGGGGGTGCACTGTCGGCATAGCATAGAGCCGTGAGCACCTTTATGTTTCGAATCCTTTTACGGTGTTGACACCCAAGACATGCCACATCGCGTGGTATATTTGGTTTTGGGTCCCGACCGCCTTTTGCCATCTCGCCATCAACCATCATGTTGACCATTTGGCATGACTGACTTCCGGCCAGCCCCTCGAAAACGGCTGCAGCGTGGGGGTGCACTGTCGGCATAGCGCAGAGCCGTGTGCACCTTTATGTTTCGAATCCCTTTACGGTGTTGACACCCAAGACATGCCACATCGCGTGGTATATTTGGTTTTGGGTCCCGACTGTGTCTTGCCATCTAGCCATCAACCATCATGTTGACCATTTGGCATGACAGACTTCCGGCCAGCCCCTCGAAACCGGCTGCAATGTGGGGGTGCACTGTCGGCGCATCGTAGAGCCGTGTGCACCTTTATGTTTCTAATCCTTTTGCGGTGCTGACACTGAAGACATGCCACATCGCCTGGTCTACTTGGTTTTGGGTCCCGGCCGTGTTTTGCCATCTAGCCATCAACCATCATGTTGACCATTTGGCATGACTGACTTCCGGCCAGCCCCTCGAAAACGGCTGCGGTGTGGGGGTGCACTATCGGCGCATCGTAGAGCCGTGTGCACCTTTATGTTTCGAATCCTTTTGCCGTGTTGACACTGAAGACATGCCACATCGCGTGGTATATTTGGTTTTGGGTCCCGACCGTGTCTTGCCATCCAGCCATCAACCATCATGTTGACCATTTGGCATGACTGACTTCCGGCCGGCCCCTCGAAAACGGTTGCAGTGTGGGCGTGCACTGTCGGCGCATCGTAAAGCCGTGTGCACCTTTATGTTTCAACTCGTTTTGCGGTGTTGACACCCAAGACATGCCACATCGCGTGGTCTATTTGGTTTTGGGTCCCGGCCGTGTTTTGCCATCTAGCCATCAACCATCATGTTGACCATTTGGCATGAATGACTTCCGGCCAGCCCCTCGAAAACGGCTGCGGTGTGGGGGTGCACTATCGGCGCATCGTAGAGCCGTGTGCACCTTTATGTTTCGAATCCTTTTACGGTGTTGACACCCAAGACATGCCACATCGCGTGGTATATTTGGTTCTGGGTCCCGACCGTGTTTTGCCATCTCGCCATCAACCATCATGTTGACCATTTGGCATGACACACTTCCGGCCAGCCCCTCGAAAACGGCTGCAGCGTGGGGGTGCACTGTCGGCATAGCATAGAGCCGTGAGCACCTTTATGTTTCGAATCCATTTACGGTGTTGACACCCAAGACATGCCACATCGCGTGGTATATTTGGTTTTAGGTCCCGATCGTGTTTTGCCATCTCGCCATCAACCATCATGTTGACCATTTGGCATGACTGACTTCCGGCCAGCCCCTCGAAAACGGCTGCAGCGTGGGGGTGCACTGTCGGCATAGCGCAGAGCCGTGTGCACCTTTATGTTTCGAATCCTTTTACGGTGTTGACACCCAAGACAAGCCACATCGCGTGGTATATTTGGTTTTGGGTCCCGACTGTGTCTTGCCATCTAGCCATCAACCATCATGTTGACCATTTGGCATGACAGACTTCCGGCCAGCCCCTCGAAACCGGCTGCAATGTGGGGGTGCACTGTCGGCGCATCGTAGAGCCGTGTGCACCTTTATGTTTCTAATCCTTTTGCGGTGTTGACACTGAAGACATGCCACATCCCCTGGTCTACTTGGTTTTGGGTCCCGGCCGTGTTTTGCCATCTAGCCATCAACCATCATGTTGACCATTTGGCATGACTGACTTCCGGCCAGCCCCTCGAAAACGGCTGCGGTGTGGGGGTGCACTATCGGCGCATCGTAGAGCCGTGTGCACCTTTATGTTTCGAATTTTTTTGCCGTGTTGACACCCAAGACATGCCAGATCGCGTGGTATATTTCGTTTTGGGTCCCGACGGTGTTTTGCCATCTAGCCATCAACCATCATGTTGACCATTTGGCATGACTGACTTCCGGTTGCCCCCTTGAAAAAGGCTGCGGCGTGGGGGTGCACTGTCGGTGCAACGCAGAGCCGTGTGCACCTTTATGTTTTGAATCCTTTTACGGTGTTGAAATGCAAGAAATGCCACATCGCGTGGTATATTTGGTTTTGGGTCTCGACGTTGTTTTGCCATCTGACCATCAACCATCATGTTGACCATTTGGCATGACTGACTTCCGGCCAGCCCCTCGAAAACAGCTGCAGCGTGGGGGTGCACTATCGGCATAGCATAGAGCTGTGTGCACCTTTATGTTTCGAATCCTTTTACGGTGTTGACACCCAAGACATGCCACATCGCGTGGTATATTTGGTTTTGGGTCCCGACCGTGTCTTGCCATCTAGCCATCAACCATCATGTTGACCATTTGGCATGACTGACTTCCGGCCAGCCCCTCCACAACGGCTGCATCGTGGGGGTGCACCGTCCGCGTAGCGCAGAGCCGTGTGCACCTTTATGTTTTGAATCCTTTTACGGTGTTGACACCCAAGACATGCCACATCGCGTGGTATATTTGGTTTTGGGTCCCGACCGTGTCTTGCCATCTAGCCATCAACCATCATGTTGACCATTTGGCATGAGTGACTTCCGGCCGGCCCCTCGAAAACGGCTGCGTTCTGGGGGTGCACTGTCGGCGCGGCGTAGAGCCGTGAGCACCTTTATGTTTCGAATCCTTTTACGGTGTTGACACCCAAGACATGCCACATTGCGTGGTATATTTGGTTTTGGGTCCCGACCGTGTTTTGCCATCTAGCCATCAACCATCATGTTGACCATTTGGCATGACTGACTTCCGGCCAGCCCCTCGAAAACAGCTGCGGTGTGGGGGTGCACTGACGGCGCATTGTAGAGCGGTGTGCACCTTTATGTTTCAAAGCCTTTTGCGGTGTTGACACCCAAGACATGCCACATCGCGTGGTATATTTGGTTTTGGGTCCCGGCCGTGTTTTGCCATCTAGCCATCAACCATCATGTTGACCATTTGGCATGACTGACTTCCGGCCAACCCCTCGAAAACGGCTGCGGTGTAGGCGTGCACTGTCCGCGCATCGTAGAGCCGTGTGCACCTTTATGTTTTGAATCCTTTCACGGTGTTGACACCCAAGACATGCCACATCGCGTGGTATATTTGGTTTTGGGTCCCGACCGTGTCTTGCCATCTAGCCATCAACCATCATGTTGACCATTTGGCATGACTGACTTCCGGCCGGCCCCTCGAAAACGGTTGCAGTGTGGGCGTGCACTGTCGGCGCATCGTAAAGCTGTGTGCACCTTTATGTTTCGACTCCTTTTGCGGTGTTGACACCCAAGACATGCCACATCGCATGGTCTATTTGGTTTTGGGTCCCGGCCGTGTTTTGCCATCTAGCCATCAACCATCATGTTGACCATTTGGCATGAATGACTTCCGGCCAGCCCCTCGAAAACGGCTGCAGCGTGGGGGTGCACTATCGGCGCATCGTAGAGCCGTGTGCACCTTTATGTTTCGAATCCCTTTACGGTGTTGACACCCAAGACATGCCACATCGCGTGGTATATTTGGTTTTGGGTCCCGACCGTGTTTTGCCATCTCGCCATCAACCATCATGTTGACCATTTGGCATGACACACTTCCGGCCAGCCCCTGGAAAACGGCTGCAGCGTGGGGGTGCACTGTCGGCATAGCATAGAGCCGTGTGCACCTTTATGTTTCGAATCCTTTTACGGTGTTGACACCCAAGACATGCCACATCGCGTGGTATATTTGGTTTTGGGTCCCGACCGTGTTTTGCCATCTCGCCATCAACCATCATGTTGACCATTTGGCATGACTGACTTCCGGCCAGCCCCTCGAAAACGGCTGCAGCGTGGGGGTGCACTGTCGGCATAGCATAGAGCCGTGTGCACCTTTATGTTTCGAATTCTTTTACGGTGTTGACACCCAAGACATGCCACATCGCGTGGTATATTTGGTTTTGGGTCCCGACTGTGTCTTGCCATCTAGCCATCAACCATCATGTTGACCATTTGGCATGACAGACTTCCGGCCAGCCCCTCGAAACCGGCTGCAATGTGGGGGTGCACTGTCGGCGCATCGTAGAGCCGTGTGCACCTTTATGTTTCTAATCCTTTTGCGGTGTTGACACTGAGGACATGCCACATCGCCTGTTCTACTTGGTTTTGGGTCCCGGCCGGGTTTTGCCATCTAGCCATCAACCATCATGTTGACCATTTGGCATGACTGACTTCCGGCCAGCCCCTCGAAAACGGCTGCGGTGTGGGGGTGCACTATCGGCGCATCGTAGAGCCGTGTGCACCTTTATGTTTCGAATCCTTTTGCCGTGTTGACACCCAAGACATGCCACATCGCTTGGTATATTTCGTTTTGGGTCCCAACGGTGTTTTGCCATCTAGCCATCAACCATCATGTTGACCATTTGGCATGACTGACTTCCGGTTGCCCCCTTGAAAAAGGCTGCGGCGTGGGGGTGCACTGTCGGTGCAACGCAGAGCGGTGTGCACCTTTATGTTTTGAAACCTTTTACGGTGTTGAAACGCAAGACATGCCACATCGCGTGGTATATTTGGTTTTGGGTCTCGACGTTGTTTTGCCATCTGACCATCAACCATCATGTTGACCATTTGGCATGACTGACTTCCGGCCAGCCCCTCCACAACGGCTGCATCGTGGGGGTGCACCGTCGGCGTAGCACAGAGCCGTGTGCACCTTTATGTTTCGAATCCCTTTACGGTGTTGACACCCAAGACATGCCACATCGCGTGGTATATTTGGTTTTGGGTCCCGACCGTGTCTTGCCATCTAGCCATCAACCATCATGTTGACCATTTGGCATGACTGACTTCCGGCCAGCCCCTCGAAAACGGCTGCGGTGTGGGGGTGCACTGACGGCGCATTGTAGAGCGGTGTGCAGCTTTATGTTTCAAAGCCTTTTGCAGTGTTGACACCCAAGACATGCCACATCGCGTGGTATATTTGGTTTTGGGTCCCGGCCGTGTTTTGCCATCTAGCCATCAACCATCATGTTGACCATTTGGCATGACTGACTTCCGGCCAGCCCCTCGAAAACGGCTGCGGTGTAGGGGTGCACTGTCCGCGCATCGTAGAGCCGTGTGCACCTTTATGTTTTGAATCCTTTTACGGTGTTGACACCGAAGACATGCCACATCGCGTGGTATATTTGGTTTTGGGTCCCGACCGTGTCTTGCCATCTAGCCATCAACCATCATGTTGACCATTTGGCATGACTGACTTCCGGCCGGCCCCTCGAAAACGGTTGCAGTGTGGGCGTGCACTGTCGGCGCATCGTAAAGCCGTGTGCACCTTTATGTTTCGACTCGTTTTGCGGTGTTGACACCCAAGACATGCCACATCGCGTGGTCTATTTGGTTTTGGGTCCCGGCCGTGTTTTGCCATCTAGCCATCAACCATCATGTTGACCATTTGGCATGAATGACTTCCGGCCAGCCCCTCGAAAACGGCTGCGGTGTGGGGGTGCACTATCGGCGCATCGTAGAGCCGTGTGCACCTTTATGTTTCGAATCCTTTTACGGTGTTGACACCCAAGACATGCCACATCGCGTGGTATATTTGGTTTTGGGTCCCGACCGTGTTTTGCCATCTCGCCATCAACCATCATGTTGACCATTTGGCATGACACACTTCCGGCCAGCCCCTCGAAAACGGCTGCAGCGTGGGGGTGCACTGTCGGCATAGCATAGAGCCGTGAGCACCTTTATGTTTCGAATCCTTTTACGGTGTTGACACCCAAGACATGCCACATCGCGTGGTATATTTGGTTTTGGGTCCCGACCGTGTTTTGCCATCTCGCCATCAACCATCATGTTGACCATTTGGCATGACTGACTTCCGGCCAGCCCCTCAAAAACGGCTGCAGCGTGGGGGTGCACTGTCGGCATAGCGCAGAGCCGTGTGCACCTTTATGTTTCGAATCCTTATACGGTGTTGACACCCAAGACATGCCACATCGCGTGGTATATTTGGTTTTGGGTCCCGACTGTGTCTTGCCATCTAGCCATCAACCATCATGTTGACCATTTGGCATGACAGACTTCCGGCCAGCCCCTCGAAACCGGCTGCAATGTGGGGGTGCACTGTCGGCGCATCGTAGAGCCGTGTGCACCTTTATGTTTCTAATCCTTTTGCGGTGTTGACACTGAAGACATGCCACATCGCCTGGTCTACTTGGTTTTGGGTCCCGGCCGTGTTTTGCCATCTAGCCATCACCCATCATGTTGACCATTTGGCATGACTGACTTCCGGCCAGCCCCTCGAAAACGGCTGCGGTGTGGGGGTGCACTATTGGCGCATCGTAGAGCCGTGTGCACCTTTATGTTTCGAATCCTTTTGCCGTGTTGACACCCAAGACATGCCACATCGCGTGGTATATTTGGTTTTGGGTCCCGACCGTGTCTTGCCATCTAGCCATCAACCATCATGTTGACCATTTGGCATGACTGACTTCCGGCCGGCCCCTCGAAAACGGTTGCAGTGTGGGCGTGCACTGTCGGCGCATCGTAAAGCCGTGTGCACCTTTATGTTTCGACTCGTTTTGCGGTGTTGACACCCAAGACATGCCACATCGCGTGGTCTATTTGGCTTTGGGTCCCGGCCGTGTTTTGCCATCTAGCCATCAACCATCATGTTCACCATTTGGCATGAATGACTTCCGGCCAGCCCCTCGAAAACGGCTGCGGTGTGGGGGTGCACTATCGGCGCATCGTAGAGCCGTGTGCACCTTTATGTTTCGAATCCTTTTACGGTGTTGACAACCAAGACATGCCACATCGCGTGGTATATTTGGTTTTGGGTCCCGACCGTGTTTTGCCATCTCGCCATCAACCATCATGTTGACCATTTGGCATGACACACTTCCGGCCAGCCCCTCGAAAACGGCTGCAGCGTGGGGGTGCACTGTCGGCATAGCATAGAGCCGTGAGCACCTTTATGTTTCGAATCCTTTTACGATGTTGACACCCAAGACATGCCACATCGCGTGGTATATTTGGTTTTGGGTCCCGACCGTGTTTTGCCATCTCGCCATCAACCATCGTGTTCACCATTTGGCATGACTGACTTCCGGCCAGCCCCTCGAAAACGGCTGCAGCGTGGGGGTGCACTGTCGGCATAGCGCAGAGCCGTGTGCACCTTTATGTTTCGAATCCTTTTACAGTGTTGACACCCAAGACATGCCACATCGTGTGGTATATTTGGTTTTGGGTCCCGACTGTGTCTTGCCATCTAGCCATCAACAATCATGTTGACCATTTGGCATGACAGACTTCCGGCCAGCCCCTCGAAACCGGCTGCAATGTGGGGGTGCACTGTCGGCGCATCGTAGAGCCGTGTGCACCTTTATGTTTCTAATCCTTTTGCGGTGTTGACACTGAAGACATGCCACATCGCCTGGTCTACTTGGTTTTGGGTCCCGGCCGTGTTTTGCCATCTAGCCATCAACCATCATGTTGACCATTTGGCATGACTGACTTCCGGCCAGCCCCTCGAAAACGGCTGCGGTGTGGGGGTGCACTATCGGCGCATCGTAGAGCCGTGTGCACCTTTATGCTTCGAATCCCTTTGCCGTGTTGACACCCAAGACATGCCACATCGCGTGGTATATTTCGTTTTGGGTTCCGACGGTGTTTTGCCATCTAGCCATCAACCATCATGTTGACCATTTGGCATGACTGACTTCCGGTTGCCCCCTTGAAAAAGGCTGCGGCGTGGGGGTGCACTGTCGGTGCAACGCAGAGCGGTGTGCACCTTTATGTTTTGAATCCTTTTACGGTGTTGAAACGCAAGACATGCCACATCGCGTGGTATATTTGGTTTTGGGTCTCGACGTTGTTTTGCCATCTGACCATCAACCATCATGTTGACCATTTGGCATGACTGACTTCCGGCCAGCCCCTCGAAAACAGCTGCAGCGTGGGGGTGCACTATCGGCATAGCATAGAGCTGTGTGCACCTTAATGTTTCGAATCCTTTTACGGTGTTGACACCCAAGACATGCCACATCGCGTGGTATATTTGGTTTTGGGTCCCGACCGTGTCTTGCCATCTAGCCATCAACCATCATGTTGACCATTAGGCATGACTGACTTCCGGCCAGCCCCTCCACAACGGCTGCATCGTGGGGGTGCACCGTCGGCGTAGCGCAGAGCCGTGTGCACCTTTATGTTTCGAATCCTTTTACGGTGTTGACACCCAAGACATGCCACATCGCGTGGTATATTTGGTTTTGGGTCCCGACCGTGTCTTGCCATCTAGCCATCAACCATCATGTTGACCATTTGGCATGAGTGACTTCCGGCCGGCCCCTCGAAAACGGCTGCGTTCTGGGGGTGCACTGTCGGCGCGGCGTAGAGCCGTGAGCACCTTTATGTTTCGAATCCTTTTACGGTGTTGACACCCAAGACATGCCACATTGCGTGGTATATTTGGTTTTGGGTCCCGACCGTGTTTTGCCATCTAGCCATCAACCATCATGTTGACCATTTGGCATGACTGACTTCCGGCCAGCCCCTCGAAAACGGCTGCGGTGTAGGCGTGCACTGTCCGCACATCGTAGAGCCGTGTGCACCTTTATGTTTTGAATCCTTTCACGGTGTTGACACCCAAGACATGCCACATCGCGTGGTATATTTGGTTTTGGGTCCCGACCGTGTCTTGCCATCTAGCCATCAACCATCATGTTGACCATTTGGCATGACTGACTTCCGGCCGGCCCCTCGAAAACGGTTGCAGTGTGGGCGTGCACTGTCGGCGCATCGTAAAGCTGTGTGCACCTTTATGTTTCGACTCGTTTTGCGGTGTTGACATCCAAGACATGCCACATCGCGTGGTCTATTTGGTTTTGGGTCCCGGCCGTGTTTTGCCATCTAGCCATCAACCATCATGTTGACCATTTGGCATGAATGACTTCCGGCCAGCCCCTCGAAAACGGCTGCGGTGTTGGGGTGCACTATCGGCGCATCGTAGAGCTGTGTGCACCTTTATGTTTCGAATCCTTTTACGGTGTTGACACCCAAGACATGCCACATCGCGTGGTCTATTTGGTTTTGGGTCCCGACCGTGTTTTGCCATCTCGCCATCAACCATCATGTTGACCATTTGGCATGACACACTTCCGGCCAGCCCCTGGAAAACGGCTGCAGCGTGGGGGTGCACCGTCGGCATAGCATAGAGCCGTGTGCACCTTTATGTTTCGAATCCTTTTACGGTGTTGACACCCAAGACATGCCACATCGCGTGGTATATTTGGTTTTGGGTCCCGACCGTGTTTTGCCATCTCGCCATCAACCATCATGTTGACCATTTGGCATGACTGACTTCCGGCCAGCCCCTCGAAAACGGCTGCAGCGTGGGGGTGCACTGTCGGCATAGCATAGAGCCGTGTGCACCTTTATGTTTCGAATCCTTTTACGGTGTTGACACCCAAGACATGCCACATCGCGTGGTATATTTGGTTTTGGGTCCCGACTGTGTCTTGCCATCTAGCCATCAACCATCATGTTGACCATTTGGCATGACAGACTTCCGGCCAGCCCCTCGAAACCGGCTGCAATGTGGGGGTGCACTGTCGGCGCATCGTAGAGCCGTGTGCACCTTTATGTTTCTAATCCTTTTGCGGTGTTGACACTGAAGACATGCCACATCGCCTGTTCTACTTGGTTTTGGGTCCCGGCCGGGTTTTGCCATCTAGCCATCAACCATCATGTTGACCATTTGGCATGACTGACTTCCGGCCAGCCCCTCGAAAACGGCTGCGGTGTGGGGGTGCACTATCGGCGCATCGTAGAGCCGTGTGCACCTTTATGTTTCGAATCCTTTTGCCGTGTTGACACCCAAGACATGCCACATCGCGTGGTATATTTCGTTTTGGGTCCCGACGGTGTTTTGCCATCTAGCCATCAACCATCATGTTGACCATTTGGCATGACTGACTTCCGGTTGCCCCCTTGAAAAAGGCTGCGGCGTGGGGGTGCACTGTCGGTGCAACGCAGAGCGGTGTGCACCTTTATGTTTTGAATCCTTTTAGAGTGTTGAAACGCAAGACATGCCACATCGCGTGGTATATTTGGTTTTGGGTCCCGACCGTGTCTTGCCATCTAGCCATCAACCATCATGTTGACCATTTGGCATGACTGACTTCCGGCCAGCCCCTCCACAACGGCTGCATCGTGGGGGTGCACCGTCGGGGTAGCGCAGAGCCGTGTGCACCTTTATGTTTCGAATCCTTTTACGGTGTTGACACCCAAGACATGCCACATCGCGTGGTATATTTGGTTTCGGGTCCCGACCGTGTCTTGCCATCTAGCCATCAACCATCATGTTGACCATTTGGCATGAGTGACTTCCGGCCAGCCCCTCGAAAACGGCTGCGTTCTGGGGGTGCACTGTCGGCGCAGCGTAGAGCCGTGAGCACCTTCATGTTTCGAATCCTTTTACTGTGTTGACACCCAAGACATGCCACATTGCGTGGTATATTTGGTTTTGGGTCCCGACCGTGTTTTGCCATCTAGCCATCAACCATCATGTTGACCATTTGGCATGACTGACTTCCGGCCAGCCCCTCCAAAACGGCTGCATCGTGGGGGTGCACTGTCGGGGCATCGTAGAGCCGTGTGCACCTTTATGTTTCGAATCCCTTTGCGGTGTTGACACCCAAGACATGCCACATCGCGTGGAATATTTGGTTTTGGGTCCCGGCCGTGTTTTGCCATCTAGCCATCAACCATCATGTTGACCATTTGGCATGACTGACTTCCGGCCGGCCGCTCCAAAACGGCTGCATCGTGGGGGTGCACTGTCGGGGCATCGTAGAGCCGTGTGCACCTTTATGATTTGAATCCTTTTGCGGTGTTGACACCCAAGACATGCCACATCGCGTGGTATATTTGGTTTTGCGTCCCGACGGTGTTTTGCCTTCTGGCCATCAACCATTATGTTGACCATTTGGCATGACTGACTTCCGGCTGCCCCCTTGAAAACGGCTCCGGTGTGAGGGTGCACTGTCGGCGCATCCTAGAGCCGTGTGCACCTTTACGTTTCGAATCCTTTTGCGGTGTTGACACCCAAGACATGCCACATCGCGTGGTATATTTGGTTTGGGGTTCCGGCCGTGTTTTGCCATCTAGCCATCAACCATCATGTTGACCATTTGGCATGACTGACTTCCGGCCGGCCCCTCGAAAACGGCTGCGGTGTGGGGGTGCACTATCGGCGCATCGTAGAGCCGTGTGCACCTTTATGTTTCGAATCCTTTTGCGGTGTTGACACCCAAGACATGCCACATCGCGTGGTATATTTGGTTTTGGGTCCCGACGGTGTTTTGCCATCTGGCCTTCAACCATCATGTTGACCATTTGGCATGACTGACTTCCGGCTGCCCCCTTGAAAACGGCTGCGGCGTGGGGGTGCACTGTCGGTGCAACGCAGAGCCGTGTGCACCTTTATGTTTTGAATCCTTTTACGGTGTTGACACCCGAGACATGCCACATCGCGTGGTATATCTAGTTTTGGGTCCCGACATTGTTTTGCCATCTGACCATCAACCATCATGTTGACCATTTGGCATGACAGACTTCCGGCCAGCCCCTCGAAAACGGCTGCAGAGTGGGGCCGCACTGTCGGCATAGCATAGAGCCGTGTACAGCTTTATCTTTTTAATCCTTTTACGGTGTTGATACCCACGACATGCCACATCGCGTGGTATATTTGGTTTTGGGTCCCGGCCGTGTTTTGCCATCTAGCCATCAACCATCATGTTGACCATTTGGCATGACTGACTTCCGGCTAGCCCCTCCACAACGGCTGCATCGTGGGGGTGCACCGTCGGCGCAGCGCAGAGCCGTGTGCACCTTTATGTTTCGAATCCTTTTACGGTGTTGACACCCAAAACATGCCACATCGCGTGGTATATTTGGTTTTGGGTCCCGACGTTGTTTTGCCATCTAGCCATCAACCATCATGTTGACCATTTGGCATGACAAACTTCCGGCCAGCCCCTCCACAACGGCTGCATCGTGGGGCGGCACTGTCGGCATACCATAGAGCCGTGAGCACCTTTATGTTTCGAATCCTTTTACGGTGTTGACACCCAAGACATGCCACATCGCGTGGTATATTTGGTTTTGGGTCCCGACCGTGTTTTGCCATCTCGCCATCAACCATCATGTTGACCATTTGGCATGACACACTTCCGGCCAGCCCCTCGAAAACGGCTGCAGCGTGGGGGTGCACTGTCGGCATAGCATAGAGCCGTGAGCACCTTTATGTTTCGAATCCTTTTACGGTGTTGACACCCAGGACATGCCACATCGCGTGGTATATTTGGTTTTGGGTCCCGACCGTGTTTTGCCATCTCGCCATCAACCATCATGTTGACCATTTGGCATGACAGACTTCCGGCCATCCCCTGGAAAACGGGTGCAGCGTGGGGGTGCACTGTCGGCATAGCAAAGAGCCGTGTGCACCTTTATGTTTCGAATCCTTTTCCGGTGTTGACATGCAAGACCTGCCACATCGCGTGGTATATTTGGTTTTGGGTCCCCACCGTGTTTTGCCATCTAGCCATCAACCATCATGTTGACCATTTGGCATGACTGACTTCCGGCCAGCCCCTCCACAACGGCTGCATCGTGGGGGTGCACTGTCGGGGCATCGTAGAGCCGTGTGCACCTTTATGTTTCGAATCCTTTTGCGGTGTTGACACCGAAGACATGCCACATCGCGTGGTATATTTGGTTTTGGGTCCCGACGGTGTTTTGCCATATGGCCATCAACCATTATGTTGACCATTTGGCATGACTGACTTCCGGCTGCCCCCTTGAAAACGGCTGCGGTGTGGGGGTGCAGTGTTGGCGCATCGTAGAGCCGTGTGTACCTTTATGTTTCGAATCCTTTTACGGTGTTGACACCCAGGACATGCCACATCGCGTGGTATATTTGGTTTTGGGTCCCGGCCGTGTTTTGCCATCTAGCCATCAACCATAATCTTGACCATTTGGCATGACTGACTTCCGGCCAGCCCCTCCAAAACGGCTTTATCGTGGGGGTGCACTGTCGGCGCATCGTAGAGCCGTGTGCACCTTTATGTTTCGAATCCTTTTGCGGTGTTGACACCCAAGACATGCCACATCGCGTGGTATATTTGGTTTTGGGTCCCGACGGTGTTTTGCCATCTAGCCATCAACCATTATGTTGACCATTTGGCATGACTGACTTCCGGCTGCCCCCTTGAAAACGGCTCCGGTGTGAGGGTGCACTGTCCGCGCATCGTAGAGCCTTGTGCACCTTTATGTTTCGAATCCTTTTGCGGTGTTGACAGCCAAGACATGCCACATCGCGTGGTATATTTGGTTTTGGGTCCCGGCCGTGTTTTGCCATCTAGCCATCAACCATCATGTTGACCATTTGGCATGACTGACTTCCGGCCGGCCGCTCCAAAACGGCTGCATCGTGGGGGTGCACTTTCGGGGCATCGTAGAGCCGTGTGCACCTTTATGATTTGAATCCTTTTGCGGTGTTGACACCCAAGACATGCCACATCGCGTGGTATATTTGGTTTTGCGTCCCGACGGTGTTTTGCCTTCTGGCCATCAACCATTATGTTGACCATTTGGCATGACTGACTTCCGGCTGCCCCCTTGAAAACGGCTCCGGTGTGAGGGTGCACTGTCGGCGCATCCTAGAGCCGTGTGCACCTTTATGTTTCGAATCCTTTTGCGGTGTTGACACCCAAGACATGCCACATCGCGTGGTATATTTGGTTTGGGGTTCCGGCCGTGTTTTGCCATCTAGCCATCAACCATCATGTTGACCATTTGGCATGACAGACTTCCGGCCGGCCCCTCGAAAACGGCTGCGGTGTGGGGGTGCACTATCGGCGCATCGTAGAGCCGTGTGCACCTTTATGTTTCGAATCCTTTTGCGGTGTTGACAGCCAAGACATGCCACATCGCGTGGTATATTTGGTTTTGCGTCCCGACGGTGTTTTGCCATCTGGCCTTCAACCATCATGTTGACCATTTGGCATGACTGACTTCCGGCTGCCCCCTTGAAAACGGCTGCGGCGTGGGGGTGCACTGTCGGTGCAACGCAGAGCCGTGTGCACCTTTATGTTTTGAATCCTTTTACGGTGTTGACACCCAAGACATGCCACATCGCGTGGTATATTTGGTTTTGGGTCCCGACGTTGTTTTGCCATCTGACCATCAACCATCATGTTGACCATTTGGCATGACAGACTTCCGGCCAGCCCCTCGAAAACGGCTGCAGCGTGGGGGTGCATTGTCGGCATAGCATAGAGCCGTGTGCAGCTTTATGTTTTGAATCCTTTTACGGTGTTGACACCCACAACATACCACATCGCGTGGTATATTTGGTTTTGGGTCCCGGCCGTGTTTTGCCATCTAGCCATCAACCATCATGTTGACCATTTGGCATGACAAACTTCCGGCCAGCCCCTCCACAACGGCTGCATCGTGGGGGGGCACTGTCGGCATACCATAGAGCCGTGAGCACCTTTATGTTTCGAATCCTTTTACGGTGTTGACACCCAAGACATGCCACATGGCGTGGTATATTTGGTTTTGGGTCCCGACCGTGTTTTGCCATCTCGCCATCAACCATCATGTTGACCATTTGGCATGACACACTTCCGGCCAGCCCCTCGAAAACGGCTGCAGCGTGGGGGTGCACTGTCGGCATAGCATAGAGCCGTGAGCACCTTTATGTTTCGAGTCCTTTTACGGTGTTGACACCCAAGACATGCCACATTGCGTGGTATATTTGGTTTTGGGTCCCGACCGTGTTTTGCCATCTCGCCATCAACCATCATGTTGACCATTTGGCATGACAGACTTCCGGCCAGCCCCTGGAAAACGGGTGCAGCGTGGGGGTGCACTGTCGGCATAGCATAGAGCCGTGTGCACCTTTATGTTTCGAATCCTTTTACGGTGTTGACACCCAAGACATGCCACATCGCGTGGTATATTTGGTTTTGGATCCCGACCGTGTTTTGCCATCTAGCCATTAACCATCATGTTGACCATTTGGCATGACTGACTTCCGGCCGGCCCCTGGAAAACGGCTGCGTTCTGGGGGTGCACTGTCGGCGCAGCGTAGAGCCGTGAGCACCTTTATGTTTCGAATCCTTTTAAGGTGTTGACACCCAAGACATGCCACATCGCGTGTTATATTTGGTTTTGGGTCCGGACCGTGTCTTGCCATCTAGCCATCAACCATCATGTTGACCATTTGGCATGACTGACTTCCTGCCGGCCCCTCGAAAACGGCTGCAGTGTCTGGGTCCACTGTCGGCGCATCGTAGAGCCGTGTGCACCTTTATGTTTCGAATCCCTTTGCGGTGTTGACACCCAAGACATGCCACATCGCGCGGTATATTTGGTTTTGGGTCCCGGCCGTGTTTTGCCATCTAGCCATCAACCATCATGTTGACCATTTGGCATGACTGACTTCCGGCCAGCCCCTCCACAACGGCTGCATCGTGGGGGTGCACCGTCGGCGTAGCACGGAGCCGTGTGCACCTTTATGTTTCGAATCCTGTTACGGTGTTGACACCCAAGACATGCCACATCGCGTGGTATATTTGGTTTTGGGTCCCGACCGTGTCTTGCCATCTAGCCATCAACCATCATGTTGACCATTTGGCATGACTGACTTCCGGCCAGCCCCTCGAAAACGGCTGCGGTGTGGGGGTGCACTGACGGCGCATTGTAGAGCCGTGTGCACCTTTATGTTTCAAATCCCTTTGCGGTGTTGACACCCAAGACATGCCACATCGCGTGGTATATTTGGTTTTGGGTCCCGGCCGTGTTTTGCCATCTAGCCATCAACCATCATGTTGACCATTTGGCATGACTGACTTCCGGCCAGCCCCTCGAAAACGGCTGCGGTGTAGGGGTGCACTGTCCGCGCATCGTAGAGCTGTGTGCACCTTTATGTTTTGAATCCCTTTGCGGTGTTGACACCCAAGACATGCCACATCGCGTGGTCTATTTGGTTTTGGGTCCCGGCCGTGTTTTGCCATCTAGCCATCAACCATCATGTTGACCATTTGGCATGACTGACTTCCGGCCAGCCCCTCCACAACGGCTGCATCGTGGGGGTGCACCGTCGGCGTAGCACAGAGCCGTGTGCACCTTTATGTTTCGAATCCTTTTACGGTGTTGACACCCAAGACATGCCACATCGCGTGGTATATTTGGTTTTGGGTCCCGACCGTGTCTTGCCATCTAGCCATCAACCATCATGTTGACCATTTGGCATGACTGACTTCCGGCCAGCCCCTCGAAAACGGCTGCGGTGTGGGGGTGCACTGACGGCGCATTGTAGAGCGGTGTGCACCTTTATGTTTCAGAGCCTTTTGCGGTGTTGACACCCAAGACATGCCACATCGCGTGTTATATTTGGTTTTGGGTCCCGGCCGTGTTTTGCCATCTAGCCATCAACCATCATGTTGACCATTTGGCATGACTGACTTCCGGCCAGCCCCTCGAAAACGGCTGCGGTGTAGGGGTGCACTGTCCGCGCATCGTAGAGCCGTGTGCACCTTTATGTTTTGAATCCTTTTACGGTGTTGACACCGAAGACATTCCACATCGCGTGGTATATTTGGTTTTGGGTCCCGACCGTGTCTTGCCATCTAGCCATCAACCATCATGTTGACCATTTGGCATGACTGACTTCCGGCCGGCCCCTCGAAAACGGTTGCAGTGTGGGCGTGCACTGTCGGCGCATCGTAAAGCCGTGTGCACCTTTATGTTTCGACTCGTTTTGCGGTGTTGACACCCAAGACATGCCACATCGCGTGGTCCATTTGGTTTTGGGTCCCGGCCGTGTTTTGCCATCTAGCCATCAACCATCATGTTGACCATTTGGCATGAATGACTTCCGGCCAGCCCCTCGAAAACGGCTGCGGTGTGGGGGTGCACTATCGGCGCATCGTAGAGCCGTGTGCACCTTTATGTTTCGAATCCTTTTACGGTGTTGACACCCAAGACATGCCACATCGCGTGGTATATTTGGTTTTGGGTCCCGACCGTGTTTTGCCATCTCGCCATCAACCATCATGTTGACCATTTGGCATGACACACTTCCGGCCAGCCCCTCGAAAACGGCTGCAGCGTGGGGGTGCACTGTCGGCATAGCATAGAGCCGTGAGCACCTTTATGTTTCGAATCCTTTTACGGTGTTGACACCCAAGACATGCCACATCGCGTGGTATATTTGGGTATGGGTCCCGACCGTGTTTTGCCATCTCGCCATCAACCATCATGTTGACCATTTGGCATGACTGACTTCCGGCCAGCCCCTCGAAAACGGCTGCATCGTGGGGGTGCACTGTCGGCATAGCATAGAGCCGTGTGCACCTTTATGTTTCGAATCCTTTTACGGTGTTGACACCCAAGACATGCCACATCGCGTGGTATATTTGGTTTTGGGTCCCGACTGTGTCTTGCCATCTAGCCATCAACCATCATGTTGACCATTTGGCATGACAGACTTCCGGCCAGCCCCTCGAAACCGGCTGCAATGTGGGAGTGCACTGTCGGCGCATCGTAGAGCCGTGTGCACCTTTATGTTTCTAATCCTTTTGCGGTGTTGACACTGAAGACATGCCACATCGCCTGGTCTACTTGGTTTTGGGTCCCGGCCGTGTTTTGCCATCTAGCCATCAACCATCATGTTGACCATTTGGCATGACTGACTTCCGGCAAGCCCCTCGAAAACGGCTGCGGTGTGGGGGTGCACTATCGGCGCATTGTAGAGCCGTGTGCACCTTTATGTTTCGAATCCTTTTGCCGTGTTGACACCCAAGACATGCCACATCGCGTGGTATATTTCGTTTTGGGTCCCGACGGTGTTTTGCCATCTAGCCATCAACCATCATGTTGACCATTTGGCATGACTGACTTCCGGTTGCCCCCCTTGAAAAAGGCTGCGGCGTGGGGGTGCACTGTCGGTGCAACGCAGAGCCGTGTGCACCTTTATGTTTTGAATCCTTTTACGGTGTTGAAACGCAAGACATGCCACATCGCGTGGTATATTTGGTTTTGGGTCTCGACGTTGTTTTGCCATCTGACCATCAACCATCATGTTGACCATTTGGCATGACTGACTTCCGGCCAGCCCCTCGAAAACAGCTGCAGCGTGGGGGTGCACTATCGGCATAGCATAGAGCTGTGTGCACCTTTATGTTTCGAATCCCTTTACGGTGTTGACACCCAAGACATGCCACATCGCGTGGTATATTTGGTTTTGGGTCCCGACCGTGTCTTGCCATCTAGCCATCAACCATCATGTTGACCATTTGGCATGACTGACCTCCGGCCAGCCCCTCCACAACGGCTGCATCGTGGGGGTGCACCGTCGGCGTAGCGCAGAGCCGTGTGCACCTTTATGTTTTGAATCCTTTTACGGTGTTGACACCCAAGACATGCCACATCGCGTGGTATATTTGGGTATGGGTCCCGACCGTGTTTTGCCATCTCGCCATCAACCATCATGTTGACCATTTGGCATGACTGACTTCCGGCCAGCCCCTCGAAAACGGCTGCATCGTGGGGGTGCACTGTCGGCATAGCATAGAGCCGTGTGCACCTTTATGTTTCGAATCCTTTTACGGTGTTGACACCCAAGACATGCCACATCGCGTGGTATATTTGGTTTTGGGTCCCGACTGTGTCTTGCCATCTAGCCATCAACCATCATGTTGACCATTTGGCATGACAGACTTCCGGCCAGCCCCTCGAAACCGGCTGCAATGTGGGAGTGCACTGTCGGCGCATCGTAGAGCCGTGTGCACCTTTATGTTTCTAATCCTTTTGTGGTGTTGACACTGAAGACATGCCACATCGCCTGGTCTACTTGGTTTTGGGTCCCGGCCGTGTTTTGCCATCTAGCCATCAACCATCATGTTGACCATTTGGCATGACTGACTTCCAGCAAGCCCCTCGAAAACGGCTGCGGTGTGGGGGTGCACTATCGGCGCATTGTAGAGCCGTGTGCACCCTTATGTTTCGAATCCTTTTGCCGTGTTGACACCCAAGACATGCCACATCGCGTGGTATATTTCGTTTTGGGTCCCGACGGTGTTTTGCCATCTAGCCATCAACCATCATGTTGACCATTTGGCATGACTGACTTCCGGTTGCCCCCCTTGAAAAAGGCTGCGGCGTGGGGGTGCACTGTCGGTGCAACGCAGAGCCGTGTGCACCTTTATGTTTTGAATCCTTTTACGGTGTTGAAACGCAAGACATGCCACATCGCGTGGTATATTTGGTTTTGGGTCTCGACGTTGTTTTGCCATCTGACCATCAACCATCATGTTGACCATTTGGCATGACTGACTTCCGGCCAGCCCCTCGAAAACAGCTGCAGCGTGGGGGTGCACTATCGGCATAGCATAGAGCTGTGTGCACCTTTATGTTTCGAATCCCTTTACGGTGTTGACACCCAAGACATGCCACATCGCGTGGTATATTTGGTTTTGGGTCCCGACGGTGTTTTGCCATCTGGCCATCAACCATTATGTTGACCATTTGGCATGACTGACTTCCGGCTGCCCCCTTGAAAACGGCTCCGGTGTGAGGGTGCACTGTCGGCGCATCGTAGAGCCTTGTGCACCTTTATGTTTCGAATCCTTTTGCGGTGTTGACAGCCAAGACATGCCACATCGCGTGGTATATTTGGTTTTGGGTCCCGGCCGTGTTTTGCCATCTAGCCATCAACCATCATGTTGACCATTTGGCATGACTGACTTCCGGCCGGCCGCTCCAAAACGGCTGCATCGTGGGGGTGCACTTTCGGGGCATCGTAGAGCCGTGTGCACCTTTATGATTTGAATCCTTTTGCGGTGTTGACATTCAAGACATGCCACATCGCGTGGTATATTTGGTTTTGCGTCCCGACGGTGTTTTGCCTTCTGGCCATCAACCATTATGTTGACCATTTGGCATGACTGACTTCCGGCTGCCCCCTTGAAAACGGCTCCGGTGTGAGGGTGCACTGTCGGCGCATCCTAGAGCCGTGTGCACCTTTATGTTTCGAATCCTTTTGCGGTGTTGACACCCAAGACATGCCACATCGCGTGGTATATTTGGTTTGGGGTTCCGGCCGTGTTTTGCCATCTAGCCATCAACCATCATGTTGACCATTTGGCATGACAGACTTCCGGCCGGCCCCTCGAAAACGGCTGCGGTGTGGGGGTGCACTATCGGCGCATCGTAGAGCCGTGTGCACCTTTATGTTTCGAATCCTTTTGCGGTGTTGACACCCAAGACATGCCACATCGCGTGGTATATTTGGTTTTCCGTCCCGACGGTGTTTTGCCATCTGGCCTTCAACCATCATGTTGACCATTTGGCATGACTGACTTCCGGCTGCCCCCTTGAAAACGGCTGCGGCGTGGGGGTGCACTGTCGGTGCAACGCAGAGCCGTGTGCACCTTTATGTTTTGAATCCTTTTACGGTGTTGACACCCAAGACGTGCCACATCGCGTGGTATATTTGGTTTTGGGTCCCGACGTTGTTTTGCCATCTGACCATCAACCATCATGTTGACCATTTGGCATGACAGACTTCCGGCCAGCCCCTCGAAAACGGCTGCAGCGTGGGGGTGCATTGTCGGCATAGCATAGAGCCGTGTGCAGCTTTATGTTTTGAATCCCTTTACGGTGTTGACACCCACAACATGCCACATCGCGTGGTATATTTGGTTTTGGGTCCCGGCCGTGTTTTGCCATCTAGCCATCAACCATCATGTTGACCATTTGGCATGACAAACTTCCGGCCAGCCCCTCCACAACGGCTGCATCGTGGGGGGGCACTGTCGGCATACCATAGAGCCGTGAGCACCTTTATGTTTCGAATCCTTTTACGGTGTTGACACCCAAGACATGCCACATCGCGTGGTATATTTGGTTTTGGGTCCCGACCGTGTTTTGCCATCTCGCCATCAACCATCATGTTGACCATTTGGCATGACACACTTCCGGCCAGCCCCTCGAAAACGGCTGCAGCGTGGGGGTGCACTGTCGGCATAGCATAGAGCCGTGAGCACCTTTATGTTTCGAATCCTTTTACGGTGTTGACACCCAAGACATGCCACATTGCGTGGTATATTTGGTTTTGGGTCCCGACCGTGTTTTGCCATCTCGCCATCAACCATCATGTTGACCATTTGGCATGACAGACTTCCGGCCAGCCCCTGGAAAACGGGTGCAGCGTGGGGGTGCACTGTCGGCATAGCATAGAGCCGTGTGCACCTTTATGTTTCGAATCCTTTTACGGTGTTGACACCCAAGACATGCCACATCGCGTGGTATATTTGGTTTTGGATCCCGACCGTGTTTTGCCATCTAGCCATTAACCATCATGTTGACCATTTGGCATGACTGACTTCCGGCCGGCCCCTGGAAAACGGCTGCGTTCTGGGGGTGCACTGTCGGCGCAGCGTAGAGCCGTGAGCACCTTTATGTTTCGAATCCTTTTAAGGTGTTGACACCCAAGACATGCCACATTGCGTGGTATATTTGGTTTTGGGTCCCGACCGTGTTTTGCCATCTAGCCATCAACCATCATGTTGACCATTTGGCATGACTGACTTCCGGCCAGCCCCTCCACAACGGCTTCATCGTGGGGGTGCACTGTCGGCGCAGCGCAGAGCCGTGTGCACCTTTATGTTTCGAATCCTTTTACGGTGTTGACACCCAAGACATGCCACATCGCGTGTTATATTTGATTTTGGGTCCGGACCGCGTCTTGCCATCTAGCCATCAACCATCATGTTGACCATTTGGCATGACTGACTTCCTGCCGGCCCCTCGAAAACGGCTGCAGTGTCTGGGTCCACTGTCGGCGCATCGTAGAGCCGTGTGCACCTTTATGTTTCGAATCCCTTTGCGGTGTTGACACCCAAGACATGCCACATCGCGCGGTATATTTGGTTTTGGGTCCCGGCCGTGTTTTGCCATCTAGCCATCAACCATCATGTTGACCATTTGGCATGACTGACTTCCGGCGAGCCCCTCCACAACGGCTGCATCGTGGGGGTGCACCGTCGGCGTAGCACGGAGCCGTGTGCACCTTTATGTTTCGAATCCTTTTACGGTGTTGACACCCAAGACATGCCACATCGCGTGGTATATTTGGTTTTGGGTCCCGACCGTGTCTTGCCATCTAGCCATCAACCATCATGTTGACCATTTGGCATGACTGACTTCCTGCCGGCCCCTCGAAAACGGCTGCAGTGTCTGGGTCCACTGTCGGCGCATCGTGAAGCCGTGTGCACCTTTATGTTTCGAATCCCTTTGCGGTGTTGACACCCAAGACATGCCACATCGCGTGGTATATTTGGTTTTGGGTCCCGGCCGTGTTTTGCCATCTAGCCATCAACCATCATGTTGACCATTTGGCATGACTGACTTCCGGCCAGCCCCTCGAAAACGGCTGCGGTGTAGGGGTGCACTGTCCGCGCATCGTAGAGCCGTGTGCACCTTTATGTTTTGAATCCTTTTACGGTGTTGACACCGAAGACATGCCACATCGCGTGGTATATTTGGTTTTGGGTCCCGACCGTGTCTTGCCATCTAGCCATCAACCATCATGTTGACCATTTGGCATGACTGACTTCCGGCCGGCCCCTCGAAAACGGTTGCAGTGTGGGCGTGCACTGTCGGCGCATCGTAAAGCCGTGTGCACCTTTATGTTTCGACTCGTTTTGCGGTGTTGACACCCAAGACATGCCACATTGCGTGGTCTATTTGGTTTTGGGTCCCGGCCGTGTTTTGCCATCTAGCCATCAACCATCATGTTGACCATTTGGCATGAATGACTTCCGGCCAGCCCCTCGAAAACCGCTGCGGTGTGGGGGTGCACTATCGGCGCATCGTAGAGCCGTGTGCACCTTTATGTTTCGAATCCTTTTACGGTGTTGACACCCAAGACATGCCACATCGCGTGGTATATTTGGTTTTGGGTCCCGACCGTGTTTTGCCATCTCGCCATCAACCATCATGTTGACCATTTGGCATGACACACTTCCGGCCAGCCCCTCGAAAACGGCTGCAGCGTGGGGGTGCACTGTCGGCATAGCATAGAGCCGTGAGCACCTTTATGTTTCGAATCCTTTTACGGTGTTGACACCCAAGACATGCCACATCGCGTGGTATATTTGGGTATGGGTCCCGACCGTGTTTTGCCATCTCGCCATCAACCATCATGTTGACCATTTGGCATGACTGACTTCCGGCCAGCCCCTCGAAAACGGCTGCATCGTGGGGGTGCACTGTCGGCATAGCAGAGAGCCGTGTGCACCTTTATGTTTCGAATCCTTTTACGGTATTGACACCCAAGACATGCCACATCGCGTGGTATATTTGGTTTTGGGTCCCGACTGTGTCTTGCCATCTAGCCATCAACCATCATGTTGACCATTTGGCATGACAGACTTCCGGCCAGCCCCTCGAAACCGGCTGCAATGTGGGAGTGCACTGTCGGCGCATCGTAGAGCCGTGTGCACCTTTATGTTTCTAATCCTTTTGCGGTGTTGACACTGAAGACATGCCACATCGCCTGGTCTACTTGGTTTTGGGTCCCGGCCGTGTTTTGCCATCTAGCCATCAACCATCATGTTGACCATTTGGCATGACTGACTTCCGGCCAGCCCCTCGAAAACGGCTGCGGTGTGGGGGTGCACTATCGGCGCATCGTAGAGCCGTGTGCACCTTTATGTTTCGAATCCTTTTGCCGTGTTGACACCCAAGACATGCCACATCGCGTGGTATATTTCGTTTTGGGTCCCGACGGTGTTTTGCCATCTAGCCATCAACCATCATGTTGACCATTTGGCATGACTGACTTCCGGTTGCCCCCCTTGAAAAAGGCTGCGGCGTGGGGGTGCACTGTCGGTGCAACGCAGAGCCGTGTGCACCTTTATGTTTTGAATCCTTTTACGGTGTTGAAACGCAAGACATGCCACATCGCGTGGTATATTTGGTTTTGGGTCTCGACGTTGTTTTGCCATCTGACCATCAACCATCATGTTGACCATTTGGCATGACTGACTTCCGGTCAGCCCCTCGAAAACAGCTGCAGCGTGGGGGTGCACTATCGGCATAGCATAGAGCTGTGTGCACCTTTATGTTTCGAATCCTTTTACGGTGTTGACACCCAAGACATGCCACATCGCGTGGTATATTTGGGTATGGGTCCCGACCGTGTTTTGCCATCTCGCCATCAACCATCATGTTGACCATTTGGCATGACTGACTTCCGGCCAGCCCCTCGAAAACGGCTGCATCGTGGGGGTGCACTGTCGGCATAGCATAGAGCCGTGTGCACCTTTATGTTTTGAATCCTTTTACGGTGTTGACACCCAAGACATGCCACATCGCGTGGTATATTTGGTTTTGGGTCCCGACCGTGTCTTGCCATCTAGCCATCAACCATCATGTTGACCATTTGGCATGACTGACTTCCGGCCGGCCCCTCGAAAACGGTTGCAGTGTGGGCGTGCACTGTCGGCGCATCGTAAAGCCGTGTGCACCTTTATGTTTCGACTCGTTTTGCGGTGTTGACACCCAAGACATGCCACATTGCGTGGTCTATTTGGTTTTGGGTCCCGGCCGTGTTTTGCCATCTAGCCATCAACCATCATGTTGACCATTTGGCATGAATGACTTCCGGCCAGCCCCTCGAAAACGGCTGCGGTGTGGGGGTGCACTATCGGCGCATCGTAGAGCCGTGTGCACCTTTATGTTTCGAATCCTTTTACGGTGTTGACACCCAAGACATGCCACATCGCGTGGTATATTTGGTTTTGGGTCCCGACCGTGTTTTGCCATCTCGCCATCAACCATCATGTTGACCATTTGGCATGACACACTTCCGGCCAGCCCCTCGAAAACGGCTGCAGCGTGGGGGTGCACTGTCGGCATAGCATAGAGCCGTGAGCACCTTTATGTTTCGAATCCTTTTACGGTGTTGACACCCAAGACATGCCACATCGCGTGGTATATTTGGGTATGGGTCCCGACCGTGTTTTGCCATCTCGCCATCAACCATCATGTTGACCATTTGGCATGACTGACTTCCGGCCAGCCCCTCGAAAACGGCTGCATCGTGGGGGTGCACTGTCGGCATAGCATAGAGCCGTGTGCACCTTTATGTTTCGAATCCTTTTACGGTGTTGACACCCAAGACATGCCACATCGCGTGGTATATTTGGTTTTGGGTCCCGACTGTGTCTTGCCATCTAGCCATCAACCATCATGTTGACCATTTGGCATGACAGACTTCCGGCCAGCCCCTCGAAACCGGCTGCAATGTGGGAGTGCACTGTCGGCGCATCGTAGAGCCGTGTGCACCTTTATGTTTCTAATCCTTTTGCGGTGTTGACACTGAAGACATGCCACATCGCCTGGTCTACTTGGTTTTGGGTCCCGGCCGTGTTTTGCCATCTAGCCATCAACCATCATGTTGACCATTTGGCATGACTGACTTCCGGCCAGCCCCTCGAAAACGGCTGCGGTGTGGGGGTGCACTATCGGCGCATCGTAGAGCCGTGTGCACCTTTATGTTTCGAATCCTTTTGCCGTGTTGACACCCAAGACATGCCACATCGCGTGGTATATTTCGTTTTGGGTCCCGACGGTGTTTTGCCATCTAGCCATCAACCATCATGTTGACCATTTGGCATGACTGACTTCCGGTTGCCCCCTTGAAAAAGGCTGCGGCGTGGGGGTGCACTGTCGGTGCAACGCAGAGCCGTGTGCACCTTTATGTTTTGAATCCTTTTACGGTGTTGAAACGCAAGACATGCCACATCGCGTGGTATATTTGGTTTTGGGTCTCGACGTTGTTTTGCCATCTGACCATCAACCATCATGTTGACCATTTGGCATGACTGACTTCCGGTCAGCCCCTCGAAAACAGCTGCAGCGTGGGGGTGCACTATCGGCATAGCATAGAGCTGTGTGCACCTTTATGTTTCGAATCCTTTTACGGTGTTGACACCCAAGACATGCCACATTGCGTGGTATATTTGGTTTTGGGTCCCGACCGTGTCTTGCCATCTAGCCATCAACCATCATGTTGACCATTTGGCATGACTGACTTCCGGCCAGCCCCTCCACAACGGCTGCATCGTGGGGGTGCACCGTCGGCGTAGCGCAGAGCCGTTTGCACCTTTATGTTTCGAATCCTTTTACGGTGTTGACACCCAAGACATGCCACATCGCGTGGTATATTTGGTTTTGGGTCCCGACCGTGTCTTGCCATCTAGCCTTCAACCATCATGTTGACCATTTGGCATGAGTGACTTCCGGCCGGCCCCTCGAAAACGGCTGCGTTCTGGGGGTGCACTGTCGGCGCGGCGTAGAGCCGTGAGCACCTTTATGTTTCGAATCCTTTTACGGTGTTGACACCCAAGACATGCCACATTGCGTGGTATATTTGGTTTTGGGTCCCGACCGTGTTTTGCCATCTAGCCATCAACCATCATGTTGACCATTTGGCATGACTGACTTCCGGCCAGCCCCTCGAAAACGGCTGCGGTGTGGGGGTGCACTGACGGCGCATTGTAGAGCGGTGTGCACCTTTATGTTTCAAAGCCTTTTGCGGTGTTGACACCCAAGACATGCCACATCGCGTGGTATATTTGGTTTTGGGTCCCGGCCGTGTTTTGCCATCTAGCCATCAACCATCATGTTGACCATTTGGCATGACTGACTTCCGGCCAGCCCCTCGAAAACGGCTGCGGTGTAGGGGTGCACTGTCCGCGCATCGTAGAGCCGTCTGCGCCTTTATGTTTTGAATCCTTTCACGGTGTTGACACCCAAGACATGCCACATCGCGTGGTATATTTGGTTTTGGGTCCCGACCGTGTCTTGCCATCTAGCCATCAACCATCATGTTGACCATTTGGCATGACTGACTTCCGGCCGGCCCCTCGAAAACGGTTGCAGTGTGGGCGTGCACTGTCGGCGCATCGTAAAGCCGTGTGCACCTTTATGTTTCGACTCGTTTTGCGGTGTTGACACCCAAGACATGCCACATCGCGTGGTCTATTTGGTTTTGGGTCCCGGCCGTGTTTTGCCATCTAGCCATCAACCATCATGTTGACCATTTGGCATGAATGACTTCCGGCCAGCCCCTCGAAAACGGCTGCGTTCTGGGGGTGCACTGTCGGCGCGGCGTAGAGCCGTGAGCATTTTTATGTTTCGAATCCTTTTACGGTGTTGACACCCAAGACATGCCACATTGCGTGGTATATTTGGTTTTGGGTCCCGACCGTGTTTTGCCATCTAGCCATCAACCATCATGTTGACCATTTGGCATGACTGACTTCCGGCCAGCCCCTCGAAAACGGCTGCGGTGTGGGGGTGCACTGACGGCGCATTGTAGAGCGGTGTGCACCTTTATGTTTCAAAGCCTTTTGCGGTGTTGACACCCAAGACATGCCACATCGCGTGGTATATTTGGTTTTGGGTCCCGGCCGTGTTTTGCCATCTAGCCATCAACCATCATGTTGACCATTTGGCATGACTGACTTCCGGCCAGCCCCTCGAAAACGGCTGCGGTGTAGGGGTGCACTGTCCGCGCATCGTAGAGCCGTGTGCACCTTTATGTTTTGAATCCTTTCACGGTGTTGACACCCAAGACATGCCACATCGCGTGGTATATTTGGTTTTGGGTCCCGACCGTGTCTTGCCATCTAGCCATCAACCATCATGTTGACCATTTGGCATGACTGACTTCCGGCCGGCCCCTCGAAAACGGTTGCAGTGTGGGCGTGCACTGTCGGCGCATCGTAAAGCCGTGTGCACCTTTATGTTTCGACTCGTTTTGCGGTGTTGACACCCAAGACATGCCACATCGCGTGGTCTATTTGGTTTTGGGTCCCGGCCGTGTTTTGCCATCTAGCCATCAACCATCATGTTGACCATTTGGCATGAATGACTTCCGGCCAGCCCCTCGAAAACGGCTGCGGTGTGGGGGTGCACTATCGGCGCATCGTAGAGCCGTGTGCACCTTTATGTTTCGAATCCTTTTACGGTGTTGACACTCAAGACATGCCACATCGCGTGGTATATTTGGTTTTGGGTCCCGACCGTGTTTTGCCATCTCGCCATCAACCATCATGTTGACCATTTGGCATGACACACTTCCGGCCAGCCCCTCGAAAACGGCTGCAGCGTGGGGGTACACTGTCGGCATAGCATAGAGCTGTGAGCACCTTTATGTTTCGAATCCTTTTACGGTGTTGACACCCAAGACATGCCACATCGCGTGGTATATTTGGTTTTGGGTCCCGACCGTGTTTTGCCATCTCGCCATCAACCATCATGTTGACCATTTGGCATGACTGACTTCCGGCCAGCCCCTCGAAAACGGCTGCAGCGTGGGGGTGCACTATTGGCATAGCGCAGAGCCGTGTGCACCTTTATGTTTCGAATCCTTTTACGGTGTTGACACCCAAGACATGCCACATCGCGTGGTATATTTGGTTTTGGGTCCCGACTGTGTCTTGCCATCTAGCCATCAACCATCATGTTGACCATTTGGCATGACAGACTTCCGGCCAGCCCCTCGAAACCGGCTGCAATGTGGGGGTGCACTGTCGGCGCATCGTAGAGCCGTGTGCACCTTTATGTTTCTAATCCTTTTGCGGTGTTGACACTGAAGACATGCCACATCGCCTGGTCTACTTGGTTTTGGGTCCCGGCCGGGTTTTGCCATCTAGCCATCAACCATCATGTTGACCATTTGGCATGACTGACTTCCGGCCAGCCCCTCGAAAACGGCTGCGGTGTGGGGGTGCACTATCGGCGCATCGTAGAGCCGTGTGCACCTTTATGTTTCGAATCCTTTTGCCGTGTTGACACCCAAGACATGCCACATCGCGTGGTATATTTGGTTTTGGGTCCCGACCGTGTCTTGCCATCTAGCCATCAACCATCATGTTGACCATTTGGCATGACTGACTTCCGGCCGGCCCCTCGAAAACGGTTGCAGTGTGGGCGTGCACTGTCGGCGCATCGTAAAGCCGTGTGCACCTTTATGTTTCGACTCGTTTTGCGGTGTTGACACCCAAGACATGCCACATCGCGTGGTCTATTTGGTTTTGGGTCCCGGCCGTGTTTTGCCATCTAGCCATCAACCATCATGTTCACCATTTGGCATGAATGACTTCCGGCCAGCCCCTCGAAAACGGCTGCGGTGTGGGGGTGCACTATCGGCGCATCGTAGAGCCGTGTGCACCTTTATGTTTCGAATCCTTTTACGGTGTTGACACCCAAGACATGCCACATCGCGTGGTATATTTGGTTTTGGGTCCCGACCGTGTTTTGCCATCTCGCCATCAACCATCATGTTGACCATTTGGCATGACACACTTCCGGCCAGCCCCTCGAAAACGGCTGCAGCGTGGGGGTGCACCGTCGGCATAGCATAGAGCCGTGAGCACCTTTATGTTTCGAATCCTTTTACGGTGTTGACACCCAAGACATGCAACATCGCGTGGTATATTTGGTTTTGGGTCCCGACCGTGTTTTGCCATCTCGCCATCAACCATCATGTTGACCATTTGGCATGACTGACTTCCGGCCAGCCCCTCGAAAACGGCTGCAGCGTGGGGGTGCACTGTCGGCATAGCGCAGAGCCGTGTGCACCTTTATGTTTCGAATCCTTTTACGGTGTTGACACCCAAGACATGCCACATCGCGTGGTATATTTGGTTTTGGGTCCCGACTGTGTCTTGCCATCTAGCCATCAACCATCATGTTGACCATTTGGCATGACAGACTTCCGGCCAGCCCCTCGAAACCGGCTGCAATGTGGGGGTGCACTGTCGGCGCATCGTAGAGCCGTGTGCACCTTTATGTTTCTAATCCTTTTGCGGTGTTGACACTGAAGACATGCCACATCGCCTGGTCTACTTGGTTTTGGGTCCCGGCCGTGTTTTGCCATCTAGCCATCAACCATCATGTTGACCATTTGGCATGACTGACTTCCGGCCAGCCCCTCGAAAACGGCTGCGGTGTGGGGGTGCACTATTGGCGCATCGTAGAGCCGTGTGCACCTTTATGTTTCGAATCCTTTTGCCGTGTTGACACCCAAGACATGCCACATCGCGTGGTATATTTCGTTTTGGGTCCCGACGGTGTCTTGCCATCTAGCCATCAACCATCATGTTGACCATTTGGCATGACTGACTTCCGGTTGCCCCCTTGAAAAAGGCTGCGGCGTGGGGGTGCACTGTCGGTGCAACGCAGAGCGGTGTGCACCTTTATGTTTTGAATCCTTTTATGGTGTTGAAACGCAAGACATGCCACATCGCGTGGTATATTTGGTTTTGGGTCTCGACGTTGTTTTGCCATCTGACCATCAACCATCATGTTGACCATTTGGCATGACTGACTTCCGGCCAGCCCCTCGAAAACAGCTGCAGCGTGGGGGTGCACTATCGGCATAGCATAGAGCTGTGTGCACCTTTATGTTTCGAATCCTTTTACGGTGTTGACACCCAAGACATGCCACATCGCGTGGTATATTTGGTTTTGGGTCCCGACCGTGTCTTGCCATCTAGCCATCAACCATCATGTTGACCATTTGGCATGACTGACTTCCGGCCAGCCCCTCCACAACGGCTGCATCGTGGGGGTGCACCGTCGGCGTAGCGCAGAGCCGTGTGCACCTTTATGTTTCGAATCCTTTTACGGTGTTGACACCCAGGACATGCCACATCGCGTGGTATATTTGGTTTTGGGTCCCGACCGTGTCTTGCCATCTAGCCATCAACCATCATGTTGACCATTTGGCATGAGTGACTTCCGGCCGGCCCCTCGAAAACGGCTGCGTTCTGGGGGTGCACTGTCGGCGCGGCGTAGAGTCGTGAGCACCTTTATGTTTCGAATCCTTTTACGCCGTTGACACCCAAGACATGCCACATTGCGTGGTATATTTGGTTTTGGGTCCCGACCGTGTTTTGCCATCTAGCCATCAACCATCATGTTGACCATTTGGCATGACTGACTTCCGGCCAGCCCCTCGAAAACGGCTGCGGTGTAGGCGTGCACTGTCCGCGCATCGTAGAGCCGTGTGCACCTTTATGTTTTGAATCCTTTCACGGTGTTGACACCCAAGACATGCCACATCGCGTGGTATATTTGGTTTTGGGTCCCGACCGTGTCTTGCCATCTAGCCATCAACCATCATGTTGACCATTTGGCATGACTGACTTCCGGCCGGCCCCTCGAAAACAGCTGCAGTGTGGGCGTGCACTGTCGGCGCATGGTAAAGCTGTGTGCACCTTTATGTTTCGACTCGTTTTGCGGTGTTGACACCCAAGACATGCCACATCGCGTGGTCTATTTGGTTTTGGGTCCCGGCCGTGTTTTGCCATCTAGCCATCAACCATCATGTTGACCATTTGGCATGAATGACTTCCGGCCAGCCCCTCGAAAACAGCTGCGGTGTGGGGGTGCACCATCGGCGCATCGTAGAGCTGTGTGCACCTTTATGTTTCGAATCCTTTTACGGTGTTGACACCCAAGACATGCCACATCGCGTGGTATATTTGGTTTTGGGTCCCGACCGTGTTTTGCCATCTCGCCATCAACCATCATGTTGACCATTTGGCATGACACACTTCCGGCCAGCCCCTGGAAAACGGCTGCAGCGTGGGGGTGCACTGTCGGCATAGCATAGAGCCGTGTGCACCTTTATGTTTCGAATCCTTTAACGGTGTTGACACCCAAGACATGCCACATCGCGTGGTATATTTGGTTTTGGGTCCCGACCGTGTTTTGCCATCTCGCCATCAACCATCATGTTGACCATTTGGCATGACTGACTTCCGGCCAGCGCCTCGAAAACGGCTGCAGCGTGGGGGTGCACTGTCGGCATAGCATAGAGCCGTGTGCACCTTTATGTTTCGAATCCTTTTACGGTGTTGACACCCAAGACATGCCACATCGCGTGGTATATTTGGTTTTGGGTCCCGACTGTGTCTTGCCATCTAGCCATCAACCATCATGTTGACCATTTGGCATGACTCACTTCCGGCCAGCCCCTCGAAACCGGCTGCAATGTGGGGGTGCACTGTCGGCGCATCGTAGAGCCGTGTGCACCTTTATGTTTCTAATCCTTTTGCGGTGTTGACACTGAAGACATGCCACATCGCCTGTTCTACTTGGTTTTGGGTCCCGGCCGGGTTTTGCCATCTAGCCATCAACCATCATGTTGACCATTTGGCATGACTGACTTTCGGCCAGCCCCTCGAAAACGGCTGCGGTGTGGGGGTGCACTATCGGCGCATCGTAGAGCCGTGTGCACCTTTATGTTTCGAATCCTTTTGCCGTGTTGACACCCAAGACATGCCACATCGCGTGGTATATTTCGTTTTGGGTCCCGACGGTGTTTTGCCATCTAGCCATCAACCATCATGTTGACCATTTGGCATGACTGACTTCCGGTTGCCCCCTTGAAAAAGGCTGCGGCGTGGGGGTGCACTGTCGGTGCAACGCAGAGCGGTGTGCACCTTTATGTTTTGAATCCTTTTACGGTGTTGAAATGCAAGACATGCCACATCGCGTGGTATATTTGGTTTTGGGTCTCGACGTTGTTTTGCCATCTGACCATCAACCATCATGTTGACCATTTGGCATGACTCACTTCCGGCCAGCCCCTCGAAAACAGCTGCAGCGTGGGGGTGCACTATCGGCATAGCATAGAGCTGTGTGCACCTTTATGTTTCGAATCCTTTTACGGTGTTGACACCCAAGACATGCCACATCGCGTGGTATATTTGGTTTTGGGTCCCGACCGTGTCTTGCCATCTAGCCATCAACCATCATGTTGACCATTTGGCATGACTGACTTCCGGCCAGCCCCTCCACAACGGCTGCATCGTGGGGGTGCACTGTCGGGGTAGCGCAGAGCCGTGTGCACCTTTATGTTTCGAATCCTTTAACGTGTTGACACCCAAGACATGCCAAATCGCGTGGTATATTTGGTTTCGGGTCCCGACCGTGTCTTGCCATCTAGCCATCAACCATCATGTTGACCATTTGGCATGAGTGACTTCCGGCCAGCCCCTCGAAAACGGCTGCGTTCTGGGGGTGCACTGTCGGCGCAGCGTAGAGCCGTGAGCACCTTTATGTTTCGAATCCTTTTACTGTGTTGACACCCAAGACATGCCACATTGCGTGGTATATTTGGTTTTGGGTCCCGACCGTGTTTTGCCATCTAGCCATCAACCATCATGTTGACCATTTGGCATGACTGACTTCCGGCCAGCCCCTCGTAAACGGCTGCATCGTGGGGGTGCACTGTCGGGGCATCTTAGAGCCGTGTGCACCTTTATGTTTCGAATCCTTTTGCGGTGTTGACACCCAAGACATGCCACATCGCGTGGTATATTTGGTTTTGGGTCCCGGCCGTGTCTTGCCATCTAGCCATCAACCATCATGTTGACCATTTGGCATGACTGACTTCCGGCCGGCCGCTCCAAAACGGTTGCAGTGTGGGGGTGCACTGTCGGGGCATCGTAGAGCCGTGTGCACCTTTATGATTTGAATCCTTTTGCGGTGTTGACACCCAAGACATGCCACATCGCGTGGTATATTTGGTTTTGCGTCCCGACGGTGTTTTGCCTTCTGGCCATCAACCATTATGTTGACCATTTGGCATGACTGACTTCCGGCTGCCCCCTTGAAAACGGCTCCGGTGTGAGGGTGCACTGTCGGCGCATCCTAGAGCCGTGTGCACCTTTACGTTTCGAATCCTTTTGTGGTGTTGACACCCAAGACATGCCACATCGCGTGGTATATTTGGTTTGGGGTTCCGGCCGTGTTTTGCCCTCTTTTGCACTGAACGGCGCCTTTTGTGGCTGGCCAGGCCGGGGAGAAAGGCTCTTGCGCGCCAAGCTTTTTTGGGGAGGGGCGGGAGCCCGAAATCAAGTTCAATCGCGGGCTGAGTACCGCTGCACGTTGCTGTCCTCGTCTGCTTCATCTCAAAGAGACTTGGCAGCCCCGTTATAGACAACCGCAGGCCGGGGTCTCTGCTTGATACCCGAAGGCGGTGTGGTTGCGGATTGGGGGTTAGAGCATGACGGCTTGAGCACGGGGGGTGGCTTGGGGGAGGGATTCATTTGCAGAAGTGACTGGTGAGTGCCAGTGTGGTAGTACTGATTGATTGCGCCGCTAGGGCTGTCGAGGGTCGGCGTGAGAAAATGTGTAAGTGTGGCTTTTTCAAAGAGATGACACGTTGGACGAGTGTGAGGACGATTGTGAGTTTGTGCTCGCGGGGGAGGGGGGGGCTGGTGCGAAGTACCTTGTTATGCGAGGAGAAGGGGCGGCAATGGGGGCGGAGGCGGCGAGGGGGGGTGCTGGTCTAGGGGGGGGGGGGAGGTTGAACATGTCCCTGATTGTGAGCGGCCGTTTGGGGGGCGGAGGCTCTGGCTGGGGTTGACTTGCGGTACCGCGTTTCAGTGATAGAGGCCGGACGGGCCTTGGGGGCTGGCGGCCGTGTTTTCGAGTTTTGGTGTGTGCCGCAGGAGATGGGGGGCGGGGGCGCTTTGGGGGCTTGTGTGCAACTTTGTCCGGGAGGGGGGGGGGAGGGTGGTAGGCGGGGGAGGGGCGTTGTTGGGCGGTGTGCGACGTGCTGTAGGGCGACCAGGGGCGTCCCCATGAGTTGGGGCCCGTAGGGGGGGTGAGCGGGGCTGGAGGGGGGTGGTCTTTTAGCCATTCCAGCGTGCGGTATAGGGCGCTGAGGAGCAGGGGAACACGATCCTTCAGGGCGAGTTTTAAGTCGTGACAGTGTGCTGGTTTTCTTCGGCCGGAGGGGGGGGTTGTGAGTTTGGTGTACAGCGTCATGGGAACAAGCCCCCGGACGAAATTGCGTCTCTCCCCCACGTGTGTGGTCGCGGACCACCATTGGGACACCACCGTGGTGAAGGGGGGGCGCCAGCATTGAATGTAGGTTTGGACCAGGTGTTCGCACGTTGGGCAGTGTGAGACGAAAGAGATAACATCCATCGGGTGCGGGTCGGGGCAAGCGTGGCAATGGCAAGGGCGCAAGTCGTCGTGGAAAGCAAATGGCGCCATGTTGAAATTTCCGGAGGACCATTTGAAAGGGAGGCCTTTGAACCACGAAGTGTGATTGTAAAAATGGAAGCTGGACGGTGCGTGGATGTTTTCGTGTTTGTGGCGAGGGAGGAGATGCTTGATTGAGGTTGTAGTCAATTTGTGTATGACTGGGAGGGGGCCCCTGGATATGCACCCTATCGGGGGGGGGGGAAGGAGGGAGGGGTCCCAGACCATCACGTGGGCGGCCCACTTTGAGTAAGCATCTGAGATTTCATTCCCCACGAACCCGGCGTGCCCCTTGATCCACCCCCAACCCTGGATCATCCCTGGGCGTAGGGAGGCCTGGATGGACTGGAGAGAGGATTCCCACGTGCCGGCTGGCGAGCGTGATGGGAGGCCTGGGGGGGTGTTCGGAGAGAGAACAGTGATAACGTGGAGGTTGTCCCCTAGCACGGCGAAGGTGAGGTGCGGGTGAGATGCAAGGGCCCACCGTAGGAACATAATAGCGGCCCAGAACTCCGATCCCTCTGATGACTGGTACGGGGACGTTTGGCACAGTACCCATCTGGAGCCATTTGGAAAAAACAGGGTGGCCGCCGATCCGTAGCCCAAGGCGCCCGCTGAGCCATCCAAGTACACCCATGTCGTGCCGGGGGACGATGCGAGGAGGAGGGCAAGGGCTGCTTCACAACCCCATTCTTTGAGGTCGTCGGGGTCAAGGGAGTGAGGTTCATCTGGGAGCCGGTACAGCTCGCCATGCAGTGACGAGTCGAGTAGGACCCCGCCGTATGGCCCGGGGGGGGGGTTGAGGATGTATTCTTGAGGGTGAAGAAGGGGGGGGGTGAGCAGTTCACGGCGCCCCGCCAGTTGAGGGAGGACAGAAATGGCTGGGTTTTGAAAGGTGTATTCTTTCTCGTTGCGGCGGAGACCGGGGTTTTTGATGGTGTGGGTGGTGCCGTCCGAAAACTGGAGTGTGGCCGATTCTGAGTGCACTTCCGTGACTGTACCTAGGTGGAACCCCAGGTCCTGGGGCGTCCGTTTTAATCTGTTGCCGAACTTGCTGTATTGTGGTGCCGGCTTGGTGGCTAGGAACCGGACCTGGACTTTTTCTTTTGGGAGGAAAAGGGAGGGGGGGCAGGAGGCCCAGAGGCCGGTGCTGTGGTATCGGAAGCCTATGGTGTGGCATGCGTCCATGATGGTGTCTTGGATTGGGTTGCGTGTGGTGGAGAGCATTGCTTCGGAAAAAGATTCGTTTGTCGAGGCCGGGCCGTCTCCGTTGAGGTACCTTATTGCGGTGTTTACCAGGGCCATGCAAATTGAAAAAGTGAAGTGGCGGAGTCCTAAGCCTCCCTGGTGGCGAGGGGTGTAGCGGGCCTTAGGGGAGACGAGGCGGGAGATCCTGTTGGCTCTGTCCGGGGAGGGGTCATGCGCAACATTTTGCCAGATCATGGCCTGAAGGGCCCCCAACTCGTTCAGGGCCAGGGGGTGTGCCATGAGGCGGTAGGAAAGAATAGGGATGAGTTGGACGTTCACCAAGAGAATGTATTCCGAAAGGGTGAGCTGGAGGGGTTGGAGGGTTGTGAAAAATGAGCGTATTTCCGACTTGGCCAATGCCAGTGTTTGTGCCTCATGGTTGGCGGTGAAGATGTATACCCCTAGGTATTTGTAGCAATTGTGTGGTTGCCCCGTCTTTTGGTTTGTTGTCGACAGGGGGGTGCCCGAGGGGGAGGTGAAGGTTCTGGGGGGAGCTGTTCCCATAGCGTGGATCTCGGTTTTGCTGAGGTTAAGGTCTAGACCCCACTCCCTGGCGACCGTGTCGAAGAAGTTTAAAACTTGCTGTATGCGGTCCCCATTCTCTGATCGATAGAGGAGGTCGTCAACAAAGGCGTGGCCCGATTCGTGTGAGGAGGGGGGTGCAGTGACGTGGGACGGCAAGGCGAAGAGGAGCACATTCAGGTAGAGGCAGAAAAGGATTGGTGACATGGGGCATCCTTGCCGAACGCCTCTGGTTTGCAGGTGTGAGGAGTGGGTTTGACCTGACACCACTGGGAAGTCGCGAGGGGCACGGTACAAGGATTGAATGAGGTTTACAAGGGGCGTAGGAAAGTTCAGGCGGGATAGAACTGTGAAGAGGGTGGTGTGGGGGACGGAGTTAAAAGCCTTATTGAAATCAATGTAGAGGCTGTAGCTACCGACCGATTCCCGAAACGTGGATAAGAGGTTGAAAATGTGGTCCTGGCATCTGCGGTTCGGAAGCCCGCCGAACTGGGTGGGGTGTATGATGGAATGTTCAATGGCCGCTGCCAGTAGTTCTCGGTTGGCGTGTGTTGCAATTATTTTGTAAACGCTGTTCAGCAAGGCTATAGGCCTGTAATTTACCGGGTTCATCACGTCCCCTTTCTTAAAAAGCAAGATAATGTTGGCTTCGAGCCATTTCTCGGGCAACGGCCGGTGGAGGTAGTAGTTGCATACCTTCCAAATGAATTGTTGGATAGGGGGGGGAGAGACGTGCAAAGTGTAGTTGTTTGTGAAGTCCCGCCCTCCCGCCTTGCTGGGCTTGGACCTCTTAAGTGTGTTGCGTAACGATTCCCAGGTAATGTCAGGGAGGAGGCCGCGTTTTGTGGGTTCGGGGCAGGCGGGGGAGTGTGCGAGTAGGCGATCCACTAGAGTGTTCGGCGGTGCATATTCGAGGCTGCCCCCCAGGGTGAGGAGTGTAGAAGAGAAAATAGAGCCCACTTCTTTGGGGGTGGAGACGAGCTGTGTGGTGCCCGGGCGCTTCAGCGTTATTTCACCTCGTTCCACGGGGTTGAGCGCCTCGTTGATGGTGCGTTTGATCCTAGTTTTCCTCACTAGGCACCGATGGATTTTGGTGGTTGCGGCCTTGTTCACTTTGGTTTCCCACTCCTTGACGAGTTTGTTGAGCGTGTCCATGGAAGCGGGGTAGTTGGGATGGTTGGGGGGGGGCAGGGTTTGCAGGGACTCTTTGACTTTCTTTACCAGAGCCGAGGAGGTAGGGCGTGACGGCGTGGTGATACTGTGGTAACTGGTCGCCACTTCCTCCAGCACCACGTCTGTGAAAAGCTCGATGTCCGCCGAGGACAAGGACTCAAAGCGGGGGAGGGTAGACTCGCACCACCGCGCCAGGGGGGCAAGGGAGTCGTGGTGCTTGGAGCGTTCCCGCTCCGTCAGTTTTCGGAAAACTTTCCTCTTAGTGGTGGGAGCTTCGGTGAAAGGGTGAGGGGGAACTTGAGAGGTGTACGTGACTGGGTGGTGGTCTGACGTTTTGTCGTCGGTTTGGATGGTTGCAGAGGTGGGGGCAAAAAATTCCGAGGCCGCCGGGGAGAGCAAAATATGGTCAAGGCGGCTACTGCTTGCCCTGTACGGGGTGGGGTATCGGGAGAAGGACCGCTCGGTCGGGTGAAAGTGCCGAAAGGTATCGATGAGACGCGGCGGGTCGCTCGTGATCTGTCTGCGAAGCCACGGCCATTCGTTGTCCGTTTGGAGGTTCGATCCGTCTAGTTCAGGGCACATTATGCAATTGGTGTCCCCACCGAGGACGTGGTTAGGATACTGATGCATGAGTGGCCGTAGGATGTTTTCAATTTTTGAGCGGTGGACGTCCGTGCTTGGGGCGTATACCGAGACCAGCAAGGTGGGCGGGGCCCCCGGGAGAGTGAGAACGGCTGCCGCCAGCATCCCTTCTGTATCTAGTCGGGGAAGGGGGGTAACGAAGCGGGAGAGCCGGGGGGAACAGACCAAGACGGAACCATGCTCGCCTCTGGAGTGTTTGTCTTGGCTGATATTCGAAACGATGGTGGCTTTAGTGCCCGAACCGTAGGCGTATACGTGGGGGAGGATGGGGGCGTGATTGATTTCTTGGAGGAAGAGGATGTCGAAGTCGTTCTTGAGGTGTCGGAGAATTTGGCTGCTCACTATGGGTTTCTTCTGCAAGTTGTGGGATAGAAAACGCAGTTCTGAAGGGAGGGGTATGGGGGGGCGGTGAGGCCGTTGGTAACCCTTCCGTAGGCGCGTTTTGGATCTCGGGGGGGGCGGGATAGGGGGGGGCAGGGGGGGCACTGGGGAGCCGGGCTGGCTGGGCTGGCTAAGGCAAAGAAAGTGCTGAATTTGGTCGGCCGGTATCCCGGCCGAGGTGAGCTCGTCGTCTAGCCCCTTGCCTGTGATGGTGGAAGCCGTGACTGGGCCAGTGGTTCACTGAATCTTGGCCCTTTTGTGTTCAGGTAGAGGGGGCTGGACAGTGCAGGAGGCGGGTACCCGGCCCTCTGGCTTTCGTGGGTTAGCTTGCCTGTGGTATGTGTCGGAGGATTAGAGCGAGGCGAGGGACGGTACGAGGGACGGTTAGCCCAAACTCTTCGTCTTCTCTCCGTCGAGGTATACCGTGGTGCCACTCATGGCGTGCGGCCCCCGTGAGGACCAGGAGAGAGCGGGCAAACAGGCGGATGCGAAAGGAGTCCCCGTTGGAGGGGTTCTTAAAGAACATTGTGGTGTCCGATTGGGAACCAAAAATGGACACTGGGTCGCCTAGCAAGGGGTCGTCCCCGTGGTAGCCGATGCCCTCTCCCGGGAGATACATTGTGCCCGTGATTTGGTTGGGAGGAGGGTGTGAGAGGCCTAGCCGCTCCAGCGCGGCATTGTAGGTTTGGAGGATGGAGGAAAACTCTTCCGGGATGGGGGACGTGGCGGCGACTTTGCTCGGGCCGAGGTATGCGTGGCCGAAGTGTTGGACTGAGCGCCCGTGGTACTTCTCCCACTTGTTGTCGTGGAGAATCTTTTTTACCGTTTCCTCTTGGCTTTCGGAGAATACGTCGCGGACGTAATAAAAACCAGCGGGGAGGCGGGGGTCGATTTGAATATCCGAGGCGGGGGTGGGGGCACCGTGGTCGGGGGGTAGGAGGGTGGTCGTCTCGCCTCCTAGTGGAGCAAGCAGCGGGACGCTGGTCTCGGACATCTCTTCGATACGGCTTGGTCCCGGCGTTGGCGTAGCGGCGCCGGCGTCCTCCGGTGCCGCGTTCCACTCGCTGATGCGCTCAGTCAGCCCCGTAGCGGGCCTTTCACGAAGGGCGGTGACAAGTTGGGACACGAAGGCCGTGGACCCCAAGGCGGCTCCCGCTTGGAGGCGCTGCACTATGGGTCGCTCGTGCTCGGCCACATCCGGGTCTTGAGCGGGGAGGATCTTCTCGAGGGCGATGAGGTTGCGGTGTAGTGGGGCAAAGGCAGCGTCTCCATATTTGAAATCATGCGCTAGCAGCGCGGATTCCCCCTTTTCGTAGACCACGAGGTAGGCTTGTTGGTGTTCGTAGGGAGGCCTCGTGGGCTCGAACGACACGTACGGGCCAAGGAATCCCGCTTGGACGCGCAAGTCGAGAGCGTGCGCCGATCTTGGGGCCACTAGGAGCACGGCGGTCTTCGGGGCCTTAGATGAGTCGTATGAGGGCGGGGCCGGCGTCGCGTGGGCTCGCTCGGGGGCGCCCGAAGGCGCGGACCTCGCGTTGCCGTCGGATCGTGACGAGAACCGCACTAATTGCCCATCTATGCCATGAAAGAGAACAATGCCGCATGAGTGGAAGAAGCGGATAGCTAACGTTTGGACACCGGTCTTCATGACGTCGCACGGTGCGTGAGTGGTGTCAATCGCCACGACCAAGGAATCTTTAGACCGGAACATCGCTCCTAGGGGCGGTGAGGCGCCCCGTCCACCGGGCAGGTTGGCGATCATCATGGTGAGCATTTCCGGAGCTTGTAGGTCTTTGTTTCTTTCCTTTCGGTCCCTAGCGATCACGGCTCGATACACTTCGGTAGTCGGCAAAGCGTGCATGTCCATTGCAAGGAGTTCTCCGGTGAGGAATTGGGCGCACTCTCGGACCTTAAACATGAGCTCGTCGGCAAAGCGAGATGGGAGTTCCCAATCAAACCGGTAGTAGGCCCAATGCGGGCTCTCGGAAGGGACTATGTGGCCAAACGGGTAGTAGGCATTTTTGGTGTTCACCGAAACGTTTGCTAGCGCGGGGACAAACATTTCGTTCATTAACTTCATGAAAGCACGGGCGTCTCCAATTTTGCGTTGCCTTGGTTTAGTTTTATCTCTCTCTTCCGGCGGCGAAGGCTCAATGTGATCAAGGAATTCTATGCTCACCTCAAAACGTAGTGTTTTGTGCAACCGGAGGTCTCGCACCGTTGGATGGGCGTGCTTGGCGGCGAAGCGGAAAGGTTCAAACTTAAAATTGATGTCTTCATATCGGCACCCGTCAAAGGAAGAGGTGTTTAGGAGCAAGGCAACATACGGCATCGTTTGATGGCCGCTCGTGCGGAACTCGTAGGAGTCTTTGCCGTCCCTTTTGACCTTGTAGGCGTCCCGGAGTTGCGCCCCGTGCATACATATCACGCTAGAAATGTACGGAAGAAGAGGAAAAAGGGCGGAAGTTGAGCCTAGCATGCGAAAGGTGGCGGCAACCACTTGAGCGTCCCACGCCGGAATAACGAACCATCCTTTGAGGTCTTTGTTCTCTTCTTTGGCTTTATCTAGCACGGTTCTTAATTGTTTAGCCCACGGGGTGGCGGTGGGTGGAGACTCCTTGGCTTCGGCTTGGGAATAGTCCAACTCATACGGCTTTAGGTAGAAACGCTTGTGCTTGAACAAAAGCTTTTCGAGCTCGTTGTAGTTATTGTGCGCAACGGAAGAGACCCTACCTCGATCTAGAATTTCCGTGGAGTTGCTCCCAACGAAGGCGGATTGAATATCGGTGCCTTCCACATCCAGGTAAAACTCGGAGTAGTCTTGTAGTCGGCGGTAGACTTCGGGAACGAAAATGCGCTGGCGTGTGTCAAATATTTTGCCTTCAATGGCTTCAAGTTGGCGTGACGGAAAGCGTGTTTGCAACGGCGAATTTGAGGCTTGGTGTTTTTGAAAGAGGTGTGACGGAGAATAGTTGAATAGCGTTGAAAGGCCATCATCGGCGGCTTTGGAGCTTCCAAATAGGGTGAAATTCATGGTGTTTTCGGGATGAACGAAAAGGTGGCTTGGCGTCAATTGAAAGATTGCGAGCGTGGATTTGAACTCGGGAATTGAGATGATGATTTGAAACCTGCGGGAAGTACTCCAGAACTTGAACAGCCCAGGATTTTCTCCAATCACCGAATAGCCTGGACTACTGGTGGATCCATCAACAAAATGCTGAGGGTCAATCGAAAAAAAATAGACACTCAGAAAGTGTCCGTGTTTTGCCCTCTAGCCATCAACCATCATGTTGACCATTTGGCATGACTGACTTCCGGCCGGCCCCTCGAAAACGGCTGCGGTGTGGGGGTGCACTATCGGCGCATCGTAGAGCCGTGTGCACCTTTATGTTTCGAATCCTTTTGCGGTGTTGACACCCGAGACATGCCACATCGCGTGGTATATTTGGTTTTGGGTCCCGACGGTGTTTTGCCATCTGGCCTTCAACCATCATGTTGACCATTTGGCATGACTGACTTCCGGCTGCCCCCTTGAAAACGGCTGCGGCGTGGGGGTGCACTGTCGGTGCAACGCAGAGCCGTGTGCACCTTTATGTTTTGAATCCTTTTACGGTGTTGACACCCGAGACATGCCACATCGCGTGGTATATTTAGTTTTGGGTCCCGACATTGTTTTGCCATCTGACCATCAACCATCACGTTGACCATTTGGCATGACAGACTTCCGGCCAGCCCCTCGAAAACGGCTGCAGAGTGGGGCCGCACTGTCGGCATAGCATAGAGCCGTGTACAGCTTTATGTTTTTAATCCTTTTACGGTGTTGATACCCACGACATGCCACATCGCGTGGTATATTTGGTTTTGGGCCCCGGCCGTGTTTTGCCATCTAGCCATCAACCATCATGTTGACCATTTGGCATGACTGACTTCCGGCTAGCCCCTCCACAACGGCTGCATCGTGGGGGTGCACCGTCGGCGCAGCGCAGAGCCGTGTGCACCTTTATGTTTCGAATCCTTTTACGGTGTTGACACCCAAAACATGCCACATCGCGTGGTATATTTGGTTTTGGGTCCCGACGTTGTTTTGCCATCTAGCCATCAACCATCATGTTGACCATTTAACATGACAAACTTCCGGCCAGCCCCTCCACAACGGCTGCATCGTGGGGCGGCACTGTCGGCATACCATAGAGCCGTGAGCACCTTTATGTTTCGAATCCTTTTACGGTGTTGACACCCAAGACATGCCACATCGCGTGGTATATTTGGTTTCGGGTCCCGACTGTGTTTTGCCATCTCGCCATCAACCATCATGTTGACCATTTGGCATGACACACTTCCGGCCAGCCCCTCGAAAACGGCTGCAGCGTGGGGGTGCACTGTCGGCATAGCATAGAGCCGTGAGCACCTTTATGTTTCGAATCCTTTTACGGTGTTGACACCCAGGACATGCCACATCGCGTGGTATATTTGGTTTTGGGTCCCGACCGTGTTTTGCCATCTCGCCATCAACCATCATGTTGACCATTGGGCATGACTGACTTCCGGCCAGCCCCTGGAAAACGGGTGCAGCGTGGGGGTGCACTGTCGGCATAGCAAAGAGCCGTGTGCACCTTTATGTTTCGAATCCTTTTGCGGTGTTGACACCCAAGACATGCCACATCGCGTGGTATATTTGGTTTTGGGTCCCCACCGTGTTTTGCCATCTAGCCATCAACCATCATGTTGACCATTTGGCATGACTGACTTCCGGCCAGCCCCTCCACAACGGCTGCATCGTGGGGGTGCACTGTCGGCGCATCGTAGAGCCGTGTGCACCTTTATGTTTCGAATCCTTTTGCGGTGTTGACACCCAAGACATGCCACATCGCGTGGTATATTTGGTTTGGGGTCCCGACGGTGTTTTGCCATCTGGCCATCAACCATTATGTTGACCATTTGGCATGACTGACTTCCGGCTGCCCCCTTGAAAACGGCTCCGGTGTGAGGGTGCACTGTCGGCGCATCGTAGAGCCTTGTGCACCTTTATGTTTCGAATCCTTTTGCGGTGTTGACAGCCAAGACATGCCACATCGCGTGGTATATTTGGTTTTGGGTCCCGGCCGTGTTTTGCCATCTAGCCATCAACCATCATGTTGACCATTTGGCATGACTGACTTCCGGCCGGCCGCTCCAAAACGGCTGCATCGTGGGGGTGCACTTTCGGGGCATCGTATAGCCGTGTGCACCTTTATGATTTGAATCCTTTTGCGGTGTTGACACCCAAGACATGCCACATCGCGTGGTATATTTGGTTTTGCGTCCCGACGGTGTTTTGCCTTCTGGCCATCAACCATTATGTTGACCATTTGGCATGACTGACTTCCGGCTGCCCCCTTGAAAACGGCTCCGGTGTGAGGGTGCACTGTCGGCGCATCCTAGAGCCGTGTGCACCTTTATGTTTCGAATTCTTTTGCGGTGTTGACACCCAAGACATGCCACATCGCGTGGTATATTTGGTTTGGGGTTCCGGCCGTGTTTTGCCATCTAGCCATCAACCATCATGTTGACCATTTGGCATGACAGACTTCCGGCCGGCCCCTCGAAAACGGCTGCGGTGTGGGGGTGCACTATCGGCGCATCGTAGAGCCGTGTGCACCTTTATGTTTCGAATCCTTTTGCGGTGTTGACACCCAAGACATGCCACATCGCGTGGTATATTTGGTTTTGCGTCCCGACGGTGTTTTGCCATCTGGCCTTCAACCATCATGTTGACCATTTGGCATGACTGACTTCCGGCTGCCCCCTTGAAAACGGCTGCGGCGTGGGGGTGCACTGTCGGTGCAACGCAGAGCCGTGTGCACCTTTATGTTTCGAATCCTTTTACGGTGTTGACACCCAAGACATGCCACATCGCGTGGTATATTTGGTTTTGGATCCCGACCGTGTTTTGCCATCTAGCCATTAACCATCATGTTGACCATTTGGCATGACTGACTTCTGGCCGGCCCCTGGAAAACGGCTGCGTTCTGGGGGTGCACTGTCGGCGCAGCGTAGAGCCGTGAGCACCTTTATGTTTCGAATCCTTTTAAGGTGTTGACACCCAAGACATGCCACATTGCGTGGTATATTTGGTTTTGGGTTCCGACCGTGTTTTGCCATCTAGCCATCAACCATCATGTTGACCATTTGGCATGACTGACTTCCGGCCAGCCCCTCCACAACGGCTTCATCGTGGGGGTGCACTGTCGGCGCAGCGAAGAGCCGTGTGCACCTTTATGTTTCGAATCCTCTTACGGTGTTGACACCCAAGACATGCCACATCGCGTGTTATATTTGGTTTTGGGTCCGGACCGTGTCTTGCCATCTAGCCATCAACCATCATGTTGACCATTTGGCATGACTGACTTCCTGCCGGCCCCTCGAAAACGGCTGCAGTGTCTGGGTCCACTGTCGGCGCATCGTAGAGCCGTGTGCACCTTTATGTTTCGAATCCCTTTGCGGTGTTGACACCCAAGACATGCCACATCGCGCGGTATATTTGGTTTTGGGTCCCGGCCGTGTTTTGCCATCTAGCCATCAACCATCATGTTAACCATTTGGCATGACTGACTTCCGGCCAGCCCCTCCACAACGGCTGCATCGTGGGGGTGCACCGTCGGCGTAGCACGGAGCCGTGTGCACCTTTATGTTTCGAATCCTTTTACGGTGTTGACACCCAAGACATGCCACATCGCGTGGTATATTTGGTTTTGGGTCCCGACCGTGTCTTGCCATCTAGCCATCAACCATCATGTTGACCATTTGGCATGACTGACTTCCGGCCAGCCCCTCGAAAACGGCTGCGGTGTGGGGGTGCACTGACGGCGCATTGTTGAGCCGTGTGCACCTTTATGTTTCAAATCCTTTTGCGGTGTTGACACCCAAGACATGCCACATCGCGTGGTATATTTGGTTTTGGGTCCCGGCCGTGTTTTGCCATCTAGCCATCAACCATCATGTTGACCATTTGGCATGACTGACTTCCGGCCAGCCCCTCGAAAACGGCTGCGGTGTAGGGGTGCACTGTCCGCGCATCGTAGAGCTGTGTGCACCTTTATGTTTTGAATCCTTTTACGGTGTTGACACCCAAGACATGCCACATCGCGTGGTATATTTGGTTTTGGGTCCCGACCGTGTCTTGCCATCTAGCCATCAACCATCATGTTGACCATTTGGCATGACTGACTTCCGGCCGGCCCCTCGAAAACGGTTGCAGTGTGGGCGTGCACTGTCGGCACATCGTAAAGCCGTGTGCACCTTTATGTGTCGAATCGTTTTGCGGTGTTGACACCCAAGACATGCCACATCGCGTGGTCTATTTGGTTTTGGGTCCCGGCCGTGTTTTGCCATCTAGCCATCAACCATCATGTTGACCATTTGGCATGACTGACTTCCGGCCAGCCCCTCCACAACGGCTGCATCGTGGGGGTGCACCGTCGGCGTAGCACAGAGCCGTGTGCACCTTTATGTTTCGAATTCTTTTACGGTGTTGACACCCAAGACATGCCACATCGCGTGGTATATTTGGTTTTGGGTCCCGACCGTGTCTTGCCATCTAGCCATCAACCATCATGTTGACCATTTGGCATGACTGACTTCCGGCCAGCCCCTCGAAAACGGCTGCGGTGTGGGGGTGCACTGACGGCGCATTGTAGAGCGGTGTGCACCTTTATGTTTCAGAGCCTTTTGCGGTGTTGACACCCAAGACATGCCACATCGCGTGGTATATTTGGTTTTGGGTCCCGGCCGTGTTTTGCCATCTAGCCATCAACCATCATGTTGACCATTTGGCATGACTGACTTCCGGCCAGCCCCTCGAAAACGGCTGCGGTGTAGGGGTGCACTGTCCGCGCATCGTAGAGCCGTGTGCACCTTTATGTTTTGAATCCTTTTACGGTGTTGACACCGAAGACATGCCACATCGCGTGGTATATTTGGTTTTGGGTCCCGACCGTGTCTTGCCATCTAGCCATCAACCATCATGTTGACCATTTGGCATGACTGACTTCCGGCCGGCCCCTCGAAAACGGTTGCAGTGTGGGCGCGCACTGTCGGCGCATCGTAAAGCCGTGTGCACCTTTATGTTTCGACTCGTTTTGCGGTGTTGACACCCAAGACATGCCACATCGCGTGGTCTATTTGGTTTTGGGTCCCGGCCGTGTTTTGCCATCTAGCCATCAACCATCATGTTGACCATTTGGCATGAATGACTTCCGGCCAGCCCCTCGAAAATGGCTGCGGTGTGGGGGTGCACTATCGGCGCATCGTAGAGCCGTGTGCACCTTTATGTTTCGAATCCTTTTACGGTGTTGACACCCAAGACATGCCACATCGCGTGGTATATTTGGTTTTGGGTCCCGACCGTGTTTTGCCATCTCGCCATCAACCATCATGTTGACCATTTGGCATGACTGACTTCCTGCCAGCCCCTCGAAAACGGCTGCAGCGTGGGGGTGCACTGTCGGCATAGCATAGAGCCGTGTGCACCTTTATGTTTCGAATCCTTTTACGGTGTTGACACCCAAGACATGCCACATCGCGTGGTATATTTGGTTTTGGGTCCCGACTGTGTCTTGCCATCTAGCCATCAACCATCATGTTGACCATTTGGCATGACAGACTTCCGGCCAGCCCCTCGAAACCGGCTGCAATGTGGGAGTGCACTGTCGGCGCATCGTAGAGCCGTGTGCACCTTTATGTTTCTAATCCTTTTGCGGTGTTGACACTGAAGACATGCCACATCGCCTGGTCTACTTGGTTTTGGGTCCCGGCCGTGTTTTGCCATCTAGCCATCAACCATCATGTTGACCATTTGGCATGACTGACTTCCGGCCAGCCCCTCGAAAACGGCTGCGGTGTGGGGGTGCACTATCGGCGCATCGTAGAGCCGTGTGCACCTTTATGTTTCGAATCCTTTTGCTGTGTTGACACCCAAGACATGCCACATCGCGTGGTATATTTCGTTTTGGGTCCCGACGGTGTTTTGCCATCTAGCCATCAACCATCATGTTGACCATTTGGCATGACTGACTTCCGGTTGCCCCCCTTGAAAAAGGCTTCGGCGTGGGGGTGCACTGTCGGTGCAAAGCAGAGCCGTGTGCACCTTTATGTTTTGAATCCTTTTACGGTGTTGAAACCCAAGACATGCCACATCGCGTGGTATATTTGGTTTTGGGTCTCGACGTTGTTTTGCCATCTGACCATCAACCATCATGTTGACCATTTGGCATGACTGACTTCCGGCCAGCCCCTCGAAAACAGCTGCAGCGTGGGGGTGCACTATCGGCATGGCATACACCTTTGATTTTACCGGGCACAAAATGGCCAAAACCCGGATTCTATCCAAATGGTTGAGGAAATTGACACATCTTTGTTGTGTATTAAGCTTGTTTTGAAACTTTTGTGGTTTTCGCCTATCATTCATGATAACAGTTGACGCATGACTCATTTTGAGTGCCAAGATGTCATGCACATCCAATATTTCGGGCAAAACAAAAACTCAATTTGTGTGGAGAAATGAATTACTTACTTGTCCAACACAATACAAAATGGAAACCATTGCAATGTATGTAGACAACATAGATTGACCCTGATCTACACACGATTCACATTGTCCTTGTGCTTTTTGTCTTGCACCATGCAGTTATAATGTGATATGCTCGTCAATACCCCAACTTTTCATAACAAACATTTCACTAAAAAAATCATACAAATGCCCAATCATTTGCTTCACCCAATGTCTAGCAACCGATCACTGCACCTACCAACTGTCGTCAAACTTGTACGCCGCCCTAAACTCTGACCAAAACTGATCTTCTTGCAGTCTCTGCCTCGCATGCGTTTTATTACTTCAAATGTTGCAAAATCAATCCTTGCCAAGCATGCAATGGGTTGTTGCACTTCACAGGGTTGCGTAATCGTAATATGCAAAACGAGTCTCGCACATGCAAAATCGCTCGCTGTATGTCAGCATGGCAACAACAACTAATGGATGCAGGAAATGCCTGTGCTGCCATCAATCCTTGCCAAGCATGCAGTGGGTTGTTGCACTTCAGCGGGTTGCTGATAAATATTAACTGGTGAAGCAACAGAAAAATTGTCATCGCTGTGTGTTGTACCTTCAGCAGATGGTTCAAAAACAGCTGTAATCAATTAACTTACAAATTCAGAAGAGGCCACTGGCTGAACTGTAACTCTGACTACCATCAACGAATCGTAATATGCAAAATGAGTCTTGCAGCTGCAAAGTCGCTGCATTTCAGCAGCAGCTAATGGATGGAGGAACACAAAAAAACATGCAGTGCGCTCCATGCCTCTGGTGTCAGCAAACTTGGCACAATGTGCAGTGGGTTGTTGTGCAGCAATGGTTTGCTGAGAAATAATCACTGATCAAGAAACAGAGAAGTAGCTCAAGTTAAGCAATCAAACATTGTGACTGTCCCTGCTGGCCTTGCAGAAGCTGCTGCTGCTGCTGCCCCTGCAGAAGTTGCTGCAACAGCTGCCCCTGCAGAAAATGCTGCTGCTGCCCCTGCAGAAAATGCTGCTGCCCCTGGAGATGCTGCCCTTGCAGAAATTGCTGCCCTTGCAGAAGTTGCTGCCCTTGCAGAAGTTGCTGCAGCGTGTTATGGTTCTGTGCTTGTGCTGGCAGCAATGGCAACCCTTGTGGAGGCAACGCTGTCAGGACACTCTGCAATGGGTGCACTGGTTGCTGTGTTGGTGGTGGCATCAAACTTTGCAATACCTGTGTTACCAACTGTGTCGGCATCTGCGGCATCTGTGTCGGCAACTGTGTCTGCTGTGAAACTGAGCCCTGATTACCTGCCTCCTGACCCTGCCCTTGATTTCGCAGCAACTCCAGAATGGACTCGAGCTTGGAGGAAACGTCATCCCGTGCTTGGATTGTAGTGTCTGCTTTGTCCTCTGCCTCGACACCCTGCTCCGCATGCGCTGCTGCTGCTGCTGCTGCTGCTACAGCAGCTGCTGCTTCCTTCTTCGCCTGGGCTTGCGCCGTTTTTTTTGCCTTGTCCTCTGCCGCTTTTTTCGCCTTGTCCGCTGCTCGCTTCTCCGCTGCCGCGCGCTTCTGCTCCTTTGCTGCTGCTGCAGCCTCCTTCTGAGCCTCCCTCTGAGCTGCCTTTTTTGCTTTGTCGGCGGCCTGCTTCTCTGCTGCGGCCCGTTTCTTCGCCTGCTCCTTTGCTGCTGCTGCTGCTTCCTTCTGTGCCCGATCTGCCGCCGCCTTTTTCGCTTTGTCGGCTGCCTCCTTCTCTGCTGCGGCGCGCTTCCTCTCCGTCGCTGTTGCTGCTGCATCCTTCTTCGCCACCACCATGCTCCCGTCATCGCCCCCATCTCCGCTGTCGCTGCTCACATGGATGTCCGCAGCACTATCGAGCCTCCGATTGCCTTTGGCCTGAAGACGACACAAAGCGAACAATGAACATCGCATGAAGACAGGGTGGCAGGCACTGTGGTAGGGTAAGAATTAGGTAAAGTAAGGTGAGGAGAAGGGTGCGCGATATGAGAAACCAGGGGGGGGGGGTGCTACCAATTGTCGGGGTGTCATAAAAAAGGGCAGGGCGCAATTTGTGTGTCGTGTATGAAAATGGATAGGCGGGCGAACACCAAGCAATGTATGTAGTGCGTGTGATGAGAAAAAAGGTGGGGATTCTGCATTGCTTGTGTGGCTATCATGAGAAGAGGAGGGGGGGTGCGGGTGGTTGAGGTTGGGACAAACCTACAGTGATGGTGTGATCACACCCCGTGCTGGGCACCTGGTGGCCCTCTGCCCATAGCGCCAGCCCTAAGGCAGAATCCTCCACACCGATCTCAATTCCTATTGGACACTTCCAGTGGGGCGTACTAGGGTTGCCTGTGTGTCTGAGGAGAGACAATTTTTGTAAAGCACGGAGCAAATACCTCCGCATAAATGACACTAGGTATGCTCAAGCCGCACAGGGGACTCAGGCAGTCCTGTACCATGTTGGTCCTGCACTGGGCTTTGCTTTTGCTGTCCTACATGGTCATGCACCCCCATGTTGGCCACATCCTGTGCCTTGTCCTCAGGGTGTGCAATGTCCACGTTGGTGCCATCCACTGCCTGCTCTTGCAATCTGCTGTACCCGTATCCTGCAGGCATCTCTGGTGGCACCAAACGGGGACGGTTCTTCCCAGCCTCCACTGCCTGCTTCAGGCGTAGCACCAACATGTCGTGCTTTGCACTTCGTGGAAAGTACAACTCAAATTGTTCCAACAGAGCATGGAGGGAAGCCTTTGAATATGTTTTGAGTACGTCCATTGGTACATTCCGGGTTTCCTCTATTTGAGCAGCCATCCGTAATATCTCCTCTCGTTCAACACAACGACCAGGGGCTTTTTTGGCCTTCTTGGCTGCCGGTTTGGCCTTCTTCTTGGCCTTGTGACCACTACCAGGGGTACCCTGCGCTGTGCGCTTGCGGCTTGCTGCCTCCTCATCGGATTCTGCAGCATAAGAAGTGTCTGACCCACTGGTACCCGTTTCCTCTGCTTGTTCAGATTCTATAATCACGTCCGGGTGAAACTCCCTGCAGCCTGGTGGTAATTGTTCCATGGGGAGGATGTCTCTCAGTGGGTGCCAAAATGTCTTGCCCTTCTCCTGCTTGTATCTCACCTCTACCAGGCCTGGGTTGGCCTTGGTTCTAGACCCAGTAACAACTTCACCACGAGCCGCCAGCAGGGTCACAGGTATGGTGGTACTGGGTGTACCAAGTGGACGCATAGAACCCCACAGGGCCCACACTGGCTCACGCAGTTTTACGCCCAGAGTGGCAGCAGTAATCACTGCATCAGGGCGGACTTGTCGGAGGATGACATCGCTACAGATAAACTGCCCTTCTATGTCCTTTGGGGTTAACATTGTCAGTCTAGGGAGGAAATTGATGATAGGTAAGAGGCAAAAGTGTGCAGAGCCCCCGGGGGGGGGGGGGATCCTTGGGGTTGTACACAACACCTCAACTGAGCGGGGGGGGGGGGGGCAGATTTTTGGGTGTGTGCACAATGAATAAACTGCTACATACTGGAGTGTGGCAACACAAAACACACTTGCTGCAAATCCACCACCAGCAGCACAGATCTCCACTTGCAGTTCAAGAATGACGAAGTCAACTGAAATCCACCAAAATCAGCAGCCCCAGGTCACGGAAATCAGAGTGAAGCCCAACCAGGATGCCCAAAACGACCTCGGAGGTCACGAAACCCAGAGTGAAATCCAAAAAGCAGGCCCAAAAGGACCTTCAGTGAAGCCTGTTGCCCAGCGCCAGAGTGCAGCAGCCCATTGCAGAGCACCACGGTGCAGAAGTGGAGGGCAACGCGAAGCAGGTGAAGAATGCCCGTAGGTGGAAGGTCCTCGAAATCAGGCCCATGCCCAAAGTCAACTCGAAGTATACTGTGCACGGAAGTGGAAAACCAGGAGTGACACAAAACAGGCAGCAGCAAGCAGCAGCAGCAGCAGCATGCCGTTCACCGGCAGTACACATCCAGTTCCTTACAGCAGTTCTCAACCATTCAAGACAGCTTGAACCACCACTGCACCACAAACCGAGTTCTCAGTTACCCACTCACCTCAATTCTCAACTTTATTTCAAAAACCTGGGCCAACCTTTGTGACACGAAGTTCTTTAGCGCCTTGTACGCTGCGACCAGTTCAAACCGAGTTCTCAGTTAACCACACACCTTAGTTCTCATCGTCATTTCAAAAACCTGGGCCAACCTTTGTGACGCGAAGTTCTTTAGCGCCTCGTACGGTGCGACCAGTTCAAAACGAGTTCTCAGTTAACCACACACCTCAGTTCTCATCGTCATTTCAAAAGCCTGTGGCAACCTTTGTGAAGCGAAGTTCTTTGGAGCCTCGTACGCTGCAACCAGTTCAAGCCGAGTTCTGAGTTACCTGCACACCTCAGTTCTCAAAGTCAGTTCAAAAACCTGTGCCAACCTTTGTGAAGCAAAGTTCTTTTGAGCATCGTAGGGTGGGACCAGTTCAAACTGACTTCTCAGTTAACCACACACCTCAGTTCTCATTGTCATTTCAAACACCTGCCAACCTTTGTGAAGCCTAGTTCTTTTGAGCATTGTGCGGTGCAAAGGGCCCGTGCCTGCAAGTTTGAGACTATTTGCCAAAGATGAGCTACAAAGCCTGACCGTTGGAATGGGTACTTCTGCACCACAGGAGATCCCTTTTCAGGGAGAGTCAAGGGTTGCAGAACAGGCTTTGCAACAAATCAGGCAAATAGTAAACTCACAGAGCCAAGACCGGGCAAAGAAGGCACAACACAAGCAAGTGCACAGCACGTCAACTGTCAACTGTTCCGAAACCTTTACCAGCAACACAAATCAAGTCCCAGGGACCTCAGTTCTCAACAGTTCTCACCAGTTCAACGTTGTGTTTGCAAGCAAAGCAAAACGAAGGCAATTGCACAGCATAAGTCAGAAATGTTGTGTCAAAATTTAGCAGTCAATAGCCGGAAATGTCCGGATCGATCTGCACTACAGCTGAGCAGCACAAAAAAAGCAGAACAACAATATTAAAACGACTTTTGGCAGGCATCTTTAGATTCAACCACACCATTGTAATGTTCTGACACAACCACACTTTTGTTCCAAAGAATCAAATGTATTCAAGCAATGGATTTTGCAAAAATTCATGTTTGAAAGACAAATTTTTGGCACCGCGGCCGTTTCAGATCCGTTGGGCCGTTTCAGATCCAGTGCGGTAGCGTAAATGCGGTTTTGGCCGCAGAATGCCCCACAAAATCATAGGTGAGAGCTGTGTGCACCTTTATGTTTCGAATCCTTTTACGGTGTTGACACCCAAGACATGCCACATCGCGTGGTATATTTGGTTTTGGGTCCCGACCGTGTCTTGCCATCTAGCCATCAACCATCATGTTGACCATTTGGCATGACTGACTTCCGGCCAGCCCCTCCACAACGGCTGCATCGTGGGGGTGCACCGTCGGCGTAACGCAGAGCCGTGTGCACCTTTATGTTTCGAATCCTTTTACGGTGTTGACACCCAAGACATGCCACATCGCGTGGTATATTTGGTTTTGGGTCCCGACCGTGTCTTGCCATCTAGCCATCAACCATCATGTTGACCATTTGGCATGAGTGACTTCCGGCCGGCCCCTGGAAAACGGCTGCGTTCGGGGGGTGCAATGTCGGCGCGGCGTAGAGCCGTGAGCACCTTTATGTTTCGAATCCTTTTACGGTGTTGACACCCAAGACATGCCACATTGCGTGGTATATTTGGTTTTGGGTCCCGACCGTGTTTTGCCATCTAGCCATCAACCATCATGTTGACCATTTGGCATGACTGACTTCCGGCCAGCCCCTCGAAAACGGCTGCGGTGTGGGGGTGCACTGACGGCGCATTGTAGAGCGGTGTGCACCTTTATGTTTCAAAGCCTTTTGCGGTGTTGACACCCAAGACATGCCACATCGCGTGGTATATTTGGTTTTGGGTCCCGGCCGTGTTTTGCCATCTAGCCATCAACCATCATGTTGACCATTTGGCATGACTGACTTCCGGCCAGCCCCTCGAAAACGGCTGCGGTGTAGGGGTGCACTGTCCGCGCATCGTAGAGCCGTTTGCACCTTTATGTTTTGAATCCTTTCACGGTGTTGACACCCAAGACATGCCACATCGCGTGGTATATTTGGTTTTGGGTCCCGACCGTGTCTTGCCATCTAGCCATCAACCATCATGTTGACCATTTGGCATGACTGACTTCCGGCCGGCCCCTCGAAAACGGTTGCAGTGTGGGCGTGCACTGTCGGCGCATCGTAAAGCCGTGTGCACCTTTATGTTTCGACTCGTTTTGCGGTGTTGACACCCAAGACATGCCACATCGCGTGGTCTATTTGGTTTTGGGTCTCGGCCGTGTTTTGCCATCTAGCCATCAACCATCATGTTGACCATTTGGCATGAATGACTTCCGGCCAGCCCCTCGAAAACGGCTGCGTTCTGGGGGTGCACTGTCGGCGCGGCGTAGAGCCGTGAGCACCTTTATGTTTCGAATCACTTTACGGTGTTGACACCCAAGACATGCCACATTGCGTGGTATATTTGGTTTTGGGTCCCGACCGTGTTTTGCCATCTAGCCATCAACCATCATGTTGACCATTTGGCATGACTGACTTCCGGCCAGCCCCTCGAAAACGGCTGCGGTGTGGGGGTGCACTGACGGCGCATTGTAGAGCGGTGTGCACCTTTATGTTTCAAAGCCTTTTGCGGTGTTGACACCCAAGACATGCCACATCGCGTGGTATATTTGGTTTTGGGTCCCGGCCGTGTTTTGCCATCTAGCCATCAACCATCATGTTGACCATTTGGCACGACTGACTTCCGGCCAGCCCCTCGAAAACGGCTGCGGTGTAGGGGTGCACTGTCCGCGCATCGTAGAGCCGTGTGCACCTTTATGTTTTGAATCCTTTCACGGTGTTGACACCCAAGACATGCCACATCGCGTGGTACATTTGGTTTTGGGTCCCGACCGTGTCTTGCCATCTAGCCATCAACCATCATGTTGACCATTTGGCATGACTGACTTCCGGCCGGCCCCTCGAAAACGGTTGCAGTGTGGGCGTGCACTGTCGGCGCATCGTAAAGCCGTGTGCACCTTTATGTTTCGACTCGTTTTGCGGTGTTGACACCCAAGACATGCCACATCGCGTGGTTTATTTGGTTTTGGGTCCCGGCCGTGTTTTGCCATCTAGCCATCAACCATCATGTTGACCATTTGGCATGAATGACTTCCGGCCAGCCCCTCGAAAACGGCTGCGGTGTGGGGGTGCACTATCGGCGCATCGTAGAGCCGTGTGCACCTTTATGTTTCGAATCCTTTTACGGTGTTGACACCCAAGACATGCCACATCGCGTGGTATATTTGGTTTTGGGTCCCGACCGTGTTTTGCCATCTAGCCATCAACCATCATGTTGACCATTTGGCATGACTGACTTCCGGCCAGCCCCTCGAAAACAGCTGCAGCGTGGGGGTGCACTATCGGCATAGCGCAGAGCCGTGTGCACCTTTATGTTTCGAATCCTTTTACGGTGTTGACACCCAAGACATGCCACATCGCGTGGTATATTTGGTTTTGGGTCCCGACTGTGTCTTGCCATCTAGCCATCAACCATCATGTTGACCATTTGGCATGACTGACTTCCGGCCAGCCCCTCGAAACCGGCTGCAATGTGGGGGTGCACTGTCGGCGCATCGTAGAGCCGTGTGCACCTTTATGTTTCTAATCCTTTTGCGGTGTTGACACTGAAGACATGCCACATCGCCTGGTCTACTTGGTTTTGGGTCCCGGCCGGGTTTTGCCATCTGACCATCAACCATCATGTTGACCATTTGGCATGACTGACTTCCGGCCAGCCCCTCGAAAACAGCTGCAGCGTGGGGGTGCACTATCGGCATAGCATAGAGCTGTGTGCACCTTTATGTTTCGAATCCTTTTACGGTGTTGACACCCAAGACATGCCACATCGCGTGGTATATTTGGTTTTGGGTCCCGACCGTGTCTTGCCATCTAGCCAACAACCATCATGTTGACCATTTGGCATGACTGACTTCCGGCCAGCCCCTCCACAACGGCTGCATCGTGGGGGTGCACCGTCGGGGTAGCGCAGAGCCGTGTGCACCTTTATGTTTCGAATCCTTTTACGGTGTTGACACCCAAGACATGCCACATCGCGTGGTATATTTGGTTTTGGGTCCCGACCGTGTCTTGCCATCTAGCCATCAACCATCATGTTGACCATTTGGCATGAGTGACTTCCGGCCGGCCCCTCGAAAACGGCTGCGTTCTGGGGGTGCACCGTCGGCGCAGCGTAGAGCCGTGAGCACCTTTATGTTTCGAATCCTTTTACTGTGTTGACACCCAAGACATGCCACATTGCGTGGTATATTTGGTTTTGGGTCCCGACCGTGTTTTGCCATCTAGCCATCAACCATCATGTTGACCATTTGGCATGACTGACTTCCGGCCAGCCCCTCCACAACGGCTGCATCGTGGGGGTGCACTGTCGGCGCAGTGCAGAGCCGTGTGCACCTTTATGTTTTGAATCCTTTTACGGTGTTGACACCCAGGACATGCCACATCGCGTGGTATATTTGGTTTTGGGTCCCGGCCGTGTTTTGCCATCTAGCCATCAACCATAATGGTGACCATTTGGCATGACTGACTTCCGGCCAGCCCCTCCAAAACGGCTTTATCGTGGGGTGCACTGTCGGGGCATCGTAGAGCCGTGTGCACCTTTATGTTTCGAATCCTTTTGCGGTGTTGACACCCAAGACATGCCACATCGCGTGGTATATTTGGTTTTGGGTCCCGGCCGTGTTTTGCCATCTAGCCATCAACCATCATGTTGACCATTTGGCATGACTGACTTCCGGCCGGCCGCTCCAAAACGGCCGCATCGTGGGGGTGCACTGTCGGGGCATCGTAGAGCCGTGTGCACCTTTATGATTTGAATCCTTTTGCGGTGTTGACACCCAAGACATGCCACATCGCGTGGTATATTTGGTTTTGCGTCCCGACGGTGTTTTGCCTGCTGGCCATCAACCATTATGTTGACCATTTGGCATGACTGACTTCCGGCTGCCCCCTTGAAAACGGCTCCGGTGTGAGGGTGCACTGTCGGCGCATCCTAGAGCCCTGTGCACCTTTACGTTTCGAATCCTTTTGCGGTGTTGACACCCAAGACATGCCACATCGCGTGGTATATTTGGTTTGGGGTTCCGGCCGTGTTTTGCCATCTAGCCATCAACCATCATGTTGACCATTTGGCATGACAGACTTCCGGCCGGCCCCTCGAAAACGGCTGCGGTGTGGGGGTGCACTATCGGCGCATCGTAGAGCCGTGTGCACCTTTATGTTTCGAATCTCTGCGGTGTTGACACCCAAGACATGCCACATCGCGTGGTATATTTGGTTTTGGGTCCCGACGGTGTTTTGCCATCTGGCCTTCAACCATCATGTTGACCATTTGGCATGACTGACTTCCGGCTGCCCCCTTGAAAACGGCTGCGGCGTGGGGGTGCACTGTCGGTGCAACGCAGAGCCGTGTGCACCTTTATGTTTTGAATGCTTTTACGGTGTTGACACCCAAGACATGCCACATCGCGTGGTTCATTTGGTTTTGGGTCCCGACGTTGTTTTGCCATCTGACCATCAACCATCATGTTGACCATTTGGCATGACAGACTTCCGGCCAGCCCCTCGAAAACGGCTGCAGAGTGGGGCCGCACTGTCGGCATAGCATAGAGCCGTGTGCAGCTTTATGTTTTGAATCCTTTTACGGTGTTGATACCCACGACATGCCACATCGCGTGGTATATTTGGTTTTGGGTCCCGGCCGTGTTTTGCCATCTAGCCATCAACCATCATGTTGACCATTTGGCATGACTGACTTCCGGCTAGCCCCTCCACAACGGCTGCATCGTGGGGGTGCACCGTCGGCGCAGCGCAGAGCCGTGTGCACCTTTATGTTTCGAATCCTTTTACGGTGTTGACACCCAAAACATGCCACATCGCGTGGTATATTTGGTTTTGGGTCCCGACGTTGTTTTGCCATCTAGCCATCAACCATCATGTTGACCATTTGGCATGACAAACTTCCGGCCAGCCCCTCCACAACGGCTGCATCGTGGGGGTGCACTGTCGGCATACCATAGAGCCGTGAGCACCTTTATGTTTCGAATCCTTTTACGGTGTTGACACCCAAGACATGCCACATCGCGTGGTATATTTGGTTTTGGGTCCCGACCGTGTTTTGCCATCTCGCCATCAACCATCATGTTGACCATTTGGCATGACACACTTCCGGCCAGCCCCTCGAAAACGGCTGCAGCGTGGGGGTGCACTGTCGGCATACCATAGAGCCGTGTGCACCTTTATGTTTCGAATCCTTTTACGGTGTTGACACCCAAGACATGCCACATCGCGTGGTATATTTGGTTTTTGGTCCCGACCGTGTCTTGCCATCTAGCCATCAACCATCATGTTGACCATTTGGCATGAGTGACTTCCGGCCGGCCCCTCGAAAACGGCTGCGTTCTGGGGGTGCACCGTCGGCGCAGCGTAGAGCCGTGAGCACCTTTATGTTTCGAATCCTTTTACTGTGTTGACACCCAAGACATGCCACATTGCGTGGTATATTTGGTTTTGGGTCCCGACCGTGTTTTGCCATCTAGCCATCAACCATCATGTTGACCATTTGGCATGACTGACTTCCGGCCAGCCCCTCCACAACGGCTGCATCGTGGGGGTGCACTGTCGGCGCAGTGCAGAGCCGTGTGCACCTTTATGTTTTGAATCCTTTTACGGTGTTGACACCCAGGACATGCCACATCGCGTGGTATATTTGGTTTTGGGTCCCGGCCGTGTTTTGCCATCTAGCCATCAACCATAATGGTGACCATTTGGCATGACTGACTTCCGGCCAGCCCCTCCAAAACGGCTTTATCGTGGGGTGCACTGTCGGGGCATCGTAGAGCCGTGTGCACCTTTATGTTTCGAATCCTTTTGCGGTGTTGACACCCAAGACATGCCACATCGCGTGGTATATTTGGTTTTGGGTCCCGGCCGTGTTTTGCCATCTAGCCATCAACCATCATGTTGACCATTTGGCATGACTGACTTCCGGCCGGCCGCTCCAAAACGGCCGCATCGTGGGGGTGCACTGTCGGGGCATCGTAGAGCCGTGTGCACCTTTATGATTTGAATCCTTTTGCGGTGTTGACACCCAAGACATGCCACATCGCGTGGTATATTTGGTTTTGCGTCCCGACGGTGTTTTGCCTGCTGGCCATCAACCATTATGTTGACCATTTGGCATGACTGACTTCCGGCTGCCCCCTTGAAAACGGCTCCGGTGTGAGGGTGCACTGTCGGCGCATCCTAGAGCCCTGTGCACCTTTACGTTTCGAATCCTTTTGCGGTGTTGACACCCAAGACATGCCACATCGCGTGGTATATTTGGTTTGGGGTTCCGGCCGTGTTTTGCCATCTAGCCATCAACCATCATGTTGACCATTTGGCATGACAGACTTCCGGCCGGCCCCTCGAAAACGGCTGCGGTGTGGGGGTGCACTATCGGCGCATCGTAGAGCCGTGTGCACCTTTATGTTTCGAATCTCTGCGGTGTTGACACCCAAGACATGCCACATCGCGTGGTATATTTGGTTTTGGGTCCCGACGGTGTTTTGCCATCTGGCCTTCAACCATCATGTTGACCATTTGGCATGACTGACTTCCGGCTGCCCCCTTGAAAACGGCTGCGGCGTGGGGGTGCACTGTCGGTGCAACGCAGAGCCGTGTGCACCTTTATGTTTTGAATGCTTTTACGGTGTTGACACCCAAGACATGCCACATCGCGTGGTTCATTTGGTTTTGGGTCCCGACGTTGTTTTGCCATCTGACCATCAACCATCATGTTGACCATTTGGCATGACAGACTTCCGGCCAGCCCCTCGAAAACGGCTGCAGAGTGGGGCCGCACTGTCGGCATAGCATAGAGCCGTGTGCAGCTTTATGTTTTGAATCCTTTTACGGTGTTGATACCCACGACATGCCACATCGCGTGGTATATTTGGTTTTGGGTCCCGGCCGTGTTTTGCCATCTAGCCATCAACCATCATGTTGACCATTTGGCATGACTGACTTCCGGCTAGCCCCTCCACAACGGCTGCATCGTGGGGGTGCACCGTCGGCGCAGCGCAGAGCCGTGTGCACCTTTATGTTTCGAATCCTTTTACGGTGTTGACACCCAAAACATGCCACATCGCGTGGTATATTTGGTTTTGGGTCCCGACGTTGTTTTGCCATCTAGCCATCAACCATCATGTTGACCATTTGGCATGACAAACTTCCGGCCAGCCCCTCCACAACGGCTGCATCGTGGGGGTGCACTGTCGGCATACCATAGAGCCGTGAGCACCTTTATGTTTCGAATCCTTTTACGGTGTTGACACCCAAGACATGCCACATCGCGTGGTATATTTGGTTTTGGGTCCCGACCGTGTTTTGCCATCTCGCCATCAACCATCATGTTGACCATTTGGCATGACACACTTCCGGCCAGCCCCTCGAAAACGGCTGCAGCGTGGGGGTGCACTGTCGGCATACCATAGAGCCGTGAGCACCTTTATGTTTCGAATCCTTTTACGGTGTTGACACCCAGGACATGCCACATCGCGTGGTATATTTGGTTTTGGGTCCCGACCGTGTTTTGCCATCTCGCCATCAACCATCATGTTGACCATTTGGCATGACAGACTTCCGGCCAGCCCCTGGAAAACGGGTGCAGCGTGGGGGTGCACTGTAGGCATAGCAAAGAGCCGTGTGCACCTTTATGTTTCGAATCCTTTTACGGTGTTGACACCCAAGACATGCCACATCGCGTGGTATATTTGGTTTTGGGTCCCCACCGTGTTTTGCCATCTAGCCATCAACCATTATGTTGACCATTTGGCATGACTGACTTCCGGCCAGCCCCTCCACAACGGCTGCATCGTGGGGGTGCACTGTCGGGGCATCGTAGAGCCGTGTGCACCTTTATGTTTCGAATCCTTTTGCGGTGTTGACACCCAAGACATGCCACATTGCGTGGTATATTTGGCTTTGGGTCCCGACGGTGTTTTGCCATATGGCCATCAACCATTATGTTGACCATTTGGCATGACTGACTTCCGGCTGCCCCCTTGAAAACGGCTGCGGTGTGGGGGTGCAGTGTTGGCGCATCGTAGAGCCGTGTGCACCTTTATGTTTCGAATCCTTTTACGGTGTTGACACCCAGGACATGCCACATCGCGTGGTATATTTGGTTTTGGGTCCCGGCCGTGTTTTGCCATCTAGCCATCAACCATAATGTTGACCATTTGGCATGACTGACTTCCGGCCAGCCCCTCCAAAACGGCTTTATCGTGGGGGTGCACTGTCGGCGCATCGTAGAGCCTTGTGCACCTTTATGTTTCGAATCCTTTTGCGGTGTTGACAGCCAAGACATGCCACATCGCGTGGTATATTTGGTTTTGGGTCCCGGCCGTGTTTTGCCATCTAGCCATCAACCATCATGTTGACCATTTGGCATGACTGACTTCCGGCCGGCCGCTCCAAAACGGCTGCATCGTGGGGGTGCACTTTCGGGGCATCGTAGAGCCGTGTGCACCTTTATGATTTGAATCCTTTTGCGGTGTTGACACCCAAGACATGCCACATCGCGTGGTATATTTGGTTTTGCGTCCCGACGGTGTTTTGCCTTCTGGCCATCAACCATTATGTTGACCATTTGGCATGACTGACTTCCGGCTGCCCCCTTGAAAACGGCTCCGGTGTGAGGGTGCACTGTCGGCGCATCCTAGAGCCGTGTGCACCTTTATGTTTCGAATCCTTTTGCGGTGTTGACACCCAAGACATGCCACATCGCGTGGTATATTTGGTTTGGGGTTCCGGCCGTGTTTTGCCATCTAGCCATCAACCATCATGTTGACCATTTGGCATGACAGACTTCCGGCCGGCCCCTCGAAAACGGCTGCGGTGTGGGGGTGCACTATCGGCGCATCGTAGAGCCGTGTGCACCTTTATGTTCCGAATCCTTTTGCGGTTTTGACACCCAAGACATGCCACATCGCGTGGTATATTTGGTTTTGCGTCCCGACGGTGTTTTGCCATCTGGCCTTCAACCATCATGTTGACCATTTGGCATGACTGACTTCCGGCTGCCCCCTTGAAAACGGCTCCGGTGTGAGGGTGCACTGTCGGCGCATCCTAGAGCCGTGTGCACCTTTATGTTTCGAATCCTTTTGCGGTGTTGACACCCAAGACATGCCACATCGCGTGGTATATTTGGTTTGGGGTTCCGGCCGTGTTTTGCCATCTAGCCATCAACCATCATGTTGACCATTTGGCATGACAGACTTCCGGCCGGCCCCTCGAAAACGGCTGCGGTGTGGGGGTGCACTATCGGCGCATCGTAGAGCCGTGTGCACCTTTATGTTTCGAATCCTTTTGCGGTGTTGACACCCAAGACATGCCACCTCGCGTGGTATATTTGGTTTTGCGTCCCGACGGTGTTTTGCCATCTGGCCTTCAACCATCATGTTGACCATTTGGCATGACTGACTTCCGGCTGCCCCCTTGAAAACGGCTGCGGCGTGGGGGTGCATTGTCGGTGCAACGCAGAGCCGTGTGCACCTTTATGTTTTGAATCCTTTTACGGTGTTGACACCCAAGACATGCCACATCGCGTGGTATATTTGGTTTTGGGTCCCGACGTTGTTTTGCCATCTGACCATCAACCATCATGTTGACCATTTGGCATGACAGACTTCCGGCCAACCCCTCGAAAACGGCTGCAGCGTGGGGGTGCATTGTCGGCATAGCATAGAGCCGTGTGCAGCTTTATGTTTTGAATCCTTTTACGGTGTTGACACCCACAACATGCCACATCGCGTGGTATATTTGGTTTTGGGTCCCGGCCGTGTTTTGCCATCTAGCCATCAACCATCATGTTGACCATTTGGCATGACAAACTTCCGGCCAGCCCCTCCACAACGGCTGCATCGTGGGGGGGCACTGTCGGCATACCATAGAGCCGTGAGCACCTTTATGTTTCGAATCCTTTTACAGTGTTGACACCCAAGACATGCCACATCGCGTGGTATATTTGGTTTTGGGTCCCGACCGTGTTTTGCCATCTCGCCATCAACCATCATGTTGACCATTTGGCATGACACACTTCCGGCCAGCCCCTCGAAAACGGCTGCAGCGTGGGGGTGCACTGTCGGCATAGCATAGAGCCGTGAGCACCTTTATGTTTCGAATCCTTTTACGGTGTTGACACCCAAGACATGCCACATTGCGTGGTATATTTGGTTTGGGGTCCCGACCGTGTTTTGCCATCTCGCCATCAACCATCATGTTGACCATTTGGCATGACAGACTTCCGGCCAGCCCCTGGAAAACGGGTGCAGCGTGGGGGTGCACTGTCGGCATAGCATAGAGCCGTGTGCACCTTTATGTTTCGAATCCTCTTACGGTGTTGACACCCAAGACATGCCAAATCGCGTGGTATATTTGGTTTTGGATCCCGACCGTGTTTTGCCATCTAGCCATTAACCATCATGTTGACCATTTGGCATGACTGACTTCCGGCCGGCCCCTGGAAAACGGCTGCGTTCTGGGGGTGCACTGTCGGCGCAGCGTAGAGCCGTGAGCACCTTTATGTTTCGAATCCTTTTGAGGTGTTGACACCCAAGACATGCCACATTGCGTGGTATATTTGGTTTTGGGTCCCGACCGTGTTTTACCATCTAGCCATCAACCATCATGTTGACCATTTGGCATGACTGACTTCCGGCCAGCCCCTCCACAACAGCTTCATCGTGGGGGTGCACTGTCGGCGCAGCGCAGAGCCGTGTGCACCTTTATGTTGCGAATCCTTTTACGGTGTTGACACCCAAGACATGCCACATCGCGTGTTATATTTGGTTTTGGGTCCGGACCGTGTCTTGCCATCTAGCCATCAACCATCATGTTGACCATTTGGCATGACTGACTTCCTGCCGGCCCCTCGAAAACGGCTGCAGTGTCTGGGTCCACTGTCGGCGCATCGTAGAGCCGTGTGCACCTTTATGTTTCGAATCCCTTTGCGGTGTTGACAACCAAGACATGCCACATCGCGCGGTATATTTGGTTTTGGGTCCGGACGGTGTTTTGCCATCTAGCCATCAACCATCATGTTGACCATTTGGCATAACTGACTTCCGGCTGCCCCCTTGAAAACGGCTGCGGCGTGGGGGTGCACTGTCGGCGCAGCGTAGAGCGGTGAGCACCTTTATGTTTCGAATCCTTTCAAGGTGTTGACACCCAAGACATGCCACATTGCGTGGTATATTTGGTTTTGGGTCCCGACCGTGTTTTGCCATCTAGCCATCAACCATCATGTTGACCATTTGGCATGACTGACTTCCGGCCAGCCCCTCCACAACGGCTTCATCGTGGGGGTGCACTGTCGGCGCAGCGCAGAGCCGTGTGCACCTTTATGTTTCGAATCCTTTTACGGTGTTGACACCCAAGACATGCCACATCGCGTGTTATATTTGGTTTTGGGTCCGGACCGTGTCTTGCCATCTAGCCATCAACCATCATGTTGACCATTTGGCATGACTGACTTCCTGCCGGCCCCTCGAAAACGGCTGCAGTGTCTGGGTCCACTGTCGGCGCATCGTAGAGCCGTGTGCACCTTTATGTTTCGAATCCCTTTGCGGTGTTGACACCCAAGACATGCCACATCGCGCGGTATATTTGGTTTTGGGTCCGGACGGTGTTTTGCCATCTAGCCATCAACCATCATGTTGACCATTTGGCATAACTGACTTCCGGCTGCCCCCTTGAAAACGGCTGCGGCGTGGGGGTGCACTGTCGGCGCAGCGTAGAGCGGTGAGCACGTTTATGTTTCCAATCCTTTGAAGGTGTTGACACCCAAGACATGCCACATTGCGTGGTATATTTGGTTTTGGGTCCCGACCGTGTTTTGCCATCTAGCCATCAACCATCATGTTGACCATTTGGCATGACTGACTTCCGGCCAGCCCCTCCACAACGGCTTCATCGTGGGGGTGCACTGTCGGCGCAGCGCAGAGCCGTGTGCACCTTTATGTTTCGAATCCTTTTACGGTGTTGACACCCAAGACATGCCACATCGCGTGTTATATTTGGTTTTGGGTCCGGACCGTGTCTTGCCATCTAGCCATCAACCATCATGTTGACCATTTGGCATGACTGACTTCCTGCCGGCCCCTCGAAAACGGCTGCAGTGTCTGGGTCCACTGTCGGCGCATCGTAGAGCCGTGTGCACCTTTATGTTTCGAATCCCTTTGCGGTGTTGACACCCAAGACATGCCACATCGCGCGGTATATTTGGTTTTGGGTCCGGACGGTGTTTTGCCATCTAGCCATCAACCATCATGTTGACCATTTGGCATAACTGACTTCCGGCTGCCCCCTTGAAAACGGCTGCGGCGTGGGGGTGCACTGTCGGCGCAGCGTAGAGCGGTGAGCACGTTTATGTTTCCAATCCTTTGAAGGTGTTGACACCCAAGACATGCCACATTGCGTGGTATATTTGGTTTTGGGTCCCGACCGTGTTTTGCCATCTAGCCATCAACCATCATGTTGACCATTTGGCATGACTGACTTCCGGCCAGCCCCTCCACAACGGCTTCATCGTGGGGGTGCACTGTCGGCGCAGCGCAGAGCCGTGTGCACCTTTATGTTTCGAATCCTTTTACGGTGTTGACACCCAAAACATGCCACATCGCGTGTTATATTTGGTTTTGGGTCCGGACCGTGTCTTGCCATCTAGCCATCAACCATCATGTTGACCATTTGGCATGACTGACTTCCTGCCGGCCCCTCGAAAACGGCTGCAGTGTCTGGGTCCACTGTCGGCGCATCGTAGAGCCGTGTGCACCTTTATGTTTCGAATCCCTTTGCGGTGTTGACACCCAAGACATGCCACATCGCGCGGTATATTTGGTTTTGGGTCCGGACGGTGTTTTGCCATCTAGCCATCAACCATCATGTTGACCATTTGGCATAACTGACTTCCGGCTGCCCCCTTGAAAACGGCTGCGGCGTGGGGGTGCACTGTCAGTGCAAAGCAGAGACGTGTGCACCTTTATATTTTGAATCCTTTTACGGTGTTGACACGCAAGACATGCCACATCGCGTGGTATATTTGGTTTTGGCTCCCGACGTTGTTTTGCCATCTGACCATCAACCATCATGCTGACCATTTGGCATGCCAGACTTCCGGCCAGCCCCTCGAAAACGGCTGCAGCGTGGGGGTGCACTGTCGGCATAGCATAGAGCCGTGTGCACCTTTATGTTTCGAATCCTTTTGCGGTGTTGACACCCAAGACATGCCACATCGCGTGGTATATTTGGTTTTGGGTCCCGACCCTGTTTTGCCATCTCGCCATCAACCATCATGTTGACCATTTGGCATGACACACTTCCGGACAGCCCCTCGAAAACGGCTGCAGCGTGGGGGTGCACTGTCGGCATACCATAGAGCCGTGAGCACCTTTATGTTTCGAATCCTTTTACGGTGTTGACACCCAAGACATGCCACATCGCGTGGTATATTTGGTTTTGGGTCCCGACCGTGTTTTGCCATCTCGCCATCAACCATCATGTTGACCATTTGGCATGACAGACTTCCGGCCAGCCCCTCGAAAACGGCTGCGTTCTGGGGGTGCACTGTCGGCGCAGCGTAGAGCCGTGAGCACCTTTATGTTTCGAATCTCTTTAAGGTGTTGACACCCAAGACATGCCACATCGCGTGGTATATTTGGTTTTGGGTCCCGACCCTGTTTTGCCATCTCGCCATCAACCATCATGTTGACCATTTGGCATGACACACTTCCGGACAGCCCCTCGAAAACGGCTCCAGCGTGGGGGTGCACTGTCGGCATAGCATAGAGCCATGTGCACCTTTATGTTTCGAATCCTTTTACGGTGTTGACACCCAAGACATGCCACATCGCGTGGTATATTTGGTTTTGGATCCCGACCGTGTTTTGCCATCTAGCCATCAACCATCATGTTGACCATTTGGCATGACTGACTTCCGGCCGGCCCCTCGAAAACGGCTGCGTTCTGGGGGTGCACTGTCGGCGCAGCGTAGAGCCGTGAGCACCTTTATGTTTCGAATCTCTTTAAGGTGTTGACACCCAAGACATGCCACATTGCGTGGTATATTTGGTTTTGGGTCCGGACGGTGTTTTGCCATCTGGCCATCAACCATCATGTTGACCATTTGGCATAACTGACTTCCGGCTGCCCCCTTGAAAACGGCTGCGGCGTGGGGGTGCACTGTCGGTGCAAAGCAGAGACGTTTGCACCTTTATATTTTGAATCCTTTTACGGTGTTGACACGCAAGACATGCCACATCGCGTGGTATATTTCGTTTTCTGTTTGGACGCTGTTTTGCCATCTAGCCATCAACCATCATGTTGACCATTTGGCATGACTGACTTCCGGCCAGCCCCTCCACAACGGCTGCATCGTGGGGGTGCACTGTCGGCGCAGCGCAGAGCCGTGTGCACCTTTATGTTTCGAATCCTTTTACGGTGTTGACACCCAAGACATGCCACATCGCGTGGTATATTTGGTTTTGGGTCCCGACCATGTCTTGCCATCTAGCCATCAACCACCATGTTGACCATTTGGCATGACTGACTTCCTGCCGGCCCCTCGAAAACGGCTGCAGTGTGGGGGTGCACTGTCGGCGCAGCGCAGAGCCGTGTGCACCTTTATGTTTCGAATCCTTTTACGGTGTTGACACCCAAGACATGCCACATTGCGTGGTATATTTGGTTTTTGGTCCCGACCCTGTCTTGCCATCTAGCCATCAACCATCATGTTGACCATTTGGCATGACTCACTTCCTGCCGGCCCCTCGAAAACGGCTGCAGTGTGGGGGTGCACTGTCGGGGCATCGTAGAGCCGTGTGCACCTTTATGTTTCGAATCCTTTTGCGTTGTTGACACCCAAGACATGCCACATCGCGCGGTATATTTGGTTTTGGGTCCGGACGGTGTTTTGCCATCTGGCCATCAACCATCATGTTGACCATTTGGCATAACTGACTTCCGGCCGGCCCCTCGAAGACGGCTGCGGTGTGGGGGTGCACTGTCGGCGCATCGTAGAGCCGTGTGCGCCTTTATGTTTCGAATCCTTTTGCGGTGTTGACACCCAAGACATGCCACATCGCGTGGTATATTTCGTTTTCGGTCTGGATGGTGTTTTGCCATCTAGCCATCAACCATCATGTTGACCATTTGGCATGACTGACTTCCGGCTGCCCCCTTGAAAACGGCTGCGGCGTGGGGGTGCACTTTCGGTGCAACGCAGAGCTGTGTGCACCTTTTTGTTTTGAATCCTTTTACGGTGTTGACACCCAAGACATGCCACATCGCGTGGTATATTTGGTTTTGGGTCCCGACGTTGTTTTGCCATGTGACCATCAACCATCATGTTGACCATTTGGCATGACAGACTTCCGGCCAGCCCCTCGAAAACGGCTGCAGCGTGGAAGTGCATTGTCGGCATAGCATAGAGCCGTGTGTACCTTTATGTTTCGAATCCTTTTACGGTGTTGACACCCAAGACATGCCACATCGCGTGGTATATTTGGTTTTGGGTCCCGACCGTGTTTTGCCATCTCGCCATCAATCATCATGTTGACCATTTGGCATGACTGACTTCCGGCCCGCCCCTCCACAACGGCTGCATCGTGGGGGTGCACCGTCGGCGTTGGGCACAGCCGTGTGCAACTTTATGTTTCAAATCCTTTCACGGTGTTGACACCCAAGACATGCCACATCGCGTGGTATATTTGGTTTTGGGTCCCGACCGTGTTTTGCCATCTAGCCATCAACCATCATGTTGACCATTTGGCATGACTGACTTCCGGCCAGCCCCTCGAAAACGGCTGCGGTGTCGGGGTGCGCCGTCGGCGCATCGTAGAGCCGTGTGTACCTTTATGTTTTGAATCCTTTTACGGTGTTGACACCCAAGACATGCCACATCGCGTGGTATATTTGGTTTTGGGTCCCGACGGTGTTTTGCCATCTGGCCATCAACCAACATGTTGACCATTTGGCATGACTGACTTCCGGCTGCCCCCTTGAAAATGGCTGCGGCGTGGGGGTGCACTGTCGGCGCATCGTAGAGCCTTGTGCACCTTTATGTTTCGAATCCTTTTGCGGTGTTGACACCCAAGACATGCCACATCGCGTGGTTTATTTGGTTTTGGGTCCCGCCCGTGTTTTGCCATCTAGCCATCAACCATCATGTTGACCATTTGGCATGACTGACTTCCGGCCGGCCCCTCCAAAACGGCTGCATCGTGGGGGTGCACTGTCGGGGCATCGTAGAGCCGTGTGCACCTTTATGTTTCGAATCCTTTTACCGTGTTGACACCCAAGACATGCCACAACGCGTGGTAGATTTGGTTTTGGGTCCCGACGGTGTTTTGCCATCTGGCCATCAACCATTATGTTGACCATTTGGCATGACTGACTTCCGGCTGCCCCCTTGAAAACGGCTGCGGTGTGAGGGTGCAGTGTCGGCGCATCCTAGAGCCGTGTGCACCTTTATGTTTCGAATCCTTTTGCGGTGTTGACACCCAAGACATGCCACATCGCGTGGTATATTTGGTTTTGGGTTCCGGCCGTGTTTTGCCATCTAGCCATCAACCATCATGTTGACCATTTGGCATGACTGACTTCCGGCCGGCCCCTCGAAAACGGCTGCATCGTGGGGGTGCACTGTCGGCGCATCGTAGAGCCGTGTGCACCTTTATGTTTCGAATCCTTTTGCGGTGTTGACACCCAAGGCATGCCACATCGCGTGGTATATTTGGTTTTGGGTCCCCACGGTGTTTTGCCATCTGGCCATCAACCATCATGTTGACCATTTGGCATGACTGACTTCCGGCCGGCCCCTCGAAAACGGCTGCGGTGTGGGGGTGCACTGTCGGTGCAACGCAGAGCCGTGTGCACCTTTATGTTTCAAATCCTTTTGCGGTGTTGACACCCAAGACATGCCACATCGCGTGGTATATTTGGTTTTGGGTCCCGACGGTGTTTTGCCATCTGGCCATCAACCATCATGTTGACCATTTGGCATGACTGACTTCCGGCTGCCCCCTTGAAAACGGCTGCGGCGTGGGGGTGCACTGTCGGTGCAACGCAGAGCCGTGTGCACCTTTATGTTTTGAATCCTTTTACGGTGTTGACACCCAAGACATGCCACATCGCGTGGTATATTTGGTTTTGGGTCCCGACGTTGTTTTGCCATCTCGCCATCAACCATCATGTTGACCATTTGGCATGACAGACTTCCGGCCAGCCCCTCGAAAACGGCTGCAGAGTGGGGCCGCACTGTCGGCATAGCATAGAGCCGTGTGCACTTTTATGTTTCGAATTCTTTTACGGTGTTGACACCCAAGACATGCCACATTGCGTGGTATATTTGGTTTTGGGTCCCGACCGTGTCTTGCCATCTAGCCATCAACCATCATGTTGACCATTTGGCATGACTGACTTCCGGCCAGCCCCTCGAAAACGGCTGCGGTGTGGGGGTGCACTGACGGCGCATCGTAGAGCCGTGTGCACCTTTATGTTTCGAATCCTTTTGCGGTGTTGACACCCAAGACATGCCACATCGCGTGGTATATTTGGTTTTGGGTCCCGGCCGTGTTTTGCCATCTAGCCATCAACCATCATGTTGACCATTTGGCATGACTGACTTCCGGCCAGCCCCTCGAAAACGGCTGCGGTGTAGGGGTGCACTGTCCGCGCATCGTAGAGCCGTGTGCACCTTTATGTTTTGAATCCTTTTACGGTGTTGAAACCCAAGACATGCCACATCGCGTGGTATATTTGGTTTTGGGTCCCGACCGTGTCTTGCCATCTAGCCATCAACCATCATGTTGACCATTTGGCATGACAGACTTCCGGCCAGCCCCTCGAAAACGGGTGCAGTGTGGGCGTGCAGTGTCGACGCATCGTAAAGCCGTGTGCACCTTTATGTTTCGAATCGTTTTGCGGTGTTGACACCCAAGACATGCCACATCGCGTGGTCTATTTGGTTTTGGGTCCCGGCCGTGTTTTGCCATCAAGCCATCAACCATCATGTTGACCATTCGGCATGACTGACTTCCGGCCAGCCCCTCGAAAACGGCTGCGGTGTGGGGGTGCACTATCGGCGCATCGTAGAGCCGTGTGCAGCTTTATGTTTCGAATCCTTTTGCGGTGTTGACACTCAAGACATGCCACATCGCGTGGTATATTTGGTTTTGGGTCCCGACCGTGTTTTGCCATCTCGCCATCAACCATCATGTTGACCATTTGGCATGACGGACTTCCGGCCAGCCCCTCGAAAACGGCTGCAGCGTGGGGGTGCACTGTCGGCATAGCATAGAGCCGTGTGCACCCTTATGTTTCGAATCCTTTTACGGTGTTGACACCCAAGACATGCCACATCGCGTGGTATATTTGGTTTTGGGTCCCGACTGTGTCTTGCCATCTAGCCATCAACCATCATGTTGACCATTTGGCATGACTGACTTCCGGCCAGCCCCTCGAAACCGGCTGCAGTGTGGGGGTGCACTATCGGCATAGCATAGAGCCGTGTGCACCTTTATGTTTCGAATCCTTTTACGGTGTTGACACCCAAGACATGCCACATCGCGTGGTATATTTGGTTTTTGGTCACGACCGTGTCTTGCCATCTAGCCATCAACCATCATGTTGACCATTTGGCATGACGGACTTCCGGCCGGCCCCTCGAAAACGGTTGCAGTGTGGGGGTGCATTGTCGGCGCATCGTAGAGCCGTGTGCACCTTTATGTTTCTAATCCCTTTGCGGTGGTGACACTGAAGACATGCCACATCGCGTGGTCTATTTGGTTTTGGGTCCCGGCCGTGTTTTGCCATCTAGCCATCAACCATCATGTTGACCATTTGGCATGACTGACTTCCGGCGAGCCCCTCGAAAACGGCTGCGGTGTGGGGGTGCACTATCGGCAAGACGTAGAGCCGTGTGCACCTTTATGTTTCGAATCCTTTTGCGGTGTTGACACCCAAGACATGCCACATCGCGTGGTATATTTGGTTTTGGGTCCCGACGGTGTTTTGCCATCTGGCCATCAACCATCATGTTGACCATTTGGCATGACTGACTTCCGGTTGCCCCGTTGAAAAAGGCTGCGGCGTGGGGGTGCACTGTCGGTGCAACGCAGAGCTGTGTGCACCTTTATGTTTTGAATCCTTTTACGGTGTTGAAACGCAAGACATGCCACATCGCGTGGTATATTTGGTTTTGGGTCCCGACGTTGTTTTGCCATCTGACCATCAACCATCATGTTGACCATTTGGCATGACTGACTTCCGCCCAGCCCCTCGAAAACAGCTGCAGCGTGGGGATGCACTATCGGCATAGCATAGAGCCGTGTGCACCTTTATGTTTCGAATCCTTTTACGGTGTTGACACCCAAGACATGCCACACCGCGTGGTATATTTGGTTTTGGGTCCCGACCGTGTCTTGCCATCTAGCCATCAACCATCATGTTGACCATTTGGCATGACTGACTTCCGGCCAGCCCCTCCACAACGGCTGCATCGTGGGGGTGCACCGTCGGCGTAGCACAGAGCCGTGTGCACCTTTATGTTTCGAATCCTTTTACGGTGTTGACACCCAAGACATGCCACATCGCGTGGTATATTTGGTTTTGGGTCCCGACCGTGTCTTGCCATCTAGCCATCAACCATCATGTTGACCATTTGGCATGAGTGACTTCCGGCCGCCCTCGAAAACAGCTGCAGTGTGGGGGTGCGCTGTCGGCGCATCGTAGAGCCGTGTGCACCTTTATGTTTCGAATCCTTTTGCGGTGTTGACATACAAGATATGCCACATCGCGTGGTATATTTGGTTTTGGGTCTCGGCCGTGTTTTGCCATCTAGCCATCAACCATCATGTTGACCATTTGGCATGACTGACTTCCGGCCAGCCCCTCGAAAATGGCTGCCGTGTGGGGGTGCACTATCGGCGCATCGTAGAGCCGTGTGCACCCTTATGTTTCGAATCCTTTTGCGGTGTTGACACCCAAGACATGCCACATCGCGTGGTATATTTGGTTTTGGGTCCCGACCGTGTCTTGCCATCTAGCCATCAACCATCATGTTGACCATTTGGCATGACTTACTTCCGGCCGGCCCCTCGAAAACGGCTGCAGTGTGGGGGTGCACTGTCGGCGCATCGTAGAGCCGTGTGCACCTTTATGTTTCGAATCCTTTTGCGGTGTTGACACCCAAGACATGTCACATCGCGTGGTCTATTTTGGTTTTGGGTGCCCACCCTGTCTTGCCATCTAGCCATCAACCTTCATGTTGACCATTTGGCATGACTGACTTCCGGCCGGCCCCTCGAAAACGGCTGCAGTGTGGGGGTGCATTGTCGGCATAGCATAGAGCCGTGTGCACCTTTATGTTTCCAATCCTTTTGCGGTGTTGACACCCAAGACATGCCACATCGCGTGGTATATTTGGTTCTGGGTCCCCACCCTGTCTTGCCATCTAGCCATCAACCATCATGTTGACCATTTGGCATGACTGACTTCCGGCCAGCCCCTCGAAAACGGCTGCACTGTGGAGGTGCACTATCGGCGCATCGTAGAGCCGTGTGCACCTTTATGTTTTGAATCCTTTTGCGGTGTTGACACCCAAGACATGCCACATCGCGTGGTATATTTGGTTTTGGGTCTCGACGTTGTTTTGCCATCTGACCATCAACCATCATGTTGACCATTTGGCATGACTGACTTCCGGCCAGCCCCTCGAAAACAGCTGCAGCGTGGGGGTGCACTATCGGCATAGCATAGAGCTGTGTGCACCTTTATGTTTCGAATCCTTTTACGGTGTTGACACCCAAGACATGCCACATCGCGTGGTATATTTGGTTTTGGGTCCCGACCGTGTCTTGCCATCTAGCCAACAACCATCATGTTGACCATTTGGCATGACTGACTTCCGGCCAGCCCCTCCACAACGGCTGCATCGTTGGGGTGCACCGTCGGGGTAGCGCAGAGCCGTGTGCACCTTTATGTTTCGAATCCTTTTACGGTGTTGACACCCAAGACATGCCACATCGCGTGGTATATTTGGTTTTGGGTCCCGACCGTGTCTTGCCATCTAGCCATCAACCATCATGTTGACCATTTGGCATGAGTGACTTCCGGCCGGCCCCTCGAAAACGGCTGCGTTCTGGGGGTGCACCGTCGGCGCAGCGTAGAGCCGTGAGCACCTTTATGTTTCGAATCCTTTTACTGTGTTGACACCCAAGACATGCCACATTGCGTGGTATATTTGGTTTTGGGTCCCGACCGTGTTTTGCCATCTAGCCATCAACCATCATGTTGACCATTTGGCATGACTGACTTCCGGCCAGCCCCTCCACAACGGCTGCATCGTGGGGGTGCACTGTCGGCGCAGTGCAGAGCCGTGTGCACCTTTATGTTTTGAATCCTTTTACGGTGTTGACACCCAGGACATGCCACATCGCGTGGTATATTTGGTTTTGGGTCCCGGCCGTGTTTTGCCATCTAGCCATCAACCATAATGGTGACCATTTGGCATGACTGACTTCCGGCCAGCCCCTCCAAAACGGCTTTATCGTGGGGTGCACTGTCGGGGCATCGTAGAGCCGTGTGCACCTTTATGTTTCGAATCCTTTTGCGGTGTTGACACCCAAGACATGCCACATCGCGTGGTATATTTGGTTTTGGGTCCCGGCCGTGTTTTGCCATCTAGCCATCAACCATCATGTTGACCATTTGGCATGACTGACTTCCGGCCGGCCGCTCCAAAACGGCCGCATCGTGGGGGTGCACTGTCGGGGCATCGTAGAGCCGTGTGCACCTTTATGATTTGAATCCTTTTGCGGTGTTGACACCCAAGACATGCCACATCGCGTGGTATATTTGGTTTTGCGTCCCGACGGTGTTTTGCCTGCTGGCCATCAACCATTATGTTGACCATTTGGCATGACTGACTTCCGGCTGCCCCCTTGAAAACGGCTCCGGTGTGAGGGTGCACTGTCGGCGCATCCTAGAGCCCTGTGCACCTTTACGTTTCGAATCCTTTTGCGGTGTTGACACCCAAGACATGCCACATCGCGTGGTATATTTGGTTTGGGGTTCCGGCCGTGTTTTGCCATCTAGCCATCAACCATCATGTTGACCATTTGGCATGACAGACTTCCGGCCGGCCCCTCGAAAACGGCTGCGGTGTGGGGGTGCACTATCGGCGCATCGTAGAGCCGTGTGCACCTTTATGTTTCGAATCTCTGCGGTGTTGACACCCAAGACATGCCACATCGCGTGGTATATTTGGTTTTGGGTCCCGACGGTGTTTTGCCATCTGGCCTTCAACCATCATGTTGACCATTTGGCATGACTGACTTCCGGCTGCCCCCTTGAAAACGGCTGCGGCGTGGGGGTGCACTGTCGGTGCAACGCAGAGCCGTGTGCACCTTTATGTTTTGAATGCTTTTACGGTGTTGACACCCAAGACATGCCACATCGCGTGGTTCATTTGGTTTTGGGTCCCGACGTTGTTTTGCCATCTGACCATCAACCATCATGTTGACCATTTGGCATGACAGACTTCCGGCCAGCCCCTCGAAAACGGCTGCAGAGTGGGGCCGCACTGTCGGCATAGCATAGAGCCGTGTGCAGCTTTATGTTTTGAATCCTTTTACGGTGTTGATACCCACGACATGCCACATCGCGTGGTATATTTGGTTTTGGGTCCCGGCCGTGTTTTGCCATCTAGCCATCAACCATCATGTTGACCATTTGGCATGACTGACTTCCGGCTAGCCCCTCCACAACGGCTGCATCGTGGGGGTGCACCGTCGGCGCAGCGCAGAGCCGTGTGCACCTTTATGTTTCGAATCCTTTTACGGTGTTGACACCCAAAACATGCCACATCGCGTGGTATATTTGGTTTTGGGTCCCGACGTTGTTTTGCCATCTAGCCATCAACCATCATGTTGACCATTTGGCATGACAAACTTCCGGCCAGCCCCTCCACAACGGCTGCATCGTGGGGGTGCACTGTCGGCATACCATAGAGCCGTGAGCACCTTTATGTTTCGAATCCTTTTACGGTGTTGACACCCAAGACATGCCACATCGCGTGGTATATTTGGTTTTGGGTCCCGACCGTGTTTTGCCATCTCGCCATCAACCATCATGTTGACCATTTGGCATGACACACTTCCGGCCAGCCCCTCGAAAACGGCTGCAGCGTGGGGGTGCACTGTCGGCATACCATAGAGCCGTGTGCACCTTTATGTTTCGAATCCTTTTACGGTGTTGACACCCAAGACATGCCACATCGCGTGGTATATTTGGTTTTTGGTCCCGACCGTGTCTTGCCATCTAGCCATCAACCATCATGTTGACCATTTGGCATGAGTGACTTCCGGCCGGCCCCTCGAAAACGGCTGCGTTCTGGGGGTGCACCGTCGGCGCAGCGTAGAGCCGTGAGCACCTTTATGTTTCGAATCCTTTTACTGTGTTGACACCCAAGACATGCCACATTGCGTGGTATATTTGGTTTTGGGTCCCGACCGTGTTTTGCCATCTAGCCATCAACCATCATGTTGACCATTTGGCATGACTGACTTCCGGCCAGCCCCTCCACAACGGCTGCATCGTGGGGGTGCACTGTCGGCGCAGTGCAGAGCCGTGTGCACCTTTATGTTTTGAATCCTTTTACGGTGTTGACACCCAGGACATGCCACATCGCGTGGTATATTTGGTTTTGGGTCCCGGCCGTGTTTTGCCATCTAGCCATCAACCATAATGGTGACCATTTGGCATGACTGACTTCCGGCCAGCCCCTCCAAAACGGCTTTATCGTGGGGTGCACTGTCGGGGCATCGTAGAGCCGTGTGCACCTTTATGTTTCGAATCCTTTTGCGGTGTTGACACCCAAGACATGCCACATCGCGTGGTATATTTGGTTTTGGGTCCCGGCCGTGTTTTGCCATCTAGCCATCAACCATCATGTTGACCATTTGGCATGACTGACTTCCGGCCGGCCGCTCCAAAACGGCCGCATCGTGGGGGTGCACTGTCGGGGCATCGTAGAGCCGTGTGCACCTTTATGATTTGAATCCTTTTGCGGTGTTGACACCCAAGACATGCCACATCGCGTGGTATATTTGGTTTTGCGTCCCGACGGTGTTTTGCCTGCTGGCCATCAACCATTATGTTGACCATTTGGCATGACTGACTTCCGGCTGCCCCCTTGAAAACGGCTCCGGTGTGAGGGTGCACTGTCGGCGCATCCTAGAGCCCTGTGCACCTTTACGTTTCGAATCCTTTTGCGGTGTTGACACCCAAGACATGCCACATCGCGTGGTATATTTGGTTTGGGGTTCCGGCCGTGTTTTGCCATCTAGCCATCAACCATCATGTTGACCATTTGGCATGACAGACTTCCGGCCGGCCCCTCGAAAACGGCTGCGGTGTGGGGGTGCACTATCGGCGCATCGTAGAGCCGTGTGCACCTTTATGTTTCGAATCTCTGCGGTGTTGACACCCAAGACATGCCACATCGCGTGGTATATTTGGTTTTGGGTCCCGACGGTGTTTTGCCATCTGGCCTTCAACCATCATGTTGACCATTTGGCATGACTGACTTCCGGCTGCCCCCTTGAAAACGGCTGCGGCGTGGGGGTGCACTGTCGGTGCAACGCAGAGCCGTGTGCACCTTTATGTTTTGAATGCTTTTACGGTGTTGACACCCAAGACATGCCACATCGCGTGGTTCATTTGGTTTTGGGTCCCGACGTTGTTTTGCCATCTGACCATCAACCATCATGTTGACCATTTGGCATGACAGACTTCCGGCCAGCCCCTCGAAAACGGCTGCAGAGTGGGGCCGCACTGTCGGCATAGCATAGAGCCGTGTGCAGCTTTATGTTTTGAATCCTTTTACGGTGTTGATACCCACGACATGCCACATCGCGTGGTATATTTGGTTTTGGGTCCCGGCCGTGTTTTGCCATCTAGCCATCAACCATCATGTTGACCATTTGGCATGACTGACTTCCGGCTAGCCCCTCCACAACGGCTGCATCGTGGGGGTGCACCGTCGGCGCAGCGCAGAGCCGTGTGCACCTTTATGTTTCGAATCCTTTTACGGTGTTGACACCCAAAACATGCCACATCGCGTGGTATATTTGGTTTTGGGTCCCGACGTTGTTTTGCCATCTAGCCATCAACCATCATGTTGACCATTTGGCATGACAAACTTCCGGCCAGCCCCTCCACAACGGCTGCATCGTGGGGGTGCACTGTCGGCATACCATAGAGCCGTGAGCACCTTTATGTTTCGAATCCTTTTACGGTGTTGACACCCAAGACATGCCACATCGCGTGGTATATTTGGTTTTGGGTCCCGACCGTGTTTTGCCATCTCGCCATCAACCATCATGTTGACCATTTGGCATGACACACTTCCGGCCAGCCCCTCGAAAACGGCTGCAGCGTGGGGGTGCACTGTCGGCATACCATAGAGCCGTGAGCACCTTTATGTTTCGAATCCTTTTACGGTGTTGACACCCAGGACATGCCACATCGCGTGGTATATTTGGTTTTGGGTCCCGACCGTGTTTTGCCATCTCGCCATCAACCATCATGTTGACCATTTGGCATGACAGACTTCCGGCCAGCCCCTGGAAAACGGGTGCAGCGTGGGGGTGCACTGTAGGCATAGCAAAGAGCCGTGTGCACCTTTATGTTTCGAATCCTTTTACGGTGTTGACACCCAAGACATGCCACATCGCGTGGTATATTTGGTTTTGGGTCCCCACCGTGTTTTGCCATCTAGCCATCAACCATTATGTTGACCATTTGGCATGACTGACTTCCGGCCAGCCCCTCCACAACGGCTGCATCGTGGGGGTGCACTGTCGGGGCATCGTAGAGCCGTGTGCACCTTTATGTTTCGAATCCTTTTGCGGTGTTGACACCCAAGACATGCCACATTGCGTGGTATATTTGGCTTTGGGTCCCGACGGTGTTTTGCCATATGGCCATCAACCATTATGTTGACCATTTGGCATGACTGACTTCCGGCTGCCCCCTTGAAAACGGCTGCGGTGTGGGGGTGCAGTGTTGGCGCATCGTAGAGCCGTGTGCACCTTTATGTTTCGAATCCTTTTACGGTGTTGACACCCAGGACATGCCACATCGCGTGGTATATTTGGTTTTGGGTCCCGGCCGTGTTTTGCCATCTAGCCATCAACCATAATGTTGACCATTTGGCATGACTGACTTCCGGCCAGCCCCTCCAAAACGGCTTTATCGTGGGGGTGCACTGTCGGCGCATCGTAGAGCCTTGTGCACCTTTATGTTTCGAATCCTTTTGCGGTGTTGACAGCCAAGACATGCCACATCGCGTGGTATATTTGGTTTTGGGTCCCGGCCGTGTTTTGCCATCTAGCCATCAACCATCATGTTGACCATTTGGCATGACTGACTTCCGGCCGGCCGCTCCAAAACGGTTGCATCGTGGGGGTGCACTTTCGGGGCATCGTAGAGCCGTGTGCACCTTTATGATTTGAATCCTTTTGCGGTGTTGACACCCAAGACATGCCACATCGCGTGGTATATTTGGTTTTGCGTCCCGACGGTGTTTTGCCTTCTGGCCATCAACCATTATGTTGACCATTTGGCATGACTGACTTCCGGCTGCCCCCTTGAAAACGGCTCCGGTGTGAGGGTGCACTGTCGGCGCATCCTAGAGCCGTGTGCACCTTTATGTTTCGAATCCTTTTGCGGTGTTGACACCCAAGACATGCCACATCGCGTGGTATATTTGGTTTGGGGTTCCGGCCGTGTTTTGCCATCTAGCCATCAACCATCATGTTGACCATTTGGCATGACAGACTTCCGGCCGGCCCCTCGAAAACGGCTGCGGTGTGGGGGTGCACTATCGGCGCATCGTAGAGCCGTGTGCACCTTTATGTTCCGAATCCTTTTGCGGTTTTGACACCCAAGACATGCCACATCGCGTGGTATATTTGGTTTTGCGTCCCGACGGTGTTTTGCCATCTGGCCTTCAACCATCATGTTGACCATTTGGCATGACTGACTTCCGGCTGCCCCCTTGAAAACGGCTCCGGTGTGAGGGTGCACTGTCGGCGCATCCTAGAGCCGTGTGCACCTTTATGTTTCGAATCCTTTTGCGGTGTTGACACCCAAGACATGCCACATCGCGTGGTATATTTGGTTTGGGGTTCCGGCCGTGTTTTGCCATCTAGCCATCAACCATCATGTTGACCATTTGGCATGACAGACTTCCGGCCGGCCCCTCGAAAACGGCTGCGGTGTGGGGGTGCACTATCGGCGCATCGTAGAGCCGTGTGCACCTTTATGTTTCGAATCCTTTTGCGGTGTTGACACCCAAGACATGCCACCTCGCGTGGTATATTTGGTTTTGCGTCCCGACGGTGTTTTGCCATCTGGCCTTCAACCATCATGTTGACCATTTGGCATGACTGACTTCCGGCTGCCCCCTTGAAAACGGCTGCGGCGTGGGGGTGCATTGTCGGTGCAACGCAGAGCCGTGTGCACCTTTATGTTTTGAATCCTTTTACGGTGTTGACACCCAAGACATGCCACATCGCGTGGTATATTTGGTTTTGGGTCCCGACGTTGTTTTGCCATCTGACCATCAACCATCATGTTGACCATTTGGCATGACAGACTTCCGGCCAACCCCTCGAAAACGGCTGCAGCGTGGGGGTGCATTGTCGGCATAGCATAGAGCCGTGTGCAGCTTTATGTTTTGAATCCTTTTACGGTGTTGACACCCACAACATGCCACATCGCGTGGTATATTTGGTTTTGGGTCCCGGCCGTGTTTTGCCATCTAGCCATCAACCATCATGTTGACCATTTGGCATGACAAACTTCCGGCCAGCCCCTCCACAACGGCTGCATCGTGGGGGGGCACTGTCGGCATACCATAGAGCCGTGAGCACCTTTATGTTTCGAATCCTTTTACAGTGTTGACACCCAAGACATGCCACATCGCGTGGTATATTTGGTTTTGGGTCCCGACCGTGTTTTGCCATCTCGCCATCAACCATCATGTTGACCATTTGGCATGACACACTTCCGGCCAGCCCCTCGAAAACGGCTGCAGCGTGGGGGTGCACTGTCGGCATAGCATAGAGCCGTGAGCACCTTTATGTTTCGAATCCTTTTACGGTGTTGACACCCAAGACATGCCACATTGCGTGGTATATTTGGTTTGGGGTCCCGACCGTGTTTTGCCATCTCGCCATCAACCATCATGTTGACCATTTGGCATGACAGACTTCCGGCCAGCCCCTGGAAAACGGGTGCAGCGTGGGGGTGCACTGTCGGCATAGCATAGAGCCGTGTGCACCTTTATGTTTCGAATCCTCTTACGGTGTTGACACCCAAGACATGCCACATCGCGTGGTATATTTGGTTTTGGATCCCGACCGTGTTTTGCCATCTAGCCATTAACCATCATGTTGACCATTTGGCATGACTGACTTCCGGCCGGCCCCTCGAAAACGGCTGCGTTCTGGGGGTGCACTGTCGGCGCAGCGTAGAGCCGTGAGCACCTTTATGTTTCGAATCCTTTTGAGGTGTTGACACCCAAGACATGCCACATTGCGTGGTATATTTGGTTTTGGGTCCCGACCGTGTTTTACCATCTAGCCATCAACCATCATGTTGACCATTTGGCATGACTGACTTCCGGCCAGCCCCTCCACAACAGCTTCATCGTGGGGGTGCACTGTCGGCGCAGCGCAGAGCCGTGTGCACCTTTATGTTGCGAATCCTTTTACGGTGTTGACACCCAAGACATGCCACATCGCGTGTTATATTTGGTTTTGGGTCCGGACCGTGTCTTGCCATCTAGCCATCAACCATCATGTTGACCATTTGGCATGACTGACTTCCTGCCGGCCCCTCGAAAACGGCTGCAGTGTCTGGGTCCACTGTCGGCGCATCGTAGAGCCGTGTGCACCTTTATGTTTCGAATCCCTTTGCGGTGTTGACAACCAAGACATGCCACATCGCGCGGTATATTTGGTTTTGGGTCCGGACGGTGTTTTGCCATCTAGCCATCAACCATCATGTTGACCATTTGGCATAACTGACTTCCGGCTGCCCCCTTGAAAACGGCTGCGGCGTGGGGGTGCACTGTCGGCGCAGCGTAGAGCGGTGAGCACCTTTATGTTTCGAATCCTTTCAAGGTGTTGACACCCAAGACATGCCACATTGCGTGGTATATTTGGTTTTGGGTCCCGACCGTGTTTTGCCATCTAGCCATCAACCATCATGTTGACCATTTGGCATGACTGACTTCCGGCCAGCCCCTCCACAACGGCTTCATCGTGGGGGTGCACTGTCGGCGCAGCGCAGAGCCGTGTGCACCTTTATGTTTCGAATCCTTTTACGGTGTTGACACCCAAGACATGCCACATCGCGTGTTATATTTGGTTTTGGGTCCGGACCGTGTCTTGCCATCTAGCCATCAACCATCATGTTGACCATTTGGCATGACTGACTTCCTGCCGGCCCCTCGAAAACGGCTGCAGTGTCTGGGTCCACTGTCGGCGCATCGTAGAGCCGTGTGCACCTTTATGTTTCGAATCCCTTTGCGGTGTTGACACCCAAGACATGCCACATCGCGCGGTATATTTGGTTTTGGGTCCGGACGGTGTTTTGCCATCTAGCCATCAACCATCATGTTGACCATTTGGCATAACTGACTTCCGGCTGCCCCCTTGAAAACGGCTGCGGCGTGGGGGTGCACTGTCGGCGCAGCGTAGAGCGGTGAGCACCTTTATGTTTCCAATCCTTTGAAGGTGTTGACACCCAAGACATGCCACATTGCGTGGTATATTTGGTTTTGGGTCCCGACCGTGTTTTGCCATCTAGCCATCAACCATCATGTTGACCATTTGGCATGACTGACTTCCGGCCAGCCCCTCCACAACGGCTTCATCGTGGGGGTGCACTGTCGGCGCAGCGCAGAGCCGTGTGCACCTTTATGTTTCGAATCCTTTTACGGTGTTGACACCCAAAACATGCCACATCGCGTGTTATATTTGGTTTTGGGTCCGGACCGTGTCTTGCCATCTAGCCATCAACCATCATGTTGACCATTTGGCATGACTGACTTCCTGCCGGCCCCTCGAAAACGGCTGCAGTGTCTGGGTCCACTGTCGGCGCATCGTAGAGCCGTGTGCACCTTTATGTTTCGAATCCCTTTGCGGTGTTGACACCCAAGACATGCCACATCGCGCGGTATATTTGGTTTTGGGTCCGGACGGTGTTTTGCCATCTAGCCATCAACCATCATGTTGACCATTTGGCATAACTGACTTCCGGCTGCCCCCTTGAAAACGGCTGCGGCGTGGGGGTGCACTGTCAGTGCAAAGCAGAGACGTGTGCACCTTTATATTTTGAATCCTTTTACGGTGTTGACACGCAAGACATGCCACATCGCGTGGTATATTTGGTTTTGGCTCCCGACGTTGTTTTGCCATCTGACCATCAACCATCATGCTGACCATTTGGCATGCCAGACTTCCGGCCAGCCCCTCGAAAACGGCTGCAGCGTGGGGGTGCACTGTCGGCATAGCATAGAGCCGTGTGCACCTTTATGTTTCGAATCCTTTTGCGGTGTTGACACCCAAGACATGCCACATCGCGTGGTATATTTGGTTTTGGGTCCCGACCCTGTTTTGCCATCTCGCCATCAACCATCATGTTGACCATTTGGCATGACACACTTCCGGACAGCCCCTCGAAAACGGCTGCAGCGTGGGGGTGCACTGTCGGCATACCATAGAGCCGTGAGCACCTTTATGTTTCGAATCCTTTTACGGTGTTGACACCCAAGACATGCCACATCGCGTGGTATATTTGGTTTTGGGTCCCGACCGTGTTTTGCCATCTCGCCATCAACCATCATGTTGACCATTTGGCATGACAGACTTCCGGCCAGCCCCTCGAAAACGGCTGCGTTCTGGGGGTGCACTGTCGGCGCAGCGTAGAGCCGTGAGCACCTTTATGTTTCGAATCCTTTTAAGGTGTTGACACCCAAGACATGCCACATCGCGTGGTATATTTGGTTTTGGGTCCCGACCCTGTTTTGCCATCTCGCCATCAACCATCATGTTGACCATTTGGCATGACACACTTCCGGACAGCCCCTCGAAAACGGCTCCAGCGTGGGGGTGCACTGTCGGCATAGCATAGAGCCATGTGCACCTTTATGTTTCGAATCCTTTTACGGTGTTGACACCCAAGACATGCCACATCGCGTGGTATATTTGGTTTTGGATCCCGACCGTGTTTTGCCATCTAGCCATCAACCATCATGTTGACCATTTGGCATGACTGACTTCCGGCCGGCCCCTCGAAAACGGCTGCGTTCTGGGGGTGCACTGTCGGCGCAGCGTAGAGCCGTGAGCACCTTTATGTTTCGAATCTCTTTAAGGTGTTGACACCCAAGACATGCCACATTGCGTGGTATATTTGGTTTTGGGTCCGGACGGTGTTTTGCCATCTGGCCATCAACCATCATGTTGACCATTTGGCATAACTGACTTCCGGCTGCCCCCTTGAAAACGGCTGCGGCGTGGGGGTGCACTGTCGGTGCAAAGCAGAGACGTTTGCACCTTTATATTTTGAATCCTTTTACGGTGTTGACACGCAAGACATGCCACATCGCGTGGTATATTTCGTTTTCTGTTTGGACGCTGTTTTGCCATCTAGCCATCAACCATCATGTTGACCATTTGGCATGACTGACTTCCGGCCAGCCCCTCCACAACGGCTGCATCGTGGGGGTGCACTGTCGGCGCAGCGCAGAGCCGTGTGCACCTTTATGTTTCGAATCCTTTTACGGTGTTGACACCCAAGACATGCCACATCGCGTGGTATATTTGGTTTTGGGTCCCGACCATGTCTTGCCATCTAGCCATCAACCACCATGTTGACCATTTGGCATGACTGACTTCCTGCCGGCCCCTCGAAAACGGCTGCAGTGTGGGGGTGCACTGTCGGCGCAGCGCAGAGCCGTGTGCACCTTTATGTTTCGAATCCTTTTACGGTGTTGACACCCAAGACATGCCACATTGCGTGGTATATTTGGTTTTTGGTCCCGACCCTGTCTTGCCATCTAGCCATCAACCATCATGTTGACCATTTGGCATGACTCACTTCCTGCCGGCCCCTCGAAAACGGCTGCAGTGTGGGGGTGCACTGTCGGGGCATCGTAGAGCCGTGTGCACCTTTATGTTTCGAATCCTTTTGCGTTGTTGACACCCAAGACATGCCACATCGCGCGGTATATTTGGTTTTGGGTCCGGACGGTGTTTTGCCATCTGGCCATCAACCATCATGTTGACCATTTGGCATAACTGACTTCCGGCCGGCCCCTCGAAGACGGCTGCGGTGTGGGGGTGCACTGTCGGCGCATCGTAGAGCCGTGTGCGCCTTTATGTTTCGAATCCTTTTGCGGTGTTGACACCCAAGACATGCCACATCGCGTGGTATATTTCGTTTTCGGTCTGGATGGTGTTTTGCCATCTAGCCATCAACCATCATGTTGACCATTTGGCATGACTGACTTCCGGCTGCCCCCTTGAAAACGGCTGCGGCGTGGGGGTGCACTTTCGGTGCAACGCAGAGCTGTGTGCACCTTTTTGTTTTGAATCCTTTTACGGTGTTGACACCCAAGACATGCCACATCGCGTGGTATATTTGGTTTTGGGTCCCGACGTTGTTTTGCCATGTGACCATCAACCATCATGTTGACCATTTGGCATGACAGACTTCCGGCCAGCCCCTCGAAAACGGCTGCAGCGTGGAAGTGCATTGTCGGCATAGCATAGAGCCGTGTGTACCTTTATGTTTCGAATCCTTTTACGGTGTTGACACCCAAGACATGCCACATCGCGTGGTATATTTGGTTTTGGGTCCCGACCGTGTTTTGCCATCTCGCCATCAATCATCATGTTGACCATTTGGCATGACTGACTTCCGGCCCGCCCCTCCACAACGGCTGCATCGTGGGGGTGCACCGTCGGCGTTGGGCACAGCCGTGTGCAACTTTATGTTTCAAATCCTTTCACGGTGTTGACACCCAAGACATGCCACATCGCGTGGTATATTTGGTTTTGGGTCCCGACCGTGTTTTGCCATCTAGCCATCAACCATCATGTTGACCATTTGGCATGACTGACTTCCGGCCAGCCCCTCGAAAACGGCTGCGGTGTCGGGGTGCGCCGTCGGCGCATCGTAGAGCCGTGTGTACCTTTATGTTTTGAATCCTTTTACGGTGTTGACACCCAAGACATGCCACATCGCGTGGTATATTTGGTTTTGGGTCCCGACGGTGTTTTGCCATCTGGCCATCAACCAACATGTTGACCATTTGGCATGACTGACTTCCGGCTGCCCCCTTGAAAATGGCTGCGGCGTGGGGGTGCACTGTCGGCGCATCGTAGAGCCTTGTGCACCTTTATGTTTCGAATCCTTTTGCGGTGTTGACACCCAAGACATGCCACATCGCGTGGTTTATTTGGTTTTGGGTCCCGACGGTGTTTTGCCATCTAGCCATCAACCATCATGTTGACCATTTGGCATGACTGACTTCCGGCCGGCCCCTCCAAAACGGCTGCATCGTGGGGGTGCACTGTCGGGGCATCGTAGAGCCGTGTGCACCTTTATGTTTCGAATCCTTTTACCGTGTTGACACCCAAGACATGCCACAACGCGTGGTAGATTTGGTTTTGGGTCCCGACGGTGTTTTGCCATCTGGCCATCAACCATTATGTTGACCATTTGGCATGACTGACTTCCGGCTGCCCCCTTGAAAACGGCTGCGGTGTGAGGGTGCAGTGTCGGCGCATCCTAGAGCCGTGTGCACCTTTATGTTTCGAATCCTTTTGCGGTGTTGACACCCAAGACATGCCACATCGCGTGGTATATTTGGTTTTGGGTTCCGGCCGTGTTTTGCCATCTAGCCATCAACCATCATGTTGACCATTTGGCATGACTGACTTCCGGCCGGCCCCTCGAAAACGGCTGCATCGTGGGGGTGCACTGTCGGCGCATCGTAGAGCCGTGTGCACCTTTATGTTTCGAATCCTTTTGCGGTGTTGACACCCAAGGCATGCCACATCGCGTGGTATATTTGGTTTTGGGTCCCCACGGTGTTTTGCCATCTGGCCATCAACCATCATGTTGACCATTTGGCATGACTGACTTCCGGCCGGCCCCTCGAAAACGGCTGCGGTGTGGGGGTGCACTGTCGGTGCAACGCAGAGCCGTGTGCACCTTTATGTTTCAAATCCTTTTGCGGTGTTGACACCCAAGACATGCCACATCGCGTGGTATATTTGGTTTTGGGTCCCGACGGTGTTTTGCCATCTGGCCATCAACCATCATGTTGACCATTTGGCATGACTGACTTCCGGCTGCCCCCTTGAAAACGGCTGCGGCGTGGGGGTGCACTGTCGGTGCAACGCAGAGCCGTGTGCACCTTTATGTTTTGAATCCTTTTACGGTGTTGACACCCAAGACATGCCACATCGCGTGGTATATTTGGTTTTGGGTCCCGACGTTGTTTTGCCATCTCGCCATCAACCATCATGTTGACCATTTGGCATGACAGACTTCCGGCCAGCCCCTCGAAAACGGCTGCAGAGTGGGGCCGCACTGTCGGCATAGCATAGAGCCGTGTGCACTTTTATGTTTCGAATTCTTTTACGGTGTTGACACCCAAGACATGCCACATTGCGTGGTATATTTGGTTTTGGGTCCCGACCGTGTCTTGCCATCTAGCCATCAACCATCATGTTGACCATTTGGCATGACTGACTTCCGGCCAGCCCCTCGAAAACGGCTGCGGTGTGGGGGTGCACTGACGGCGCATCGTAGAGCCGTGTGCACCTTTATGTTTCGAATCCTTTTGCGGTGTTGACACCCAAGACATGCCACATCGCGTGGTATATTTGGTTTTGGGTCCCGGCCGTGTTTTGCCATCTAGCCATCAACCATCATGTTGACCATTTGGCATGACTGACTTCCGGCCAGCCCCTCGAAAACGGCTGCGGTGTAGGGGTGCACTGTCCGCGCATCGTAGAGCCGTGTGCACCTTTATGTTTTGAATCCTTTTACGGTGTTGAAACCCAAGACATGCCACATCGCGTGGTATATTTGGTTTTGGGTCCCGACCGTGTCTTGCCATCTAGCCATCAACCATCATGTTGACCATTTGGCATGACAGACTTCCGGCCAGCCCCTCGAAAACGGGTGCAGTGTGGGCGTGCAGTGTCGACGCATCGTAAAGCCGTGTGCACCTTTATGTTTCGAATCGTTTTGCGGTGTTGACACCCAAGACATGCCACATCGCGTGGTCTATTTGGTTTTGGGTCCCGGCCGTGTTTTGCCATCAAGCCATCAACCATCATGTTGACCATTCGGCATGACTGACTTCCGGCCAGCCCCTCGAAAACGGCTGCGGTGTGGGGGTGCACTATCGGCGCATCGTAGAGCCGTGTGCAGCTTTATGTTTCGAATCCTTTTGCGGTGTTGACACTCAAGACATGCCACATCGCGTGGTATATTTGGTTTTGGGTCCCGACCGTGTTTTGCCATCTCGCCATCAACCATCATGTTGACCATTTGGCATGACGGACTTCCGGCCAGCCCCTCGAAAACGGCTGCAGCGTGGGGGTGCACTGTCGGCATAGCATAGAGCCGTGTGCACCCTTATGTTTCGAATCCTTTTACGGTGTTGACACCCAAGACATGCCACATCGCGTGGTATATTTGGTTTTGGGTCCCGACTGTGTCTTGCCATCTAGCCATCAACCATCATGTTGACCATTTGGCATGACTGACTTCCGGCCAGCCCCTCGAAACCGGCTGCAGTGTGGGGGTGCACTATCGGCATAGCATAGAGCCGTGTGCACCTTTATGTTTCGAATCCTTTTACGGTGTTGACACCCAAGACATGCCACATCGCGTGGTATATTTGGTTTTTGGTCACGACCGTGTCTTGCCATCTAGCCATCAACCATCATGTTGACCATTTGGCATGACTGACTTCCGGTTGCCCCGTTGAAAAAGGCTGCGGCGTGGGGGTGCACTGTCGGTGCAACGCAGAGCTGTGTGCACCTTTATGTTTTGAATCCTTTTACGGTGTTGAAACGCAAGACATGCCACATCGCGTGGTATATTTGGTTTTGGGTCCCGACGTTGTTTTGCCATCTGACCATCAACCATCATGTTGACCATTTGGCATGACTGACTTCCGCCCAGCCCCTCGAAAACAGCTGCAGCGTGGGGATGCACTATCGGCATAGCATAGAGCCGTGTGCACCTTTATGTTTCGAATCCTTTTACGGTGTTGACACCCAAGACATGCCACACCGCGTGGTATATTTGGTTTTGGGTCCCGACCGTGTCTTGCCATCTAGCCATCAACCATCATGTTGACCATTTGGCATGACTGACTTCCGGCCAGCCCCTCCACAACGGCTGCATCGTGGGGGTGCACCGTCGGCGTAGCACAGAGCCGTGTGCACCTTTATGTTTCGAATCCTTTTACGGTGTTGACACCCAAGACATGCCACATCGCGTGGTATATTTGGTTTTGGGTCCCGACCGTGTCTTGCCATCTAGCCATCAACCATCATGTTGACCATTTGGCATGAGTGACTTCCGGCCGCCCTCGAAAACGGCTGCAGTGTGGGGGTGCGCTGTCGGCGCATCGTAGAGCCGTGTGCACCTTTATGTTTCGAATCCTTTTGCGGTGTTGACATACAAGATATGCCACATCGCGTGGTATATTTGGTTTTGGGTCTCGGCCGTGTTTTGCCATCTAGCCATCAACCATCATGTTGACCATTTGGCATGACTGACTTCCGGCCAGCCCCTCGAAAATGGCTGCCGTGTGGGGGTGCACTATCGGCGCATCGTAGAGCCGTGTGCACCCTTATGTTTCGAATCCTTTTGCGGTGTTGACACCCAAGACATGCCACATCGCGTGGTATATTTGGTTTTGGGTCCCGACCGTGTCTTGCCATCTAGCCATCAACCATCATGTTGACCATTTGGCATGACTTACTTCCGGCCGGCCCCTCGAAAACGGCTGCAGTGTGGGGGTGCACTGTCGGCGCATCGTAGAGCCGTGTGCACCTTTATGTTTCGAATCCTTTTGCGGTGTTGACACCCAAGACATGTCACATCGCGTGGTCTATTTTGGTTTTGGGTGCCCACCCTGTCTTGCCATCTAGCCATCAACCTTCATGTTGACCATTTGGCATGACTGACTTCCGGCCGGCCCCTCGAAAACGGCTGCAGTGTGGGGGTGCATTGTCGGCATAGCATAGAGCCGTGTGCACCTTTATGTTTCCAATCCTTTTGCGGTGTTGACACCCAAGACATGCCACATCGCGTGGTATATTTGGTTCTGGGTCCCCACCCTGTCTTGCCATCTAGCCATCAACCATCATGTTGACCATTTGGCATGACTGACTTCCGGCCAGCCCCTCGAAAACGGCTGCACTGTGGAGGTGCACTATCGGCGCATCGTAGAGCCGTGTGCACCTTTATGTTTTGAATCCTTTTGCGGTGTTGACACCCAAGACATGCCACATCGCGTGGTATATACCACGCGATGTGGCATGTCTTGGGTGTCAACACCGTAAAAGGATTCAAAACATAAAGGTGCACACCGCTCTGCGTTGCACCGACAGTGCACCCCCACGCCGCAGCCTTTTTCAAGGGGGCAACCGGAAGTCAGTCATGCCAAATGGTCAACATGATGGTTGATGGCTAGATGGCAAAACACCGTCGGGACCCAAAACGAAATATACCACGCGATGTGGCATGTCTTGGGTGTCAACACGGCAAAAGGATTCGAAACATAAAGGTGCACACGGCTCTACGATGCGCCGATAGTGCACCCCCACACCGCAGCCGTTTTCGAGGGGCTGGCCGGAAGTCAGTCATGCCAAATGGTCAACATGATGGTTGATGGCTAGATGGCAAAACCCGGCCGGGACCCAAAACCAAGTAGACCAGGCGATGTGGCATGTCTTCAGTGTCAACACCGCAAAAGGATTAGAAACATAAAGGTGCACACGGCTCTACGATGCGCCGACAGTGCACCCCCACATTGCAGCCGGTTTCGAGGGGCTGGCCGGAAGTCAGTCATGCCAAATGGTCAACATGATGGTTGATGGCTAGATGGCAAGACACAGTCGGGACCCAAAACCAAATATACCACGCGATGTGGCATGTCTTGGGTGTCAACACCGTAAAAGGATTCGAAACATAAAGGTGCACACGGCTCTGCGCTATGCCGATAGTGCACCCCCACGCTGCAGCTGTTTTCGAGGGGCTGGCCGGAAGTCAGTCATGCCAAATGGTCAACATGATGGTTGATGGCTAGATGGCAAAACACGGTCGGGACCCAAAACCAAATATACCACGCGATGTGGCATGTCTTGGGTGTCAACACCGTAAAAGGATTCGAAACATAAAGGTGCACACGGCTCTACGATGCGCCGATAGTGCACCCCCACACCGCAGCCGTTTTCGAGGGGCTGGCCGGAAGTCATTCATGCCAAATGGTCAACATGATGGTTGATGGCTAGATGGCAAAACACGGCCGGGACCCAAAACCAAATAAACCACGCGATGTGGCATGTCTTGGGTGTCAACACCGCAAAACGAGTCGAAACATTTGCCAAAGATGAGCTACAAAGCCTGACCGTTGGAATGGGTACTTCTGCACCACAGGAGATCCCTTTTCAGGGAGAGTCAAGGGTTGCAGAACAGGCTTTGCAACAAATCAGGCAAATAGTAAACTCACAGAGCCAAGACCGGGCAAAGAAGGCACAACACAAGCAAGTGCACAGCACGTCAACTGTCAACTGTTCCGAAACCTTTACCAGCAACACAAATCAAGTCCCAGGGACCTCAGTTCTCAACAGTTCTCACCAGTTCAACGTTGTGTTTGCAAGCAAAGCAAAACGAAGGCAATTGCACAGCATAAGTCAGAAATGTTGTGTCAAAATTTAGCAGTCAATAGCCGGAAATGTCCGGATCGATCTGCACTACAGCTGAGCAGCACAAAAAAAGCAGAACAACAATATTAAAACGACTTTTGGCAGGCATCTTTAGATTCAACCACACCATTGTAATGTTCTGACACAACCACACTTTTGTTCCAAAGAATCAAATGTATTCAAGCAATGGATTTTGCAAAAATTCATGTTTGAAAGACAAATTTTTGGCACCGCGGCCGTTTCAGATCCGTTGGGCCGTTTCAGATCCAGTGCGGTAGCGTAAATGCGGTTTTGGCCGCAGAATGCCCCACAAAATCATAGGTGAGAGCTGTGTGCACCTTTATGTTTCGAATCCTTTTACGGTGTTGACACCCAAGACATGCCACATCGCGTGGTATATTTGGTTTTGGGTCCCGACCGTGTCTTGCCATCTAGCCATCAACCATCATGTTGACCATTTGGCATGGTTGACTTCCGGCCAGCCCCTCCACAACGGCTGCATCGTGGGGGTGCACCCTCTGGTACCATAAAACCAAGTGATGAGCACGGAGACGAAACTCAAAACATAGTATCACTGCAAACAGTAATAAATGTGTACCACAAATGCGACAAATCACTGCAGATCAAGCAATATCAAATAATACAATGTATGTACATGCGACCCATGGGCTGGTCCGGTTACAGTGTCTTGCCATCTAGCCATCAACCATCATGTTGACCATTTGGCATGAGTGACTTCCGGCCGGCCCCTGGAAAACGGCTGCGTTCGGGGGGTGCAATGTCGGCGCGGCGTAGAGCCGTGAGCACCTTTATGTTTCGAATCCTTTTACGGTGTTGACACCCAAGACATGCCACATTGCGTGGTATATTTGGTTTTGGGTCCCGACCGTGTTTTGCCATCTAGCCATCAACCATCATGTTGACCATTTGGCATGACTGACTTCCGGCCAGCCCCTCGAAAACGGCTGCGGTGTGGGGGTGCACTGACGGCGCATTGTAGAGCGGTGTGCACCTTTATGTTTCAAAGCCTTTTGCGGTGTTGACACCCAAGACATGCCACATCGCGTGGTATATTTGGTTTTGGGTCCCGGCCGTGTTTTGCCATCTAGCCATCAACCATCATGTTGACCATTTGGCATGACTGACTTCCGGCCAGCCCCTCGAAAACGGCTGCGGTGTAGGGGTGCACTGTCCGCGCATCGTAGAGCCGTTTGCACCTTTATGTTTTGAATCCTTTCACGGTGTTGACACCCAAGACATGCCACATCGCGTGGTATATTTGGTTTTGGGTCCCGACCGTGTCTTGCCATCTAGCCATCAACCATCATGTTGACCATTTGGCATGACTGACTTCCGGCCGGCCCCTCGAAAACGGTTGCAGTGTGGGCGTGCACTGTCGGCGCATCGTAAAGCCGTGTGCACCTTTATGTTTCGACTCGTTTTGCGGTGTTGACACCCAAGACATGCCACATCGCGTGGTCTATTTGGTTTTGGGTCTCGGCCGTGTTTTGCCATCTAGCCATCAACCATCATGTTGACCATTTGGCATGAATGACTTCCGGCCAGCCCCTCGAAAACGGCTGCGTTCTGGGGGTGCACTGTCGGCGCGGCGTAGAGCCGTGAGCACCTTTATGTTTCGAATCACTTTACGGTGTTGACACCCAAGACATGCCACATTGCGTGGTATATTTGGTTTTGGGTCCCGACCGTGTTTTGCCATCTAGCCATCAACCATCATGTTGACCATTTGGCATGACTGACTTCCGGCCAGCCCCTCGAAAACGGCTGCGGTGTGGGGGTGCACTGACGGCGCATTGTAGAGCGGTGTGCACCTTTATGTTTCAAAGCCTTTTGCGGTGTTCACACCCAAGACATGCCACATCGCGTGGTATATTTGGTTTTGGGTCCCGGCCGTGTTTTGCCATCTAGCCATCAACCATCATGTTGACCATTTGGCACGACTGACTTCCGGCCAGCCCCTCGAAAACGGCTGCGGTGTAGGGGTGCACTGTCCGCGCATCGTAGAGCCGTGTGCACCTTTATGTTTTGAATCCTTTCACGGTGTTGACACCCAAGACATGCCACATCGCGTGGTATATTTGGTTTTGGGTCCCGACCGTGTCTTGCCATCTAGCCATCAACCATCATGTTGACCATTTGGCATGACTGACTTCCGGCCGGCCCCTCGAAAACGGTTGCAGTGTGGGCGTGCACTGTCGGCGCATCGTAAAGCCGTGTGCACCTTTATGTTTCGACTCGTTTTGCGGTGTTGACACCCAAGACATGCCACATCGCGTGGTTTATTTGGTTTTGGGTCCCGGCCGTGTTTTGCCATCTAGCCATCAACCATCATGTTGACCATTTGGCATGAATGACTTCCGGCCAGCCCCTCGAAAACGGCTGCGGTGTGGGGGTGCACTATCGGCGCATCGTAGAGCCGTGTGCACCTTTATGTTTCGAATCCTTTTACGGTGTTGACACCCAAGACATGCCACATCGCGTGGTATATTTGGTTTTGGGTCCCGACCGTGTTTTGCCATCTAGCCATCAACCATCATGTTGACCATTTGGCATGACTGACTTCCGGCCAGCCCCTCGAAAACAGCTGCAGCGTGGGGGTGCACTATCGGCATAGCGCAGAGCCGTGTGCACCTTTATGTTTCGAATCCTTTTACGGTGTTGACACCCAAGACATGCCACATCGCGTGGTATATTTGGTTTTGGGTCCCGACTGTGTCTTGCCATCTAGCCATCAACCATCATGTTGACCATTTGGCATGACTGACTTCCGGCCAGCCCCTCGAAACCGGCTGCAATGTGGGGGTGCACTGTCGGCGCATCGTAGAGCCGTGTGCACCTTTATGTTTCTAATCCTTTTGCGGTGTTGACACTGAAGACATGCCACATCGCCTGGTCTACTTGGTTTTGGGTCCCGGCCGGGTTTTGCCATCTAGCCATCAACCATCATGTTGACCATTTGGCATGACTGACTTCCGGCCAGCCCCTCGAAAACGGCTGCGGTGTGGGGGTGCACTATCGGCGCATCGTAGAGCCGTGTGCACCTTTATGTTTCGAATCCTTTTGCCGTGTTGACACCCAAGACATGCCACATCGCGTGGTATATTTCGTTTTGGGTCCCGACGGTGTTTTGCCATCTAGCCATCAACCATCATGTTGACCATTTGGCATGACTGACTTCCGGTTGCCCCCTTGAAAAAGGCTGCGGCGTGGGGGTGCACTGTCGGTGCAACGCAGAGCGGTGTGCACCTTTATGTTTTGAATCCTTTTACGGTGTTGACACCCAAGACATGCCACATCGCGTGGTATATTTGGTTTTGGGTCCCGACGTTGTTTTGCCATCTGACCATCAACCATCATGTTGACCATTTGGCATGACTGACTTCTGGCCAGCCCCTCGAAAACGGCTGCAGCGTGGGGGTGCATTGTCGGCATAGCATAGAGCCATGTGCACCTTTATGTTTCGAATCCTTTTGCGGTGTTGACACCCAAGACATGCCACATCGCCTGGTATATTTGGTTTTGGGTCCCCACCCTGTCTTGCCATCTAGCCATCAACCATCATGTTGACCATTTGGCATGACTGACTTCCGGCCGGCCCCTCGAAAACGGCTGCAGTGTGGGGGTGCACTGTCGGCGCATCGTAGAGGCGTGTGCACCTTTATGTTTCGAATCCTTTTGCGGTGTTGACACCCAAGACATGCCACATCGCGTGGTATATTTGGTTTTGGGTCCCGACGTTGTTTCGCCATCTGACCATCAACCATCATGTTGACCATTTGGCATGACTGACTTCCGGCCAGCCCCTCGAAAACGGCTGCAGCGTGGGGGTGCACTGTCGGCATAGCATAGAGCCGTGTGCACCTTTATGTTTCGAATCGTTTTACGGTGTTGACACCCAAGACATGCCACATCGCGTGGTCTATTTGGTTTTGGGTCCCGGCCGTGTTTTGCCATCTAGCCATCAACCATCATGTTGACCATTTGGCATGACAGACTTCCGGCCGGCCCCTCGAAAACGGCTGCAGTGTGGGGGTGCACTGTCGGCGCATCGTAGAGCCGTGTGCACCTTTATGTTTCGAATCCTTTCGCTATGTTGACACCCAAGACATGCCACATCGCGTGGTATATTTGGTTTTGGGTCCCGACCGTGTTTTGCCATCTCGCCATCAACCATCATGTTGACCATTTGGCATGACAGACTTCCGGCCAGCCCCTCGAAAACGGCTGCAGCGTGGGGGTGCACTGTCGGCATAGCATAGAGCCGTGGGCACCTTTATGTTTCGAATCCTTTTGCGGTGTTGACACCCAAGACATGCCACATCGCGTGGTCTATTTGGTTTTGGGTCCCGGCCGTGTTTTGCCATCTAGCCATCAACCATCATGTTGACCATTTGGCATGACAGACTTCCGGCCGGCCCCTCGAAAACGGCTGCAGTGTGGGGGTGCACTGTCGGCGCATCGTAGAGCCGTGTGCACCTTTATGTTTCGAATCCTTTCGCTATGTTGACACCCAAGACATGCCACATCGCGTGGTCTATTTGGTTTTGGGTCCCGGCCGTGTTTTGCCATCTAGCCATCAACCATCATGTTGACCATTTGGCATGACTGACTTCCGGCCAGCCCCTCGAAAACAGCTGCGGTGTGGGGGTGCACTATCGGCGCATCGTAGAGCCGTGTGCACCTTTATGTTTCGAATCCTTTTGCGGTGTGGACACCCAAGACATGCCACATCGCGTGGTATATTTGGTTTTGGGTCCCGACGTTGTTTTGCCATCTGACCATCAACCATCATGTTGACCATTTGGCATGACAGACTTCCGGCCGGCCCCTCGAAAACGGCTGCAGCGTGGGGGTGCACTGTCGGCATCGCATAGAGCCGTGTGCACCTTTATGTTTCGAATCCTTTTACGGTGTTGACACCCAAGACATGCCACATCGCGTGGTATATTTGGTTTTGGGTCCCGACCGTGTTTTGCCATCTCGCCATCAACCATCATGTTGACCATTTGGCATGACAGACTTCCGGCCAGCCCCTCGAAAACGGCTGCAACGTGGGGGTGCACTATCGGCATAGCATAGAGGGGTGTGCACCTTTATGTTTCGAATCCTTTTACGGTGTTGACACCCAAGACATGCCACATTGCGTCATATATTTGGTTTTGAGTCCCGACCGTGTTTTGCCATCTAGCCATCAACTATCATGTTGACCATTTGGCATGACAGACTTCCGGCCAGCCCCTCCACAACGGCTACATCGGGGGGGGGCACTGTCGGCATACCATAGAGCCGTGGGCACCTTTATGTTTCGAATCCTTTTACGGTGTTGACACCCAAGACATGCCACATCGCGTGGTATATTTGGTTTTGGGTCCCGACCGTGTTTTGCCATCTCGCCATCAACCATCATGTTGACCATTTGGCATGACAAACTTCCGGCCAGCCCCTCGAAAACGGCTGCAGCGTGGGGGTGCACTGTCGGCATAGCATAGAGCCGTGTGCACCTTTATGTTTCGAATCCCTTTACGGTGTTGACACCCAAGACATGCCACATCGCGTGGTATATTTGGTTTTGGGTCCCGACCGTGTTTTGCCATCTCGCCATCAACCATCATGTTGACCATTTGGCATGACGGACTTCCGGCCAGCCCCTCGAAAACGGCTGCAACGTGGGGGTGCACTGTCGGCATAGCATGGAGCCGTGAGCACCTTTATGTTTCGAATCCCTTTACGGTGTTGACACCGAAGACATGGCACATCGCGTGGTATATTTGGTTTTGGGTCCCTACCGTGTTTTGCCATCTAGCCATCAACCATCATGTTGACCATTTGGCATGACTGACTTCCGGCCAGCCCCTCCACAACGGCTGCATCGTGGGGGTGCACTATCGGGGCAGCGCAGAGCCGTGTGCACCTTTATGTTTCGAATCCTTTTACGGTGCTGACACCCAAAACATGCCACATCGCGTGGTATGTTTGGTTTTGGGTCCCGACCGTGTTTTGCCATCTCGCCATCAACCATCATGTTGACCATTTGGCATGACAGACTTCCGGCCAGCCCCTCCACAACGGCTGCATCGTGGGGGGGCACTGTCGGCATACCATAGAGCCGTGAGCACCTTTATGTTTCGAATCCTTTTACGGTGTTGACACCCAAGACATGCCACATCGCGTGGTATATTTGGTTTTGGGTCCCGACCGTGTTTTGCCATCTCGCCATCAACCATCATGTTGACCATTTGGCATGACAGACTTCCGGCCAGCCCCTCGCAAACGGCTGCAGCGTGGGGGTGCACTGTCGGCATAGCATAGAGATGTGAGCACCTTTATGTTTCGAATCCTTTTACGGTGTTGACACCGAAGACATGGCACATCGCGTGGTATATTTGGTTTTGGGTCCCGACCGTGTTTTGCCATCTAGCCATCAACCATCATGTTGACCATTTGGCATGACTGACTTCAGGCCAGCCCCTCCACAACGGCTGTATCGTGGGGGTGCATCGTCGGCGCAGCGCAGAGCCGTGTGCACCTTTATGTTTCGAATCCTTTTACGGTGTTGACACCCAAGACATGCCACATCGCATGGTATATTTGGTTTTGGGTCCCGACCGTGTTTTGCCATCTAGCCATCAACCATCATGTTGACCATTTGGCATGACAAACTTCCGGCCAGCCCCTCGAAAACAGCTGCAGCGTGGGGGTGCACTGTCGGCATAGCATAGAGCCGTGAGCACCTTTATGTTTCGAATGCTTTTACGGTGTTGACACCCAAGACATGCCACATCGCGTGGTATATTTGGTTTTGGGTCCCGACCGTGTTTTGCCATCTCCCATCAACCATCATGTTGACCATTTGGCATGACTGACTTCCGGCCAGCCCCTCGAAAACGGCTGCGTTCTGGGGGTGCACTGTCGGCGCAGCGTAGAGCCGTGAGCACCTTTATGTTTCGAATCCTTTTACGTTGTTGACACCCAAGACATGCCACATCGCGTGGTATATTTGGTTTTGGGTCCCGACCGTGTTTTGCCATCTCGCGATCAACCATCATGTTGACCATTTGGCATGACAGACTTCCGGCCAGCCCCTCGAAAACAGCTGCAGCGTGGGGGTGCACTGTCGGCATAGCATAGAGCCGTGAGCACCTTTATGTTTCGAATCCTTTTACGGTGTTGACACCCAAGACATGCCACATCGTGTGGTATATTTGGTTTTGGGTCCCAACCGTGTTTTGCCATCTCCCATCAACCATCATGTTGACCATTTGGCATGACAAACTTCCGGCCAGCCCCTCGAAAACAGCTGCAGTGTGGGGGTGCACTGTCGGCATAGCATAGAGCCGTGTGCACCTTTATGTTTCGAATCCTCTACGGTGTTGACACCCAAGACATGCCACATCGCGTGGTATATTTGGTTTTGGGTCCCGACCGTGTTTTGCCATCTAGCCATCAACCATCATGTTGACCATTTGGCATGACTGACTTCCGGCCGGCCCCTCGAAAACGGCTGCGTTCTGGGGGTGCACTGTCGGCGCAGTGTAGAGCCGTGAGCACCTTTATGTTTCGAATCCTTTTACGGTGTTGACACCCAAGACATGCCACATCGCGTGGTATATTTGGTTTTGGGTCCCGACTGTGTCTTGCCATCTAGCCATCAACCATCATGTTGACCATTTGGCATGACTGACTTCCGGCCAGCCCCTCGAAACCGGCTGCAATGTGGGGGTGCACTATCGGCATAGCATAGAGCCGTGTGCACCTTTATGTTTCGAATCCTTTTACGGTGTTGACACCCAAGACATGCCACATCGCGTGGTATATTTGGTTTTGGGTCACGACCGTGTCTTGCCATCTAGCCATCAACCATCATGTTGACCATTTGGCATGACGGACTTCCGGCCGGCCCCTCGAAAACGGTTGCAGTGTGGGGGTGCATTGTCGGCGCATCGTAGAGCCCCGTGCACCTTTATGTTTCTAATCCCTTTGCGGTGGTGACACTGAAGACATGCCACATCGCGTGGTCTATTTGGTTTTGGGTCCCGGCCGTGTTTTGCCATCTAGCCATCAACCATCATGTTGACCATTTGGCATGACTGACTTCCGGCGAGCCCCTCGAAAACGGCTGCAGTGTGGGGGTGCACTATCGGCAAGACGTAGAGCCGTGTGCACCTTTATGTTTCGAATCCTTTTGCGGTGTTGACACCCAAGACATGCCACATCGCGTGGTATATTTGGTTTTGGGTCCCGACGGTGTTTTGCCATCTGGCCATCAACCATCATGTTGACCATTTGGCATGACTGACTTCCGGTTGCCCCGTTGAAAAAGGCTGCGGCGTGGGGGTGCACTGTCGGTGCAACGCAGAGCCGTGTGCACCTTTATGTTTTGAATCCTTTTACGGTGTTGAAACGCAAGACATGCCACATCGCGTGGTATATTTGGTTTTGGGTCCCGACGTTGTTTTGCCATCTGACCATCAACCATCATGTTGACCATTTGGCATGACTGACTTCCGCCCAGCCCCTCGAAAACGGCTGCAGCGTGGGGATGCACTATCGGCATAGCATAGAGCCGTGTGCACCTTTATGTTTCGAATCCTTTTACGGTGTTGACACCCAAGACATGCCACACCGCGTGGTATATTTGGTTTTGGGTCCCGACCGTGTCTTGCCATCTAGCCATCAACCATCATGTTGACCATTTGGCATGACTGACTTCCGGCCAGCCCCTCCACAACGGCTGCATCGTGGGGGTGCACTGTCGGCGTAGCGCAGAGCCGTGTGCACCTTTATGTTTCGAATCCTTTTACGGTGTTGACACCCAAGACATGCCACATCGCGTGGTATATTTGGTTTTGGGTCCCGACCGTGTCTTGCCATCTAGCCATCAACCATCATGTTGACCATTTGGCATGAGTGACTTCCGGCCGCCCTCGAAAACGGCTGCAGTGTGGGGGTGCGCTGTCGGCGCATCGTAGAGCCGTGTGCACCTTTATGTTTCGAATCCTTTTGCGGTGTTGACACCCAAGATATGCCACATCGCGTGGTATATTTGGTTTTGGGTCTCGGCCGTGTTTTGCCATCTAGCCATCAACCATCATGTTGACCATTTGGCATGACTGACTTCCGGCCAGCCCCTCGAAAATGGCTGCCGTGTGGGGGTGCACTATCGGCGCATCGTAGAGCCGTGTGCACCTTTATGTTTCGAATCCTTTTGCGGTGTTGACACCCAAGACATGCCACATCGCGTGGTATATTTGGTTTTGGGTCCCGACCGTGTCTTGCCATCTAGCCATCAACCATCATGTTGACCATTTGGCATGACTTACTTCCGGCCGGCCCCTCGAAAACGGCTGCAGTGTGGGGGTGCACTGTCGGCGCATCGTAGAGCCGTGTGCACCTTTATGTTTCGAATCCTTTTGCGGTGTTGACACCCAAGACATGTCACATCGCGTGGTCTATTTTGGTTTTGGGTGCCCACCCTGTCTTGCCATCTAGCCATCAACCTTCATGTTGACCATTTGGCATGACTGACTTCCGGCCGGCCCCTCGAAAACGGCTGCAGTGTGGGGGTGCATTGTCGGCATAGCATAGAGCCGTGTGCACCTTTATGTTTCCAATCCTTTTGCGGTGTTGACACCCAAGACATGCCACATCGCGTGGTATATTTGGTTCTGGGTCCCCACCCTGTCTTGCCATCTAGCCATCAACCATCATGTTGACCATTTGGCATGACTGACTTCCGGCCAGCCCCTCGAAAACGGCTGCACTGTGGAGGTGCACTATCGGCGCATCGTAGAGCCGTGTGCACCTTTATGTTTTGAATCCTTTTGCGGTGTTGACACCCAAGACATGCCACATCGCGTGGTATATTTGGTTTTGGGTCCCGACGTTGTTTTGCCATCTGACCATCAACCATCATGTTGACCATTTGGCATGACTGACTTCTGGCCAGCCCCTCGAAAACGGCTGCAGCGTGGGGGTGCATTGTCGGCATAGCATAGAGCCATGTGCACCTTTATGTTTCGAATCCTTTTGCGGTGTTGACACCCAAGACATGCCACATCGCCTGGTATATTTGGTTTTGGGTCCCCACCCTGTCTTGCCATCTAGCCATCAACCATCATGTTGACCATTTGGCATGACTGACTTCCGGCCGGCCCCTCGAAAACGGCTGCAGTGTGGGGGTGCACTGTCGGCGCATCGTAGAGGCGTGTGCACCTTTATGTTTCGAATCCTTTTGCGGTGTTGACACCCAAGACATGCCACATCGCGTGGTATATTTGGTTTTGGGTCCCGACGTTGTTTCGCCATCTGACCATCAACCATCATGTTGACCATTTGGCATGACTGACTTCCGGCCAGCCCCTCGAAAACGGCTGCAGCGTGGGGGTGCACTGTCGGCATAGCATAGAGCCGTGTGCACCTTTATGTTTCGAATCGTTTTACGGTGTTGACACCCAAGACATGCCACATCGCGTGGTATATTTGGTTTTGGGTCCCGACCGTGTTTTGCCATCTCGCCATCAACCATCATGTTGACCATTTGGCATGACAGACTTCCGGCCAGCCCCTCGAAAACGGCTGCAGCGTGGGGGTGCACTGTCGGCATAGTATACACCCGTGTGCACCTTTATGTTTCGAATCCTTTTGCGGTGTTGACACCCAAGACATGCCACATCGCGTGGTCTATTTGGTTTTGGGTCCCGGCCGTGTTTTGCCATCTAGCCATCAACCATCATGTTGACCATTTGGCATGACAGACTTCCGGCCGGCCCCTCGAAAACGGCTGCAGTGTGGGGGTGCACTGTCGGCGCATCGTAGAGCCGTGTGCACCTTTATGTTTCGAATCCTTTCGCTATGTTGACACCCAAGACATGCCACATCGCGTGGTCTATTTGGTTTTGGGTCCCGGCCGTGTTTTGCCATCTAGCCATCAACCATCATGTTGACCATTTGGCATGACTGACTTCCGGCCAGCCCCTCGAAAACAGCTGCGGTGTGGGGGTGCACTATCGGCGCATCGTAGAGCCGTGTGCACCTTTATGTTTCGAATCCTTTTGCGGTGTGGACACCCAAGACATGCCACATCGCGTGGTATATTTGGTTTTGGGTCCCGACGTTGTTTTGCCATCTGACCATCAACCATCATGTTGACCATTTGGCATGACAGACTTCCGGCCGGCCCCTCGAAAACGGCTGCAGCGTGGGGGTGCACTGTCGGCATCGCATAGAGCCGTGTGCACCTTTATGTTTCGAATCCTTTTACGGTGTTGACACCCAAGACATGCCACATCGCGTGGTATATTTGGTTTTGGGTCCCGACCGTGTTTTGCCATCTCGCCATCAACCATCATGTTGACCATTTGGCATGACAGACTTCCGGCCAGCCCCTCGAAAACGGCTGCAACGTGGGGGTGCACTATCGGCATAGCATAGAGGGGTGTGCACCTTTATGTTTCGAATCTTTTTACGGTGTTGACATCCAAGACATGCCACATTGCGTCATATATTTGGTTTTGAGTCCCGACCGTGTTTTGCCATCTAGCCATCAACTATCATGTTGACCATTTGGCATGACAGACTTCCGGCCAGCCCCTCCACAACGGCTACATCGGGGGGGGGCACTGTCGGCATACCATAGAGCCGTGGGCACCTTTATGTTTCGAATCCTTTCACGGTGTTGACACCCAAGACATGCCACATCGCGTGGTATATTTGGTTTTGGGTCCTGACCGTGTTTTGCCATCTCGCCATCAACCATCATGTTGACCATTTGGCATGACAAACTTCCGGCCAGCCCCTCGAAAACGGCTGCAGCGTGGGGGTGCACTGTCGGCATAGCATAGAGCCGTGTGCACCTTTATGTTTCGAATCCTTTTACGGTGTTGACACCCAAGACATGCCACATCGCGTGGTATATTTGGTTTTGGGTCCCGACCGTGTTTTGCCATCTCGCCATCAACCATCATGTTGACCATTTGGCATGACGGACTTCCGGCCAGCCCCTCGAAAACGGCTGCAACGTGGGGGTGCACTGTCGGCATAGCATGGAGCCGTGAGCACCTTTATGTTTCGAATCCTTTTACGGTGTTGACACCCAAGACATGCCACATTGCGTGGTATATTTGGTTTTGGGTCCGGACCGTGTTTTGCCATCTAGCCATCAACCATCATGTTGACCATTTGGCATGACTGACTTCCGGCCAGCCCCTCCACAACGGCTGCATCGTGGGGGTGCACTATCGGGGCAGCGCAGAGCCGTGTGCACCTTTATGTTTCGAATCCTTTTACGGTGCTGACACCCAAAACATGCCACATCGCGTGGTATGTTTGGTTTTGGGTCCCGACCGTGTTTTGCCATCTCGCCATCAACCATCATGTTGACCATTTGGCATGACAGACTTCCGGCCAGCCCCTCCACAACGGCTGCATCGTGGGGGGGCACTGTCGGCATACCATAGAGCCGTGAGCACCTTTATGTTTCGAATCCTTTTACGGTGTTGACACCCAAGACATGCCACATCGCGTGGTATATTTGGTTTTGGGTCCCTACCGTGTTTTGCCATCTCGCCATCAACCATCATGTTGACCATTTGGCATGACAGACTTCCGGCCAGCCCCTCGCAAACGGCTGCAGCGTGGGGGTGCACTGTCGGCATAGCATAGAGATGTGAGCACCTTTATGTTTCGAATCCTTTTACGGTGTTGACACCGAAGACATGGCACATCGCGTGGTATATTTGGTTTTGGGTCCCGACCGTGTTTTGCCATCTAGCCATCAACCATCATGTTGACCATTTGGCATGACTGACTTCAGGCCAGCCCCTCCACAACGGCTGTATCGTGGGGGTGCATCGTCGGCGCAGCGCAGAGCCGTGTGCACCTTTATGTTTCGAATCCTTTTACGGTGTTGACACCCAAGACATGCCACATCGCGTGGTATATTTGGTTTTGGGTCCCGACCGTGTTTTGCCATCTCGCGATCAACCATCATGTTGACCATTTGGCATGACAGACTTCCGGCCAGCCCCTCGAAAACAGCTGCAGCGTGGGGATGCACTGTCGGCATAGCATAGAGCCGTGAGCACCTTTATGTTTCAAATCCTTTTACGGTGTTGACACCCAAGACATGCCACATCGCGTGGTATATTTGGTTTTGGGTCCCGACCGTGTTTTGCCATCTCCCATCAACCATCATGTTGACCATTTGGCATGACTGACTTCCGGCCAGCCCCTCGAAAACGGCTGCGTTCTCGGGGTGCACTGTCGGCGCAGCGTAGAGCCGTGAGCACCTTTATGTTTCGAATCCTTTTACATTGTTGACACCCAAGACATGCCACATCGCGTGGTATATTTGGTTTTGGGTCCCGACCGTGTTTTGCCATCTCGCGATCAACCATCATGTTGACCATTTGGCATGACAGACTTCCGGCCAGCCCCTCGAAAACAGCTGCAGCGTGGGGGTGCACTGTCGGCATAGCATAGAGCCTCGAGCACCTTTATGTTTCGAATCCTTTTACGGTGTTGACACCCAAGACATGCCACATCGCGTGGTATATTTGGTTTTGGGTCCCAACCGTGTTTTGCCATCTCCCATCAACCATCATGTTGACCATTTGGCATGACAAACTTCCGGCCAGCCCCTCGAAAACAGCTGCAGTGTGGGGGTGCACTGTCGGCATAGCATAGAGCCGTGTGCACCTTTATGTTTCGAATCCTTTTACGGTGTTGACACCCAAGACATGCCACATCGCGTGGTATATTTGGTTTTGGGTCCCGACCGTGTTTTGCCATCTAGCCATCAACCATCATGTTGACCATTTGGCATGACTGACTTCCGGCCGGCCCCTCGAAAACGGCTGCGTTCTGGGGGTGCACTGTCGGCGCAGCGTAGAGCCGTGAGCACCTTTATGTTTCGAATCCTTTTACGGTGTTGACACCCAAGACATGCCACATTGCGTGGTCTATTTGGTTTTGGGTCCCGACGGTGTTTTGCCATCTGGCCATCAACCAACATGTTGACCATTTGGCATGACTGACTTCCGGCCAGCCCCTCCACAACGGCTGCATCGTGGGGGTGTACTGTCGGCGCAGCGCAGAGCCGTGTGCACCTTTATGTTTCGAATCCTTTTACGGTGTTGACACCCAAGACATGCCACATCGCGTGGTATATTTGGTTCCTGGTCCCGGACGTGTCTTGCCATCTAGCCATCAAACATCATGTTGACCATTTGGCATGACTGACTTCCGGCCGGCCCCTCGAAAACGGCTGCGTTCGGGGGGTGCACTGTCGGCGCGGCGTAGAGCCGTGAGCACCTTTATGTTTCGAATCCTTTTACGGTGTTGACACCCAAGACATGCCACATTGCGTGGTATATTTGGTTTTGGGTCCCGACGGTGTTTTGCTATCTAGCCATCAACCAACATGTTGACCATTTGGCATGACTGACTTCCGGCCAGCCCCTCCACAACGGCTGCATCGTGGGGGTGCACTGTCGGGGCAGCGCCGAGCCATTTGCACCTTTATGGTTCGAATCCTTTTACGGTGTTGACACCCAAAACATGCCACATCGCGTGGTATGTTTGGTTTTGGGTCCCGACCGTGTTTTGCCATCTCGCCATCAACCATCATGTTGACCATTTGGCATGACAGACTTCCGGGCAGCCCCTCCACAACAGCTGCATCGTGGGGGGGCACTGTCGGCATACCATAGAGCCGTGAGCACCTTTATGTTTCGAATCCTTTTACGGTGTTGACACCCAAGACATGCCACATCGCGTGGTATGTTTGGTTTTGGGTCCCGACGGTGTTTTGCTATCTAGCCATCAACCAACATGTTGACCATTTGGCATGACTGACTTCCGGCCAGCCCCTCCACAACGGCTGCATCGTGGGGGTGCACTGTCGGGGCAGCGCCGAGCCATTTGCACCTTTATGGTTCGAATCCTTTTACGGTGCTGACACCCAAAACATGCCACATCGCGTGGTATGTTTGGTTTTGGGTCCCGACCGTGTTTTGCCATCTCGCCATCAACCATCATGTTGACCATTTGGCATGACAGACTTCCGGCCAGCCCCTCCACAACGGCTGCATCGTGGGGGGGCACTGTCGGCATACCATAGAGCCGTGAGCACCTTTATGTTTCGAATCCTTCTACGGTGTTGACACCCAAGACATGCCACATCGCGTGGTATATTTGGTTTTGGGTCCCGACCGTGTTTTGCCATCTCGCCATCAACCATCATGTTGACCATTTGGCATGACAGACTTCCGGCCAGCCCCTCGCAAACGGCTGCAGCGTGGGGGTGCACTGTCGGCATAGCATAGAGATGTGAGCACCTTTATGTTTCGAATCCTTGTACGGTGTTGACACCGAAGACATGGCACATCGCGTGGTATATTTGGTTTTGGGTCCCGACCGTGTTTTGCCATCTAGCCATCAACCATCATGTTGACCATTTGGCATGACTGACTTCAGGCCAGCCCCTCCACAATGGCTGTATCGTGGGGGTGCATCGTCGGCGCAGCGCAGAGCCGTGTGCACCTTTATGTTTCGAATCCTTTTACGGTGTTGACACCCAAGACATGCCACATCGCATGGTATATTTGGTTTTGGGTCCCGACCGTGTTTTGCCATCTAGCCATCAACCATCATGTTGACCATTTGGCATGACAGACTTCCGGCCAGCCCCTCGAAAACAGCTGCAGCGTGGGGGTGCACTGTCGGCATAGCATAGAGCCGTGAGCACCTTTATGTTTCGAATGCTTTTACGGTGTTGACACCCAAGACATGCCACATCGCGTGGTATATTTGGTTTTGGGTCCCGACCGTGTTTTGCCATCTCCCATCAACCATCATGTTGACCATTTGGCATGACTGACTTCCGGCCAGCCCCTCGAAAACGGCTGCGTTCTGGGGGTGCACTGTCGGCGCAGCGTAGAGCCGTGAGCACCTTTATGTTTCGAATCCTTTTACGTTGTTGACACCCAAGACATGCCACATCGCGTGGTATATTTGGTTTTGGGTCCCGACCGTGTTTTGCCATCTCGCGATCAACCATCATGTTGACCATTTGGCATGACAGACTTCCGGCCAGCCCCTCGAAAACAGCTGCAGCGTGGGGGTGCACTGTCGGCATAGCATAGAGCCGTGAGCACCTTTATGTTTCGAATCCTTTTACGGTGTTGACACCCAAGACATGCCACATCGCGTGGTATATTTGGTTTTGGGTCCCAACCGTGTTTTGCCATCTCCCATCAACCATCATGTTGACCATTTGGCATGACAAACTTCCGGCCAGCCCCTCGAAAACAGCTGCAGTGTGGGGGTGCACTGTCGGCATAGCATAGAGCCGTGTGCACCTTTATGTTTCGAATCCTTTTACGGTGTTGACACCCAAGACATGCCACATCGCGTGGTATATTTGGTTTTGGGTCCCGACCGTGTTTTGCCATCTAGCCATCAACCATCATGTTGACCATTTGGCATGACTGACTTCCGGCCGGCCCCTCGAAAACGGCTGCGTTCTGGGGGTGCACTGTCGGCGTAGCGTAGAGCCGTGAGCACCTTTATGTTTCGAATCCTTTCCACGGTGTTGACACCCAAGACATGCCACATTGCGTGGTATATTTGGTTTTGGGTCCCGACGGTGTTTTGCCATCTGGCCATCAACCAACATGTTGACCATTTGGCATGACTGACTTCCGGCCAGCCCCTCCACAACGGCTGCATCGTGGGGGTGCACTGTCGGCCCAGCGCAGAGCCGTGTGCACCTTTATGTTTCGAATCCTTTTACGGTGTTGACACCCAAAACATGCCACATCGCGTGGTATGTTTGGTTTTGGGTCCCGACCGTGTTTTGCCATCTCGCCATCAACCATCATGTTGACCATTTGGCATGACAGACTTCCGGCCAGCCCCTCGAAAACAGCTGCAGCGTGGGGGTGCACTGTCGGCATAGCATAGAGCCGTGAGCACCTTTATGTTTCGAATCCTTTTACGGTGTTGACACCCAAGACATGCCACATCGCGTGGTATATTTGGTTTTGGGTCCCAACCGTGTTTTGCCATCTCCCATCAACCATCATGTTGACCATTTGGCATGACAAACTTCCGGCCAGCCCCTCGAAAACAGCTGCAGTGTGGGGGTGCACTGTCGGCATAGCATAGAGCCGTGTGCACCTTTATGTTTCGAATCCTTTTACGATGTTGACACCCAAGACATGCCACATCGCGTGGTATATTTGGTTTTGGGTCCCGGCCGTGTCTTGCCATCTAGCCATCAAACATCATGTTGACCATTTGGCATGACTGACTGCCGGCCGGCCCCTCGAAAACGGCTGCGTTCGGGGGGTGCACTGTCGGCGCAGCGTAGAGCCGTGAGCACCTTTATGTTTCGAATCCTTTTACGGTGTTGACACCCAAGACATGCCACATTGCGTGGTATATTTGGTTTTGGGTCCCGACGGTGTTTTACTATCTAGCCATCAACCAACATGTTGACCATTTGGCATGACTGACTTCCGGCCAGCCCCTCCACAACGGCTGCATCGTGGGGGTGCACTGTCGGGGCAGCGCCGAGCCATTTGCACCTTTATGGTTCGAATCCTTTTACGGTGTTGACACCCAAAACATGCCACATCGCGTGGTATGTTTGGTTTTGGGTCCCGACCGTGTTTTGCCATCTCGCCATCAACCATCATGTTGACCATTTGGCATGACAGACTTCCGGGCAGCCCCTCCACAACAGCTGCATCGTGGGGGGGCACTGTCGGCATACCATAGAGCCGTGAGCACCTTTATGTTTCGAATCCTTTTACGGTGTTGACCCTCAAGACATGCCACATCGCGTGGTATATTTGGTTTTGGGTCCCGACCGTGTTTTGCCATCTCGCCATCAACCATCATGTTGACCATTTGGCATTGCAGACTTCCGGCCAGCCCCTCGAAAACGGCTGCAGCGTGGGGATGCACTGTCGGCATAGCATAGAGCCGTGAGCACCTTTATGTTTCGAATCCTTTTACGGTGTTGACACCGAAGACATGGCACATCGCGTGGTATATTTGGTTTTGGGTCCCGACCGTGTTTTGCCATCTAGCCATCAACCATCATGTTGACCATTTGGCATGATTGACTTCAGGCCAGCCCCTCCACAACGGCTGCATCGTGGGGGTGCATCGTCGGCGCAGCGCAGAGCCGTGTGCACCTTTATGTTTCGAATCCTTTTACGGTGTTGACACCCAAAACATGCCACATCGCGTGGTATATTTTTTTTTGGGTCCCGACGTTGTTTTGCCATCTAGCCATCAACCATCATGTTGACCATTTGGCATGACATACTTCCGGCCAGCCCCTCGAAAACGGGTGCAGCGTGGGGGTGCACTGTCGGCATAGCATAGAGCCGTGAGCACCTTTATGTTTGGAATCCTTTTACGGTGTTGACACCCAAGACATGCCACATCGTGTGGTATATTTGGTTTTGGGTCCCGACCGTGTTTTGCCATCTCGCGATCAACCATCATGTTGACCATTTGGCATGACAGACTTCCGGCCAGCCCCTCGAAAACGGCTGCAGCGTTGGGGTGCACTGTCGGCATAGCATAGAGCCGTGAGCACCTTTATGTTTCGAATCCTTTAACGATGTTGACACCGAAGACATGTCACATCGCGTGGTATATTTGGTTTTGGGTCCCGACCGTGTTTTGCCATCTCCCATCAACCATCATGTTGACCATTTGGCATGACAGACTTCCGGCCAGCCCCTAGAAAACGGCTGCAGCGTGGGGGTGCACTGTCGGCATAGCATAGAGCCGTCTGCACCTTTATGTTTCGAATCCTTTTACGGTGTTGACACCCAAGACATGCCACATCGCGTGGTATATTTGGTTTTGGGTCCCGACCGTGTTTTGCCATCTAGCCATCAACCATCATGTTGACCATTCGGCATGACTGACTTCCGGCCGGCCCCTCGAAAACGGCTGAGTTCTGGGGGTGCACTGTCGGCGCAGCGTGGAGCCGTGAGCACCTTTATGTTTCGAATCCTTTTACGGTGTTGACACCCAAGACATGCCACATTGCGTGGTATATTTGGTTTTGGGTCCCGACGGTGTTTTGCCATCTGGCCATCAACCAACATGTTGACCATTTGGCATGACTGACTTCCGGCCAGCCCCTCCACAACAGCTGCATCGTGGGGGTGCACTGTCGGCGCAGCGCAGAGCCGTGTGCACCTTTATGTGTCGAATCCTTTTACGATGTTGACACCCAAGACATGCCACATCGCGTGGTATATTTGGTTTTGGGTCCCGACCGTGTCTTGCCATCTAGCCATCAACCATCATGTTGACCATTTGGCATGACTGACTTCCGTCCGGCCCCTCGAAAACGGCTGCAGTGTGGGGGTGCACTATTGGCGCATCGTAGAGCCGTGTGCACCTTTATGTTTCGAATCCTTTTGCGGTGTTGACACCCAAGACATGCCACATCGCGTGGTATATTTGGTTCTTCAGTCCCGGTCGTGTTTGGCCATCTAGCCATCAACCATCATGTTGACCATTTGGCATGACTGACTTCCGGCCAGCCCCTCCACAACGGCTGCATCGTGGGGGTGCACTGTCGGCGCAGCGCAAAGCCGTGTGCACCTTTATGTTTGGAATCCTTTTACGGTGTTGACACCCAAGACATGCTACATCGCGTGGTATATTTGGTTTTGGGTCCCGACCGTGTCTTGCCATCTAGCCATCAACCATCATGTTGACCATTTGGCATGACTGACTTCCGTCCGGCCCCTCGAAAACGGCTGCAGTGTGGGGGTGCACTATCGGCGCATCGTAGAGCCGTGTGCACCTTTATGTTTCGAATCCTTTTGCGGTGTTGTCACGCAAGACATGCCACATCGCGTGGTATATTTGGTTTTGGGTCACGACGTTGTTTTGCCATCTGACCATCAACCATCATGCTGACCATTTGGCATGACAGACTTCCGGCCAGCCCCTCGAAAACGGCTGCAGCGTGGGGGTGCACTGTCGGCATAGCATAGAGCCGTGTGCACCTTTATGTTTCGAATCCTTTTACGGTGTTGACACCCAAGACATGCCACATCGCGTGGTATATTTGGTTTTGGGTCCGGACCGTGTTTTGCCATCTAGCCTTCAACCATCATGTTGACCATTTGGCATGACTGACTTCCGGCCGGCCCTTCGAAAACAGCTGCAGTGTGGGGTGCACTGTCGGCGCATTGTAGAGCCGTGTGCACCTTTATGTTTCGAATCCTTTTGCGGTGTTGACACCCAAGACATGCCACATCGCGTGGTATATTTCGTTTTCGGTCCGGACGGTGTTTTGCCATCTAGCCATCAACCATCATGTTGACCATTTGGCATGACTGACTTCCGGCTGCCCCCTTGAAAACGGCTGCGGCGTGGGGGTGCACTTTCGGTGCAACGCAGAGCCGTGTGCACCTTTTTGTTTCGAATCCTTTTACGGTGTTGACACCCAAGACATGCCACATCGCGTGGTATATTTGGTTTTGGGTCCCGGCCGTGTTTTGCCATCTCGCCATCAACCATCATGTTGAGCATTTGGCATGACTGACTTCCGGCCCGCCCCTCCACAACGGCTGCATCGTGGGGGTGCACCGTCGGCGTAGCGCAGAGCCGTGTGCACCTTTATGTTTCAAATCCCTTCACAGTGTTGACACCCAAGACATGCCACATCGCGTGGTATATTTGGTTTTGGGTCCCGACCGTGTTTTGCCATCTAGCCATCAACCATCATGTTGACCATTTGGCATGACTGACTTCCAGCCGGCCCCTCGAAAACGGCTCCGGTGTCGGGGTGCACCGTCGGCGCATCGTAGAGCCGTGTGCACCTTTATGTTTTGAATCAGTTTACGGTGTTGACACCCAAGACATGCCACATCGCGTGGTATATTTGGTTTTGGGTCCCGACGGTGTTTTGCCATCTGGCCATCAACCAACATGTTGACCATTTGGCATGATTGACTTCCGGCTGCCCCCTTGAAAATGGCTGCGGCGTGGAGGTGCACTGTCGGCGCATCGTAGAGCCTTGTGCACCTTTATGTTTCGAATCCCTTTGCGCTGTTGACACCCAAGACATGCCACATCGCGTGGTATATTTCGTTTTGGGTCCCGGCCGTGTTTTGCCATCTAGCCATCAACCATCATGTTGACCATTTGGCATGACCGACTTGCGGCTGCCCCCTTGAAAACGGCTGTGGTGTGAGGGTGCACTGTCGGCGCAGCGTAGAGCCGTGTGCACCTTTATGTTTCGAATCCTTTTGCGGTGTTGACACCCAAGACATGCCACATCGCGTGGTATATTTGGTTTTGGGTTCCGGCCGTGTTTTGCCATCTAGCCATCAACCATCATGTTGACCATTTGGCATGACTGACTTCCGGCCGGCCCCTCGAAAACGGCTGCGGTGTGGGGGTGCAGTGTTGGCGCATCGTAGAGCCGTGTGCACCTTTATGTTTCCAATCCTTTTGCGGTGTTGACACCCAAGACATGCCACATCGCGTGGTATATTTGGTTTTGTGTCCCGACGGTGTTTTGCCATCTGGCCATCAACCATCATGTTGACCATTTGGCATTACTGACTTCCGGCTGCCCCCTTGAAAATGGCTGCGGCGTGGGGGTGCACTGTCGGTGCAACGCAGAGCCGTGTGCACCTTTATGTTTTGAATCCTTTTATGGTGTTGACACCCAAGACATGCCACATCGCGTGGTATATTTGGTTCTGGGTTCCGACGTTGTTTTGCCATCTAGCCATCAACCATCATGTTGACCATTTGGCATGACAGACTTCCGGCTAGCCCCTCCACAACGGTTGCATCGTGGGGGTGCACCGTCGGCGTAGCGCAGAGCCGTGTGCACCTTTATGTTTCGAATCCCTTTACGGTGTTGACACCCAAGACATCCCACGTCGCGTGGTATATTTGGTTTTGGGTCCTGACCGTGTCTTGCCATCTAGCCATCAACCATCATGTTGACCATTTGGCATGACTGACTTCCGGCCAGCCCCTCGAAAACGGCTGCGGTGTGGGGGTGCACTTACGGCGCATCGTAGAGCCGTGTGCACCTTTATGTTTCAAATCCTTTTGCGGTGTTGACGGCCAAGACATGCCACATCGCGTGGTCTATTTGGTTTTGGGTCCCGACCGTGTTTTGCCATCTAGCCATCAACCGTCATGTTGACCATTTGGCATGACTGACTTCCGGCCAGCCCCTCGAAAACGGCTGCGGTGTAGGGGTGCACTGTCCGCGCATCGTAGAGCCGTGAGCACCTTTATGTTTTGAATCCTTTTGCGGTGTTGACACCCAAGACATGCCACATCGCGTGGTATATTTGGTTTTGGGTTCCGACGTTGTTTTGCCATCTGACCATCAACCATCATGTTGACCATTTGGCATGACAGACTTCCGGCCAGCCCCTCGAAAACGGCTGCAGAGTGGGGCCGCACTGTCGGCACAGCATAGAGCCGTGTGCACCTTTATGTTTCGAATCCTTTTACGGTGTTGACACCCAAGACATGCCACATCGCGTGGTATATTTGGTTTTGGGTCCCGGCTGTGTTTTGCCATCTAGCCATCAACCATCATGTTGACCATTTGGCATGACTGACTTCCGGCCAGCCCCTCGACAACGGCTGCATCGTGGGGGTGCACCGTCGGCGTAGCGCAGAGCCGTGTGCACCTTTATGTTTCGAATCCTTTTACGGTGTTGGCATTGAAGACATGCCACATCGCGTGGTATATTTGGTTTTGGGTCCCGGCCGTGTTTTGCCATCTAGCCATCAACCATCATGTTGACCATTTGGCATGACTGACTTCCGGCCAGCCCCTCGAAAATGGCTGCCGTGTGGGGGTGCACTGTCGGCGCATCGTAGAGCCGTGTGCACCTTTATGTTTCGAATCCTTTTGCGGTGTTGACACCCAAGACATGCCACATCGCGTGGTATATTTGGTTTTGGGTCCCAGCCGTGTTTTGCCATCTAGCCATCAACCATCATGTTGACCATTTGGCATGACTGACTTCCGGCCAGCCCCTCGAAAACGGCTTTGGTGTGGGGGTGCACTGTCGGCGCATCGTAGAGCCCTGTGCACCTTCATGTGTTGAATCCTTTTGCGGTGTTGACACCCAAGACATGCCACATCGCGTGGTATATTTGGTTTTGGGTCCCGACGGTGTTTTGCCATCTGGCCATCAACCATCATGTTGACCATTTGGCATGACTGACTTCCGGCTGCCCCCTTGAAAACGGCTGCGGCGTGGGGGTGCACTGTCGGCATAGCATAGAGCCGTGTGCACCTTTATGTCTTGAATCCTTTTACGGTGTTGACACCCAAGACATGCCACATGGCGTGGTATATTTGGTTTTGGGTCCCCACGTTGTTTTGTCATCTGACCATCAACCATCATGTTGACCATTTGGTATGACTGACTGACGTCGAAAACGGCTGCGGTGTGGGGGTGCACTGTCTGCGCATCGTAGAGCCGTGTGCACCTTTATGTTTCGAATCCTTTTGCGGTGTTGTTCTGTTCTGTTGTTCTGTTGTCCCAGGGGACTCAGGGAGAACCCTCAGGGAGGGGACTCAAGGAGAACCCTCAGGGAGGGGACCCAGTGAGAACCCTCAGGAGGGGGACTCAGTGACAACCCTCAGGGAGGGGATTCAGTGAGAACCCTCAGGGCGGGGACTCAGTGAGAACCCTGAGGGAGGGGACTCAGTGGGAATCCTCAGGGCGGGGACTCAGTGAGAACCCTCAGGTCGGGGACTCAGTGAGAACCCTCAGGGCGGGTACTCAGTGAGAACCCTCAGGGAGGGGACTCAGTGACAACCCTCAGGGAGGGGAGTCAGTGAGAACCCTCAGGGAGGGGACTCAGTGAGAACCCTCAGGGAGGGGAGTCAAGGAGAACCCTCAGGGAGGGGACTCAGTGAGAACCCTCAGGGAGTGGACTCACTGAGAACCCTCAAGGACAGGACTTAGTGAGAACCCTCAGGGAGGGGACTCACTGAGAACCCTCAGGGAGGGGACCCAGTGAGAACCCTCTGGGAGGGGACTCAGTGAGAACCCTGAGGGAGGGCACTCAGTGAGAACCCTCAGGGAGGGGACTCAAGGAGAACCCTCAGGGAAGGGACTCAGTGAGAACCCTCAGGGAGGGGACTCAAGGAGAACCCTCATGGAGGGGATTCAGTGAGAACCCTCAGGGAGGGGACTCAAGGAGAACCCTCAGAGAGGAAACTCAGTGAGAACCCTCTGGGACGGGACTCAGTGAGAACCCTCAGGGAGGGGATTTAGTGAGAACCCTCAGGGCAGGGACGCAGTGAGAACCCTGAGGGAGGGGACTCAGTGAGAACCCTCAGGGAGGGGACTCAGTGAGAACCCTCAGGGAGGGGACTCAGTGAGAACCCTCAGGAAGGGGACTCAAGGAGAACCCTCGGGGAGGGGACCCAGTGAGAACCCTCTTGGAGGGGACTCAGTGAGAACCGTCAGGGAGGGGATTCAGTGAGAACCCTCAGGGCAGGGACTCAGGGAGAACCCTGAGGGAGGGGACTCAGTGAGAACCCTCAGGTAGGAGACTCAGTGAGAACCCTCAGGAAGGGGACTCAAGGAGAACCCTCAGGGAGGGGACCCAGTGAGAACCCTCTTGGAGGGGACTCAGTGAGAACCGTCAGGGAGGGGATTCAGTGAGAACCCTCAGGGCAGGGACTCAGGGAGAACCCTGAGGGAGGGGACTCAGTGAGAACCCTCAGGTAGGAGACTCAGTGAATACCCTCAGGGAGCAGACTCAGTGCGGTGTTATTAGCGTTGAAACAATGGTTTCGCCTACTTCGAGGACCTCAGCAGGTGCACGTGCACACTGACCACGAAAGTCTTCGATATCTCAAGACCTGTCCTCGAACGCTGACACCACGGCAAGCACGATGGTCCCAATTCCGCGAGGAATACAACCTGACGTTGTGGTACGTGCCGGGCCTCGAGAACCCTGCGGCAGACGCCTGCTCCCGTCTAACTTTGCGGCAGTTGATGGATATCGAAAATGCCACACGTACACGGGCTTTCGCAATTCCCCTGGTCGAAGATTGGGCTTCACCGGAAGGAGAACCTGTCGATGAGTTCCTACATGTACTCGAAGACTCATTCTCTCATGACGAGGTGTGGCCCCAGCCGTACGACCACCCGTACGTTTCACTACGAAGCGGACGTTCCGTGGGGAAGGATCTTGACGCAGATGAGCTTGCGGAACCAGCCCCCCAATCCGACACTGAACCCGCTGTCAAACCGGAGGACCTGGAGCTGCTACCGTCGAGCGCGACAACTGCTGAGCCGGAGGACCTGGGACTCGAACTAGCACCATCGGACGCGATCATGGCTGGGAATTCACACCAACCAGACATGCATCTCGATGAGGCTGGCAATGAGCCACACACGTCTACCAACACCGACAACCTCTTCGATGTAAGCATTGATCGCCCTCTTCGAGTAACCTTTGGCAATGAGCTTCGATACGCTCCGACCATGGCGGAACTGATTCGCTGTCGACGTCACCGTGACTTCACGTTGCAATCAGTCCCCTGCCGAAGGTTGGGTCGAACACGCCGTACCCTTCGAGTCTTAAGGGTACACACCGCCGAGTACATCGACATTATCAGTGCTAAGACTTGACTTGGACAGCTGTGTGGGCGGCAGCCTATCGAGAGGACCCACGGACGAAGCACATCTACGAAGTCGCGATTCGAAGCCCTGCAGCACGACACCAGCCTCGAGATGCCAAGTTGTCCTTCGATGATGGCAAATTCTTTCATCTGTCGACGATGGGCAAACGTGTGCTTGTCCCCCGAACGCTGGTTACGTCGATTGTGGCTATGTATCATGAGTCGGAGTTCTATGGCCACTCAGGAGTCCTTCGAACCATGGCCTTGATTAAGCGCGACTACATATGTTCACACCTTCGACACTACGTCGAGCGATACATACTAAGTTGCGATGTCTGTCAAGCGGCGAAATCAAGACCAGTCGACACCGCCAGAGTGCCAAAACCGTTGCCGGTGCCCGACACCAAATGGCACAGTGTGTGCATCGATTGGGTTTCGGGATTGCCGCCGACCACAAGGGGCCATGACCCCATCATGACTGTAGTCGACCGATTCACCAAGCGTGGAATGTTCATCCCTTGTCGCAAGGATATGACAGCCGACGACCTTATCTATGTGTTCCTACGTGAGGTGATTCGATTGAAAGGATGCCCTCGACAAATTGTTTCTGAACGAGACAAGATGTTCGAGTCTCAAGCGTGGAAGGAGTTGGCCCAGCGCTTCAAGATTGAGATGCATCAAACAGTGGCCAACCGCCCTCGAGGCAATGGCCTGGCGGAGCGCAGCAATCAGTCCATCCTCTAGCGCCTGCGTACACACGGCATCTTCGGCAACAACGAGTGGGATGTCGACCTCTTGTTCGCCGAAATCCAGTTCAACAACCTGACATCCAATAGTCTTCGACTATCCCCGTTCGAGATAGATGAAGGACGAACACCCCATTTTCCATTGGATTTTCCCCGAATGACTTCTCATGCACATGAACCATAGACCGTGAATGATTACATGCAACGAGCGGAACGTACCTTGGATTCTGTGCGTGCAATGCTTGCCGAGGAACGTCGACGCCAGATGCATGTGGTCCTGCAAATGGACCGACACGTTCGAGTGCCTCAAGTCGGTGAACGATGGTGGGTGTTGGTGCCAGAATATCGACACAAAGGGAAACTTGATGTTGTCTGGTGCGGCCCTTACAAAACACTCGAGGTACTGAACAAGGGCGAGAATGTCAAACTGGACATCCATGCCCCCTTTCGATGGGTTGCGAGTTTTCAATCGAGACAGCATAAAACCCTACGTCCATCGAGAGGGACAGCTGGTGTGGGAGTTTCCGATGCCCCCTGTCAAAACTGGAGAATCTCCTCGACTTGTCAAGATTGTGGCTAGACGTCGAGTGGGATCCAAAAAGCGCCGCACATTCCTGTACCGTTGTGAATGGGATGACGACACATGGTCTTGGGAGTCGAGCAAGGCTTTAGAGGAGGATCCTGTGTACCTTGAGTTCCTTCGACTCCACCCTGAGTAACCTTACTCTTCTCTGCAGCGTGGTTTTTCGAAAAACTCATGCGAGGTTCCGGGTCGATCGCCGGAGCCTCCGCCTATGGTACTACATCCCGGACGCCCCGAACTTACTCTCGACCTACGCCTTCTCGAGCATCACCGTCGAACGTCATCGATGTTGACGCGATCAATGACAACGTTGGTGCCAATCCCCCAGCGAGGACGACTTCAACTGGCCGCTGTTTGTCGGTAGCATCAGCGCCAACTCGTCCGAGTCGACCTCTCGATCCATTCGAACCGCCGAACTGCAGCCAGTCGGCATATGCTGGGAGCTCGAAAGGAAAAGGAGGCCTGTCGAAAGGAGGCAAGGGAGGTGTGTTCCCTCGCGGGGAATTTGCGGGAATAGCGCCGAGTGGACGGCCCGTCATATCAGGAGGCGCCACAGGCTTGGAAGTGCTCGAGAACTCTGTAAGCTGTACGGGCCCCCGCCCCCGCTCGATGCAGAATACTTTCGAGAGCGGTGCTCAAGCCCTGACTGGTTCGATTCTGATGAAGATCTTGCTTGCTACACGGGCTACGACAACTGATCTTCCTTCCTCTGTTCAGCACCGGGATGGGTCGACAGTTCTTGGACATCGAGGCCGAACAGCTGGACATCAAGGCCATCCAGGAACGAACCGAGTACCGGAGAGCCGAAAGTCGAAGACGACTGGGTCGACCAATCTTGGCACTCGAATGCCCCGAAAACACAAGCTTCTACTCGAATGAACCAATCCGACTCTTATTACCACGACGACGACCACAACGACGACCATAAACCCTGGCCACTTGAGTCCGACGACGAAGAAGAATATCCTTACGAGGCCGTGTGGTCGACAGCACCGCCCAGCTACGATTCTGTGCCGGTGCCAGAGTCGAAGTGGCAGCCCGATAACAGGCCGCAGTACAATCATCAAATCGAGACCATCGAAGAACTCCGACACTTGGGCACGTTCGGATTGAAGCCACCCTATCGATTTGGGACACATGAGGATGATCCGATGAAGACGGAATACACTAAGCTCGAACCATCGGTACTCACTATTGCGTCGAGCGCCATGGCTGGTTTTCGAGGACCGCACGCGTTCCTGAACGAGAAACATGCTGCAGCCGTGTCGAAGGCAAATGCCAGCATTTCCGAGTTAGGCAAGACCAACTGCATCGATAGTTGGGGACGAACCGCACCATTCCCTTACGAACTGGCTCGAAGCGCCCTTGACACGTCTTTCGATGAGCGTGGAAATCTTGGCGGTAAGCCGGGATACCAGTGGTATACAAGAATTGAAGTGGCTTGTCAGAACTTTTGAGCGGCCCTCGTCGAATGGCGACGTTGTGATGAAGAGCTCGATTGGGGATTCCGACAAAGCCTCACCGAATATACCCTGCCGACAACCGCATGCATCGAGAGATCTCGGGAATCGACGACCTGATAAACGTTGCCGATGGAATCGGCCCGATCTTCAAATATTGACGCCTCTGGACCCACGAAAGCATGAAACGAGAAGCTCCCGTTGCCGTTTCGATCATGGGAGTTATCCGTGATCTTCAGAAGGTTTGCCAGGCGAACGACTGGCTCTTCGAAGATCGAGCCCCCTTTCTTACGTACAAAGTCGATTTGCTTCTTCGCCGACACCAACTGCGCGGCCTACGAGGCACCTCTCGACTTGGGTATAAACGGTATGGGTGCGCTCCACATCGACCAGAGGACCTTGCGGTCCAGCTCCAGGAGTACTTTCGACTCGGAGAACAGACCGAACCCTATGCGTACAACGCCGTCACACGAGGCGCCCCCATCGACCTTGACCAGTTGGCGACGATCTACCAGACTCGACCTGGACGGCTCGGGTACCACGACTTCGATAAGGCGATCCGACGAGTTGCTGCCCTTCACTCATCGAATGAAGAGTATGCCAACCTTTTCCCTTTCGTGGATACCCCCGAATTGGTTCGACGCCTGGGTACCTCGAAATACCTCATGTCCCCCTTTGAGGCCGGATACGAAGGTGGACGACGTTGGCGTCGAGCGGTCCAGTTCCGAAGGGATGTCTATACTGATGAACGGGAGGAGATCGAGAAAACCGACTCGCCTGCGAGTGACCCGTTCCACCCGGACCCCGTCGATCACCGGTTTTTGTCGATGGAGTCGAACGCCTATCAGCACCACTTCGACATCCCGCTCTTCAAGTACCTCACACCGATCCACGATGACTTTAAGGCTGCACATCGACGCAAGGTCAGCTGCCGGGACCAAGTCCTCGAAGCGGTCATTGTTGACACGGCTTCGAGCCTTGTGACTGCAGAAGCGGTTCGGTTCGCTCTGCAGAGCTCCCTCGCTGATGGTCAGTATGTACATCAACACCTCGGTCGACTCCAAGAAGAAGGTTCTCGAACCGACATGCTTGAGATCATCGACGGATATGCCCTCGGCCCTGAAGTGGACGACATCAGCGCCGTCATTGTCGTGCGACAACTTTCGATTGCCGACACGCCGTGGTGGCGAGTCGATACGCGAATTGGTCAGTTCTACCACAGTATGGCCGCCGGTACTGGATCGAAGGAAACCCATCGATGGTCTACTGGTCGACATGACGGATGCTCCTTCGAGGCCACCAATTGGACCGATCTGTGGCGTGAGGACGTTGGGAACCCGTCGAGCCTCTGGGACTTCTATTCGACTAGGGCACAAACACTAGGACCTGGACAATTTCGAGCGCTTGCCCGTGAACATGTCTTCGTATTCCAGTACAAGTGCCCCGTCGACAACCGACCTGGTGATCCCAACCTTCGATTGCTGAACCATCGATGTGGTATCCTGATTCAGAAGCGTGCCCTTGACAGTGATATCCGTCGACACTACACGGGTCATGACACCTTCAAGTTCATGGCTGGCGTCGAGACACTGAAGGAAGTGCATGAAGTATGTCGACTCCGGGTGAATCCTTCATCCACGTTTACGTGGGGCACGGACTGCTGATTCCACATGTGTGGATGCCAAGTAATGGCTTATTCAACAGTGTGGATGCCATTAATGGTATCCACTGCCTTCATATGTCCTGTCGAGTTGACAGATGTATAGGCCTGTTGGTTGTTTGGCTGCTGGGCATCCAGCTTCGATAGCTGTTCCCAATGTTATGGTATGTTATGGTTCGACATGCCCACAGCCTTGCTGCCGGTACAGCGCCCGTGCAGTGTGCCTGGCGAGGTTGTCTTCTGCAGCTTCCGCCAAGAGCCACAGCCGTGGCAGAGTCGAACACGGCGTATGAATGAGGCGCTGACGACAGGTGTACCATGAGTGCACCTCAGTGTGTGAGTTTCGACCACTGTTATGCCTCTGTAGCCAACACATGTCGAGGTCCAAAAAAATTTTTTTCTGGGCCTGCTCTGCATATTCGACATTGTGACGCCCGCCCAGGTGAGTGAGACCTCTTCGAGGTCCCAACGGCGGGGTAGTGTTTTGGCTTTGAACAGCAGCAGCGCAGCAGTGCGCAAGTCGCAAGTCGCAGTCGCAATCGCACTGCAGTCTGTGAATAATAAAGAAGCATCCAATGCCAACTGTGAATGAGCGCTGCAAGATACTTCGATCTTTGAACAAGGTTGGTGTCTTCGAGATTGTGTTATTATTGGTGCCCCGTCTAAAGATCCTGCGCAGAAGAGGTTTGTCGTATTTTTGGATTTTCGAGAAACAAAGAGGCACAATCGAGTTCCCAAGTAACAAACCAGAACACCCGCACCATCCTCCCATGTTATGTGTCGTTTTATTGATGACGGTATTGTCCTCCACCATGCAAATATTACTCGCGATGATTTATTATATGTGATGCAACAACTTTATTCCACACACTTGAAAGTGGACTTTGAAGTGTTTAATCGCATGACTAATATTCCCATTCGGTCAGGCCAAATGGTCAACATGATGGTTGATGGCCAGATGGCAAAACACCGTCGGGACCCGAAACCAAAGATACCACGCAATGTGGCATGTCTTGGGTGTCAACACCGCAAAAGGATTCGAAACATGAAGGTGCACACGGCTCTACAATGCGCCAACAGTGCACCCCCACACCGCAGCCATTTTCGAGGGGCCGGCCGGAAGTCAGTCATGCCAAATGGTCAACATGATGGTTGATGGCTAGATGGCAAAACACGGTCGGGACCCAAAACCAATTATACCACGCGATGTGGCATGTCTTGGGTGTCAGCACCGCAAAAGGATTCGAAACATAAAGGTGCACACGGCTCTACAATGCGCCGACAGTGCACCCCCACACCGCAACCATTTTCGAGGGGCCGGCCGGAAGTCAGTCATGCCAAATGGTCAACATGATGGTTGATGGCCAGATGGCAAAACACGGTCGGGACCCAAAACCAAATATACCACGCGATGTGGCATGTCTTGGGTGTCAACAACGTAAAAGGATTCCAAACATAAAGGTGCACACGGCTCTATGCTATGCGCACAGTGCACCCCCACGCTGCAGCCATTTTCGAGCGGCTGGCCGGAAGTCTGCCATGCCAAATGGTCAACATGATGGTTGATGGTCAGATGGCAAAACAACGTCGAGACCCAAAACCAAATATACCACGCGATGTGGCATGTCTTGGGTGTCAACACCGTAAAGGAATTCAAAACATAAAGGTGCACACGGCTCTGCGTTGCACCGACAGTGCACCCCCACGCGGCAGCCATTTTCAAGGGGGCAGCCGGAAGTCAGTCATGCCAAATGGTCAACATGATGGTTGATGGCGAGATGGCAAAACACCGTCGGGACCCGAAACCAAATATACCACGCGATGTGGCATGTCTTGGGTGTCAACACCGCAAAGGGATTCGAAACAGAAAGGTGCACACGGCTCTACGATGCGTCGACAGTGCACCCCCACACCGCAGCCGTTTTCGAGGGGCCGGCCGGAAGTCAGTCATGCCAAATGGTCAACATGATGGTTGATAGCTAGATGGCAAAACACGGTCGGCACCCAAAACCAAATATACCACGCGATGTGGCATGTCTTGGGTGTCAACACCGCAGAGGGATTCGAAACATAAGGGTGCAGACGGCTCTACGATGCGCCGACAGTGCACCCCCACACTGCAGCCGTTTTCGCCCCCCCCTTCCCCGGACGCGCCGCCGCGCCGCGCGCTTTTTCAAGAGCCGGACGCCCCCCCCCCCCCCCCCCCCCCCCGACGCGCCGCGCGCTTTTTCAAGATCCGAACCCCCCCCCCCCCCGACGCGCCGCGCGCTTTTTCAAGATCCGGACCCCCCCCCCCCCCCCCCGGACGCGCCGCCGCGCCGCGCGCTTTTTCAAGAGCCGGACGCCCCCCCCCCCGGACGCGCCGCCCCCCCCGGACGCGCTGCCGCGCCGCGCCGCGCGCTTTTCAAGATCCGAACCCCCCCCCCCCCCCCCCCCGGACCCGCCGCCGCGCCGCGCGCTTTTTCAAGAGCCGGACGCCCCCCCCCCCCCCCCCCCGGACGCGCCGCCACGCCGCGCCGCGCGCTTTTCAAGATCCGAGCCCCCCCCCCCCCCGGGACGCGCCGCCGCGCCGCGCGCTTTTTCAAGGGCCGGACCCCCCCCCCCCCCCCCCCCCCGGACGCGCCGCCGCGCCGCGCGCTTTTTCAAGAGCCTGACGCCCCCCCCCCCCCCCCCGGACGCGCCGCCGCGCCGCGCCGCACGCTTTTTCAAGATCCGGACCCCCCCCCCCCCCCCCCCCTCGGACGCGCCACCGCGCCGCGCGCTTTTTCAAGAGCCGGACCCCCCCCCCCCCCCCCCGACGCGCCGCGCGCTTTTTCAAGATCCGGACCCCCCCCCCCCGGACGCGCCGCCGCGCCGCGCGCTTTTCAAGATCCGAACCCCCCCCCCCCCCCCGGGACGCGCCGCCGCGCCGCGCCGCGCGCCTTTCAAGATCCGAACCCCCCCCCCCCGGACGCGCCGCGCGCTTTTTCAAGAACCGGACCCCCCCCCCCCCCCCCCCCCCCCCCGGACGCGCCGCCGCGCCGCGCCGCACTTTTTTCAAGATCCGGACCCCCCCCCCCCCCCGGACGCGCCGCCGCGCCGCGCCGCACGCTTTTCAAGATCCGGACCCCCCCCCCCCCCCCCCGGACGCGCCGCCGCGCCGCACGCTTTTTCAAGATCCGGACCCCCCCCCCCCCCCCCTCGGACGCGCCGCCGCGCCGCGCGCTTTTTCAAGAGCCGGACCCCCCCCCCCCCCCCCGACGCGCCACGCGCTTTTTCAAGATCCGGACCCCCCCCCCCCCCCCCCCCCCCGGACGCGCCGCCGCGCCGCGCGCTTTTCAGGATCCGAACCCCCCCCCCCCCCCGGGACGCGCCGCCGCGCTGCGCCGCGCGCCTTTCAAGATCCGAACCCCCCCCCCCCGGACGCGCCGCGCGCTTTTTAAGAGCCGGACGCCCCCCCCCTGCCCCCCCCCGGACGCGCCGCGGCGCCGCGCCGCGCGCTTTTCAAGATCCGAGCCCCCCCCCCCCCCCCCCCAGACGCGCCGCCGCGCCGCACGCTTTTTCAAGAATCGGACCCCCCCCCCCCCCCCCCCCCTCGGACGCGCCGCTGCGCCGCGCGCTTTTTCAAGAGCCGGACCCCCCCCCCCCCCCCCCCCCCCGCGCCGCGCGCTTTTTCAAGATCCGGACCCCCCCCCCCCCCCCCCCCCCCCCCCGGACGCGCCGCCGCGCCGCGCGCTTTTCAAGATCCGAACCCCCCCCCCCCCGGGACGCGCCGCCGCGCCGCGCGCTTTTTCAAGAGCCGGACCCCCCCCCCCCCGACGCGCCGCGCGCTTTTTCAAGATCCGGACCCCCCCCCCCCCCCCGGACGCGCCGCCGCGCCCCGCGCCTTTCAAGATCCGAACCCCCCCCCCCGGACGCGCCGCGCGCTTTTTCAAGAACCGGAGCCCCCCCCCCCCCCCCCCCCGGACGCGCCGCCGCGCCGCACGCTTTTCAAGATCCGGACCCCCCCCCCCCCCCCCCGGACGCGCCGCCGCGCCGCGCCGCACGCTTTTCAAGATCCGGACCCCCCCCCCCCCCCCCCGGACGCGCCGCCGCGCCGCACGCTTTTTCAAGATCCGGACCCCCCCCCCCCCCCCCTCGGACGCGCCGCCGCGCCGCGCGCTTTTTCAAGAGCCGGACCCCCCCCCCCCCACCCCGACGCGCCGCGCGCTTTTTTAAGATCTGGACCCCCCCCCCCCCCCCCCCCGGACGCGCCGCCGCGCCGCGCGCTTTTCAAGATCCGAACCCCCCCCCCCCAGGGACGCGCCGCGCGCTTTTTCAAGAGCCGGAGCCCCCCCCCCCCCCCCCCCCCCCCCGGACGCGCCGCCGCGCCGCGCCGCGCGCTTTTCAAGATCCGAGCCCCCCCCCCCCCCCCCCCCAGACGCGCCGCCGCGCCGCACGCTTTTTCAAGAATCGGACCCCCCCCCCCCCCCCCCCCCTCGGACGCGCCGCTGCGCCGCGCGCTTTTTCAAGAGCCGGACCCCCCCCCCCCCCCCCCACGCGCCGCGCGCTTTTTCAAGATCCGGACCCCCCCCCCCCCCCCCCCCCCCCCGGACGCGCCGGCGCGCCGCGCGCTTTTCAAGATCCGAACCCCCCCCCCCCCGGGACGCGCCGCCGCGCCGCGCGCTTTTTCAAGAGCCGGACCCCCCCCCCCCCGACGCGCCGCGCGCTTTTTCAAGATCCGGACCCCCCCCCCCCCCGGACGCGCCGCCGCGCCCCGCGCCTTTCAAGATCCGAACCCCCCCCCCGGACGCGCCGCGCGCTTTTTCAAGAACCGGAGCCCCCCCCCCCCCCCCCCCCCCGGACGCGCCGCCGCGCCGCACGCTTTTCAAGATCCGGACCCCCCCCCCCCCCCGGACGCGCCGCCGCGCCGCGCCGCACGCTTTTCAAGATCCGGACCCCCCCCCCCCCCCCCGGACGCGCCGCCGCGCCGCACGCTTTTTCAAGATCCGGACCCCCCCCCCCCCCCCCCCCCCCTCGGACGCGCCGCCGCGCCGCGCGCTTTTTCAAGAGCCGGACCCCCCCCCCCCCCACCCCGACGCGCCGCGCGCTTTTTTAAGATCTGGACCCCCCCCCCCCCCCCCGGACGCGCCGCCGCGCCGCGCGCTTTTCAAGATCCGAACCCCCCCCCCCCAGGGACGCGCCGCGCGCTTTTTCAAGAGCCGGAGCCCCCCCCCCCCCCCCCCCCCCCCGGACGCGCCGCCGCGCCGCGCCGCACGCTTTTCAAGATCCGAACCCCCCCCCCCCCCCCACGGACGCGCCGCCGCGCCGCGCGCTTTTTCAAGAGCCGGACGCCCCCCCCCTGCCCCCCCCCGGACGCGCCGCCGCGCCGCGCCGCGCGCTTTTCAAGATCCGAGCCCCCCCCCCCCCGGGACGCGCCGCCGCGCCACGCGCTTTTTCAAGGGCCGGAACCCCCCCCCCCCCCCCCCCCGGACGCGCCGCCGCGCCGCACGCTTTTTCAAGATCCGGACCCCCCCCCCCCCCCCCCCCTCGGACGCGCCGCGCGCTTTTTCAAGAGCCGGACGCCCCCCCCCCCCCCCCCCCCCCCCGACGCGCCGCGCGCTTTTTCAAGATCCGGACCCCCCCCCCCCCCCCCGGACGCGCCGCCGCGCCGCGCGCTTTTCAAGATCCGAACCCCCCCCCCCCCCGGGACGCGCCGCGCGCCTTTCAAGATCCGAACCCCCCCCCCCGGACGCGCCGCGCGCTTTTTCAAGAGCCGGAGCCCCCCCCCCCCCCCCCCCTCCCCGGACGCGCCGCCGCGCCGCGCCGCACGCTTTTCAAGATCCGGACCCCCCCCCCCCCCCCCGGACGCGCCGCCGCGCCGCGCCGCACGCTTTTCAAGATCCGGACCCCACCCCCCCCCCCCCCCCGGACGCGCCGCCGCGCCGCACGCTTTTTCAAGATCCGGACCCCCCCCCCCCCCCCTCGGACGCGCCGCCGCGCCGCGCGCTTTTTCAAGAGCCGGACCCCCCCCCCCCCCCCCCCCCCCCGACGCGCCGCGCGCTTTTTCAAGATCCGGACCCCCCCCCCCCCCCGGACGCGCCGCCGCGCCGCGCGCTTTTCAAGATCCGAACCCCCCCCCCCCGGGACGCGCCGCCGCGCCGCGCCGCGCGCCTTTCAAGATCCGAACCCCCCCCCCGGACGCGCCGCGCGCTTTTTCAAGAGCCGGAGCCCCCCCCCCCCCCGGACGCGCCGCCGCGCCGCGCCGCACGCTGTTCAAGATCCGGACCCCCCCCCCCCCCCCCCCCGGACGCGCCGCCGCTCCGCGCGCTTTTCAAGATCCGAACC